>OX336389.2:516881383-518081383 GCA_946902985.2 Meconema thalassinum
CTTGAAGCCCTCAGTAATTCTTTTTGGAAAAGGTGGAACTTGGAATATTTAACTTCCTTGCAACGGAGGCAGAAGTGGTTTCTTTCCAGTCCCGATATTAAAGTAGGGGACTTGGTCTTGGTTAGAGATATTTCACCCCCCCCCCTAGTATGGATTTCTGGTAGGGTGACCCAATGTTACCCTGGAAGAGATGGGAGAGTCAGGGTGGCCAGAATCTTGACTACAAATGGACCGATCATAAGACCACTGTCTTTGATCGCTCCGCTTCCAATAAATGTGTAACTGCTTATTTGCTCTCTGTTGGTGTTTTTCCCCCCAGTATGGTGTATTCTTTGAATACACGGTACGAGAGATATAATGTCTATTGCTCTTTGCATGTTCATTTCTTCCTTCCTCTTTGCCAAACACCAACAGTGATCATCTGTTTTCTCCTTGTTGAGCATGTTTCTTATGTCTTCATAAGTATGTTTCAGATATATAACTTCTGTGATCCACCTAGCGTCATCTAGTAGCGAGCCTCTGAAGCTACTCAATTCCTCATCGTGCAAGATGACTTACTCATCTATTTGGCTACCAGCTTTCGTTACCATCGTCAGCTATTTTCTCCTTGAGCAAGAGGACTACGTCTACTTCTTTACTCACCATGCTGCGCTAGTATCATCTATCAACTCCTTGAAGACCAGCTCACCAAGAAATCAATTATGTTTTGCTAAGTTGGCCATGCTTATATGTTCTCCTTTTGTTTCCTACCCCCACTCTCTCCCCCTTCCGTGGTCTCTCAGTGCTCCGTTGAGCTGCTCTCACTTCTTCGTCTGCAGTTGACTCGTACAGTCAAAGCTCCGCTTGAGCTTAGCCTCCTCGAACCAAGAGGCACAACCTCTTCTACGCCATGTTGGCTAGATAGTCTTCCTAAGGAACTCCGACTTCAACATGAAATCGAGATAAGTACCATTTTTAAAAAGTTTTAACCTCATCTTCATGGTTTTAACTTCCAAGTGATTTTAATTTTAATTATAGGCAGTGTGAAAATATTTACTTGGGGCAAAATCATCCTTCGTGGGATTTGCAATGTTGAGCTTTTTCTTGTAAGCCAACCTTACTAAAAGGAGCTTTTCTTAAGCCATTTAAACGAGAAACCCTCTCGCTACGTGGGAGATTATCTAATACCCGCTGTCTATAATTACAAAGTTATTTCCTCCGTTGGATTTTCTCAACCCCATTTTCTGCTAAGGTCGTTCTGGAACCTTCGAGATCTTGTTCTCTATCTGCGAGTCTTGCCGTCAAGTATTGACACGCACTTGCGAAACTACTAGTTAAAATGAGGAATCTTCCTTATAAATTTTTGCAATAGCTAACTTCCTCCACCGTTGGAACTTCTAGAACATTCTCTGGCGCATTTAATTGTAAATCACGACTTTTTCGAGAAATAGACTTTCACCTACATAGTGCAATCAGTTATCTCCATAATTGCAATAACTTTTTTTCTCATGAGCTTCAGTGTTTCTCTGGTGAACTTTGCATCCATCTTTACAGACAATAGTGATAATCAGTGCTTTCTCCACATTTCTACCGCGTCGCGATCGTCCGGTTATATTAAATACGGCCATGAACATTGATCCTATATCCCTATGATCTTTCCTTAACCTTCTACTAACAACCATTATTTATAAAATTGTAACTGTCTATAAGGTGTTACTCACGAGGTACCCTTCCAACTTTGCTAGTTTAACATTAATTAAATTCTGCATAATTTCTTGTGTGATACAAGTTTTAAATTTACATTGTTCCTCCCTTCAAAAGCAAGGAAAACAATTCTCTCAACTCTTGAGTGAGTTATTTTTTGGTCTCGCTAAATGAAAACTGCCTCATTTGACTGGCGAGTCTTATTCAAAGTATAAGAGGTCTAGAACCTTCCTTCTGATCAACTTTTCAGGTTCACAGTAAGTGACCTGCTCTCCTTGTATAAATTTCACAAAGTAATTCTGTATAAATATAAGAAGTTGTAGGAACTTCCTTTTTATTCTTTATGTTTTCCATTTTGTTATCTTCGAAGTTGTTATTTTCGTTAGAATGTTCTTTCAGAGGTTTTATATAGTACACTGCTTGTACTCCTGTAAATGTTTAAACTTTAATTATTCCATTTTGCCTATTTGTGAAATCTTACCAAGATTTTAATTCACGGTTTAAAAAACCTTAAAAATTGTCAATTGCCTGGAGCAACTGTTTAACGTGGAGAGGTCTGCGACCCTATTTGTTAAAAGGTTCAAACGAACTATGTTAATTAAAATTACATTACATAATTGTTAATTTCATCAAACTTTTTCCTGCATTGTTAAATAAACTAAATATTTGTTTTTGGATTCATCATTTCTTTGATAATACAGTTAGGCAGGATCCTGGCTTTCCTAGCTCTTCCTAGGTTTATGCCCTCGTTCATATATAATAAAGCTTTTACTATCTGTCTGGCCAGATCATCACCCTTCCCTATAGTACTTTCATTCGTGCTTGGGAGGAAATACACTACAGGTTCTCTCTGGCAAACTGCCCAAGCCTTATCTGCGGCTCCCGTTAGCCTCGACCAAGCTCGTAGCCATTTTAGGTATCCGAGCACATATTTGCGGTGGCAACCGCTTCTAAATGAATTAAAAGTCAACTTATTAATTTTGTGGGACTCTCCTCCTATTTCTCTATCCTTCTTTTCCAAATCCCAAATCTACTTCCTTCTTTTAATCATCTTCCCTTGGTGGGTGGGTTATTCCCTAGCCTATAATCTACCCAAGCCCATAGCAGTCATGGCATTGGAACATTAAGGTGCAAGTTTTGCATCAATGAGAAAAGTGTTTAATATAGCCTATTATACTTGGAAAATCATATATATTGAACCCTTATCATTGTGTCCAATAATAATGTTTCATATTTATTAAAATGCTGGCAATACTAAATACATGAGATGCTGGATATTTGAGTAAAATTTATATAGCAAGCAAACTGGACTTGGCAAGATGGGCTACATGCTCTGAGGTGGTTAACGACAATTTCAACATCAATTCTATTTTTATTCTTCTAAGAAGGCAGGTAGAACGCTGGTGCTTACGTGACCTACAACCAGGCCTCGATGCTTTGTCAACGGCAGGGAGCGAGAGAGAGGAGAAGAGTTGTGACGTCAAAATAAGGGTGGGATTTGAGAGGTCAGCAATCCGACGCTACCTTGACCAACGAATGGGAAGCAATGACGCCAAACAGTAGCGTCAGGGTGTTTTACGCGCCAAGTCTGTTATAAAAAAGTCTAGCGATCAGTTGGTGTGTACGGCGGCAGATTCGCGACCTGTGAGAAATTACAAGCTTTTTGAGGTGACACACTTAATTATAGGCCCACTATTAAAAATAGAGGAGCTATTTCTTCCTCCACGGGAACTTTTATGCTTTCTGTATATAAACTGTGTCTGAGCTATAATTGCGCTCAAAATTGTTCTTCGACAGTCAATTTTAAGACGTCTTTATGACAGTCTATGTTAAAATTCTAGTTGTGTGTCGATAACTAAGTTATAATTTCATAAATTGTGAGGTGGCAAATAGCCATAGTAATAGGTCAAATCTACGATCTGCATAGGACTCTATGAGGAAATAAAATACTCATAACGCAGATAGCTAACAGTTTAACTTCAATTTAATTTGTGTTTTTTTAAGCGGCAAGACGATGATCAACATGGAACGAAGGCAGCAAGATTCATCTTCCTACGCCATGAAAGTTATGGGCTAAAGGCCTATGATGGGAGACGGTTGGGGCGGGAAGCCCCTGGAAAGCTACTTAAGTGATGAGTACTGAGAATTGATTTATTTGATTTTGGACGAAAGGGGGTCGCGAGAGGTGTGGGGAACTTTGTACAGATTTATTTGTTGTGGTTTAATTTAAATTTAGGATTTGTTTAATAACTGACATGCGTGTAGTAATTTTTGGCATTGCGTGACAATTGTTGTACAGTAATTTTATAATTTAAATTTGTGCTAATGGATACGTAATTGTATTACGAGTTGACCGCATACGATTAACGTATAAATAAAAGTTATAGTCATGAATAAGAACGCAGGAACAACGGCGATAAATGGACTTAATTAATGTAAATGGTAAAAAAAACTAGACAAGGGGGGAATTTAGTATGTTGTTGCTTTTATAACTCAGGCTATTTCTGATTCCAGTAATTATTTCTTTATTGTCATTTTGACAATATTTTTTCCTTTGGTCTGAGAGTGTGCTTGGTTCGAACTTTGCGATGATGGTCTACGATTGTGTGTCACGTGTACTTGGGTGTTGTGTTATTGCGAGCATAGGCGAGACCTGTTCCTGACTGCAGAACTCATTTCGGCGATTTAGTACCCAAGGGGCTAAGTTTGACCAGGAGATGTTGTTCTTGAAAATCCCTGAGAGGATGTTTTGAGATATTGTGCTATATTGTGTTTATGCGTTTAACAGGTGCCGTTTAGGCAAATGGTCGCTGAACGCTGGCTGTCGGCCAGAATCTATATTTACCACATTTACTACGAGGGGGAAATGAATCGGCCACTTACTCAGATATGCGATAACAGACCCGGCTGTCTTCAGCCCTGTTTTTGGCATGTAATTGTTTGCTTTAAAGCCTGATGATTTAAGGTTATTTTATTTGAATTTAATTTTTGGGGAGTTGCCATGCCGTTGGTCCGAAGATCTTATCATGCCTACGACATATTTGTTTATGTGTTTTAACGCCAAGTTTTTCGGCGTGATTTAAAATTTGTATTTTGTTGTTGTTGTTGGCGCTTATTCCAAGGCCATTGTATTCGTTGTAAATATAATTTGGCAACCGGCCAAACCTGTTCATGTCACGTTGTGCTTTCCTAGTGTTTGAGGTATAAGACGGTGATTTCCGCAGCCCTTGTTTTAAATAATACACACGTGTATTTGGTTGTAGTAATTTAAGATTAGAGTATGTCAGTAGTGTATTTAATCATGTATTTGTTGTTCCCATATTTCAGTGACTCATCTTCGCAGTACGGAGTTCACGACCTAACCAAATGTTTTGGTCGGAAATGAACGCCCATCAAAAGTGCTCATTACTTTAGCTAGTCTTAAAACGCGTGCCGCTCATGTAGATTGGATGTTTGCATTATTATTTTTGCTATTTTTGGGATCGTGTGTGATCCATAACTTTTGTTATTTGATTAAGTGACTTTGCAGTCACATTACTTGTTTGACAGCTGTCATACCATGTCACCATGGTACGCCAGGCTAGTCAGTGTCAATCTGTTCACGTTGCGAGTGAACTAATTTTAAGGGTGGTTTGTTGTTAATTGGTTTATGTTTGATTCAGTTATTAAATTTCATTTGTTAGTAGATCCTGTTGTTTTTCATGTTTTTTTTAAATATTAAGTATACCTTAAGAATCCTAGAAATTATTTGAAGCACTAAATCTCTATTACACATTCACAAGAACCAATGATGACCCCGAAGCTCGAGTTTTGTGATTATACTTTATTTTCTAAGGGTACAATATACACTATGAAAAATTAAATTTCCTTAAAATGTATCTCCTGTGTTAAATTTTCTATGTTTATAATTAAAATAATTAAATGTGTGTCGTCTAGAATTATGTCTACTAATAGGATGTCGCCATGAGGAAAAGTGTGGAAAGCTCTGGTCTATAATGTCACCATCTCTACTCTCAATCTACTGAGGGGTGGATTGCCTGTGATAGCCTACTTAACACAGCTGGGCTCACAATTTATGTGCAGGAGTAGACAGTGATGATGGTGAAGACGATGAGTTTAAATTTGTTTGTGAATTTGGGATTAATTTGCTTAACTTGTAGACCAAATGTACTATATATTGAAAATAATGTAGAATACGGAGCGCTCCCTCAACATGTTCCATGCAGTGGACGCCATTTCACGAAACATGTTAAAATCCAACACGGCGTAGCTTGAAGTAGATCAAAAGCGAATGTAAACATTGTGGAAATCGCTCGAAATGGTTCCTAAACTGATGGACACTGAAATAATAATGCTGAACACATCACGGGCCCCCTATAGCCTATAAAATCTTCTGCGTTGTGTTAAATTCTTGACATACTGTATCTTCATTCCGATTTACGGACCACACCTGCGTCAAATTTTAACCGATGTGTGAAACAACATAACCAGGGCCGGTGAGAGACTGGTGTATGGGGTGCTATGGCACCGGGGCCCGGGGCGCTGAAGGGGCCTGGCCGGGCCCAATGATGTAATGTTAATTTTTGTTGTTGGTACAGAATTCTAGGCCTACCTCATCCAGTTCCTTCAGGGAAACTGGAAATGTGTGTGGCTATTAAATTAAATTGATGTTTTATTTATGCCATACAAATCACAAAACAAACTTAAGTTGCAAGCTTAGTGTTTGAAAAATTGATGTTGGCAATGCTGCACAACAATCTAAGAAGCACGTGCGCGAGGATTCCCGCACCGAGGAAGGGTTTTCCCCGCTGTCCCCGTACTGTGCTGCGTAAATATTGCTTTGTCATCCACTGTCAGGCGATTGTCTAATCTAATAGTAATACGTTGTTTTATTGATTTGCCACGGTTTGTGATTTGTATCCGTCAGTTTTAATAGTGTCGGTGTGTAATATTGATCGGTTACAGATTACAATTTAGAATGCGTATAGTGTGTTTTTAGTGAAACTTACTATGAGTTGCAATTACAAACACAAATCAGGTAATCAAAAAAGGAAGGAAAGAGAAGACAGGGAGTTGAAGGAAAGCGCTTCGAAGAAAGGCCAGCTATCGCTTAGACAGTTTTTAAAATGTCCTCCTTCATCATCGTCAGTTATAGAAAAAGGTAACATTACTAATAGGCCCACCGATAATATTACTGGAGTTATAAAGTATATGTTTTACCTAAAATGAACAACAAAATGAAATCGAATCAAACCAGGAAGAACCAGTTCCCTTAACTGAAACAGGGACTCCTAGTCCTATTCAGTCTATGTCGCCTACGAATATTGAATCTATCAAAGGCCACAAACCGCCTTTACCTTTAGGCCTACCAGACAAATATGTTGATGTAGGTGACCCTGCTTTCGATAGCAGCCGAGACTTAAAATACCCTCATGTTCCTTTGTCTGACAATATCCTGTGAATTCAGTAGGCTATTCCGTTCCTGAGTCGGTCTTCCAAAATAAACTTACAAATGGTGAACTGATTACTCGTGATTGCCTTGTTTGTAGCAGGTTTATGAAAGCGTTTTACTGTTTACCTTGCAGAATATTCAATACGTTGCCCCAGCTAAAACGATCTTCGTTCGCTCTTTCTGAAGGATATTCTGCGGATCATCGCTGGAAAAATCTTCAATAAATTGCCAGAACATGAGAGTAGTTCCAGTCATAAAAGCTGCTATGTTGAGTGGAAGTCAGAGGTGATAAACTCTAAAAATTATGAATGGCTAACTCCATTCAACATGAAAAGTACAAGTGGCGTGATCTTTTAAAGCGACTTCTTAATGTCACTTTATTCCTAGCTGAAAGAGGACTTGCTTTTCGGGGTAGTATTGATAAAATCGGGAACCCTTCAATTTGCAATTTTTTGGGAATTTTAGAACTGCTGGCCAATTATGATCCAGTTTTGAATGAACATTTAAATAGAGTCCGCTCGTTTCAAGAAAAGGGAGAAAGAATGCAAGTGAATTATCTGTCTCATGATATTCAAAATGAGTGTATAACTCTTCGCGCTCCCCAAGGTACGAAGAAAATTTTAGAAGAAAGAGAAATGGCAAAATACTATGCCATAATAGTTGATGCAACACCAGATACAGCACATGTTGAACAGACTGCGTTTCTTTTGAGATACGTTTATTTGACTGAAAATGAAACTCAGCCTTACCAAGTCGAAGAAAGGCTACTTTGCTTTACCGACTGTATCAAAAAGAGTGGAGAAGCAATTGAAGAGCTTATTTTAGATAAACTAAAGGAGTTTGACATCCCATTAAAAGACTGTACGGGTCAAGGCTACGACAATGGGAGTAACATGAAAGGAGCGTACAAAGGAGCTCAGGCAAGAATTCTGTCTGCTAACAGTGAAGCAGATTACTCTGCTTGCACTTATCAATCCTTGAATCTGTGTGGAGAACAAGCAGCGGAGAGCTGTGTGGCTGCAGTAACATTCTTTGGAGCTGTTCAAAAGTTGTTTAACATATTTAGCTCCAGCCTCCAAAGATGGGAAATTTTGAAAGGAAAGATACCATGCTCCCTTCACTCGATGTCGAAGACTCGCTGGTCTGCTAGAGTAGACAGCGTTAAACCAGTCGCAGCTCACCTTCCAAGGATAGAAGAACTGGAGGCATTGACTGAACTGAGCCTAACTTCTGAATGTCGTCGAGACCTTGAGGGATTGAAAAAAAAATCAAAACCTTCAACTGCCTTCTTCTTGCGTCGATTTGGTTCAAGGTAAGAATACATACATTATATATATTTACTATTCATCATTTACCATATATTCGTTTAGAAAAGAGGCATGTACCTGCGGGATAAATTGTCTTAACTACCAAAGTAAATATTATTTACTTTCCTGGTAAAATAGTATTTCTTTGACCTACAAAGATATTTCAAGCCACATAAAAATCATAAAAAACAAACACCTGTCACAAAAATACTAACTACAGTTGAACCTCGTTAAGTCGGCCCTCTTGAACGCGCCCGTCTGCGAACCCGGAATGGGTTTAGTTGTTTTTATTTTTGTTGTTGTAACATTTACTACTCGGTTAATGTCCCTTGAATCGGTAAACTGGCAGTGCGAGTGGACCAGTTTTGTTTGACGGGGCTGTACTGTACTCACTATTGTGTCTGCGTAGACGATGAGTCATCGACCATCCACTCACCCCTGCGCCAATGGAGTAAACCTGTTGTATTCAATCACACCGCATCAACATTAGACCAGCTGATGAGTGAGAGTGCGCGTTGCTACCACTCTGCTAACTACACCTACCACGCACCCTAATAAGATGAAGTCTGTCGGTAATCAGTTGACACGTTTATTAGGTTTTACAAGCGAATTGCACAAAAGGTAATTTAGTAGTTCATAACCTTTAATACTTATAAATAATCTATATGTAGAATAATAAAGACAAACGTTTTTGAATTATTCTCAAATGTTCTTTTCAAGCCATGAAGGGTGGGGGGAGGGGGGCTTAACCCCTTAAGCCCCCCGTGGGTACGCCACTGATTAGCCAAAATAATGACTTTTTCAAAAAAATCATGTCCTGTTTTAATATTTTTGTTATTTTAAATTATAGCGATACCGGTTTCATTTTAAAAAAATATTGTCAGTTGTTCACAAATAATATGTGTTAGCGAAGGTCCCGTTTTCGTTATAGTTAAGTGCAATAATCTTCCGGCAGTTGCAGTATAATCATGGCAATTTAAATATTACTGATGTCATGTTTTTAAAATAAGCAAACAAACGAATTCTTTCTTTCCTTCTTTCTTTCTTTCTTTCTTTCTTTCTTTCTTTCTTTCTTTCTTTCTTTCTTTCCTTCTTTCTTTCAGGTTTTAAAATGAGTAGACATTGTCAACAGAGTTCTTCAACACCGAGGTGAAACTATGGATGTAGCGGTAAAGAACGTAGGTTCTCTGATAGAAGACTTGAAAACTATACGTCGTGAAGGGTGGGACTGTATATATAGTAAATCTGAAGTAGTGGCTAAAATATAGGATGGCCCCAACAACTTGAAGAGGAAGTAAAGAGACGAAAGAAAAGAAAGAGGCAAGCTGATGAAGAGGATGACAGTCATGGAGACAGTAATGATGCAAAAACTAATTTCAGAAATAATGTGTTCAGTGTAATTCTGGACAGTATCATAGGGGACATGACAGTGCGGTTTCGATCAGTACAATCTCTTTGTAGCGGGTTTTCTGTTTTGTGGCAATGCAATGAAATGGCAGATGAATTAATTTCGGAAAAATCAGCTAAGCTTCTAAGGCGCTATGGAATTCTAATGACATAGGAAACGACCTTTCTGATGAATTACCAAACCTGAAATTAATTTACCAAGCTAACTTTAGCAAAACTCTTACGCCCTTGGACCTTCTCAATAAAGTTAAAGGTTTAAATTTGGAAACCCTATTTACTAATCTTAATGTAGCATTGGGAATATTCGTTACCATCCCCGCAACTGTTTCTTTCTCGGTTCTCAATCTCGTAAAAAACGTTTTCCACTCGACAATGTGCCAAAATAGACTTTCAAGCTTGGGTGTTTTGGCTGTTGAAACGGAACCTGTGAAGTCTACCAATTTGGACAATACCATACATGATTTTTCCCAGAAAAAGGCAAGAAAGGGAGTCTTAGCCTAAGTTAATATAACTGTTTGTATTGTAGGATAGTTTTGTACATGTAAATATACTGTGAGCCATTAAAATTTAAGTTTATGGTGAATTTAGTGTTTTAATATTATTTTATTTCTAACCATTCAGTTCAGTTTACAAATAAGGTAATAAAAACTTTAACAATCGATTTTAAAAACAAATGGATTGGATTTTTAGTTAAAAAATTAGTTATATGAACTGCATTGTTTTTAAAGTGAATTAGTTACTGTTTATTTGGGAGTGAGAATTATTAAAATGAATTGGAGTGCTTACATGACTTGACATTTAATCTTTTAAAAAATATGGTTTAAAATCGGTCATGCATTTTATGGAGAGTTACAAATATTGTGAATGAATAATACCCTAAATACATGGCTGTGATTAGTGAATTTGGGTTGCATTAAAATGCATAAATGACAGGGGCCCGAAATACCCCCAGCACAGGGGCCCGTGGCCGCTCTCTCCGGCCCTGAATATAACCTGATATTTCGGATGTTACATCCTTTCTTTTGTTCTAAGTATTAAAAATTGTATGAATTCAGGTGTGTGGTTTCTTTTTGTAGTGGCAATGTAGGCTAAACAGGACATGAAGTGGAAGGATTGCCAAAGTGCCAAAAATATATTTGGATTAACTTGAAATTGTCTGTTTTGTGTCAATTTGGTTGTTTAAGGTGTGAGCATAATTGATGATGTTCCCAAGACTATGTTAAGTTATCTTTTCCACATCCGTTAACTTGGTGGGAGAATGTTGGGACCACTGAGTGAGAAGCTTTTAAAATCAGCAATTTTCCTAGATTTATGCCGTGTCTTGTGTGAGGTTTCGTCTAGGACACCAAGCTGGCTCATCAGCGGGCTCTTGGTGTCCGTGCCCGGACCCTACAGGAGTAGCGAGGGCCGATAACCTAGATGTTAGGCCCCTTAAAACAACAATTATCATCATCAGGAGTAGCGAACTGCGCACCACCTCCCTTTTTATGAAGCGCACATGACCTCCCTATAAAGGCTTCCAAAAAGATGGTATATTGGCTTTCACGGCCAGTGAATTAAAACTCATCAACTTTTCTAGGTTTGTGCCGTGCCGTTAGAACTGCAGTAAATTGGTTTTCATCCTATAAATTACTTTGCAATAAGCATAAAACTCAACACCTTCTGAAAGGAATGTCTAATAGTATAGAAATTCAGTCAGTTAAGCTCTTAGACATTTATATTGATTCCAAATTAAACTGGGAAGTGCACGTCAATCATGTTTAAAAAGGTAGCACGGGTTTCTTATCTCATGTGGAAATTATGGGAATTAGTGACAACAATCTGAGGATGGCATATTTGGTCTCTTTCAGTCCCACATTTCTTATGGGCTGATACAGAAGAAGATTGTTCGTGTAATGTGTAAAGCTGATCCTAGGGAGCACTGTCGTCCCCCGTTTTATTAGACTTAAAATGTGAACAGTTACAAATCTATATATTTTCATCTTCTTACTGTAAGTCAAAAACAACTTCAGTGAATGTATCACTAGGGAAAACATACGCCATCACAACACTCGATATAAACGAAACATTGATATCCCAAGCCATAGACTGGCAAAAACTGGTAGCTCACATAAAGTAAATGGCATACATTGTTTTAATAAATTACCACATTCTGCACAGTCTACGCCCTTCAGTACGTTCAAAAGAAAACTGCACAACTGGATGTTAGAAAACCCATTTTACACCGTAAGAGATTTCTTGGATGTTAATATTTATTTTAATAACTGTATTTAAGCGATACTAATAATAATACTGTACCACGAATGACGAAACCTATTTCGTGTAAATGATCAATGGGGAATAAAATATTCGTATTCTTATAGAAATTAAGCAGCCTCTAAGATCTAGGGGGCATTGACTTCGACTTGTGTAGTAAGTGAAAAATGGCAACATGTAAAGTTAGAGAAATAAAATTCTGTTACTTTTATGTTATTAAATATTTACGTTGGTGGAGGGTCGAACATTTGACACCCACTGTTCTCAGGCAGAGTGTACCCCGTTACAGCCTTCAAATCAGAATTAAATTTATTAGCAGAGTCGAGAATTTCTGTATTACGAATCCCAACACATTACGATGAATATACGCAGTGAATCCACACGCCTGGGCGACTTCTTTCTGGATGTCTTTGAACTCGCGCCTTGCGCTACGGTACTCTTTTGTTTTCCTCAGTTCATTCGTTGCCTATGAAGCACACAAGGCATGTCCAAAATGTTGTTTCATGAAATTCCACTAATAAACCTTTGCCTGTTATACGACAATAATATACTTTGCAATTCTGACATTACAAATACTGGACGACTTTCCCGGTTTACTTCGTAAATAAGCATAAATAAAAAAAACCCTGGCACTGCAGCCCATGAAGGGCCTAGGCCTACCAAGCGACCGCTGCCCAGCCATTTGACCTGCAGATAATGGGGTGACGCGTGGTCAGCGCATCGGGTCCCCTTGGTCGTTAATCTTGGTTTTCGTGACCGGTTCGTAAATAAGCATACAATAATAAAAATATGTGAATGAATGATCGCGTGGCCTCCTGAGAGGCCGAGTGCGGGTCTTTCTAAGTGACGCCCGAGGGCGACCTGCGCGTCGTAATGAGGATGAGGTGATGATGAAGACGGCACATACACCCGGTCCCCGAGCCACGGGAATTAACCCCAAGAGATTAAAATCCCTGATGGCCCGGTGGGCAGTAGCCTAGCGGGCTGACCATTTAACCACGGAGCCGGACATAAAAACAGGTGATAGGACGGGATGAAATGGGTGGAGGGGGAGGGGTATTAGCACATTACGCTATACGCGATTCTCTTGCTAACCAAATTAGTAGTGATGTGCTTGAGCACGGCTCGAGCTGTGCCCCATGGTTAGGTGTAAGTCTGGATGGTGTGGTTAGTTCACTCTGTTGTGTAGAGGTTAAGTGCCCTCTAGCAGGTAAAGCGCAGACTGCAATTGATGTAGTGCAGGGCCTAAAATATTTAAATGGGTCGATTGAGGAAAATACTTTATCCTTAAAGACAAATCATCAATATTATGGTCAGGTGCAGCTGCAAATGCTGCTAAGTGGATTGGAAGCTTGTCATTTTGTCATTTTCTCACCCTATGACAATTCATTAGTTGTAATCAACATACCATTTGATGCTGATTTTACAGAGGTAATGATAAGAACTATTGGATATGTGTACTTTATGAATATATTGCCTGTCCTATGTAAATTGTAGGTTAGACCATGCCTATAGGTGTATTTTCCAGAGTTGGAATCTGACAGTTCGGCTCCACTGGGCAAAAACAGTAAACGAATAGATCGCCTGCAAGACTTGTTGGCATGGAAACCATACAGCGCTACCAATTTGAAGGATGCTATTTGGCCACGTTATTGTCGCCGACTGTTGGCTTGTTTGGTTGCCTCCAGTGCACACTCGCCTTGCTGCGTTTCATAATCTGTTGTTTTTATGAGTTATAATTGTATTGGTTTAGGTTAATTACTTTTACTTGTAGTATTTATACTTGTAATTCATTAGTGTCCGTTATTTATTTATTTATGTAGCAGTGTCAGCATCAGTTTAAGCTTAGGGTCGTGTTCATAGGCTAGAGTGAATTAGATTAAAGTTAGCTTTCTTTTTGCTTGCGAGTGGTGACGTTTTAAAGGATGACTTCTCGTAGAGGTAGACTGAGGATACATCCAGTTTGGGTATTGTCAAGACCTGGTCGAGGTGTACCTGTTCGAAGCTATGGAAAGAAAATGATCATCACCACACAGGATTTTTTGAAAGGGAGGGTGAAAATAACAGAGCATCAGTCGAACAATTAAATCTATTCAGTCACGCGCTGGGCTCAAGTTAAGCAATACGTTGCTTTTAACAGTAAAACATTCAATTTGACAGAGGTTGAAAAACTTATTGTCGAAGAGATTGTGTTTCTTGTGCCTTGAAACTTACTCTACAGGAAATATAAATAGCTAAATATTACGGAAACAATCACGTGTTGTCGTTTCGCTTTGAACATTTTTGCTTTATGATACGTGTTCGTAATATTGCTATTGCTATTCATTACAATATATTAGGCCTCTCCTCAATTTCACGGGCTATTATTTTATTTTACAGTGTGCACCGAACAGTTTTAAGCATTGCTTTGTTTAAGATTTTTGAAAACCATGAGGAAAGGAGTGGGAGAGTGGAAGTACACACGTGGTGGCCAGCTGCGCTGCGGTCGGTCTGGATAAGTAGGGTAAAAATACTCAATAACACGCGTTTGATATGGAACACTTTTTATTTTTCGGTTATAATCGGTAAATGTGGATCCTAAAATAATGACAGTGTTATTTTAATTGTATATATGTATAACTGTGCGATACACGTGATCTAATTTGTGTGTTCCACTAGATTTTATGTGTCAATTGCATATTATCGAGCATCGGTTGTCTGCTGGTATTTGTTTTTTAGCCGTTCGAGTCATGGCGCTGTTACGTTTAAAAGCTATATTTGAGTTTGCTCACTGTACCATAGACTCTAGAAATTATTTGCTGCTTGGTAGGGCGAAGGGATGAGTTTAACTTGTATTAAAACTCAGGGGAGACAGGAATTGCTTGATTTGGTGGATGGTTAGCAGGTAGGTTTGGTGTTGAATATCGGACTGGTAGCAGGTTCTTGCAGAGTAGATATTTACCCTGCGAAGTCAAATTAGGCCTATATGACCCGTAGTGGAATGGCTCGGATATCGCAGAGCGAGGTGATGGTGGTTGGTAGGGAAATGAACTAGGGAGCGGGGAAGGATACCTGACTGGTGAAGCTTGGCTGTCGTGGTACGGCTTGGTTCGGCGAGACTGTACTTGGCTGTCTAGGTGCGGCTTGACTCGGCGTAACAGTGAACAACCCGTCCTGTCGTCAGTGTGTGTAGTGGTGAGTGGTCCAACACGCTCCTGTTGACCGTATATATTTGGTATCGTCCCCTTTCGGCTATTGCTATTTGCATCTTTTGGAAAGTTCTGAAAACTTATATCCGCAGCCCTCTTATACATCGACTTACAGCCGTGAACTGAGCAATATACTTTGCTTTTACTCATTTTGCACTCTATCAACGAGTAAAACTTATTACTTATGTATAAAGGCACGAAGAATTTACCACGATACAAGGAACCATAATACAAACAGTCACCACGCGACAAATGTACCCGACTTGGTAAGTTTCTCATTATTACCGCTAGATATCATAATCAGATAGCTGGAGTTGCCAATAACAATTGATGTTTTTTCTTGTAAATAGCATTTTACTAGCTTTTCTTATAGGATAGTTGATGTAAAAAGTAACTTAGAGTAATTATTGCTACATTGTATCCATAAATAGGCTAATTTATAAAATAATAAAAATGTGACATTGTTTCAAATGCTTTATTTATCATAGAAGTGCAATGTGAATGTAATAATGTCATCATGTAGGTCATACCACAAAGCATCCCCATCCCCCAACATTTTAGCTTAAGATGAGTCATCATGCAGCGTGGTTTCACTTCGCTGCACGTTTGATACATTGAAAAATGGCTGCAGTCATAACAAGATAAACTCGTTTTCATCTGAATTTTCTTGAAGGCGTTGTTGTATACGAGTGTACGACTGAATATCAATTAGGAACTCGTGTAGTATACGTTGCCCGGCGCCATTAAAATCCGAAAAATTTACTATAGAAATGGCCAATGTTACTAATATACAGGAGTTGAATATTTTATCGATAGAGAGTGTTACTGTATTTTTTCAGAGTGCCAACATTGTTACAAGACCAATGGTTTTCGCCTAGGCCAATAAAGGTTAGGTAGCGCGGCCCTGCGCGTTAGGCTAATATAAACACCCCTGGTTTTTGTTACGCACAGTGAGGGTAGTCATGCATCAATACTCTTTATCCAGGCCAATGGTTTTGCCTAGCAGCACAATCAGTAAGTTGGCAGCAAACATGACGACTTGATTTTTGATAAGTTTATTCCTTGAAAGTTAATGTTGACAATTTCCTTATTTTGGAAGTGTTTGTGCGGTGTTTGTCAATGGCAAATGGCTTTAATAATGTGGCAGAGTAATTACAAACCATTTTCAGAGCGCTACTAAGTAAAATAACGCACTTTCGAAACGGGTAACGGATACTACACGAGAGCCATCCAGGAAGATAAGTAGGATCAAGCCTAGAAAGGCGTAGCATTGCTTTGAAGTTCATAATCATACGAGTATTCAATTGATGATTAAATTTCATTGGTTATGGCCTATGGAGGAACACCCATTCTCCATAAGAAGACTCAGATTTGTGAAAATAATTTACATATAGTACGTAGTTTTGACAGAAATACCACATTTTTTCCTTAGGTCTACAAACATTACTATAATTTTGTAGGTGTACATACCCCAGCATGGTAACATGTCTGTACTTGGCAGAGTGACAGAAAATTCTATTAGGTTTCTCATGAAAAATAATAGGCTACGGGTACCAGCCTATTTTCTTTCACTCGGGTGCATTCTAACTAGGTACGCAAATTGTATAGTGTATATGAACTAGTAGGCTAATGTATGTTAGAGAGAGTTAGTTAATTCCTGCCGCTCCTTCCGGAGCATAGGGCCTTGGCGAAATTTCTCCACGCAGTACGGTTCCTGGCCATTCTCTTCACTTGACTCCAGTTCTTGTCCACCTCTGCAATTTCATTTTCGATCGTCCTCTTCCAGGTCTTCTTGGGTCGACCTCGCTTCCTGGCGCCTTGAGGATTCCAGTCTAGTGCCGCCCTCTCAATAGCTCCGTCCGGCTTCCTTAGTGTGTGACCAATCCAGCGCCATTTCCTCTCCTTGATCTGGATGCTAATCGGTTGTTGATTGCTGATGGTCCAAAGATCTTCATTTGAGATTATGTCCGGCCACCTCATATTCATGATGCGACGCAGACATCTGTTAATGAACACCTGTAGTTGGTTGTTGATCGGTTTTGTGACTTTCCATGTTTCACAGCCGTAGAGAAGAATTGACTTTACGTTGCTATTGAAAAGCCGGAGCTTGGTCTTCCTGGAAATGTTTCTATTTCTCCAGATGGGGTAGAG
Organism: Meconema thalassinum; assembly: GCA_946902985.2. NCBI lineage: Eukaryota > Metazoa > Arthropoda > Insecta > Orthoptera > Tettigoniidae > Meconema > Meconema thalassinum. The sequence goes on from OX336389.2 coordinate 516,898,828, forward strand.
CTGGACAAAGGCACCATTTGCCTTCCTGATACGGCTTCGAACATCTTCCTCTGCTCCCCCATCATTTGTGACTATACTTCCAAGGTAGAGGAAGGACTCAACTCGCTCAATGTCCTTTCCGTTGACTGTCAAACTAGTCGTGATGTCAGAATTTATCCTCATCTCTTTGGTCTTGTTGGTGTTGATCATCAGTCCTGCACGTTCTGCTTCTCTCTGCAACCTCCCCAGCTTATCTTCTATGTCTCGGTACTGTTGTGCCATAAGACAAATGTAGTCTGCGAAATACAGATCTTCAAGCCTGTCATTTATACCCCATTGAATACCCCACTTCCGTCCTCCCATTACCTTCTTCATCACACTATCCAGGACCAACAGGAACAGTGTGGGGGAAAGGACACACCCCTGTCTCACTCCGGAACTGACCTTTATCTTTTCTGTTAATTTGCCTTCGTGCAGAACCTGGCACTCATACCCTTCGTACATTTCTTCCATGATTCTGATGATCTTTGTTGGAATTTTATATTCCTCGAGGGTCTTCCACATGATTCTTTGATTTACGGAGTCGAAGGATTTCTCGAAGTCAACAAATGTGTGGTAAAGGGTATTCCGCCACTCCACACTCTGCTCCAGGATGATTCGGAGGGTGTTGATGAGATCCACACACCTGCGATGTTGTCGAAATCCAGCCTGTTCCTTCCGAAGCCTTTTTTCTACGCAGTCTTTTATACGATTCAGGATGACTCTCGCCAGCACTTTGCTTGGAATGGACAGCAAGGTGATACCCCTCCAGTTGTTACAGTTTGTGATGTCCCCTTTCTTCGGCAACTTGACTATCAACCCCTCCTTCCAGTCGGTTGGTATTTTCTCCTCCTTCCAGATCTTCTCCAACAGCGGGTGCAGCAGATCGATCGTAATATCCAGGTCTGCTTTCAGTACTTCCGCTGGAATATTATCCAGACCTGGTGCCTTCCCGCATTTCATCTGCTTCAACGCTGTCCGTATTTCGCCCCGAGTTGGGGAGTCGAGGCTGATGCTTGGGTCACTTTCTGCTTCCTCTTCATCTTCTCTTCGCTGCTTACTTTCTGGTCCTCTATCTATATTAAGAACCTCCGCAAAGTGTTCTCTCCATCTTGTCAGCTGCTGTTCACACGTCGTGAGGATCTCGCCCGTTTTGTTCTTCACAGGCCTAGTTTTAATAAAACCTTTCTTCGAAAGCATCTTTGTGATGCGATAGAGCTCCTTAACGTCCCCCCTTCTTGTCGCTTCTTCTGCTTTCTCCGCCTGCTCATCAATCCACCTCCTATGATCCTTCCGTACACTCCTCTTTACCTCCCTGTTTGCTGTTGAATACTTTGCTTGTGTGAGAGCCTTCTGCTGCCTAGTCTTGCAGGTGTTGAGCTTGGCCTTAATCTCCTTCCTATAATTTATCTTGTCCCAGGTCTGATCGGATATCCATTCTTTCCGCAGGTAGTTCTTGTACCCGAGCTGCATCTCACTGGTTTCCACGAAGATATTCTTTACCTCGCTCCACACAATCTCCACGTCCTTCTCTGTCTCGGAGTCCAACACCTGGAATTTATTTCTGAGCTCCAGTTTAAATTGGTCCAATGTCTGCTGGTTCTTAAGCTTGCCCACATCAAACTTGTTGTGCCGAGTGTTAAACTTTCGGCGGACTGCGACGATCTTCATGCGGAAGTTGGCAACCACAAGGTGATGGTCACTACCAACGTCCGCTCCTCTCTTGTTCCTAACATCTTCCAAGCTTCTTCTGAACCTCCTGCTCACCGCGATGTGATCAATTTGATTTTCTGTGACTTGATCAGGAGACACCCAGGTGACCTTGTGGCACCGCCTATGAGGAAATACCGTGCCACCCATCACCAAATCCTGACTGGCGCAATATTCCGTCAATTTCTCCCCATTGTCATTCATCTCACCAAGGCCATGTTTACCCATGATCTGCTCCAACCCCTCATTGTTTGAGCCCACCTTCGCGTTGAAGTCTCCCATAACAATGAGAATGTCCTTCTTACTTGTTTGTCTTGTGACATCTCGCAGCATTTGGTAGAATTCTTCCTTCTTCTCTGGCTCCGACTGTTCTGTAGGTGCATAGCATTGGATGATGATCACATTCCTGATCTTTGTCTTGAACCTAGCAAACATGAGCCTACTAGAAATTGTCTTCCACTCCATAAGGCTTCTCTTTGCATTTCTGTTGAGCAGCAACCCCACTCCATCCCTGTGTTCTTCATCATCGCCCCCAGAATAGAGAAATGTAATTCCATCTGTTGTCTGTATTTCACCAAATCCTGGCCACCTCACTTCACTCAATCCTAGGATATCCAGCCCATAGTTCTTCATCTCCCGTGTCACTTGTTTCAGTCTGGTTTTCTCCATCAAGGTCCTCACATTCCAGAAACCGATTTTCGTAGTCCTCTTCATGCCAAAAGTCGTCATCAGGTTATCCGTTCGGTTTTGTAATTTCGCTTCAGTTTCCGTAATCAGTTTATTTAAGAGGAGCGAGTGATTAACCCACTGCCTCCGAGTGCCTTGGAGGGGCTGCCACCTTAAGCCTGAGGCACCAGGCTGATTTTCTGTCAGGGTTTCTTCCCTTAGCCTTTGAAGAACCAACTCCAAACTACAAGGCAGCAGTTGTTTCACCAGAGCCCCGTTAGCCGTAATTTCTTCAGGGTTCCTGTAGGGCCTTCACAGCTACCGTAGCGGTCTTGAGGCACAAAAAGTCCCCACTGTACTTCACCCCTACAGGCAATCCCCTACTTAATTACGTTGCCCATCTCCCACGACCAGGACGAGGGGTTGGATTTGTGGGAGACATGTTAGAGAGAACTTGTTGATTATAATCTACTGTATACTTGGGGGCGTGGTGGCGCAGCGATCAAGCTGTTGGCCTCTCACCAAGGTGGACCAGGTTGGATTCCTGGTCAATGCATGCAAGATATTTTTATGTGCAATGCCGTGTCCTGTGGTTCGGATTCAATGTATAAAGAAGGTCCCGTGGCTCATGATTGCGAAATTAATGGTCACGTAAAACTACAAGCTTCCTTCCTTTACTATACATTGTTTTACTAGTGATTTGGTTCTTCTGGTCTAATTTCTGCAATTGGCACAGTCTAGGTCCAGGGAGGGACAAGGGCGGCAAATGCATAGGGGTCCGTAAGCAATGAGGGCCCATTAGTGGTACACGTTAGTTTCAGTTTATTGTAGCTACTTTTGTATTATGTAAGATGTTAAAAGTTTAAATTAAACTTTTAAGGGCCGGTTTTACAATGTCCTGATAAAGTCTCAGATAGCTATCTATTAGATAGCTTTATTCCCTCAGTTATCTAGAAGATAGTTTGATGACGCGTTCTACAAAACTTTTTTTTCTCTCAGATATCTATCTGCAACTTATCTGATGGAAGCAGGAAATTCAAGTGAAGTTGGGAATGAAACAGTTGAAAACATCGAAAAAGGCCCTGAAGAGAGCATAAATTTCGCGTTGTAAACAATCGCATTTTGGAGCAATTATGTGTTAATTTGTAATTTTATTGGAGGTTAGAATACGGTAATTAATTTCATCGTTATTCTAACATTTTAATTTATTATATATATTTCATTTACATATCCTACGTGTTATAAATTAATAATTCATCTCGAAAAAATTATTGTGTATTATTATTTAAAGTTTGATTAGTCTGTTGCCAAAGAAACCCACATGTAGCCTAAACGTAATTCTATTGTAGGTTAGATAATTTATTTCAGTTTTATTTTTTGGTTAGAGTAGCAATATTTTTGTTTCACATCTATTAATTTCAGTCATGAATTTTTTCCTTAAGACAGAATCCATACCATTTTTTAAAAACTCATTCAAATCCTCGGGTGTGTCAGCTAAGATGACGATGTCATCAGCAAATCTCTGAGTTGAAATTATTTCTCCTTGAATCTTGACTCCTACTTTGAATTTTTCTCCAATTTCCTTCAGTGCTTGTTCAATGTAACTTATAGTTTGAAAGGTGTGGGTGATAAGTTGCAGCCTTGCCTTACACCTTTCTGAATACCAGCTTCTGTCTCCCGTCCTTCGGCTCCAATAACTGCAGTCTGGTTTCTGTATAGATTGTCGAGCACCCTCCTATACCTGTATTTTTTCCAAACGTTTTCAAAATGTCAAATAACTTGCTCCGATCAACGTTATCAAAAGCCTTTTCTAAGTCTACTAATGCCATGAATGTTCTCTTTTCCTTCCTTATTCTAGCTTTCAAAATCAGCCCAAGACTTATTACAGCTTCCTTTGTTCCTACGTTTCTTCTGAAGTAGGAATTGGGCAGGAATAACAATTAATTTATCACCCCATTACCTGAAAGAAATTTTACATGAATTATTTATGACACGCTTCTCTTCTAACAAATGCTAGATGGTTTCTCCGGAGCACAACAGCAGTGACCCCCTTCACTACCATCCTTCTCCACCTTTCCCCTCTACGCTCTCAAGTTTCGTGCAGTTTCGGCCTTCGTAGTATGCACATACTCTGTCCCAACTCATCACTGTTGTTTTCCAGAGGTTCATCCTCAACCACAGCTTGGGAGGCCGCTTTGAATTCTTTAGGATGGGTACCACGAGAAGAATATCGTAAACGAATGTTATAGTTATAGTTGTTGTTTTGAGGTCACCTGCCCCATCATAAACGAAGTGGAGGTGGTTAAGATAGGTACTAACGATATTTATGCCTTTCAATCCCACAACAGCCTCTTGAATATATTTTATAATGCAAGGATGGATAACTTACAGTTCACTCCACAGTCTTCTACCGATGGGCCTAGGATACTCATCGAGATACCATATAGTCTGCGAGCCTAAAATTCTGGAGCATGCATGTTGATACGTAAATTGTCAATCACGCAGACAGCTTGGGCGGGCCACAATTATGGATAAACCACGAGCTGTGTGCTGCGCTGTTGGCCAGCAGCATCTCCAGAGGGCTATTACAAGACTACTAGATGCACTTACACGAACTCTCACGGCACACCTGCAGAAATGGGGGGATCAGTTGGTGTCGCCTTGTTTTAAGGAAGGAAGCTTGTAGTTTTACGTGACTGTAAATCTTGTGATCATGAGGCACGGGATCTCCTAACCACAGGACATATCATTTCACTTAGAAAATCCCACGTGCATTGAACCTGGCACGCCTTAGTAAGAGACAAACAGCCTCAACTCAAGCACAATATTAGCATCTGGGAATATAATGATTTTTTGTTGGAGCAATAAAAATAAAAAAATAACCTTGGCTTTCACAGCAAGTGTATTAAAACTCAGCAATTTTTCTAAGTTTATGCGGTGTCTTGTGTGGGGTTACGTCTAGGAACACCAGCCTGGCTCATCAGCGGGCTCTTGGTGTCGGCACCCGGATCCCCCATGGCACAAACCTAGAAAAATTGCCGAGTTTTATATTGAACCTTATTTGCAGATCCACCCAAATGGTTTTATTCATTACTCTTTATTGATGACCTTCTGCCACACTGTGCCGGCCCCGTGGTGTTGGGGGGTAGCGCGCCTGCCTCTCCACCGGAAGGTCCGGGTTCGATTCCCGGCTCCGTCAGGGATTTTAAAAACTTGCGTGATGGCTGGAACGGGGTGCACTCAGCCTTGTGAGGACAATTGAGTAGCTGTTTGGCAGTGAGGCAGCGCCCTGGTCACGAAAACAAAGATTAACGGCCAAGGGGACCCAATGCGTTGACCATGCGTCACCCCAATATCTGCAGGACAAATGGCTGGACAGCGGTCGCTTGGTAAGCCTAGGCCCTTCATCGGCTGTAGTGCCAGGGGTTATTATTATTGTTATTATTTAGCCACACTCTTGATGTAGAAATATAGTGTTGATTTTTGCCAATTTCATACCTGTTGGCTTTAACCAGTTACCTGAACAAAAATTCAAGTATTGAATGTACACCCAGAGATAGATTTCTCTTATCAGAACTTGATGGACAGCCATGTCCATATCAAAGTAAATGTATTGTATAGCCTTAGTTCAGGTTCAATGATACACCCTGGACAGGATAATGTTTCATTTTAGGTTGTTACACGTGGTCATAATAATACCGTAATAGTATAATATCGTATGGCCTCGGCTGCTGGGTGTAAGCTTTGTTATTTGACACCCAGAGGGTAGCTTGGACGTCGAATTTCGTTGTTCCTTGAAGCACTATGAAAGTCAAGGAGGTTAGATATCTAAGCTCCTTCAACACTACAGCGCTTTCTAGTAGAGAAATGAGGAACTTTGTGTTGGCGGAAACTTCCGAGATTAATTTTTCCATTATGAACACGGCCTACTGAATTCAAATGGGTTCTTTAACATGCCAACACCGTATGACATGCGTATAGTATTTTTGCCACCTTTCAAAAATCACTTACCATGGCTAGGGGAGAACCTGCAAGCTCGCGGTTAATAATCCGACACGTTAACCACTCACCCACCGTGGCTAGCTACGTGGTCATTTAACCCTGTAAATTGTCTGTTAACCTGTGTTATGGCATCTATAGTAGTGCATGCTCAGTATTTCATTCAAATATAATGTCATATCTCAGAAGTTGCCATATCACAGAAAATGAAATTAAGCATTTAATATCCGATTCATTCTGACAAATTATTTTTGAAAATTCTGTTTATTTAGGCAAAACACCAAATAGATTTGACTATCTTACAGTTCTAAAAACAAATTTAAAAATTTACGTGCGTAAAACATATTTAATGAGAGTTGTGCAACTAGGATTGGGAAGGAGGCAACCATGGCTGTAAGTTTGGAATCATCCTGGCGTAGAAGTGGGAAACTGCAGAATGGCTAAGGTGGGAATTGAGCTAGCCTCTTCTCAGTTCTGTCTTGTGAAGCTCAGTAAACCCTGTTCCAGAATTAAATATATGAAAGTCAGGAATCAAACTGCAAAGAATGCTGACCACTACACCACAATATGGTTGCTGAGCTGATAGGTCTAGTTTCAGGAATACCGTACAGGGTAACATACAGGATTTCACATATTTAACTGACAATCTGAAAGGTGTGCTTGGTAATCAGAAACAGGTAGGAGTACATTGCTTTCTGCGCTAAGTTGTTGCATTGATACGCTTATCACGGTTTTGGTAGTATCTCAAAAAATTGAAACTTAGCATGAAAAGTTTATGTCACGAGTTTTTGTTGACATCATAGCCCAAACATGAAATAGTGCATGAAGCTCTAATAATGCATCTTGTTTTCACTTTCATTCTTAATGCAGGTCGAAACAGTAAAAAAAAAAGTGCGATATGACTATGAGGATATCTACAACTTCAAACTACAGCAATGTATTATCCTCTATGACTGCGACAGCCGAGCACGCTCTTCAATGTTCAACTATTTTTTTAATAACCCTGTGTAAAAGAGATATTTATAACAGTTTAATTAATAATTTATTTAGGCCTATTCATTTCATAAGGAAGCCTCCGTGGCTTAGGCGGCAGCACGCCGGCCTCTCACCGCTGGGTCTGTGGTTCAAATCCCGGTCACTCCATGTGAGATCTGTGCTGGACAAAACGGAGGCAGACAGGTTTTTCTCCGGGTACTCCGGTTTTCCCTGTCAAAATTTCATTCCAGCACCACTCTCCACTATCATCTCATTTCATCTGTCATTCATTTAATCATTGCCCCAGAGGAGTGCGTCAGGCCTCGGCAGCCGGCACAATTCATATCCTCGCCGCTAGATGGGGGCTTCATTCATTCCATTCCTGACCCGGTCGGAGACTGGAAGCAGGCTGTGGCTTTTCATTTTTCATTTCATAAGCATAACTTAATTTTTCAATTGAGCATTCAAACTGGCTTATTACAGCTCCAAAATCTCTATTCTTAGCTGATGTTCCTCTGTGTTTCTTGCCCTTTTCCTCATTCTGTCTTCCCACTCTTCTTCCGCCAACTTTCTCTTCCATTCCCGGTCTCTCTTATTTTTTTTCAGTTTCTTCTGCATTCCTCTTTCTTTTTCCTTCCCACTCTTGCTGGGTAACTTTAATTTGAAGTTCCACTAGCTTTGTTTTGGCCTCTAATAACTGCCGAACTTCTTTGTTGTTGTTGTCCTGGGTTGGGCGGCGTTGCCTCTTCAATCGCCTAGGTGTTACAATTGGAACTGTAAATAAGAAAGAAAAAAAATGTAAATACACAATACTTTGCTTAAAAGTCTGTTATGTGGTTTGATTTGACTGTAATGTTATTTAATGTTAATTTTTACCATAGTCGATGCATAATCAGAAGCACAGTACGGTGCTTTCACAGAACATGACAATAATTAAAGTAGGGGCAGATGACCTCGCTGTTCAGCAACAATAACTAATAATTAAATACTCAGTTCTAACACCTTTCGGAAGGCGAGGAATATATTTAACATAGTGTGAATAAAATTACTAAGAGGCATTACAGAATAATAATTTGTACTCCATCATTGCACACAAAAATTAGAATAGAGCCCCGGATAAAGGATAAACACAATGACAGGATTTACTTCCTTAGTAGGCCTATTAAGGAAATAAGATGATCATATCGACCAAAAGCCTATTAATGTTCACAGGGTGTTTGCTTCAATTCTCCTCTTTTCTGCTGCGCCAACATACCAAGATTCACTTCCAGAGAGCGCCACGCTCCAGATAGTGGAATCATATCGTTGAATGTCTGGGTCCGATATGTTTTGTCAGGCTATTGCCACACTTGTGTCTGATACAAGCTGGGAAATTCACTGCAGAAAAACCTCTAAGCCACAGCTTGAAGAAATAGTGTTGTTGTGTGGTTTCATATCAAAGACAATGTAATGTTATTTAATGTTAATTTTTAGCACAGTCGATGCATAATCAAAAGCACTAGACATACTACATACGGGAACACTCGTCAAGCATTGCACATTGTTATGGGGCTAAAATTCAATCTCGGCACACTCGGTATCCAAATATGATATCATAATGGAATTGATCACGAAAGAATTCAACAGGCACTAGACTGGTAATCACACAAGGGGTGGCTATGCTGCTTGTGGCAATACCTGCTTCCTGTGGTCTATCGCACTTGAACACTGTAGTTCAAAATTGGACCAAGGCACACACATTGGTGCCAACTTCACTTCTCTACAGTTACAACACAAATTTTGGTTATCACCTGTAGCAAGGTTTGGCGACTGTCTGGACAAAAAATACAGATGAAGTAAAATGGGTGTCTGGACGAAATCATTGGTCGCTACTTGGTTAGATGACTGTCTGGACGAAAATTACTGATTGCACTACAAGCAAGGGAGTCTGTTGCCCCAGGTTAGGTTTGTTTTGAATGTAGAACAGTATTCACCACTGTTATGGACGCTGATCACAAGGATTCCAGTTTCGAACTAAGCGGCAAAACCAGCGCCAACCAATATTACATATAACTTACAACGTAGTACTGTGAGTGCATAATTAATGTGAAAATGGTGGATTCAGCTGGAATTGCATCTATATAAGTCGTGATCCTATTTGGGATGGCGCGTGGTTTATAGACGGTGGAGGAGTAAACATCTATTACTACATCATCTCCAGATTTTTTCCTGGCCATTACTACAAGTATTATGGGAAATTTTTGTACTTTAGAAAAGTTATGAAGGAGTGATACGTTGTTCAGCGTTACCAAGAGTTCTTCCATTTCAAAATATGGGTACAAGCAATGATACAGAGCATGTAATTGAACAGATGTAAATACTGTACCTGGCATATTTTCAGGAGAAGAACCGGGATGGGCAGGTACTTCTTCGATGACAGACTGGGTCTGCGATTGGGTGACACTCGAAGCACCGAGTGAAATCTCAGTCGGGCTACGTAGTGCTACATGCAGAGGACGTCTCAAATTCCCCGGAGAAAATGAAAGTGAGCCAGAACAGTCAATTCCTTGGCTCATAATCTGAAATCGTAAGGAGATAACATATATGAGACATCTATAGTAGTTTGGGCATCAATGGACAATTTTTGGAACTTTCGCACGGATGACATGCTTCGGGCATGAACATCATGTATTTCGAGCAATTCATTTACTATTTACACCAAGTATTCCACACGATTATCAGGGTATTGATGATTATTGTTTAAAGGAGCAGAACAGCAAGGTCATTGGCCCCTCATACAGTTTAAAACACAAATTTTGGTTATATATATAAAATATATGAAGGGTAGAGAGGAAAAAGGATTAGGGTCCACCATCAGTGAAAAAAAGAGATGTTGCCAACAGCAGGTACTGCTCGAGTCCAAGCTCTATGAACTTGCGGGGTGAGGAGAAAGAGCAGGGGAGGGTCGGGCGTGAAGAGAAGGATCTGTCAACAGCCCACCGTGATATATGGTATTCCTTTCTATTCCAATACTGCCAACATTCAGCCGTTGCTCAAACCACTGTGGTGTTAGGAATGACTGAGTGAGTCACTGACCAATGTATTTGGTTCTGTACTATGCACGGACCGAGAAACCTCATCACTCGTCAACACCACTACTCATAGTCCAAGATGCACATTCCTCTTAGGTTCACGCAGCTTAGACTCGAACAGTAATTGGTATGCGGGAGTATTATTTTAATATTACTAATCATTAACAATTAACTTCTGAGAAACATGCCGTTGATATTTGAGTGTTTGTTAGAAACACTGATCAGGGTCTCCTTAAACAACCACCACCACCACCACCAGAAGTGAGTTTTTTAACACTGGTATAGGAACGTATAGCATGAAGTGTCATTAGTTCTAAATCACAAGAAATAAGTAACCTTTGAGTCACCCAACAGACCTATTTGTAAATTGAAATTTTCTGGCCCTAACCCACTCTGTCCTATAAAGCAGGGCACGATCAACAGCCACCACATCATTTGCTAATAAGATCGAGTGATTCTGCAGACCATGGTTTCCATGTAGATCAGCAAGATCCACACACTTGGTTAAAACATGGCCTATGGTGAATGTGGCTCATCAAGTGCCATGGCAAGACGCACTTTAACGCTCTCAGCTCACTGCGTTTCAGATCAGCTAGCCACCGAGTATCCCAAAATGCCAGTACTTGGTTGCATTAATAATATCTTGAGCTGGTAGTCCATTGGTTGAGGTGGTAGTGATACCGCCTCTTTTGCAGCTTGATCCTCCAGCTCGTTCCCCGCAATTCCCATGTGGTTTAGCAACTACAGGAAGGTGATTGCTTAATTGTGCACGACGTATCACTCTTTTCCTTTTCGCTTTCATTTTGACAATATATCATTTTCGTACCTTATTTCATCTTACGGGGGGGACATTTATCAATATATAGTAACTCCTAACCTTGATCACTTCTGCACCGGATATATGTGCTAAATCACGTAAATATGTGTGTTTATTTAACAACCGGAGCAATGATCGTCAGCTTATTTAGTATGTGAAACTGCCGCAGCGAGCGCTCACATTGACGTGTAATTATGTGAGAAAAGAAATAATTGGGCTTGTGTGTAGTATTTGTATTTGTAAATAATGCTCGTCACTTTACCGCAATTCCCTCTAGCGAGGACGAAAAATACTGATCAACTAAAATAGGTGTCTGGACTAAAGCATTGGTCGCCACTTGGTTAGACTATCTGGACAAAAACTACTGACTGCACTACAAGCAAGGGGGTCTGAGGCGTAAGCCCCAGGTTAGGTTTGTTTTGTATGTAGAACAGTATTGGTTTGGATGAAAATTATTATTGAAAGAACACTACAGTATTAAAGTGGGAAAAAACAACAACAAAAAAACACACTTTGGTTGTGGAGAAAATAGTAATGAGACAGCTTGCACAATTCATTGCGAACTGGTTCAAACTCAGTGCACTGTCAAGTGAACTCAATGCTGTTTTGTTTCACGGTACCGTGCATATACAAAGTAAGTAGATACGGGGTCGGCAATGCTGTACGCTACTAGTGCATAATAAATGTAGGGGACAATACCAATTGAGATTGCCACCCATTATCACTAGTACACTGGAAATATGGGCTAAATTACATAGCCTAAATATGTGTTTTTGTTTCCTGCTAATTGAACGATGTCAGCCATGTTCCTCAAGCACTTGAGGTCTCTTCATCCGTTACGTCGGAGAACACATCGATGACACGTTAGTGTTGTTGCCAACATGTAAGATATAAAATACAACCACATGAGGTCGGTCATATGCGTGCAAACACCAGTAGTGCATATATGGTTAATGCGGCTCTGTGATCTAGGTAAAATCCAATGCTCTTAGAGAAAGATTGTGTGACAAAAACCAGGGGTGCAAATATGGCATGGGCCATGCTACATAATAAGAAACCACCAAAACAATAAGTACCGTATGCATGGAGTTGGCAATATACTGTACTTGTGCATAATTCACGCAGATAATAGTTGACACGGCTGGAATTTTACTAAAAAAGTTGTGATCTAAACAGGAAAGGCGGGTGTGTTTTAGACAGCAGATGATTAAACTACATCATTTCCAGATCTATTTTGATTCATTACAGAAGGTTTATGGCTAATTTCAGTATAGGAAATTTTATCGTGGGTTCTTGTCTCCTTCACTGTTATCTATTTTTGAATCATTACAGAAGGTATTTATAGCTAATTTCAGTAGTTTGGAATTTTTTCTTCATAGGTTCTCGTCTCCTTCACTGTTACCAATAAGACTTAGAACTATGGAATTCTTTAGAAACTAACCTTTATTCCCCTCAATATAGGCTACATATCGTACCATGTAAAGATGTTCTCCAGTCGATCAACATGTAGGCTATGGCATACAGAAGCGTGATTATCTTGGTCGGTTAATGTTAATATATTCTACACAAACACCTGAAATAAATACAGTACAAAATATACACTTTACAACTTTAATAACTGTATAAGTTACTTTGGAAGTGTGTATTTTATTTCAGGTAGGCCTATTTGTGTAGATCATATTAAGTTTAACCGCCCAAGACAATGAGGCTTCCTTATACATGTTGACCGACTGAAGAACATTTTTACATAAAATCTAACATGGGTACACAAAAGAAAATGAAGTTTTCTATTAAAGTGCATAATCATTATATTGTTTAGGCTAGTTAAAATTAAAGAAAATATTGGCTATCAGACAGTAAAGGGTGCAATCATGCCACCTCGGATAAAGTTATGCAAAACTCAACTCCACGTGTAGGCTACATCAATGTACTGTAATTGTTTTTTTAACACACTTCGTATAGTATAGATTTAAGGCTTTAATCTTAAAATCTGTCAGACTGATCGGCATGTGCGGTATAGGCCTAGGCCTATTACGATTTTGATGAACATACCTAATGATAAGAGGATATCAATCTAATCTTATATTCACCACATACCTCCTTGTTGGGGATTCCTGAGTAGGCTATGCCCAATTTCATAGTACAATAATTGCTGTACAGTTACTTTTTTCATCCTGAAACGTGTGAAGAACTCTTCCTCTTCGAGTGTGTTCATATAATCCGGACGTCCTCTAATATTTCTCCTCCGTCTAACTATTGGCAAATCTTCATCATCCGACGACTCGAAAATATCCACTTCATACATGTTGTAAAACACTAAAGACGACGTACCGGTATACTGCGACAAAATAAATCCATTGATAGATTAGTTTCACATCACGTAAATATTTACAAACATTAACTTACGAGATCCAGCAGTAAACATTTCTTACCTTGCAGTATCAGATCAAGTAGGCCTATGTATTATGGATTGATGACCACGTAATATACACCTCGTCTGAAGTAGAGCGATAAACTACCTAAAAAGCAGAATGCAATGAATTGAACCGGTACTAACGAAAAAAGATTCTGAAATGGTCCGCAATTACTTATAATAAAGAAATTAATTAGATATGGACAGCAGTGTTCGCGTCATTAAATACGTTTCACCATATGCCATATTTATCTGCTAGATATAGAGTTATACCCGCCTAACAGCACGGGATAGTTTATCCCTAGACATATCCATAAGAATGGCATATCAGCAACATTGTAGAACGCACGAAGTGGCAGATAGCATGATTTATCCGTGACTGAGAGTTATCTAAGAGATATCTGGACATTGTAAAACCGGCCCTAATTCAACTATCAATACGGATATCTACAAGCATTTGTACTATCAATGGCAAATGTATTTAAAGTCTAATAACAATGACCACTGCGCCACCACGCCCCAGTCTAGTAACACTTTGCATCATTAGGACGGGGGTAGTGGTGGGGACCAACGTTTTAAGGAGTATAATATTAAGGTCACCTACATCTGTTGACATACAGTTATGCTATACTGTAGAAGGATGAGTTTAGACTCCTCAAAAAATTAGGGGAGAGGGCAGGGCTGTGCAATGGATGAGGCTAAGTAGTGCTAGCGAGAAATTCACTTGTGCCGGCGAAGCACTGCCCTGCCCATTTCTGAGCAGTGCACCGTTTAGTCGCACGAGTACTGCCCATGGTACTGCAGTGCGTTTCGTACTGAGCACACAGCCTGGCCACTAGGCGCACTACAGCCAACATTTTGTCATATGCATGTGGTTCGCTGTTCTCATAACGTCTTTTGTGAATGGGGAGGACAGTAATAGCGTAGTGGGAGAAAAACACCGAAGACACATAAAACATTTTTGGACGTACATGGACCTGATCTGCAACAAGGATACATGCATTTGCTTAATTTTCTGAGTGATGCAGCAGGTAAGCTATAGTGAAATATAATAATCCTAAAAATGAAATCAAGCCTATTGGAACCATGCATGTGGCAGTAACAGGGGCCAGAATGGAATCAGGAGAGTTAAAATACATTAAATTTGTTGACGTAATGTCACAAACCAGCAAACCCATGTTAACGTGTGCATGCACAGCCTACTCCGATATCATTAGCGACATGCTCTGGCTACTGGTGTAGCCTATGAGACTACATGATTATAGGCCTACATTTCCACTAGCAGCATATCAGTAGGTTAATTAAGAATTATTTGTAAGAAGTCGAGCGCTTGTTCATCCTCTTTTTAGATCCAATTTATAGATAGATAGATGGTTTTATTAATTCCATTTGATCAAATACATGTATACAATACATTTTTGATATAGGACACGTCAGAATTTACATCTAAAAAATAAAAGTACTAATAGGTATATACAGTAATACTAATACTATAACTATTATAATAACAGATCTTAAGAGATACAATCTTATTGGACAACTATTTACACCTTATTCTATTATCATAATATGAAAACTTATTCCTATAAATACAACAACTTACAGCTAGGTATTACAATTAAAATAGAAAAGTAAAATATAACTATAGATTTCATCGTTTCTATACACTAAGATATTCAACTACAGAGTAAAAACAATGGCACTGCAGATAAGCTTTCAACATTCTATCAAAGGTTTTTATTTTTGGGGCAAGTTTTATATACTGGGGTAGTTTATTGTATAATTTAACTCCTGTGTGATAAGTTCCTTTTTGATATATGCTTGTGTATGTGTGTGAAATATGAATGTTTTGATTTTGTCTTGTGTTATGCCTATGAACATCATTGTTTGTTTCAAGAAAAACATCCTTATTCATTAAATTCTTTTTACAAAACATAATACTTTCAAAGATATATATACAGGGCAGAGGGAGAATGTTTAAATCTTTAAACAGAGGTCTACATGATTCTCTAGTGTTTACATTTGCCATAATTCTAATCGCCCCCTTTTGTATCCTAAACGTGCTTAGTACATCTGGCGACATACCCCAAAATATGACCCCATATCTTAAGTATGAATGGAAATAAGCAAATTAAGTATTTCATAATGTGTGCATGCTAGTGCAGGTTTTCAAAATACGTAACGCAAAGCACATCGAGATCAGTTTAGTATTCAGATATTGTATATGTTTATTCCATTTCAAGTCATGTTGTATACATAGTCCTAAAAACTTCGTTTCTGATTTATTTTTTATTTGATGACCATTTAATGTTATATTGGGCTTCGGAGGATTCCTATTCTGTATAGTGTGGAAATTCAGACATACTGTTTTTTTTATAGTTGATTATGAGGCGATTATCTTGTGACCATTTGGTTAACTCTCCTGTAACGGAGTCAGCAGACTGCTGTATGACCTGTTTAGTTTCACCTTTTATTACGAGTGTTGTATCGTCCGCAAACAAAATTTCCTTATGTGAATGAATGTTCTGTGTTATATCATTGATATATAGAAGGAAGAGTAGTGGGCCCAAAACCGATCCCTGGGGTACTCCGAATTTAATAATTCCCTCATTGGATAATGTTTCATTAAGTAATTTGGTTCCATCATCCTTGTGTCTCAAGCTTACTATTTGTTTACGCCTTGTTAAGTAAGACTCTATCCATTTATTATCTAGACCTGTAATACCATATTGATTTAGTTTTGTAAGGAGGATTTTATGGTCAACAACATCAAATGCTTTCGATAAATCCAAGAATAGGCCAGTTACATGTTCCTTATTGTCAATTAATTTCAGTATACTATTAATACATTCAAAAATTGCTGTCTGTGTAGATTTTTCCGTTCTGAATCCATGTTGTGAGTTTGATAATATTGTATTTTTTCTATAAAACTTATCAGTCTCCTATGCATGATTTTTTCCACAATTTTTGCGATACCATTTGGTAAGGTAATAGGACGATAGTTATCTGATTCATCTTTTGAACCGTTTTTGTGCACTGGAATTACTTTTGATAACTTCAAAATATCCGGGTAAGTTCCTGAGGGAATTGAACTGTTTATTAAGTGTGTAAGTGGATTTATTATATTTTCTGCACATTTTTTTAAAATTGCATCTGGAATGCCATCAATGCCAGGACAAAATTTATTTTTTAGCTCTTTTATAACTATTCTTACCTCATCAGTTGTGACATGATTTATAAATAAAGAATCACTACATATATTTATTTTATTATTAGAATTTAGTGTATTTACCTGTGATTTATTTAATAATTTTTGTGGAATTTCCAGAAAATAGTCATTGAAAGTGTTTGCTATTTCCTCTGGATTATTTATCACTTTATTATTTCTGGTCAGTGTAATGTTCCTTTGTATTTTAGCAGATTTTCCAGTTTCTTTCTTTATCACGGACCACGTAGCCCTGTTTTTGTTATATGATTGGGAAATAAAATTATCATTATGCATTTTCTTTGCTAGTCTTATTACCTTATTTAATATGCTAGTGTATTTTTGTAGTATAAATTGAATTCAGGTGTTGTGTGGTATTGTTTATATAATTTGTGTAGAAATCTCTTTCTTTGACATGAATTTATAATCCCTGTTGTTATCCAATTGTTAGTTTTGTTATTTTGAACAGTTCTTTGTCTAAAGGGGAATGCTGTTTCAAAATAGTGTTTTAGGGTACTGTTAAATGTATTAAATTTATCATTTACATTTTCTAGTTTATAAATTTCTGACCTTGTTTCCTTATTTAATAAGTCATTGAAATATGTAACATTTGTTTCAGTGAATGACCTGCACTTTGATTTTACTCCATTGTCATTATTAATGATTGTTTCAGGTACTTCAAAACTCAGTATTTGTCCATGGTGGTCACTAAAACCCGGACAATATACTTCTATTGAATTGTGATATTTATCTGTGTTTTAAAAATTTGATCAGGAGTGGTTTTACTAAATTTTGTTATTCTTGTTGGGGTATTTACTGTAGGTTTCAGTCCATAGGAAATTAGTAACTGTGTTAATAATTCACAATTTCTATCAAATTTTAAGAAATCCACATTTACATCCCCACAAATTATTATATCGAAATTTACTTTGCTCATGTTATTGAGTAGCAATTCTAATTTATCTATAAATAAAGGAAACTTTCCTGACGGAGAACGGTATACGCATACAATTATTAACTTTAACTGCTGTATTTTTATGGCAGAGAATTCAAAATCCTGTTCCATAATTAGATAATCATAAGCTGTTAACTGCTCATGTTCTAAATTATTTCTTAGGTAGATACAAGTACCACCATGGCTAATATTAGTTCTAGAGTATTTATTAGCTTGTATAAACCCTGGGAATTGAATTAATTCGAGTTGTTCCTCTTTCAGCCAATGTTCTGAAATGCATAGTGCTGAGATGTCTTTAAGTTCATTTTTAAGCATTATATTTATGTAATCAATTTTATTATAGAGAGACTGGACATTCTGGTGGTAAAGTTTAAATTTGTTACTTTTGCAAACTTGTGTTGGTGATTTATTTACATTATTATTATTATCATAATTGTTATTATTATTGTTGATAGACAAATCCGAAATACCATTGTTCCACTCAGTTAAATTTGACATCGAAAGATCTGAATGCCAAACCTCACGTTTGGCTTCTTTTACAAATTTCCCTGCTTCCACTCTAAAGATATTACTGTTGAACTATTCTTACCATTTGAATTTACAATTTTGCAGATTTCATCACTAAGATACTCTTTTCCTAACCTATTTAAGTGTAGGCCATGTCGAGTGTGGAACTTCCTGTCTAATTTACTTACATCTATAATTTGGACATTTGGAAAACTCGTACAAATTTTACGAATTTTACCATTTGTAGCCTCTATTTCTACATTTACACAGGATTTGGGAATTAAATCGTATCTCTGCGGAATGTTTACAATAATGACATTTGTATTAAGGATGGATGGCAATGTACCCTTTAAATCTTTGATTACCTTTTTACTCTCATTTCTATAGATATCGTTTGCTTCAGCGATGATTACTGCGTAGTCCTTTGGAGTGAGGGTTGCACACTCTCCTGTCATCTCGTTCGTGACCGCTGCAATGGGTGCTCCTGGCTTTACTGTCGAAGTGACCTCCATTTCTCCGCTTCTCTCCAATACGCTAGCTGCTACATCTCGCCCGTGACTGTCCGCAAATATCCGCATCTTCCTGGATTTTCTCTTTATCACTTTCTTCTTTTCTTCTTGAAGAAAGTCATCATTTTCTTCGACGAGAGTTCCAAATGAATTTGAGACGGGAATTTCAGTTACATGTACTGGTACTCCATTTATAGGCCTAGGCATATTCAATCTTACCTTACCAGCAACCACTTTGGACCAAGCTTCCTTGCTTTCCTCTCTGTTTCCTTTTAATTTATTCAACTCTTCCATTAACTTAGCAATATCTTCCTTTAGCAGCTTTATAATATCATCTTTTGAGGACAGTTCGTTTCTCAGGTTATGACATTCGCATGACGGTACCGGTAGGCCTACATTACGACAATAGGTTTCACTTTTCTCCTCACTCATTTTTACCTGAGATCTTGTGATGATTTTATTTGCATTTTTTACTTTTATTTTGCACGACGAGCATAAATCCGTAACGGTTACATTACCTGACGAGACACTGACACTGTTTACTGCCGACATACTAGAGATCTAAGTTAGCCTTGATATTTACACCAATTTTTACTAAATTTATGTTAATTATTACTACCTAAATGAATTAATCTAATTACCTACCAATAAAGAAGAATGTGAAATACGTATATCTTCCAATCGGGTGAAAACTCGTAAAAGCACCACTGCTCTACTTGATTCAAACTGGGATTGAAGAAGTCACTGAATCTTTGGATACACGTTCCCACAACTTAGTTTAAGTTTATTAAATTATCAATAAGAATTTCTTAATACTATCAATATTCCATATTTCACTTGACCTAAGGAAAGTAACTTTATAGATCTTAAACCTCTGTTATAATATTTTACCACTTTTATCAAATATTTACACTAGCTGCTATTTCACTACACTCTCACTGTGACGCCATCTTGCCGCATAAACCTGTCACATAAACGTTATGGTGAATATTATAGATATGGTAACCTTAAGTTCAGGAATTTTATCCATATGCTGCTACATTTATGAAACGAACATGCAACTTTAGTGGCTAAAGCAAGGGCATTAATTCTTAGAAGGTAACTCGAATGGCCTAGGCCTAACCTAAAAATTAGTTAGTTATTGAGGTTTTAAGGGGCGGAAAACCTAAATATTACATGCAGCGTGAAATTAACAAAGTTGTTCATTGAGCGACACCACTATGCATTCATCATCAGTTTAGTCTCCCAGTGGATCCATTGTTATATTAAGTTGTATTAAATTTATTTTGAAATAATGAACGAAACACGTTTAAACGACTGTCATTTCGTGCCATCTATCCGTTTCTATTTACAGCTAGTTTATATGTAGCGTTTTACTTCGCTGCTGATACAGCGCTCAAATTCTGCTTTAGAAAAAACACACCCACAAACTGGGTACTAGGTACCAGTAGCAAAAGTCTCCTTAGTCATACTTATCAACACTAAGAATAGGAGCTGAAAGGTTCATTACTCCTGCAATAATAGTCATTACAGAATCCATGTATGGAACCATATATAAATTGACATCACCCTTTTAATACTTTAAATATTTTCATCCTCTGAATTGTTCTTTCTACATGCACTCTAGCTGCAGCTATGTCAGCAGTCCTGAGTGCATACTCTGTTGACAATTGCTGATTCTTACCAAGAAAGGGTGGCCTGATCAATTGTATATTCCTTTCAATGCACTCACTCTCTATCAAAAATCCTTTATCGACCATTACAGCATCCTGATAAGGTAATAACATGCCTAATAAATTGGATTGCAAAAATATTTCTTTGTCTGTAACCCTTCCACCATACACTTGACTTACAAAAGTTACTAAACCTGATGGTGCAACACCAACAAGTACTTTCAATGTGTAATCGCCTTTGTAATGAGAGTAGGACATCACACGACACTTTAAACACTTATTTTTATCCACGGGAAGTTCTGTACAATCCAAAATAACTCTAGTATTCTGAAAATGTTGAAAACATATAGGCATCCTCTTCTTAATCAGATCTTTCTCCAGCCATGGAACAGCTGTTTTTAGTGCCTCATGTAATAACTCTACTGTTACATGGAAATAGTTCTTACATGTATTAGCTGTGACCCCAAATAGAACAGCTAAACACCTAAAAGAAAGATTAATTTTCAATTTCACGAACACTAAAATGATACGCTGTCTTAATGACAAGGTTAGTGGTTTGGCACTCTGTCTTTCTAATTTTCCTGTAGCAACACATATATTATCTAATAATGTAACCGATGGGATACCAGTAAATGCATTAATTTCTCTATTTCTTTTCATCATGTCCTCTAAAGTTATTTTTCTACAATCATCAATAACACTTGGCGTTACTTGTATCCCTTTATCTTCTACACATTTCCTTAGAGTGGGATCTTCCACCAGAGCTGCAAACATCTCCTCTGCCACAGTCTCTGTGTCTTCAGTTACCACTTCACTGTCTTCAGCTGGAGATGGTGGTGCCACAGCTTCATGTCTATGTTGCACACGTGCATCCCTGGCCTCTGCCTGTAGTTTCAGGGGAGAAGATATCTTCTTATCCAATGATCTCAGTGGCAATTTCTGAGAGGGGATGGCGCCCTTCTTCAGGTATCTTTTACATGCTCTAACATCTGAAAGTAAAATACATTTATAATTCTACTGCAATATTATAACAATATTATGCTTATTGATAATCCTACCCCCTGGAAGTAGCTTGTGTAGTCCACTTTAAGAAGAATAGGTATAAATAATGTAGCCTAATCAAGTGTATGAAAGTTATCATTCCACAATTGGGACGTAATTAATATGTATGAAAGAAATAAACAGGTCACCTACAGTACACGTACAAAGGAATGTTTACTAACCTGGATAAAAAATAATCCTCCTTTGTGAAATGCAAACCGCATGCAATCATATATTTAGAAATCGGCTTTGCGATGCGAAGTACTCGACTCCATTCCTTCTTTAAACCGTTCTCTTTAGGAAAGTAATGCATTGATATACCTCTTGTTGCCTTTGAAGAGCACTGTGGAACTGAACAATATCTATTTCTCATTTTTCAGCCTCAGTTATTATGCAAAAGCTGAAAAAATGAGAGAAGATCACACACGTCAACAAAAATCGCAGGTTAAACAGCTGTTTGTTAATATTTCTATCACCATTCCTCTAGTTCCAGCTAAGCGGCAGCACCGTCGCTTGAGTTCGCGAATAGTCAAAACCACCTCAAATAAGTTCCTAAAAAACCAACATGGCCGCCACATTTGGTGTTGCCAACTTACATCATTTAACACCAAAAAAGTAAAGGCCCTTTTACGAAAATACATTTTACATAAAGATAAGAAGCAGTCCTTGCTCAAGTTAGGGACATCTTGGTCATCAGTTCTCAACAGTCTAACTCTTAAGCAGTATTATGGTAGTGAAGCTAACTTAAATTAACTTTTCTAGATTAATTTTTAAAGCATCATATAAAATGCATGAGAACAGAAACATTAATACTTACTCAAGGTTTTTTTTCAGTTTTGCCGGGGAGCTATAGTTGAGCACGAGTATTTCTTCTTATAGGCTAAATTTTTTTTACAATTAGTCCAAAAATACAGACCATTCTGTCTTAAGATGAGTGTTCAGGGACGGGACGATTAAGGAGTAGGAGAGAAATAGAATAGTAGGGTACATATTAGCTTAGCACATTAAAAGCCCTTTCGCAGAAAATTCATTGAAAGCACTGACAAATTGACGAGTTAAATACAGGCGTTGAAATGCAAGCTTTATCGACGGAATAATATCTCGAAAATTATAATTAAATGATACCAACACAAAACAATTTTCTGTGGAGAGCTGAGATATTTAACTTGCGATAGGGAATACGGTGTCACCATTGAACTGAAGGCAGCATTGTCGCAAATGCTGCTGGCTATGCCTACTACGTGCGTACGTCCTCCACACTTCCGCTCATTTCTACTTGATCATACTATTAATAGCATTATTATAATAGTGTTACTCAAATGGTTTACGAAAAATCAAAGTGCTTAAAATTTCCAGAGCATATTCTAAAATAAAATATTAGCCCGTCCTCAAGCAAAAATGTTCAAGGCAAAACGACATACGGAAGAGGTAACACTCCAGGAGTGATGAACCAAGTAGAATACTTAAATTAGCCTAAATACAGGGTCATTACACATGTGCGCGCCAGCCAACACGGTAAGCTAAGCCAGCTGTGACTAGCGCAGATCGCGGCCGCGGGCACCCGGTTCAACCGGCAGTTTACGCGCTCCGCTGACTCATATCGTTAGTTCACACGTGTTTTGTCATTTATATGGGCGTGTATTTACAAAGCTTAGACGTTAGTGTTGCACGTTTAGTGAGTATTGTGATTACTGTGATTGCTGGTCATGCCTAGACACCAATTCACATTTCGTGAACGTGTGTATATCCATAATTCGTATATGAAAAGCAGAAAATCTTGTTCTGAAACAAGACGAAAATTTCGAATCAAGTTTCCAGGAAGACGTGTGCCTAATGCCAGTACAATTAGGAGGATCGCTAAACGATTCAAGAAACCAGGCTCCGTAAATAATAAATAAGTTAACAGACAACAAAAATTAGATGAGATTATTGTTCATTCATCAGAAGATGTCAGGTGTGTGTTACAAGAGAGGGAGGACATTTTCAGCATCGGCTGTGAGCACTGTAAGTACACATTATTGAACATATTTGGTAAAAGTGTGAAAGTGCGCACCACTGGCGGCTGAACTGGGTGCGCGCGACCGCGATCTGCGCTAGTCACAGCCGGCTTAGCTTGCCGTGTTTACTGGCGCGCACATGTTTAATGACCCTGTACCTTGCGTAATGATGAATAATAATTGTGGAAATGATGTCCTAATGGATGTTTTCTACTTCGCTCTCTGTAACCCACCCGCTATCGCAACACGACTTATATACTGTAGTGAAATTTCAGATTAATTCTGTACCACGTATCACTCTTTTCTTTTTTGCTTTCACTTTTTTAATATATAATTTTCATACCTTATTTCATCTTTTGGCGGGGGTGGGGACATTATCAATTGTACTGTAACTAACCTTGATCACTTCTGCACCGGATATATGTGCTAAATCGTGTAAATATGTGTTTTTATTTATTTTATATTTAACAACCGCAGCCATGTTTGACGGCGTATTTAGTATGTGAAACTGCCGCAGTGAGCGATCACAATGACGTGAACACATTGATGGCATTAGTTACCAACATTTCCGATACAAAATACATTAGACGACACACGTAATGTTGTAATTATGTGAAAAAAGAAATAATTGGGCTCTTCTTGGTTTAGACGACTGTCTGGACGAAAATTACTGATTGCAATACAAGCAAGGCGGTCTGGGGCGTAAGCCCCAGGCTAGGTTTGTTTTGTATGTAGAAGAGTATTCACCACTGTAATGAATGCTGACCACAAGGTTTCCATGTTTCGAACTAAACGGCAACAACAGCGTCGCACTACCTAAAAATTATTGGTCTAGGGACAAACCATTGGTTTGGATGAAAATTATTGATGCTTGCCGGCGGCAAGGTGGCGTCACAGTGAGAGTGTAGTGAAATAGCAGCTAGTGTAAATATTTGATAAAAGTGGTAAAATATTATAACAGAGGTTTAAAATCTATAAAGTTACTTTCCTTAGGTCAAGTGAAATAAGGAATATTGATAGTATTTAGAAATTCTTATTGATAATTTAATAAACATAAACTAAGTTGTGGGAACGTGTATCCAACGATTCGGTGACTTCTTCAATCACTGTTTGAACCAAGTAGAGCAGTGGTGCTTTTACGAGTTTTCACCCGATTGGAAGATATACGTATTTCACATTCTTCTTTATTGGTTGGTAATTAGATTAATTCATTTAGGTAGTAATAATTAACATACATTTAGTGTAATTTGGTGTAAATATCAAGGCTAACTTAGATCTCTAGTATGTCGGCAGTAAACAGTGTTTGTGTCTCGTCAGGTAATGTAACCGTTACGGATTTATGCTCGTCGTGCAAAATAAAAGTAAAAAATGCAAATAAAATCATCACAAGATCTCAGGTAAAATTGAGTGAGGAGAAAAGTGAAACCGATTGTCGTAATGTAGGCCTACCGGTACCGTCATGCGAATGTCATAACCTGAGTAACGAACTGTCCTCAAAAGATGAAAATATAAAGCTGCTAAAAGAAGATATTACTAAGTTAATGGAAGAGTTGAATAAATTAAAAGGAAACAGAGAGGAAAGCAAGGAAACTTGGTCCAAAGCGGTTTCTGGTAAGGTAAGATTTAATATGCCTAGGCCTATAAATGGAGTACCGGTACATGTAACTGAAATTCCCGTCTCAAATTCATTTGGAGCGCTCGTCGAAGAAAATGATGACTTTCTTCAAGAAGAAAAGAAGAAAGTGATAAAGAGAAATCCAGGAAGGTGCGGATATTTGCGGACAGTCACGGGCGAGATTTAGCAGCAAGCGTATTGGAGAGAAGCGGAGAAATGGAGGTCACTTCGACAGTAAAGCCAGGAGCACCCATTGCAGCTGTCACGAACGGGATGATAGGAGAGTGTGCAACCCTCACTTCAGAGGACTATGCAGTAATCATTGCTGGAGCAAACGACATCTATAGAAATGAGAGTAAAAAGGTAATCAAAGATTTAAAGGGTACATTGACATCCATGCTTAACACAAATGTCATTATTGTAAACATTCCGCAGAGATACGATTTAATTCCCAAATCATGTGTAAATGTAGAAATAGAGGCTACAAATTAAAATTCGTAAAATTTGTACGAGTTTTCCGAATGTCCAAATTATAGATGTAAGTAAATTAGACAGGAAGTTCCACACTCGACATGGCCTACATTTAAATAGGTTAGGAAAAGAGTATCTTAGTGATGAAATCTGCAAAATTGTAAATTCAAATGGTAAGAATAGTTCAACAGTAATATCTTTAGAGTGGAAGCAAGGAAACTTGTAAAAGAAGCCAAACATGAGGTTTGGCATTCATATCTTTCGATGTCAAATTTAACTGAGTGGAACAATGGTATTTCGGATTTGTCTATCAACAATAATAATAACAATTATGATAATAATAATAATGTAAATAAATCACCAACACAAGCTTGCAGAAGTAACAAATTTAAATTTTACTACCAGAATGTTCAGTCTCTCTATAATAAAATTGATTACATAAATATAATGCTTAAAAATGAACTTAAAGACATCTCAGCACTATGCATTTCAGAACATTGGCTGAAAGAGGAACAACTCGAATTAATTCAATTCCCAGGGTTTATACAAGCTAATAAATACTCTAGAACTAATATTAGCCATGGTGGTACTTGTATCTACCTAAGAAATAATTTAGAACATGAGCAGTTAACAGCTTATGATTATCTAATTATGGAACAGGATTTTGAATTCTCTGCCATAAAAATACAGCAGTTAAAGTTAATAATTGTATGCGTATACCGTTCTCCGTCAGGAAAGTTTCCTTCATTTATAGATAAATTAGAATTGTTACTCAATAACATGAGCTAAGTAAATTTCGATATAATAAATTGTGGGGATGTAAATGTGGATTTCTTAAAATTTGATAGAAATTGTGAATTATTAACACAGTTACTAATTTCCTATGGACTGAAACGTACAGTAAATACCCCAACAAGAATAACAAAATTTAGTAAAACCACTCCTGATCAAATATTTTTAAATACAGATAAATATCACCATTCACTAGAAGTCTATTGTCCGGGTTTTAGTGACCACCATGGACAAATATTGAGTTTTTAAGTACCCGAAACAATCAATAATAATGATAATGGAGTAAAATCAAAGTGCAGGTCATTCACTGAAACAAATGTTACATATTTCAATGACTTATTAAATAAGGAAACATGGTCAGAAATTTATAAACTAGAAAATGTAAATGATAAATTTAATACATTTAACAGTACCCTAAAACACTATTTTGAAACAGCATTCCCCTTTAGACAAAGAACTGTTCAAAATAACAAAACTAACAATTGGATAACAACAGGGATTATAAATTCATGTCAAAGAAAGAAATTTCTACACAAATTATATAAACAATACCATACAACACATGAATTCAATTTCCACTACAAAAAATACACTAGCATATTAAATAAGGTAATAAGACTAGCAAAGAAAATGCATAATGATAATTTTTTTTTCCAAACATCTAATAAAAACAGGGCTATGTGGTCCGTGATAAGGAAATAAACTGGAAAATCTGCTAAAATACAAAGGAACATTACACTGACCAGAAATAATAAAGTGATAAATAATCCAGAGGAAATAGCAAATACTTTCAATGACTATTTTCTGGAAATTCCACAAAAATTATTAAATAAATCACAGGTAAATACACTAAATTCTAATAATAAAATAAATATATGTAGTGATTCTTTATTTATAAATCATGTCACAAGTGATGAGGTAAGAATAGTTATAAAAGAGCTAAAAATAAATTTTGTGCTGGAACTGATGGCATCCCTGATGCAATTTTAAAGAAATGTGCAGATAATATTATAAATCCACTTACACACTTAATGAAATGAATGAAAATCCACAGCCTGCTTCCAGTCTCCGACCGGGTCAGGAATGGAATGAATGAAGCCCCTATCTAGCGGCGAGGATATGAACTGTGCCGGCTGCCGAGGCCTGACGCACTCCTCTGGGGCAATGATTAAATGAATGACAGATGAAATGAAATGATAGTGGAGAGTGTTGCTGGAATGAAATTATGACAGGGAAAACCGGAGTACCCGGAGAAAAACCTGTCTGCCTCCGTTCTGTCCAGCACAGATCTCACATGGAGTGACCGGGATTTGAACCACGGACTCAGCGGTGAGAGGCCGGCGTGCTGCCGCCTAAGCCACGGAGGCTTACTTACACACTTAATAAACAGTTCAATTCTCTCAGGAACTTACCCGGATATTTTGAAATTATCAAAAGTAATTCCAGTGCACAAAAACGGTTCAAAAGATGAATCAGATAACTATCGTCCTATTACCTTACCAACTGGTTTCGCAAAAATCGTGGAAAGAATCATGTATAGGAGACTGATAAGTTTTATAGAAAAAAATAAATTATTATCAAACTCACAACATGGATTCAGAACGGAAAAATCTACACAGACAGCAATTTATGAATGTATTAATAGTATACTGAAATTAATTGACAATAAGGATCATGTAACTGGCCTATTCTTGGATTTATCGAAAGCATTTGATGTTGTTGACCATAAACTCCTCCTTACAAATCTAAATAGATATGGTATTAGAGGTCTAGCTAATAAATGGATAGAGTCTTACTTAACAAATAGTATACTTGAGACATGAGGATGATGGAACCAAATTAATTAATGAAACATTGTCCAATGAGGGAATTATTAAATTTGGAGTACCCCAGGGATCGGTTTTGGGCCCACTACTCTTCCTTCTATATATCAATGATATAACACAGAACGTTCATTCACATACGGAAATTTTGTTTGCGGACGATACAACACTCGTAATAAAAGGTGAAACTAAACAGGTCATACAGCAGTTTGCTGACTCCGTTACAGGAGAGTTAACCAAATGGTCACAAGATAATCGCCTCATAATCAACTATAAAAGGACAGTATGTCTAAATTTCCACACTATACAGAATAGGAATCCTGCGATGCCCAATATAACATTAAATGGTCATCAAATAGAAAATAAATCAGTAACAAAGTTTTTAGGACTATGGATACAAGACTTGAAATGGAATAAACATATACAATATCTGAATACTAAACTGAACTCGATGTGCTTTGCGTTACGTATTTTGAAAACCTGCACTAGCATGCACACATTAAGAAATACTTATTTTGCTTATTTCCATTCATACTTAAGATATGGGATCATATTTTGGGGTATGTCGCCAGATGTACTAAGCACGTTTAGGATACAAAAGAGGGCGATTAGAATTATGGCAAATGTAAACTCTAGAGAATCATGTAGACCTCTGTTTAAAGATTTAAACATTCTCCCACTGCCCTGCATATGTATCTTTGAAAGTATTATGTTTTTTAAAAAGAATTTAATGAATAAAGATGTTTTTCTTAAAACAAACAATGATGTTCATAGGCATAACACAAGACAAAATCAAAACATTCATATTTCACACACACACACACAAGCATATATCAAAAAGGAACTTATCACACAGGAGTTA
The DNA here is from genome assembly GCA_946902985.2 of Meconema thalassinum. Classification (NCBI taxonomy): domain Eukaryota; kingdom Metazoa; phylum Arthropoda; class Insecta; order Orthoptera; family Tettigoniidae; genus Meconema; species Meconema thalassinum. The sequence goes on from OX336389.2 coordinate 516,927,947, forward strand.
AATTATACAATAAACTACCCCAGTATATAAAACTTGCCCCAAAAATAAAAACCTTCGATAGAATGTTGAAAGCTTATCTGCAGTGCCATTGTTTTTACTCTGTAGTTGAATATCTTAGTATATAGAAACGATGAAATCTATAATTATATTTTACTTTTCTATTTTAAATGTAATACCTAGCTTTAAGTTGTTTTATTTATAGAATTAAGTTTTCATATTATGATAATAGAATAAGGTCTAAATAGTTGTCCAATAAGATTGTATCTTTTAAGATCTGTTATTATAATAAGTTATAAATAGTTATAGTATTAGTATTTTTTATATACCTATTAGTACTTTTATTTTATAGATGTAAATTCTGACGGGTCCTATATCAAAAATGTATTGTATACATGTATTTGATCAAATGGAATTAATAAAACTATCTATCTATCTATCTATCTACCCCCACTGTGCGTGACAAAAACCAGGGGTGTTTGTATGGCCTAACGACCTGACAATTATTGGTCTAGACAAAAACAGCTTGCACAATCCATTGCAAACAGGTCAAACTCGGCGCTATTTTGTTTCATGGTACCCTGCATATACAAAGTAGTACCGTAAGTGCGGGGTTGGCAATACTGTACTTATGCATAACTGCAAAAACGGTGGACTAAGCTGTAATTTCATGTATATAAGTCGCGATCCTATTTGGGAAGGCGGATGGGTTAAAGACAGTGGAGGAGTAAACATCTATTACTACCGGTACATCATCCCCAGATTTCTCCCTAAACATTACTACAGTTATTTTGGTTAATTTTTGTACTTTACAAAAGTTACGTGGGAGTAATACGTCATACAGCGTTAGCAATTTCAGTTGTGTCGGCTACTGTGGGCGTGATTTATAGGATAAATAAAATGTTGCCAGCCCCACGCATATGGTACCGTGTGGTGTTTGTTTTATGTTGCACTCTATTCGTTCGCTACGTTGTGTTTCTAAGGTTTATACCAGGCCACGCCAACTCAGGTGCTTCGCGAGCACCTGCCGGCACCGGTGTTCTTCTGTAGGAGAGGAACTTGTAGTGGCAGCGCATAGCGAGGCGAGAATAGTGTTGTTGTTATTTGGTGTACAGACAGAAACAATAGCTTATTGCACTCCTGATTTTGCACTAATTTTCGACATTCTTTCTTTATCTTTGGCATCCCTTTGAAGCCACTAATTTGCCGATATTTGGTACAATCGTTTTGGCAGTTGCAATCCGAAGTGTAGCTTCCAAGGAAGCATCAGACAAACTTAAACCTGTTTTTGTTTTGTTAAAATTGTCAATTGAAAACATTTGTTCACTGCGAACGTTGTTCCGAACATAGCAACAAATTTCAGGGCAAGGGCATGAATCCTCGGGAATTCTTGTTCTTCAACTCCTTTATAAAATGAAATCAAATCACCATTGTAATGGTAATAGCAGTTTGTCAAAATTGATCGCACTGCACTTTTATCAGCCCAACTTGGAGACTTCATGGGGCATCCTCTGGGCGCACCGAGAAAGGCGCTATAAAAACCTTGAGTGCCGGTTTTACTTGTTTTATTTCTTCAAACCTATCTTCAAATTCTTTATGCAATGCATGGAACGCTTTTGTGTTCCCACTGATATGTTCATAAGTGCTTAAATTCAAGGATTTTAGAGAGGGAAAATTGTGCCAATTTCCTTTTTGGAAGCTGACTTTTAAGAAGCACAAGCTGCAATTTGTAACTGTCAATACGGTCACACATAGTACCGGTACTGATTAATTTATTTTTGCCTTGCAACGAGTTATTTAAATCATATAAATACCCCGTGATGTCTTTCATGAAAGCGAGGTCAGCGATCCATTGCTCATCATCCAATTCTGGCTGTGATACCGCCACTACACGGGGAGGAAAGAGGGGAGGGAGGGGAAAAGCACTGGTGCCGCTCGGTGCAGCACCGAGGCTCGCAAGCACTAAGTGCTCACGTTGGCGTGGCCTGCTTTAAACGATGCATACATGCTAAATTCGGTGTCTTAATAAGGCCTTACATACTAAACAGACCTAAACTGGGGCTAGCGTATCAGACCCCTTTGCTTGTAGTACAAGCAGAAATGATCGGCCAGACATTGCCTAACCTAGTAGTAGCAGAAATTTTCGGCCAGACAGAAACCAGTATCTCGCTATGCATGACCTGTGCCGTGTATTTTGTGTACCATACATCGACAACAAAACAATAGTTTTATCCAGACAATCATATAGGCCTAACCTATTAGCAAGCAAAGCCTTCGTCCAGACCGTGTCATCTAACCAAGTAGCGACCAAGCACATTATAGCTATTATGTTTTGAATAAAGCACTTTATATCACTTTAATATGCACACACATCTCAATCTACATCTTAACACATTGAGCAAAATACAACTAACATCGTCACAGAGTAAAAGCGTATATACACTCCGCCCAAGTACCATAGAGGACATAAACTAGATACATAATAGTCTCCCCACTTATATAAAACAAATAAAGGAACTATTCATATTCATTTGGGCACATAGTCTTGCAGATACTGAGGAGGTCGCCTGTCTCTGGCTGATATTCTTAAATAATTATCAGCAGGTGGTGGAAGGCTGTTTCGATCAGGGCGTTCATCTGGTTGCAGGATGGTCTGCCTTGTACCATCTGCAGTGTGGGTTGCAGGATGGTCTGCCTTGTACCATCTGAAGTGTGGGTTGCAGGAGGTATATCATCATTCTCCAGTCTTGGCTGGGTTGGTGTTGGTATATTTGGAACACCAAGCACTGGAGGATTTGTTGGAGCAAAAGTGACATGCTTATCTTTCTTTGGCACGAGAGTCGATAATACTGGTCAACATGCCGCTTTCAAATTCGTCCCGAATCCAATTTCACATCATAGTGGCATTGGTCAAGTTTAGTTTGTATAACACCAAACTGCCAAATATCACGGTTTTTCTGGTGAATCCGGACTTGCACTCTCTCCCCCACTTTGAAAGAGCGAACAGGGGGTGAGAAACTGGATGTAGTCAAGCTCTTTTGGTTTGGAAGTAGAGCATCTAACCGGATACGTAGCCGACGTTTCAAATATAGTTCAGCTGGAGACTGTCCACATGCCAATGGCGTTGCTCTGTATTGAAACAAGATGTTCTGTAACTTAGTCGATAATGGTGCTGGGTCATTTACAGCAGCACGAAGTCGAAGTTTGGATGTTTCTCTCGGCTAGCCCATTAGTTGCTGGGTGCCCTGGTGCAATATATTTCTGAAAAATGCCTCTCTCCTTGCAATAGGATCCGAATACATCACTCGTGAAGATAGTGGCATTATCTGACACAAGGACATTCGGGTACCCATGTACGGTAAAGATATTGCCAAGCAGACTGATAGTAGTTGCAGTGGATGGAGCGTCTTTTACTATTCGGACTTCGACCAACTTGGATTTCGCGTCAACACACATCAAGAAATGGTGGTTATCAAATGGTCCCGCATGGTCAATGCGTATGCGTTCCCAATTTTCTTCTGGTTCATCCCAAGGGTGTATTGGAGCTTTTGGTGGATTTGAATGAGTCTGTGCGCACTCTTCACAAGATTTGATAAGCTTGTCAATGTCTTTGTCTAATTGCGGCCAGTAGACATATCGTCTTGCTAACTGTTTCGTTTTCACTATGGCGAGGTGAGTTAAATGTAACTCTTCCAAAAAATTCTTTGTAGTTTCTTTGGGATAACAATTCGGTCTTGACGGAATAGAATACCATTTGCAACTGTATATGGCTCATCCAAGGATTGAGTTTGAGGACGTTGCAGGGTGGCTCTAAGTTCTGGGTCTAACATATTCTCATCACGGATAGTTTCGTACGTAATGGCTTCACTTTACACTTGAAGAATCGTTTCAGCATAGAGTTATGAAACTTCTGCATTTATTGATGTTTCAATGTTTGGCGAGGTAGATGCAACAGGGGCTCGGGATAGGCAATCAACATTTTCGTTATCTTTCCCTTTTTTCACTCTAACCGTATAGTCAAACCCGGAGAGAAACGATGCATATCTTAGGAGCCTTGCGGATGTCATTTGTGGCAGGCCCTTGTTCTGATGAAAGATACGAGACAGAGGTTCATTGTCCGTCACAAGAATGACATTTCTTGCAAAAATATAGTTGTAGAAGTGTGTTGTGGCGAAGATTATTGCCAGCGCTTCCCGGTCAAGCTGACTGTAATTACATTCTGCTGGTGTTAGGGCACGAGATGCATAGGTGATGGGTCTTTCTTGGCCATCCATCTCATGACTTAATACTGCTCCAACACCAGTAGGACTTGCATCGGTTGACAAGATGATAGGCAGTGATGGATTGAATGGGGTAAGGACACGTTCACTACATAACTCGGACTTGAGATTCAAGAAAGCTGCTTCACAGGCTGCAGACCAGAAAAACCGTTCACCTTTCCGCAATAACTGCCGTAATGGGTGGGACTTCGTTGAAAAATTAGGAATAAACTTTGCGTAATAAGTCACCATACCAAGGAAGCGTCTCACTGCATCTATGTTTTTAGGACGTGGCATTTGTGACACAGCTTGAACTTTCTCTGGTGACTTGCGGATCTCATTATATGATACAATATGCCCTAGGTAGTCTATGTTTTCCTTGAAAAATGAGCATTTGCTTTTGCTCAAATGCGGATTGTTTTTTGAAAGCCGTTCTAGACAGGGTATTAAGTTCTTGGTGCACTCCTCCTTCGTAGTATCATAGCGTGTAGAAGAGAAAGTGACGTGACTTGTGGAGTTTGTATGGTCCATCCGCTAGGCGGCTCTGGCGTCGGCTAGCGCTGAGTGCGGACGGTATCAATACAAGAAGTTGAATGTTACTTTTCAGTACTTCAATGTTATCAGCTTACACTACGTTGTATTAGACATGATGATCCAAATATAAAATTGTCCGCACTTAGTATATAAAACGCTGACGTCAGTTGTGTTAATTATTAAACATCAGATTATGTCATAGATTCATACAATAAGGAAATAAAACATTCTGACGGGGGTCAAAATGTAACTGAATGTGTAAAAATCGTAAAGCTACAGACCATTCACTACTGCACAAATACAGTAAATATAATATAATACAATATAATATAATATAAACTCACCCATGTAACTTATAGCTGTCAGTTGTCCGAAACTTTGGACAGCTAACGCGACGATTTTCCAGACTTAGAAGATGACTGCTCTTTCCTAATTTCTTTCGTACGAAAGAAAAAGCGGCACTTCATTAAATGAAAAACGAGTTTTCCAATAAGTTCCAGTTTATGTTCCATACAACATCCTAAATCACACGGCCCTAAAACAATCTCATCAATGCAGTACAAACACTCATAAAATATGTCACCCCACAAATTTGAAAGGGAAGATAGTTTCTTTTCAACGACTACTTCGACCTATAAAAGAATGTTGAAGACACTGTCGGACGGGTGAGTTAGGTAAGTAAGGGCATTTATTTTGCCAACGTCCTTTATGTCAGTGAAAGTTGCAGCTGTTGTGTCCGACGGCCTTTCACTTTGAAGGGTTGTTGCACACTTCACACAGCTGATTCCTTTCCTTAGTTGCTTGACAGTGTACCCTGCTAGATAGTAAACCAAGCATTGTTGTCTTCATAAGGAAGGGGAGGATCATTCTCCCAGTCCGTTATGACCACTTTGTCTCTAATTTTGTCCTCCGCACACAACTTAATATATTTGTTTTGTTCCTCGGTTTGCTTCGCATATAATCGCATTTGATTAACAAATGACGTGAGAGGTGGTTCTAACTTAGCTTCACAGTTCCCGGTCGGTGATATAGCTATCTTAATTGGAAAGTTTGGTACAAGATTTCGATATGTCTGTTTTTCTCACAGTCCTCTTCGGTGGAGATTTGCGTGCTTTCTGTCGCGTAGTGAAATATCTCGGCAAGTTTGGAAAAATGTGTGGGACTGCACCAGGCTTCAAACTCCATCTCATTTTCGCCATTTCGACTGTCTTTCCTTCCATAATGAAAGTGTCCGTTTAAATAAGGAAATTATCGGAGAAATGTTTGTCACATACATAGACTTATTTGATAATTCAATGTATTTTCTCGGAATGGCCTTAGCCCATTTAAATAAATCATCTTCGGCTTTTGGAGATCTAAAAAAGTGCCTATCTGTTGCAGATGACTTGTCGTGTCCAGATCGGCACCCGGGAACAAAACAACACGGCATATTCACTTACACAGTTTTGTTTGACGAATCTTACCAAGTTATAATTAACTCGACAGCACAAATGTAAAGAAGTAAGTGTAAAGGCTTACAAATACTAAACAGACCAGTGTCATAACGTATGTATTATTTCAATATCGCTTCTTGATCGCATACACTTTTCAACACCAAGAAATAAGGACTAAACACGGCAGCATTTTTTTGTTTTCAAACTCGCGAGCGCTTAGAAAGTGACTCCAACCAGCAACAAGCAACCGCTACGCAGTCTGTCGGCGGGTGCAACAACTACCCATACTAAAGATACGGAGAAATCGGGAGTCGCCACACTTTCTCTTCTATACGCTATGGTAGTACCATGTATTATGTCGTCAAAATAAGCTTCAGCTTTTGGAAGACCGTGAAGGATCTATGATAATATCCTATTAAATTCTGAGGGGGCAGTTTTGATGCCAAAACTCAGTCGGTGCATCCTGAAGGTTCTTTTGTGAGTGGATATAGTTTGAATCATACTACCTTATTCATCGACCTTCAGATGTAGATATGCCTTGTATACGTCTAACTTGCAGAAAGAAATTGAGTTTCTAAGACTATGTTGAACATCATTAACTGGTCTTATGGGATGGTGTGCAGAAATCAACTTTGAATTCACTCCACATTTGTAGTCGAAACATAACCTAACTCCCCCATCCGGTTTTGGGATAACAACAAGAGGCGATCCTCAATCACTTAAAGCTGTGGGAGAAATAACTCCTTCTGATTCCAATGAAGCGAGTTCCTTTTCGACGCGTTCCCGAAGTGCAAAAGGGACATCACGTTCACGATTGAAGACAAGTTTCACCCCCCTCTCTGAGTTGCAGTTTTACTTCAATATTGGGAACGCATCCATTTTTTTCTTCAAAGATTGTACTATGTTGATGTAAAATATCTTGAATTGACTGGACTGAGTTGACAGATTCAGTGTGAAGAGATTGATTTGTGTCTTTATCAAGGCCTCTGATCCAAACACGACCAAGCAATGTGGCATGGCCTTGCGGAACTACAAACAGATCTGCAACAATTTCTGTTCCTTTGTATGATAGTGTGACAAAATAAATCCTCTGGGTTTGATAACATGATCAGAATATGATCGAAAACAGACATTTGTTGGCTGCAATGGCAAACCAAGACCTAAGGTTGAACATTCATTCTCTGGGATGAGTGAATATTTTGCTCCCGTGTCGACTTCAAATCTTGTGATTTATTGTTGAGTTTAACACTGATAAAATATTTATCCGATTCTTGTCCTACGTCAAAGAGATCTTCGATGCAATCCAGTTGTCCTTTCCCGAAATTGGTTTCGGGGTGGTCATGCAAGTTGTCATCTACACACATCAAAAAAAGTTTTGCATCACCTCGGTTCCCAGATCTCCGGCATATAGACGTTGACTGTGTATATTGTATCCAAGATACAGTCCCTTTGACTGTTCATAGATGTCACTAAAACTGCTCAAAGATGTAAACAACCATGCATGAGCAGGGCCTATTAGACGGAGGGGGTACGACAGCCGATCAGTTCCAGTCATTCCACCAGGACGAAGGTACGCTGCTCATGTTGTCTGTAGTTCTACCATGCCTAGAAGGTCAATACCGCAGTTCGATCGCGTCCGCATTGTTACTTTGTGTCAAGAAGGGCTCTCAACAAGGGAAGTTTCCAGGCGTCTCAGAGTGAACCAAAGCGATGTTGTTCGGACATGGAGGAGGTACAGAGATACAGGAACTGTCGATGACAGGCCTCGCTCAGGCCGCCCAAGGGCTACTACTGTAGTGGATGACCGCTACTTACGGATTGCCGCTCGGAGGAACCCTGACAGCAATGCCACCATGTTGAATAATGCGTTTCGTTCAGCCACAGGACGTCGTGTTTCAACTCAAACTGTGCGCAATAGGCTGCATGATGCGCAACTTCACTCCCGACGTCCATGGCGAGGTCCAGCTTTGCAACCCCGACACCATGCAGCGCGGTACAGATGGGCCCAACAACATGCTGAATGGACCCCACGGAATTGGCATCACGTTCTCTTCACCGATGAGTGTCGCATATGCCTTCAACCAGACAATCGTCGGAGACGTGTTTGGAGGCACCCTGGTCAGGCTGAACATCTTAGGCACACTGTCCAGCGAGTGCAGCAAGGTGGTGGTTCCCTGATGTTTTGGGGTGGCATTATGTGGGGCCGACGTACGCCACTGGTGGTCATGGAAGGCTCCGAAACGGCTTTACGATACCTGAATGACATCCTCCGACCCATAGTGCAACCATATCGGCAGAATATTGGAGAGGCATTTGTCTTCATGGACGACAATTCTCGACCTCATCGTGCACATCTTGTGAATGCGTTCCTTCAAGATAACGACATCGCTCGACTACAGTGGCCAGCATGTTCGCCAGACATGAACCCTATCGAACATGCCTGGGATATGTTGAAAAGGGCTGTTTATGGACGTCTTGACCCACCAACCACTCTGAGAGATTTACGCCGAATTGTCGTTGAGGAGTGGGACAATTTGGACCAACAGTATCTTGATGAACTTGTGGATAGTATGCCACGACGAATACAGGCATGCATCAATGCAAGAGGACGTGCTACTGGGTATTAGAGGTAGTGGTGTGTACTGCAATCTGGACCACAAATGCTGAAAGTCTAGCTGTATGATGGTACAACATGCAATGTGTGGGTCTCATGAGCAATAAAACGAGCTGAAATGTTGTTTGTGTTGATCTCTATTCCCTTTGTATTTAAAGGTTCTGGAACTCTTGGAACCGAGGTGATGCAAAACTTTTTTTGATGTGTGTATGTTCTCAGTTGCAATGTTGTGTGTATTTGACTGTTGAAGAAGTGTAGTGATACAAACTTTTGCAACATGTCCCACTTTCCTACATGACCTACATTTAAGAGAGTTTCTGTTTGTGCGACAATCTCTTGACCTGTGGTTTGAATTTCCACAATTTAGGCATAATCCATCAATACCTAGTGCTCTATAATTGACAGAACTACGGCGGCCCCTGGACCATGAACGTGAGTGAGAGCCTGGGCTAGGCTGTTGAACAAAACGTGACTGAGTGTCACTGCTATAATGATTCATACTTTGGTCATTATATTAACCTGTGGCTTTTGTTACTTTGTTTTTGTCCTCTACAGTGTTTGATGGTGCATTGAGCTGTTTTGGCAACTGCTTACTCTCATACCGCGATGCTTCCTTCTTCCGGAGATCATCAAATTTCGTGTCATTAGACTGAAGAAATTTCTCTCTGATCCAATTATCTCGCAAGCCACGTATAAATTGTGCACGAAGAAAGACATCCGCGATTGAAATTTTGGCGTCACATGTACACTGAATATAAAAGTCACAGGCTAGTAAGTGGCTTTTAAGAGTGGCAACAAATCCTGCAATATTTTGACTTTCCTTTTGATTGACGTTCAAAAAATAGTGTTGGGAAACCACGGGTGAGATTTGAGGTGACAGTATTTGCTTGAAATCTTTTACAAGTTCATTATAACGGAGAGACTTGATTGGATTATCAGGGCCTAAAAATGCCGAGAGATTGTTATAATGAATTGCCCCTATTGATGTACACAAGAGTTGAGCTTTCTTTGCTGGATCGGTGGCATTGTTGAAGTTTGCGTAATTCTCAAATCGTTCTAAATACGACACAAATTTTTCCTTTTCAGCATCAAAATTTTCAAAAGGTGAGATATTAGTGACTTGTGGGGTTGTGCCGGACTGGTGAGCTTGATATCTTTCAAGTAACTACTCTTGAGAATCGGTAAAATTGTTTAGTAATTGTTGAAACTGATTTGCGTCCATCTTGACGGAACGTGGAAATAATTTTACAAATCACAGTTCAAATATAATAAAATGTTTTAAGATAACCGATTTAAAACACACTCGGTAGTGATCGATGACCGAATATTGTCCTGGGCTTGATAAAAAAAACTTTGCATAACCTCAAAGTTCGAACTGCGATAAATATTATTTTGAATATGTGGCATGCAGGCACACGCAGCTGAATATACGATGAGTTGCTTAGGATCGTTTACAAGTACTCTGTGTAAATGTCATGTCGATTAGCCTGATTCTTGATTTTACTCACGTGGCCGTTGAAACAAACCTGACGTAAATACCGTACTTCATTGATATAGGCTACCGGTGAATCAAGTCCCAATTCCTCGTCGCCAACTATTATATTTTGAATAAAGCACATTATAGCTATTATGTTTTGAATAAAGCACTTTATATCACTTTAATATGCACACACATCTCAATCTACATCTTAACACATTGGGCAAAATACAACTAACATTGTCACAGAGTAAAAGCGTATATATATTCCGCCCAAGTTCCATAGAGGACATAAACTAGATACATAATACTTACCCATCTTTGGTACAACAGTAATTTTCCCCCAATCATATAGGCCTAACCTATTAGCAAACAAAGGCTTCGTCCAGACCGTGTCATCTAACCAAGTAGCGACCAATCGCTTTGTCTTACCCATCTTTGGTACATCAGTTATTCCCCCCCCCCCCCCATCATATAGACCTAACCTATTACTGTAGCAAACATAGGCTTCGTCCAGACCGTGTCATCTAACCAAGTAGCGACCAATCGCTTTGTCTTACCCATCGTCAGTACATCAGTAATTTCACCTCAATCATATAGGCCTAACCTATTAGCAAACAAAGGCTTCGTCCAGACCGTGTCATCTAACAAAGTAGCGACCAATCACTTTGTCTTAACCCATCATTGGTACATCAGTAACTTCTCCCCAATCATATAGGCCTAACCTATTAGCAAACAAAGGCTTCGTCCAGACGGTGTCATCTAACCAAGTAGCGACCAATCGCTTTGTCTTACCCATCTTTGGTCCATCAGTAATTTTCCCCCAGACATTCAGTAGTGCAGTACGTCGAAAGCTAAAAGATATTGTTGGTATATTCTGAAATTTTTCATCCGTGACGGATGCACAGTGCGTATACTGTGTGCATGAACAGTTGAGTATGTTACGGACTTGTAATATGGTATAGCCGCGCGTCTCTTCAGGGAAAGGAGAGCAAATACCTCTTAAGATGATTGTTGCATGTTGCACAACCGTTGAAGTTCAACCTTCGTTGCACCCATGACTGAAACAAATAGAAATAATATAAATATTTTATCTGCCTGCGGTACTACTGAGTATCGGTCAGTAGTACTACAGATAAGCTCCATAAATAATCACCAATACATTCACTAATCAACTTCCTGAATGAACTACCACTAGCAGAGTGTGATTCAGACTTCCATGTTCACAAGTAACATTACATCCTGTAAAATATGTTATAAATCCTACCTACAGTAACAGCAAAGTCATGTCTAAGTGACATGAGAATATAATCAAATCAAATTTTATTGTCGTTAAACAACATTGTGTTGCAATAGACAACATCAAAAATATAAAATGTAATGGCTCACAGCACTTGGAAGTCGACATTACGAAAAATTAATCAATCCCTCGAAAAATGACAATATTAGAAGACGAACGTAACCTAAGATTATGTTACTAAGTGTAAATTTCGTTAGGTTATGTTTGGATTCAATTATACGAAAAATGCTGTCAGAAGACTATTTCAACATTTGAAAAGACTACTACGTATTATTATTATTATTATTATTGTTATTATTATGATATTTATGCCCTAAATGAAACAAAGACTTAGTAACTTAAAAGATCAGGACACTCTCGGCTACTTACTCGAAACAAAAATCAAAATCCATTCTGACAAGTTATCTTCCGTCCAGTTTCTGCAATCTCAGTTCTCGCATCTTTGAAGCACCTGGATGAAATCTAAAAAGAATTTATGCAAAAAATAATTAAATAAAACGTTCGTATCATTTCAGGCGAGTGAATTTGAACACACACATATTCTATAAACTGATTCTATAATGACAGTAAAATCTGTTTCAATCGACGTATCTTAGTAAACTTACCTTGTACAACTTCATTAGACATGAAATTCCAAAGAAATCTGTGAAATTACTTACTGAAAAGGGCATCAGTGAAAGATGTATATACAATGTTGGAGACATTGTGTGCAATGCATTCTGGGAGTTATCGGTGAGACACCTGTCAGCAACTGTATGGTAAGAAATTTTAATGGCATTGTGGTCTTTGGAGATGGCGAGATTTTAAGCAGGGTTGGCGACAATGTGCTGACACAAGAAAACAACTTAACTTCAAGAAATTCAACCATAAACCACCATGGATGAAGACATTGGGGATGGATGTTATAGTTGGCTACATTGTTTTCGTTTAGTAACTTATTTAAGGTGACGCGGACTATACAATGGTGCAGCAACAGTATGCGTATATATGCGATTAATTTGTTCCGTTGCAGGAACATATGTTAGTTACTATCCTCGACAGTATTACATCCTTCCCAGAAGCCAAAGGCCTATCAGAGATGGGGTAAGGGGAATAATCTTTTTAATATTATAATTTATTATTATTATTATGTACAATTTTGTTTACGTCGTATGGTGGCAATGTGACAGAAGAAGACTAGACGCGGGAGGAAGTGGCCATGGCCTTTATTAAGGCCTGTGCCTGGTGCCTGGTGTGATAAGACTTTTTAGAATAGATTTCTATTTATCCATTTGACCAATTACATGTATACAATACAGTTTTGATATAGGACACGTCAGAAATTACATCTATAAAATAAAAGTACTGACAGGTATATATAACTAATACAATAACTACTTATAACATATTATAATAATAGATCTTAAGAGATACAATTTTATTGGACAACTATTTACACCTTACTCTATTATCATAATATGAAAATTTTATTCTATAAATGCAACAACTTACAGCTAGGTATAACAATTAAAAGAGAAAAGTAAAATATAATTATAGTTTTCATTGCTCCTATACGCTAAGATATTCAACTACAGAGTAAAACCAACGGCACTGCAGATAAGCTTTCAACACTCTTTCAAAGTTTTTTTTTTTTGGGGGGGGGCAATTTTATATACTGGGGTAGTTTATTGTATAATTTAACTCCTGTGTGAAAAGTTCCTTTTTGATATAAGATTGTGTGTGTGTGTGTGTGTGTGTGTGTGTGTGTGTGTGTGTGTGTGTGTGTGTGTGTGTGTGTGTGAAATATGAATGTTTTGATTTTGTCTTGTGTTATGCCTATGAACATCATTGTTTGTTTTAAGAAAAACGTCTTTATTCATTAAATTCTTTAAAAAAATAGTTTCAAAGATATGAATGCAGGACAGAGGGAGGATGTTTAACTCTTTAAAAAGAGATCTACATGATACTCTAGTGTTTACATTTGCCATAATTCTAATCGCACTCTTTTGTATCCTGAACGTGCTTAGTACATCTGGTGTCATACCCCAAAATATGACCCCATATGTTAAAGATGAATGGAAATAAGCAAAATAAGTATTTCTTAATGTGTGCATGCTTGTGCAAGTTTTCAAAATACGTAACGCAAAGCACATCGAGATCAGTTTAGTATTCACATATTGCATACGTTTATTCCATTTCAAGTCATGTTGTATCCATAGTCCTAAAAACTTTGTTTCTGATTTATTTTCTATTTGATGACCATTTAATGTTATATTGGGCGTCGCAGGCTTCCTATTCTGTATAGTGTGGAAATTTAGAGATACTGTTTTTATAGTTTACTATGAGGCGATTATCTTGTGACCATTTATTTAACTCTTCTGTAACAGAGTCAGCAGGACTGCTGTAAGACCTGTTTAGTTTCACCTTTTATTACGAGTGTTGTATCGTCCGCAAACAAAATTTCCTTATGAGAATCAACGTTCTGTGTTATATCATTGATATATAGAAGAAAAACTACTGGGCCCAAAACCGATTCCTGGGGTTCTCCAAATGTAATAATACCCTCATTGGACAATGTTTCATTAAGTAATCTGGTTCCATCATTCCTGAGTCTCAAGCTTACTATTTGTTTACGCCTTGTTAAGTAAGACTCTATCCATTTATTAGCTAGACCTCTTATACCATATTGATTTAGTTTTGTAAGGAGCATTTTATGGTCAACAACATCAAATGCTTTCGATAAATCCAGGAATAGGCCAGTTACATGTTCCTTATTGTCAATTAATTTCAGTATACTATTAATACATTCATAAATTGCTGTCTGTGTAGATTTTTCCGTTCTGAATCCAAGTTGTGAGTTTGATAGTATTTTATTTTTGTATAAAATTTATCAGACTCTTATACATGATTTTTCCACAACTTTTGCAATACCAGTTGGTAAGGTAATATGACGATAGTTATCTAATTTATCTTTTGAAACTTTTTTGTGAACTGGAATTACTTTGGATAACTTCAAAATATCCGGGTAATTTCCTGAGAGAATTGAACTGTTTATTAAGTGTGTATGTGGATTTATTATATTTTCTGCTCATTTCTTTAAAATAATTATTGCATAAGGGATGCCTTCAATGCCAGCACAGAATTTATTTTAGCTCTTTGATAACTGTTCTTACCTCTTAACTTGTGACATGATTTATAAATAAAGAATCACTGCATATATTTATTTTATTATTAGAATTTAATGTATTTACCTGTGATTTATTTGATAATTTTTGTGGAATTTCCAGAAAGTAGTCATTAAAAGTGTTTGCTATTTCCTCTGGATTATTAATCACTTTATTATTGCAGGTCAGTATAATGTTCGTTTGTATTTTAGCGGATTTTCCAGTTTCTTTCTTTATCATGGTCCACATAGCCCTGTATTTATTAGATGATTGGGAAATAAAATTTTCATTATGCATTTTCTTTGCTAGTCTTATTACCTTACTTAATATGCTAGTGTATTTTTGTATTATAAATTGAATTCAGGTGTTGTGTGGTATTGTTTATATATTTTGTGTAGAAATTTCTTTCTTCGACATGAATTTATAATCACTGTTGTTGTCCAATTGCTAGTTTTGTTATTTTGAATAGTTCTTTGTTTAAAGGGAAATGCTGTTTCAAAATAGTGTTTTAGGGTACTGTTAAATGCATTAAATTTAACATTTACATTTTCTAGTTTATTGAGTTCTGACCATGTTTCCTTATTTTATAAGTCATTGAAATATGTAACATTTGTTTCAGTGCATGACCTGCACTTTAATTTTATTCCATTATCATTGATTTTTTCGGGTACTTCAAAGCGCAGTATTTGTCCATTGTGGTAACTAAAACCCGGGCAATAGACTTCTATTGAATAGTGATATTTATATTTATTTATAAAAATTTCATCACGAGTGGTTTTACCAAATTTTGTTATTCATGTCGGGGTATTTATTGTAGGTTTCAGTCCTTACGAAATTAGTAACTGTGTTAATAATTCACAATTTCTATCACATTTTAAAAAATCCACATTTACATCCCCACAAATTATAATATCGAAATTTACTTTGCTCATGTTATTGAGTACGATAACAATTCTAATTTATCTATAAATAAACGAAAATTTACTGACGGAGAACGGTATACGTATACAATTATTAACTTTAACTGCTGTATTTTTACGGTGGAGAATTTACAATCCTGTTCCATAGTTAGATAATCATAAGCTGTTTACTGTTCATGATCTACATTATTTCTCAAG
The DNA here is from genome assembly GCA_946902985.2 of Meconema thalassinum. NCBI lineage: Eukaryota > Metazoa > Arthropoda > Insecta > Orthoptera > Tettigoniidae > Meconema > Meconema thalassinum. The sequence goes on from OX336389.2 coordinate 516,943,822, forward strand.
AAAATACAAGTACCGCCATGGCTACTATTAGATCTAGAGTATTTACTGGCTAGTATAAACCCTGGGAATTGGATTAATTCTAGTTTTTCCTCTGTCAGCCAATGTTCTGAAATGCATAGAGCTGTGATGTATTCAAGTTCATTTATAAGCATTAGATTTATGTAATACATTTTTTATAGAGAGGCTGAACATTCTGTTGGTAAATTTTAAATTTGTTTCTTTTGCAAGCTTGTGTTAGTGATTTATTTACATTTTTATTATCATAATGGTTGCTAGACAAATCTGAAATACCATTGTTACACTCAGTTAAATTTGACAACAAAAGATACTCATCTAAATCCGAGATGAGATGTTTGGGCAAAGGCCCAAATCTGTTTATTTAAACCAAATCCACTTGTTAATTGTCACTTTAACTCAGAGAGTCATTTCATGACATACAGACAATAAATACATCGATTACATAAATTTACAATATGGCATTAGATAAGGAAACCAAATGTTCATACAGCATTTAATAGCTTCCTAGTTTTATCATTTTAAATGATCTTGTCGACTTCGTCGTTAAACTGGGGTCTGGCGTTACGCTACGGCGACGGGACGAAATGTACCCAGATGCACTGAGGTATGTGACGTCATAGTACTGCTTGGTGCATGTGTTCCCCGACAATCTCTACTTCGTTAGTATAAGACAAAAATCCCCGATTCTTGGATGTCACGGGTAATCTTGTGAACCACTGGATGATAGATAGATTTTTATTAATTCCATTTGATCAAATACATGCATTCAATACATTTTTGATATAGGACACGTCAGAATTTACATCTATAAAATAAAAGAACTAACAGGTATATATTACTAATATTATAACTATTTAACTTATTATAATAGCAAATCTTAATAGATACAATCTTATTGCACAACTATTTACACCTCACTCTATTATCATAATATGAAACTTAATTCTATAAATACAACAACATGCAGCTAGTTATTACAATTAAATTAAAAAAGTAAAATATAATTATAGATTTCATCGCTCCTATACGCTAAGATATTCAACTACTGAGTAAAAACAATGGCACTGCAGATAAGCTTGCAACATTCTATCAAAGGTTTTTATTTTTGGGGCCAGTTTTATATACCTACTGGGGTAGTTTATTGTATAATTTAACTCCAGTGTGAAAAGTTCCTTTTTGATATATGCTTGTGTGTGTGTGTGTGTGAAATATGAATGTTTTGATTTTGTCTTATGTTATGCCTATGAGCATCATTGTTTGTTTCAAGGAAAACATCTTTATTCATTAAATTCTTTTTAAAAAACATAATACTTTCAAAGATATATATGCAGGGCAGTGGGAGAATGTTTAAATCTTTAAACAGAGGTCTACATGATTCTCTAGAGTTTACATTTGCCATAATTCTAATCGCCCTCTTTTGTATCCTAAACGTGCTTAGTATATCTTCAGGTAGTGGATTTTGATGCGGTTTTCACCATTCTGTAAAGGATATCTCGAGGAAAGATTCTGTAGAAAATAATTTATGTATGATCAAAGGAAGCGCAGCAGTAATGATTTCAGTGAAAAAGTCGAAAACAAACTTGGCGTCCGTGCGCTTCTTAAGCTTACGCTGGGCAAACCGTTAAAAATATCAATATACTCTGAGCGTAAGAATTGGTCAGCATGAAAAGTTCTACAAAAATGTCCGCAAGAGCATATCTCTATCTTCAATACATCGCCCACTATAAGTGTTTTTAGACTGGATGGAAGGGGCTCGTCCCCGCTCTGGTGAGCGTGACGGCATCCCTCGCTTGACCTTGCTTTGCCCTTGGTTTGCACTTGCCGTTTGGGTACGTTTTTGCTAAGAATTAACCTTACCCACAAGGGAAGATGAATAAAGAAGTAAAGGGAAGTGGGTTTCGGACAGAGGAACAAGTGTGGATAACAGGACCAAAGTCCAACATCAAATACCTATATTTTTTGGAGAAAAGTGTCACCGCAAAGCCCGTGAAATCACTAAAGTAAGTGGGGACCTGAACACAGCTAACAGGAAACGCAGCTAGAGCTTGGGCTATTTGCGAGCGAAAGGAGTTGGTACCTTCCCTTCCAAGCAAAGATTCGGCTACTATAGGGAAGGGTGGTGGTCTGGCAAAGAAAGAAATGATGAATTTCCTATGTCTCTTTTCAAAGGAGTTTGTTTTAAACAAACATTTTGAAGAATACAATTAGTTTGAATTGGCCGTGATGTTTTAATTCTTGAAATTGTAGAATTTCTAAAAAGCGACCGAATGTTTCCAAGAAGGATAGGGATGAAGCAACTATACCCTTGGGAATAATTTTTGTAAGAGCACCAATAGTTGCATTTAGGAATGGCTAAGCTTTTACCCAGCAAAGCGCCGACTAAAAGTTTAGACAATGAGAAAAACTTAAATTTGGAAAACCAACCATAAGTTGTAAAGAAAATCTCAACAAGCAGGAAGCTGGCGTAGCGAGCTATGCTTGCCTTACTGGTCAGTTAGAATTAGCTATCAAAGCTAAGAGAGGCTTTAATAAGTTTGTGACTAAGAGTTCTTGCTCAAATGCAACAAAAAGTGGAACCGTTATTAATTTCATTTGTGAGGTTTTTAAGTTAAGCCCATAGGAAGAGTAGGGGAAGACAGGATCTTGCCTAATCGTTATTTCAGAGAAATGATAAAGCAAAAGAATAAATTTAGATTTAATTAACAATGCAAAAGTGTAATCAATTTGAAACATATATAATTTAATTTTATAAACAATTGGGGTCGCAGACCTCCTAAAATCATTTAAAGCTTGCACCAGGCAATTGACAATTTTTTGGTTTGGAACGTTTTATAAGCACTAAAATCTTCGAATGATTTTGAAATGGTGCTAAGATTAATAAATAAAAAATTAAAGATAATTAACGTAATTAAAGTTAAACAATAAATCAAGTACAAGATGTGTACTTTAAGGATTTCAAGATGGGTATCTTAGAAATATGAACAAATAACAACTTCGAAAGTTACAACAACAAAAAACAGGGAGAAATGAAATAGAAGTTTCTATAACTTCTTATATTAATACAGAATTACGTTTAGAGGTTATACAAATAAGGCAGGTCATTTATTGTGCAACCTGAAGAGAAAAATTAAAAGGAAGTTTCTAGAATTTCTATATATAAACAGAATCACGAAGAAAAAATGGGGCAAGTTGCCCTTTCGTGAAACCTGGATTACAGAGATTATTGAAAGGTTTGGTAGACAATAACCAATTCTTGTGCTAGCAAGAAAAGAAATAGATTAATAAGCAGTTTCTAACTGCTGATATTTATACAGAGTGAATAAATGGAAAGTGGAGAAAGTTGGGAGGGCGCCTATGGTTTAGCGAAGCCTCGTTGCAAAATACATAAATTTAAAGATTAACCTAATTTTTTAGTAAAGAGGGGTTGAGGAAGAGGAAATAGGAATTTTGTAGAGAAAGTTCTTGGCCTATTTTATTTATTTCGGACGAGCGCGACGCAGATGAGAAATCGAACGAGCACTGTTTCACTATAGTCTATTGACGTGGCTGAAAAGTTCACTATTGTAGCACAGAAAGTTTATAGCAAGGAAAGTTATTGCAATGGTGAAAAATAACTAGTTGCACTAGATTTGCGAGAGTCTATTGCGTTGAAAATTTGTAGGTTATAGTTGAATGCAGCAGAAAAATTCCAACGGAGGAAGAAAAATTAGGTGTTGATTAGCTGTTCATGAGGAAGATTCCTTGGTTAGAAAAAATATTCCCATATGTGAGTGGAAAATACTAGAAGGTTTAACTTGTAGATGAATTGTTTGGCATGGAAAATTCCAGAACAATCATGACTGTTGAAATTGACAGGAAAAAGTCCAGCGGTGGAACGAGCTAAGTTTTCTACAGACAGTGGGTAATTTAAAGATGTCCCACGTTGTGAGAAATTATCTCAGTTAATAAGCATAAGAAATGCTGCTACATGTTAAGATTAGCTTAGATAGATAAAGCCCAACCTCGAAAATCCCGCGAAGATGGTAATTTCCCCACATTTAGTAATATCACACTGTCTGTAAATTATGGTCAAAAAGCATGTAGCTATTTAACAGCAATTAAAATGAGTTGAAGAACGTTGAAGTAGTACTTAGCTCATTTCTGATGAACGGTGATTCTAGTTGACCGTTAGTTACTATCTGGACATGGCGTCCAATTTGAAAGTTTGTCTCTCGAGGAGAGGAGACGAGCTCTAGGTAAGCTCCGACTGGGAGTCTTGACGACTGTAGCACAAGTGAGGCCAGCTCAACGAAGCGCGGAGAGACCAGGGAAGGGAAAATAGTGGGGGTAGGAGACAAAGGAACATACATAAGAATAACCAACATAGTAAAAATTAATTCTCTTGATGAAATGGTCTTCAAAGAGTTGATAGTAGGCGTCACTAGCGAAGCCTGGTGGATGAGAAATTAGACGAAGTCCTCTTGATCACGGAGATGATAGCTGGCGATAGCGACGAGATCTGGTGGCCAGATTGGTAAGGAAATCCTAATGTACATAGAAAAATTGAGGAACTTCGGAGATTCGCTGCTAGATGACGCTAGGTGGGTCATGGAAGATATATATCTAGAACAGACTCACAGGTAGTATAAGCAAAGTATACCTACAAAGAGAAACCAGGAGATCACTGTTGGTGTTTGCGAAAAAAGGAAGTAATGAAATAAAGCAAAGAGAAGCAAAAGCTCACTCTGTCTTACCGTGTATTCCAAAGAATACACCACCGTTCGCGAGTAATTTGAAACAAGATAAGCAAGATAAGTATTATGCAGATAATTTTCTAACATGTCAAGAGTCCAGCCTTTCTAGCATTTTTTCATCATTTGTAGCATTTAAAATGATACAAAGTCTAGTCTTTCAGACTGACTGTCACTTTTTATCGTTTTGCTGAGCAGTTCCCTATATTCTTTTCTTAGACGACAAAATTCTACTCTCATCGTATCATCCCCTCCTCTCTTGTATAACTTCAGTGCCCTAATAACTTCGGTTTTCTTCCTTCCACAAGATTTATTGTACCATCCTTTAATTCTCCCTACCTTTCTCCTAGCCTTCACGCACATATTCCGTCCGGCCATCATAATTGAATTCTCTATCATAAGTATTACCCCTTCAATTTGATCATTACTGATCATTAAACTTATCCCTTCCTTTATCAGTTCAACATTTTCTCCCTGGATGTAGTTCCGGAACTCTTTGCAGTTTTCCTCCCTCCATCTGAATCTATTTACTTTTCTCTCTTTAGCTTTAACTTGTGGATTCCCTTTTGATTTTGTCACCGCTCCCTGCATAATGACGACAATTGGTAGGTGGTGTGATTCCCCCCAATTCTTCAACAGTGAACCTCTTAATTAGGGTTAGTGCTCCTCTGGAAGATATTGCTAAGTCTATTACACTTCCTCCATTCTCTGTTATATATGTCAAGTTACCTCCTTCATTCCCCTCACAGACACCATTTAGTATATATAACTCTTCTGCACCACATAGTTCCAAAATCATTTATCCGTTCTTGTTGCATTCCCTGTCTTTGCTGTGCCTATCCCCACATGCGGCCTCGGCAACCCCCTTGCTGTAAAGGGGCTTTCTGTCTGCAACCCTCGCATTGAAGTCCCCTAAAAAACAATCTCTGTCTCTTCATATATATTTTGAATTCTGTTTATTTCAATTGCTAACTCATCGAAAAAGCTTTCCCTTACAAACGGGGAATTCTCCGGAGGGTTGTAGACAAAGCCAAAATATACCGTTCCTTTCCCCTTCCACGTAATATCTGCTTTTACCCACACTACTTCTTCCAGTTCTGAACTAATACATTCTGATAATTCCCTCACCTCTTCTTTAATTAAAACAACAATCCCCCTCGGGAACCTACCGGTAAGAGCTTTCCTAATCTTAGGTTTTGTAATATATTGAAGCCATCTATTTTAACCTCGCAACCTGCAGGGAGCCAACTCTCAACAAATCCTACAATCTGCATATCTTCTATTAAGGTCAAAACTACATCATTCCCTCTCTTATTTAAAAAAAACTTTATATTTACGCTTGCAATATTCCAGTTTAGTTATTTTTTACCCCTACCCTCTTCGCTGACGGTGGCTTTGCTTCTAGTAACTCTAGCTTTCTCTAGCTCTAGTATACTGCCAGCTGGATAAGAAATGACCTCCTTCTCCACATTCAACTGCTCTGCCAAGGTTTTCTTGCCCCAAAGTTCTTTTAGACTAGTAACTCTTTGTTTGACAGTCTCACCTTTCTGCAAACCACGCACTTCTCCGGTGTTCCTGGTGCTGACGTTAATCGTTCCTGCTCGCGCCTCTTCCGTATTGGACTTTGAGGTCGATGCTCTCTGTTGAGTCACCACCGCACTTCCCTCTGAACCGACAGCTGCTTCCACCTGGTTGCTAGGTCTAACTGGCTCCTGTTGTTGCTTCTCCATATCCTGTAGTTGTGCCTCTGTCCAAACCCGTTAGTTGTTGCCGCTAACCGCCAGTCATTTCCTTTTACATTAGCCTTGAGACCCGAGTTCCTTGCCTTCCTTAAATGAAACTGCAAGGTCCGTTGCTCGCTTGCCTCTTCTTTAATCATTTCTCTCCTTACCCATATTCTCTCCTCTTTCAGGTTCCTTGTGTTCGCCAGAATTCTGTAAGCCATCAGCGAAGAAACTAACGACACTTTCACGGGCCTCGTGCCCCTTCACCGCCCTATCCTGGTCACATTGTCAATCTCTGAAACTCCAATACTTATCCGCATGCCTTCACAAATCACCCGGAGCACATTGGATGTTAGGTCCTCGGTGCTTTCATTGACATCTTCCTTTATTCCGTAAATGAAGACGTTTTTCTTTCTCTCATCCAGCTTGGTCTTCCTTAATTCTTTTACCTCCATTTCTAATATCTTCACCTTTTCTCTTAGGTCTTTTATCTCTCTACTATTCTCGGTCAGGCTTTCTGTCACTATTCCCATCTCTTCTCTTATACATGTCTTCATCTCCCTGAATTCCTTACATTGTTCTCGAAGAATGTACTCATCTGAATGCCAAACCTCAGGTTTGTCTTCTTTTACCAGTTTCCCTGCTTCCACTCTAAGGACATTACTGTTGCACTATTCTTACCATTTGCATTTACAATTTTACAGATTTAATCAATAATTAAGGTACTCTTTTCCTAACCTATTTAAGTGTAGACCATGCCAAGTGTGGAATTTCCTCTCTAATTTACTTATATCTAAAATGTTGACATTTGGAAACCTTACACATTTTAGTAATTTTCCCATTTGTAGCCTTTATTTCTACATTTACACATGATTTGGGAAACCAAATGGGAAACCACGGAAAACCATCTGCAGGGCTGTGGACAGTGGGGTTCGAACCACTAATAGTCTAATACGTTCACACATACCGTACGCGAGCAAAAGTTTGCAGAAAATATCGTCTGGGCCGTCAGTGCTCCGCATCAGCGGCGGCTCGTGGAATGTAAGTTCGGTGCAGCCCAACACACGCTCGTGTGCAGTAAATGTATATATTAACTAAAAGAACAAATATCACTCACATTCGGTCACGTCTATTGCTTGTATGTTAAATCTATTCTTCGGTCCTTTGAAGCAGCGAACTTGTCAATGATGTCATCGTAAAAGGGCACTGTATTCATTAAATCGTTGAGCAGTGACTTCTCCAGGGATATGGTTGCCAGCACAGTCAGCCTCTCCTGGGATGTTGAATTCCTTAAGTATGTTTTATCATTTTAAATGATCTTGTCGACTTCGTCGTTACGCTGAGGTCTGGCGTTACGTTACGGTGACGGGACAAAATGTACCTAGAATGCACTGAAGTGTATGACGTCATAGTACGATGTAGCAGCCGAGTACCAAGTAGGCAGTGCGAGAACAGAGTTTCAAGAAGGCAGTGCGAGAACAATCAAGTAGGCAGTGAAGAAAAAAATAGAATCTTGAAACTCTGTTCTCGCACTGTCTTCTTGGTACTCGGCTGCTAGCATTTAAAATGATATAAAGTCCAGTCTTTCAGACTGACTATCCGTGTCTTTTTATCCGCTTATGGCACGAAAAACTTCTTTCTACTGATGAACTGGCAGACGGTATAGTAAGTATTAAATACAATAATTTATACGCTCTTTGAACACGTCCTTAAGTTCATTCTTATGGAGCGACACAATTATTTCCTCCAATCTGGTATTTTTGTAGGTAGAATCAGAATAGATACGCTGAGGTCTGGCGTTACGTTACGGTGACGGGACAAAATGTACCGAGAATGCACTGAAGTGTGTGACGTCATAGTACGATGTAGCAGCCGAGTACCAAGTAGGCAGTGCGAGAACAGAGTTTCAAGAAGGCAGTGTGTGTGTCAAATGTCGTGGGATAAGAGATTTTTAAGTTCTCTAGACAGAGCATCAAGAGGAAGGATTTTAGAATATTCTTCAAACTTAGAGCTATCTCCTAAGCAAAGAAACTGGAGCTTCTGCATATCATGAAATCTCGTTAAATTTTAGTTTTCTTCTCAGCCATATGAAAATAGGTTTTAAACGTCAATTCATTCCTTTTACCTAGTAGGCTATCAGTTGCCGTGTGGTGTTTATTTTTGAGAGGCAGAAGTAAATGTGCAGAGACTTGTTTTGGAGCACGTTAAATAATATATTAGCAAGCTCAAAAATGTCATTGAATACTATTGATAAAAATATTAATTGGAAGCTATTGAAGTTATTATACAACTCTTCTGATTGACGAATTGTTTTCTCGTCTGACTGAGGGTCGTCCATTAGTCTTTTAAAAATACCTTTCAATCCCTCCCACTCCTCGACAACCACGTTTAAAAGTTTACCATGTGACGACCAGCACGTCACAATTAATGCGCCACACGGCCACGAATCACAATTTAACAGCACAATTTTTACTATAAAGGAATACTTCGTACACCACACGTTCAAATTTGTAACAAGCTTCTTGTTGCAGCTGTTGGAACAGTAGCCACAATTCTCGCGACAAAATATACTGTTAAATATGTCTTTGCTTGATTGTGTTTTAGCGTGATTGAGATACTAACATTGGCAGCAATGGTCTAGGAGCGGAGAGCGCGGGTTATATTCGGGTGCGTTCGGAATAATATCGTCACAGCTCGTGCGAGGCAGCCAGATATTCCAGTTGCACGCTGGGCAGCACCAAGCGAAATACATCTGTACACATACCGCAGGCAGTTCGGCGCATTGTCATGGCAACCGTTGACTTACACGTCACAAGTCAGCCCATACTGCTGTGAGCATTCGTAGGGCTGCACTCAGAAGGCAAGGCGCAATCGTGAAGGCAACGAACTGCGGTGCTTGCTTAATTACTAATAAGTATGAGTGCTGCACCGGTTGTGTAATCACAACATATAATGCGCATTCTTCGTTCTTTTTAACGAATACGGTAGGATTTAAAGATAAAATATAGGGATTCAGAAAATGATAGACAATTGTTTTGAGAAATGTTAGTGTAGCCGGGCTGTACCTGATGCACCTGAAAAGCCGCTACTGCTCCGCATACTTTATATGTGGGGTCGCCTGACAGTTCGAACAGGTTCGATACCGTATCGAACCTACGTTGCGTATCGAGCCGGCGCGAGCCCACTCGAACTTCAGTATATTCGCCGATCACTACAAACAGGCCGTCGGAAGTTAGATGGGATTGGCTAAACCTAATTTTGGGCCTGGTTTTTTATTACGCTCCGGTTATGCAACTTTGGAAACGTAATAGCACGAACGGACGATGTGTGTTGGTAGACCTAGTGCCCTGTTTTTTATGTCTTAAATGTGATTGGCTTACACTGATACTAACAGGATTACAACCGTATTATGTTTTAGACTTAGATTAAACTTCTTGAAAACGAAATCTATTGTTATGAATTTCAGAAGTTCATCGCATATAATCATAAACATCATTACAGTGTCTGATATAATTGCAAAGATTCAGTTATATTTAAAGAATTGCACCTGTTGATATTAATACTATGATGGCAACCCTTGCTGCCGATTATCATTTCGTGTTTTTTTTTTACAAGATGGCAGACTACGGCAGGATATTTGTTTTAATTATATATATTTGTAAATGGTGTGGATGTTTTAATAATGTTGATTCATGAGCAAAAGAAAAGATGGAGTAAAATATGAGCAATTATGTCATTTGTAATGAAACGTACATGTTGTGCCTACTGTTTTAAGGTGTAGCACGTTTTGTGTTCCTTAGGATATGCAGTTGTCGCCTCCGTAGCGTAGCGGTCAGCATGGTTAGCTGCCGTCCCGGAGGTCCTGGGTTCGATTCCCGGCTCTGCCACGAAATTTGAAAAGTGGTATGAGGACTGGAACGGGGTCTACTCAGCCTCGGGTGGTCCAAATGAGTAGAGGGGGTTCGATTCCCACCTCAGCCATCCTCGAAGTGGTTTTCCGTGGTTTCCCACTTCGTCTTCGGGCAATTGCCAGTATGGTACCTACAGTAAGGCCACGGCCGCCTCCTTCCCTCTTCCTTGCCTATCCATCCCAATCTTCCATCCCTTCCCATCCCTCATGAGGCCCCTGTTCGCTTTGCAGGTGAGGCCGCCTGGGCGAAGTGATGATCACACCTCCCCAGTTGTATCCCTCCCGACCAGATGTTCCAGGCTCCAGGACACTGCCCATAGAGGCGGTAGTGGTGAGTTCCCTCGCTGAGTCCGTGGGAACCACCAAAGGATATGCAGTTATTCGAGCATAAGGACATGAGAGAGAAGCTGGTATTCAGAAAGGTGTAAGGCAAGGCAACAACGTATCACCCATAAAATTGGAGAAAAATTCAAAGTAGGAGTAAAAATTCAAGGAGAAATAATTTCAACTTGGAGATTTGCTGATGACATCGTCCTTGAGAAGCTAGATAGATAGATTTTTATTAATTCCATTTGATCAAATACATGCATTCAATACATTTTTGATATAGGACACGTCAGAATTTACATCTATAAAATAAAAGAACTAACAGGTATATATTACTAATATTGTAACTATTTAACCTATTATAATAGCAAATCTTAATAGATACAATCTCATTGCACAACTATTTACACCTCACTCTATTATCATAATATGAAAACTTAATTCTATAAATACAACAACATACAGCTAGGTATTACAATTAAATTCAAAAAGTAAAATATAATTATACATTTCATCGCTCCTATACGCTAAGATATTCAACTACTGAGTAAAAACAATGGCACTGCAGATAAGGTTTCAACATTCTATCAAAGGTTTTTATTTTTGGGGCCAGTTTTATATACTGGGGTAGTTATTGTATAATTTAACTCCAGTGTGAAAAGTTCCTTTTGGATATATGCTTGTGTGTGTGTGTGAAATATGAATGTTTTGATTTTGTCTTGTGTTATGCCTATGAACATCATTGTTTGTTTTAAGAAAAACATCTTTTTTCAATAAATTCTTTTTAAAAAACATAATACATTCAAAGATATATATGCAGGGCAGTGGGAGAATGTTTAAATCTTTAAACAGAGGTCTACATGATTCCCTAGAGTTTACATTTGCCATAATTCTAATCGCCCTCTTTTGTATCCTAAACGTGCTTAGTACATCTGGCGACATACCCCAAAATATGATCCCATATCTTAAGTATGAATGGAAATAAGCAAAATAAGTATTTCTTAATGTGTGCATGCTTAGCCTGCATTCTTCCATGTCTAGTGTCTTATAAGTTACATTCCAAATTCATTGTATTTATAGCTCGATGTTTATAGATAGATAGATTTTTATTAATTCCATTTGATCAAATACATGCATTCAATACATTTTTGATATAGGACACGTCAGAATTTACATCTATAAAATAAAAGAATTAACAGGTATATATTACTAATATTATAACTATTTATAACTTATAATAACAGATCTTAATAGATACAATCTTATTGCACAACCATTTACACCTCACTCTATTATCATAATATGAAAACTTAATTCTATAAATACAACAACATACAGCTAGGTATTACAATGAAAATAGAAAAGTAAAATATAATTATACATTTCATCGCTCCTATACGCTAAGATATTCAACTACAGAGTAAAAACAATGGCACTGCAGATAAGCTTTCAACATTCTATCAAAGGTTTTTATTTTTGGAGCCACTTTTACATACTGGGGTAGTTTATTGTATAATTTAACTCCAGTGTGAAAAGTTCCTTTTTGATATATGCTTGAGTGTGTGTGTGAAATATGAATGTTTTGATTTTGTCTTGTGTTATGCCTATGAACATCATTGTTTGTTTTAAGAAAAACATCTTTTTTCAATAAATTCTTAAAAAAAACATAATACATTCAAAGATATATATGCAGGGCAGTGGGAGAATGTTTAAATCCTTAAACAGAGGTCCACATGATTCTCTGGAGTATACATTTGCCATAATTCTAATCGCCCTCTTTTGTATCCTAAACGTGCTTAGTACATCTGGCGACATACCCCAAAATATGACCCCATATCTTAAGTATGAATGGAAATAAGCAAAATAAGTATTTCTTAATGTATGCATGCTAGTGCAGGTTTTCAAAATACGTAACGCAAAGCCCATCGAGTTCAGTTTAGTATTCAGATAAAATATATGTTTATTCCATTTCAAGTCTTGTTGTATCCGTAGTCCTAAAAACTTTGTTTCTGATTTATTTTCTATTGGATGACCATTTAATGTTATATTGGGCTTCGCAGGATTCCTATTCTGTATAGTGTGGAAATTTAGACATACTGTTTTTTTTTTATAGTTTATTATGAGGCGATTATCTTGTGACCATTTTGTTAACTCTCCTGTAACGGAGTCAGCAGACTGCTGTATGACCTGTTTAGTTTCACCTTTTATTACGAGTGTTGTGTCGTCCGCAAACTAAATTTCCTTATGTGAATGAACGTTCTGTGTTATATCATTGATATTGTTACGTGCCACGCCTAGTGGCACTTTTCTTAACTGGATTACGGTGGGTAGAAAATCACAACACAGGATGTTCCTATTAAAGAAATAATTAATTTTATTTCGGCCAGAAAGTTACACTACTCATCAGCAATTACAAGCAATTAGAACCTAAGTCTAGTTTCCTCAAGTCGAGAACGCATGTTTCACTTGTCAATGAGCCACAGAAGTTAATCCTCCCGCTAATGAGCCTAGTGGCCTTGACAGAACTACATGCAACTTCTTCCTTTTGTACACAAATTAGAGTTACTTACGATAACTTGCTACACGCAGCTTTGCTGTTCATGAGCTGGGAAACAATACCACTGGATTTCGTAACCGCAATATCTCAGACACTCAGTGAAAGCACACTCACTCAAAACACAGGCAGTCCCCTGTATGCTTCTCACTTCCTCGCTTCACTAGGGGTTTCGAAAGTCACCACACTTCTGTCGCTCAGGATAAACGCTCACACTAGCTCGTAAAACACAACAACAACCACTGCTTGACAGGTCGCACCAGTTCTTGACAATACTGGCTTACCGGGACCGGATCATTCCCAGGTCGGCCGAAGGCAAGATCGACAGGTAGACGGAGCTCCCTCCCAAACATGGCCCGGGCTGGTGTGCACCCGTGTTGACTCAATAAATGCTTCTAGATCCATCCAGGGTTCACGGCTTCTCGAGGTTTCCATCGCTGGTCCAGTCACGAATATTCTGGACTATCCCTTTGTCCTAGTAGCCCTGTTGCATAAGGCGCACGCAATACAGGAAGCAGGGCACAGCCCAGCCCTGGGGCAGTTGTGACTCATGCGGCGAGCGATTACACAAACTCCTAGCCGTAACACCACCCCCTTCCTAAAAAGGCTGATCGTCCCGATCAATCATTGGTCCGTCTGTGTCCCTCCGTAGGCTGCCAGGCGATCTCGATGCACGATCTTCATCTTCGCCCTCGGGCTCCGCTGGATCCTGTAGACGACATCGTTGATCCGTTTCACGACTCGGTACGGGCCCTCCCAGGACTTATGAAGTTTGGGTGACAGGCCTTTCTTCCGTAATGGGTTGAAGAGCCAGACCAGGTCGTCCTCGTGGAATCCGCCGGCATCCGTCTGCTGGTCGTATCGGGTCTTCATTAGGTCGGTCTCGATCCGCAGTTTCCTCCTCGCGAACGCGTGCACGTCCTCCAGTTGGTCGACCAGTTCTTGACAATACTGGCTTACCGGGACCGGATCATTCCCAGGTCGGCCGAAGGCAAGATCGACAGGTAGACGGAGCTCCCTCCCAAACATGGCCCGGGCTGGTGTGCACACGGTGGCTTCATGCACGGCGGCGATAGGCCAGGAGAAATAGTGGAAGATGTTTGTCCCAATCCCTCTGGTGCTCGCTGATGACTATTCGGAGATGGTTCTCGATGGTGCCATTGAATCGCTCTACCATCCCGTCGGACTGAGGGTGTAGCGGCGTTGTCCTTGTCTTCCGGATTCCCAGCAGCTGGCATAGGTTCTGGAACACCTGCGACTCGAAGTTCCTCCCTTGGTCGGAGTGCAGCTCCAGGGGTACTCCGTACCGGCTGACGAATTCCTTCACCAGGGTATCTGCAATCGTCGCGGCATCCTGGTTAGGGAGCGCATACGCCTCCGGCCATTTGGTGAAGTAGTCGCTGACGACCATTATGTAGCGGTTCCCTGCCTCGCTTAATGGGAATGGCCCAGCAACATCGATGGCCACTCTCTCCATGGGGCCGCCCACGTTGTAGGTCTTCAGTGGACCCCGCCGTCTTCGTCCTGGGCCCTTGCTGGCAGCGCAATCGTGGCACCTCGCGCAGTGGTTCTCCACGTCGGTTCGGCATCCAATCCAGCAGAACCGCTCTCTCAGCTTCTCCAGGGTCTTCTTTATCCCTAGGTGTCCACCAGATGATCCTCCATGGACTTCCTTCAGGACTTCCTCCGTCATAGCCTTTGGAACGACGACTTGTTCCCGAGATGTCTTCCCGTCGGTGCTCTCCCAGGCGCGGCAGATGAGGCCATCCCTTACAATCAGCGAGTCCCACTGCGCCCAGTAGGACTTAAACTTTGGGCTGCAGTCACTACAATGTTCCACCCGGGTCTGGGGACACAGGCCCTCTTCCATTCGGCTATCAGTCCCAGGTCGTCATTTTCTGCTTGTGCCCGCGTGAAAGATTCGCGGCTCCAGTTCCCTTGAAGTTCCACAGTAGTCCGTCGGCACTGTATCCCGGTGTTCTCCTCCCTTCGGGCACAGAAGGCGCAGTCTTCGGGGCACGGTCTTCGTGACAGGGCGTCGGCGTTAGAATGCAGTTGGCCTTTCCTGTGCTGAATCTCAAAGTTGTACTGTTGAAGCCTCTCTAACCACCGCGCGAGTTGACCCTCGGGATGCTTGAAGTTCAGGAGCCACCGCAGGGATGCATGGTCTGTCCCGATAAGGAAATTCTTGCCCGTACAGGTACTTGTGGAAGTGTTCAATGGTCTTCACGATGGCGAGCAGCTCCTTCCTGGTGACGCAGTAGTTCCTTTCTGGTTTTGACAGGGCCTTGCTGAAGTAGGCCACTACACTCTCCTCGCCGTTCACTACTTGCGACAGGATCCCCCATATGCCAAAGTCGCTGGCATCGGTATCGACGATGAACCTTGTTCCAGGTCTGGGGTAGGCCAGAATAGGCGAGGTGCACAGAGCCTGCTTGAGTTGTTCGAAGGCACTGTGGCATTCTGCTGTCCACGTGAAGAGTTGGTCCTTCTCAGTCAGTCGATGTAAAGGTTTGGCGATGTCGGCGAATCCTCTCACGAAGCGACGGTAATAAGTGCAGAGTCCCAGGAAGCTTCGTAGTTGGGACTTGTCCTTCGGAACTGGCCACTCCCTCACAGCTGCGGTCTTCTCTGGGTCGGTGCGCACCCCTTCCTCGGAGACGATACGCCCAAGGTACTGGACCCGCTTCTGGAAGAGCTGACACTTCTTGGGGCTCAACTTCAGCTGGGCAGTCCGTAGCTTCAGCAAGATCTCCTGCAGGTTGCTGTAGTGCTCCTCGAAGCTTCTCCCCAGAACGATGACGTCGTCTAGGTAGACCAGGCAGGTCTTCCAGTGTAGTCCCTTCAGAATGGACTCCATTAGCCTTTCGAAGGTCGCAGGGGCGTTGCACAAACCGAATGGCATGACGGTGAACTGCCAGAGCCCGCTGCCCACAGAGAACGCAGTTTTCTCGCGGTCCTTATGGTGGACCTCCACCTGCCAGTAGCCACTCTTCAAATCCAAGGTGGAGAACCATCTCGACCCTGATATGGTGTCCAGGGTATCGTCGATCCGGGGTAGAGGGTAGCTGTTCTTCTTCGTGACGTCATTCACCCGCCTGTAATCCACGAAGAACCTGGTGGAACCGTCCTTCTTCTTCACTAACACGACCGGAGAACTCCAAGGACTATGTGATGGCTCGATCACCCCTTGCTCCTTCATCTCTTCTACCATCCGGTCGACTTCGGCTTGCTTCGCGAGCGGGACTCGTCGGAATGGGGCCCTAATCGGTGCGTTGTCCCCAACGTCGATTCTGTGCTGGACCAAGCTTGTCCTGCCGAAGTCTTTGCTCCCCACGGAGAAGACGTCCTGGAATTCGCGTAGCAGGTCCTGAAGTTGGCGTGATTGTTCCTCGTCTAAATGGTCCTGGGATCCTTGGTACAGCTTCTGTAGTTCTCCTGGCAGTGTGCGTCTTCTTCGGTTGTCCGTCTGCAGGTGTCCGTCCATCGTGTCGGTGATGCGGGCAATCCAGGTAACGGGCTCGCAGACTCCTAGGTTGGTGTCCCGGTGAACCGTAATGTCGTAGTCGTTCAGGTTGGACAGGCGGACGTACGGCCGAGACGTCGTGTTGATGAGAGTCTTGGCAACTAGCAATCCTTTTGTCTGGATGTCCTCATATTTTGGCTCGATGACAGCCGCCACTCCTTCAGCAGTTCCGTCGACAATTACGGCAGCACTGACCTCCGTCCTGGCGGGAACGATGCCGTCTTCTCTCAGCCTTACTCGTCGTGCGGTGATGGACTCGTGCGCAGGTTGCAAAGCAAGTTCCTCACCTCCGAAGTGCAGAGTGTTGGTACTCAGATCCAAGATGATGTTGTTCTGGTCCAGGAAGTCCAGTCCGATGATCACTTCATTTGATACGTCAGCCACAAGCACTGGATGCTTTATCGCCCGTCGACCAATGACGAACTCCAGTGATGCTTCGCCATGTACCGGTGCGGTCTCTCCGGTCGCGGTTATTAGCTGGAGGTTCCTTTGTGTGGGTTGCACTCTCCACTTCGGGATCACGGTGGGACTGACGATGGTCCTCGATGCTCCCGTGTCGATTAGCATGCGCCAGCTCTCTCCGTTGACGACTCCGTCGACCATCAGGCTGCTATTGTTCCTCCGTAACTTCGTCACACGAACCTGGACTGCCGGGGCTTGACGACTGTCACAAGCCAACCTTTGCCCCCCAAGGCTGGCTAATACTCGTTTCCCTGGGTCGCGCGGTTTTCAGACGACTGATTTCCCGTCGGATACCCTCGGCGGCGGCGATCACCGCAGTCCTTGCTCAGGTGGCCTTTCTTACCGCAGGTCCAGCAGGTCGGTAGTCCTCTTCCGGGCCGCCTCTCCGGTTGCCTTCCGGCTGTGTCGTTGCTGGTGGTGCCGCGACTATCGAAGAAACGGCTTAGCGCCTCCATTAATTCGTCGGCCAGGGGCTTGGTCTCGTTGGTTTTTACTGGTTCATCGACGTCCACTTGACGCACCCGCGCGTGCATTCTGGATGCCTGTTTTGCCGTCTCGAACTCCAGTGTGTGGCTCAGAGCATCTGTCAGGGTCTTATTGCGCGCGAGTCGCAGCGCCTGTTGAGTGTCCGAGTCCCGTAGCCCGTCGGTGAAAGTCTGCGTCGCTATCTGCTCCAGAAAGTCGGCCGGCGCTGTTGGGTAGGCGAGCCTTACGAGACGTGCGATGTCCATCTCGAACTCCTGCAGGGTTTCCGCGTTCTTTTGTACCCGGGTCTGGAGCTGCATCTGGTAGGCCTGCTGAAGATGGCTATCTCCATATCGGGACTCCATATGGGCGATCAGTGAAGCGTAGTCCTGGGATCCAGTCGGGATGGCCTGAAGGACGTTAAGGGCGTCACCTCTCAGCGCTACAATGAGAGCTGTAGCCTTTTCTGTGTTGTTCCAGTTATTTATGGAACAGGCCGCCTCGAACTGACGTAAGTAGGTGCTCCACGGGACCTTTCCGTCGAAGGTTGGGGGCGTCACTCTGCTATGTCCCGTTCCTGATATTCCCGGTGTAACGGTGGGCGGGCGTTGGCGCAGCTCGGCAACTTCCTCTCGTAGAGCGTTGAATTTCTCTTCCACCCCCGTCAGTGGGCGTTGGCGCAGCTCGGCAACTTCCTTTTGTAAGGCGTTGAATTTCTCCTCCACCCCCATCAGCGGGCGTTCGCACAGCTCGGCAACTTCCACTTGTAAGGCGTTGAATTTCTCCTCCACCCCCATCAGCGGTCGTTGGCACAGCTTGGCAACTTCCACTTGCAAGGCGTTGAATTTCTCCTCCACCCCCATCAGCGGGCGTTGGCGCAGATCGGCAACTTCCACTTGTAAGGCGTTGAATTTCTCCTCCACCCCCATCAGCGGTCGTTGGCACAGCTCGGCAACTTCCATTTGCAAGGCGTTGAACTTCTCCTCCACCCCCATCAGCGGGCGTTGGCGCAGCTCGGCAACTTCCACTTGTAAGGCGTCGAACTTCTTTTCCACTGCTGCGACTTCCTCACGTAGGCCCTGTTCTAATTTCCTTTGGCTCTCCTCTAATCTCGTCAGCAGACACTCTTCCAGATTTTTCTGGCCATCCAGAAATTTGGCGGTTAGGTCCTCCGCTAACTTATTCTGGCCGTCCTTCAGGTCCTCTGCTAGCTTATTCTGACCTTCTTCTAATTTGGAAGTTAGGTCCTCGGCTAAACTTTTCTGGCTGTCTTCCATCTTCTTCAGGTCCTCCGCTAACTTATTTTGACCGTCTTCCATCTTCTTCTGGCCGTCTTCTCATTTGGCAGTTAGGTCCTTGGTTAAATTCTTCTGGCCGTCCTCCATCTTCTTCTGGCCGTCTTCCATCTTCTTCTGGCCGGTCTCCATTTTGGTTTCCATGCCATTTAACTTTTCTAGCAATGCTGCCAATTGCGCCTCCATTTTAGTTGTTTGCCTTGTAAAGGGCATGCACTCACAGGAAAATTAGAGAAAATGACCTGCTCGGGTTTTGAAACCAGGACCGTCAGGTGTTGTGCTTGAGTTCGTAATCCGGCTTCTGACACCAGTTGTTACGTGCCACCCCTAGTGGCACTTTTATTAACTGGATTACGGTGGGTAAAAAAGCACAACACAGGATGTTCCTTTTAAAGAAATAATTAATTTTATTTCGGCCAAAAAGTTACACTACTCATCAGCAATTACAAGCAATTAGAACCTAACTCCAGTTTCCTCATGTCGAGAACGCATGTTTCACTTGTCAATGAGCCACAGAAGTTAATCCTCCCGCTAATGAGCCTAGTGGCCTTGACAGAACTACATGCAACTTCTTCCTTTTGTACACAAATTAGAGTTACTTACGATAACTTGCTACACGCAGCTTTGCTGTTCACGAGCTGGGAAACAATACCACTGGATTTCGTAACCACAATATCTCAGACACTCAGTGAAAGCACACTCACTCAAAACACAGGCAGTCCCCTGTATGCTTCTCACTTCCTCGCTTCACTAGGGCTTTCGCAAGTCACCACACTTCTGTCGCTCAGGATAAACGCTCACACTAGCTCGTAAAACACAACAACAACCACTGCTTGACAGGTCGCACTTATATAGCAGGCCGGTGACTCAATAAATGCTTCTAGATCCATCCAGGGTTCACGGCTTCTCGAGGTTTCCATCGCTGGTCCAGTCACGAATATTCTGGACTATCCCTTTGTCCTAGTAGCCCTGTTGCATAAGGCGCACGCAATACAGGAAGCAGGGCACAGCCCAGCCCTGGGGCAGTTGTGACTCATGCGGCGAGCGATGACACAAACTCACAGCCGTAACAATATATAGAAGAAAGAGTAGTGGGCCCAAAACCGATCCCTGGGGCACTCCAAATTTAATAATTTCCTCATTGGACAATGTTTCATAAAGAAATTTGGTTCCATCATCCTTGTGTCTCAAGCTTACTATTTGTTTACGCCTTGTTAAGTAAGACTCTATCAATTTATTAGCTAGACCTCTAATACCATACTTAGCCTATTTAGTTTTGTAAGGAGGATTTTATGGTCAAGAACATCAAATACTTTCGATAAATCCAAGAATAGGCCAGTTACATGTTCCTTATTGTCAATTAATTTCAGTATACTATTACTACATTCGTAAATTGCTGTCTGTGTTGATTTTTCCCTTCCGAATCCATGTTGTGAGTTTGATAATATTTTATTTTTTTCTATAAAACTTATCAGTCTCCTATACATGATTTTTTCCACAATTTTTGCGATACCAGTTGGTAAGGTAATAGGACGATAGTTATCTAATTCATCTTTTGAACCGTTTTTGTGCACTGGAATTACTTTTGATAACTTCAAAATATCCGGGTAAGTTCCTGAGAGAAGTGAACTGTTTATTAAGTGCGTAAGTGGATTTATTATATTTTCTGCACATTTCTTTAAAATTGCATCAGGGATGCCATCAATGCCAGTACAGAATTTATTTTTAGCTCTTTTATAACTAATCTTACCTCTTCACTTGTGACATGATTTATAAATAATCACTGCATATATTTATTTTATTATTAGAATTTAGTGTATTTACCTGTGATTTATTTAATAATTTTTGTGGAATATCCAGAAACTAGTCTTTAAAAGTGTTTGCTATTTCCTCTGAATTATTAATCACTTTATAATTTCTGGTCAGTGTAATGTTCCTTTGTATTTTAGCAGATTTTCCAGTTTCTTTCTTTATCACGGACCACATAACCCTGTTTTTATTAGATGATTGGGAAATAAAATTATCATTATGCATTTTCTTTGCTAGTCTTATTACCTTATTTAATATGCTAGTGTATTTTTGTAGTATAAATTGAATTCAGGTGTTGTGTGGTATTGTTTATATAATTTGTGTAGAAATTTCTTTCTTTGACATGAATTTATAATCCCTGTTGTTATCCAATTGCTAGTTTTGCTATTTTGAACAGTTATTCGTGTAAAGGGGAATGCTATTTCAAAATAGTGTTTTAGGGTACTGTTAAATGCATTAAATTTATCATTTACATTTTCTAGTTTATAAATTTCTGACCATGTTTCCTTATTTAATAAGTCATTGAAATGTGTAACATTTGATTTAGTGAATGACCTGCACTTTGATTTTACTCCATTGTCATTATTATTGATTGTTTCGGGTACCGTACTTCAAAACTCAGTATTTGTTCATGGTGGTCACTAAAACCCGGACAATAGACTTCTATTGAATGGTGATATTAACCTGCATTTATAAAAATTTGATCAGGAGTGGTTTTACTAAATTTTGCTATCCTTGTTGGGGTATTTACTGTAGGTTTCAGTCCATAAGAAATTAGTAACTGTGTTAATAATTCACAACTTCTATCACATTTTAAGAAATCCACATTAACATCCCCACAAATTATTATATCGAAATTTACTCAGCTCATGTTATTGAGTAACAATTCTAAATTATCTATAAATAAAGGAAACTTTCCTGACGGAGAACGGTATACGCATACAATTATTAACTTTAACTGCTGTATTTTTACGGCAGGGAATTCAAAATCCTGTTCCATAATTAGATAATCATAAGCAGTTATCTGTTAATGATTTAAATTATTTCTTAATAAGATACAAGTACCACCATTGCTAATATTAGATCTAGAGTATTTACTAGCTTGTATAAACCCTGGGAATTGGATTAATTCGAGTTGTTCCTCTTTCAGCCAATGTTCTGAAATACATAGTGCTGAGATGTCTTGAAGTTCGATTTTAAGCATTAGATTTATGTAATCAATTTTATTATAAAGAGACTGAACGTTCTGGTGGTAAATTTTAAATTTGTTACTTTTGCAAGCTTTTGTTGGTGATTTATTTACATTATTATTATCATAATTGTTATTATTATTGTTGCTAGACAAATCAGAAATACCATTGTTGCACTCCGTTAAATTTGACTTCATTTACCAGTTTCCCTGCTTCGACTCTAATGATATTACTGTTGAATTATTCTTACCATTTGAATTTACAATTTTGCAGTTTTCATCACTAAGACAGTCTTTTCCTAACCTATTTGAGTGCAGGCCATGCCGAGTGTGGAACTTCCTGTCTAATTTACTTATATCTACAATTTGGACATTTGGAAAACTCTTACAAATTTTATGAATTTTTCCATTTGTAGCCTCTATTTCTACATTTACACATGATTTGGGAATAAAATCCTATCTCTGCGGAATGATTACAATAATGACATTTGTGCTATGCATGGATGGCTATGTACCCTTTAAATCTTTGATTACCTTTTTCCTCTCATTTCTATAGACGTCGTTTGCTCCGGCGATGATTACTGCATAGTCCTTTGCAGTAAGGGACACACACTCTCCTATCATCTCTTTCGTGGCCGCTGCAATTTGAGCTCCTGGCTTTACTGTCGAAGTGACCTCCATTTCTCCGCTTCTCTCCAATACGCTTGCTGCTACATCTCGCCAGTGGCTATCCGCAAATATCCGCATCTTCCTGGATTTTCTCTTTATCACTTTCTTCTTTTCTTCTTGAGGAAAGTCATCATTTTCTTCGACGTGCGCTCCAAATGAATTTGAGACGGGAATTTCAGTTACATGTACTACACATGTGGTCCGTGATAGAGAATGAAACTGGAAAATCTGCTAAAATACAAAGGAACATTAGACTGACCAGAAATAATAAAGTGATAAATAATCCAGAGGAAATATCAAACACTTTTAATGACTATTTTCTGAAAATTCCACAATAATTATTAAATAAATCACAGGTAAATACACTAAATTCTAATAATTAAATAAATATATGTAGTGGTTCTTTATAAATCATGTCACAAGTGAAGAGGTAAGAATAGTTATAAAAGAGCTAAAAATAAATTTTGTGCTGGCATTGATGGCATCCCAGATGCCATTTTAAAGAAATGTGCAGAAAATATAATAAATCCACTTACACACTTAATAAACAGTTCAATTCTCTCAGGAACTTACCCGGATATTTTGAAGTTATCAAAAGTAATTCCAGTGCACAAAAACGGTTCAAAAGATGAATTAGATAACTATCGTCCTATTACCTTACCAACTGGTATCGCAAAAATTGTGGAAAAAATCATGTATAGGAGACTGATAAGTTTTATAGAAAAAAAAATATATTATCAAATTCACAACATGGATTCAGAACGGAAAAATCTACACAGACAGCAATTTATGAATGTATTAATAGTATACTGAAATTAATTGACAATAAGGAGCATGTAACTGGCCTATTCTTGGATTTATCGAAAGCATTTGATGTTGTTGACCATAAAATCCTCCTTAAAAACTAAATAAATATGGTATTAGAGGTCTAGTTATTAAATGGATAGAGTCTTACTTAACAAGGCGTAAACAACTAGTAAGCTTGAGACACGAGGATGATGGAACCAAATTACTTAATGAAACATTGTCCAATGAGGGAATTATTAAATTTGGAGTACCCCAGGGATCGGTTTTGGGCCCATTACTCTTCCTTCTATATATCAATGATATAACACAGAACGTTCATTCACATAAGGAAAGTTTGTTTGTGGACGATACAACACTCATAATAAAAGGTGAAACTAAACAGGTCATACAGTAGTCTTCTGACTCCGTTACAGGAGAGTTAACCAAATGGTCACAAGATAATCGCCTCATAATCAACTATAAAAAAAACAGTGTGTCTAAATTTCCACACTATAGAGAATAGGAATCCTGCGAAGCCCAATATAACATTAAATGGTCATCCAATAGAAAATAAATCAGAAACAAAATTTTTAGAACTATGGATACAACATGACTTGAAATGGAATAAACATATACAATATCTGAATACTAAACTGAACTCGATGTGCTTTGCGTTACCTATTTTGAAAACCTGCACTAGCATGTACACATTAAGAAATACTTATTTTGCTTATTTCCATTCATACTTAAGATATGGGGTCATATTTTGGGGTATGTCGCCAGATGTACTAAGCACGTTTTGGATACAAAAGAGGGCGATTAGAATTATGGCAAATGTAAACACTAGAGAATCATGTAGACCTCTGTTTAAAGATTTAAACATTCTCCCTCTGCCCTGTATATATATCTTTGAAAGTATAATGTTTTGTAAAAAGAATTTAATTAATAAGGATGTACTTCTTAAAACAAACAATGATGTTCATAGGCATAACACAAGACAAAATCAAAAAAAAAACATTCATATTTCACACACAAGCATATATCAAAAAGGAACTTATCACACAGGAGTTAAATTATACAATAAACGACCCCAGTATATAAAACTTGCCCCAAAAATAAAAACCTTCGATAGAATGTTGAAAGCTTATCTGCAGTGCCATTGTTTTTACTCTGCTTTCTGAATAGATTAGTGATATTACATGTGTTCTCATTCACATAGTTGAAGCGCGCGAATTTTTTCTCTTTATGCAAGGCATAAAAATAGCATTCACAACGAATAATACGACCGGGAGGCACCTGCAAAATAGCAATCTAAATAAACAAGACCCGTATTCAAAGTCAGGGGTATATTCTAAGAACATGCCAAGACATTGGTTGTCAAGCTAATTACATTGGACAGAGCGGAAGACGAGTAAATACACGTTATAATGAACATAGGAATGCGATAAGATACGGAACACATTCAGTCGTATGCGAACATATGTGTGACACGGGGCATAGCTTCACTAAAATCGAGACTGATCTAAAAATAATTCTTCACGAATCGAAAGGCAGAGCTCTCGACATAAAAGAAGCAATCGATATTCACCTAGCCAAACAAAACTATCCCAACAATCTAAATGAACACACTTTTATGGAGCGTTCACCCCTTTTCGCTCTACTAAAAAAAAAACACCCTGTCGAAAACAAGACACAACTTAGCGATACAGCCAAGCTAGATAAAAAGGGGGGAAATAGCGGTGTTTATAGGTAAATGTTATTTGGATCAGGTGTACTATGTACATTTTTTTCTGCAATAATCCTAGGCCCATATGCGCGGCAGTATTAAAGGTGCCGGGACGTCATCAATAGACCGTGTACCGCTTAGTATAAATGGCTTCTTTAGCCCATGCGTGGCGAAGATAGTTCCACGGTCTTTAGTAGTTGCAGACTCCTGCATTCAATTGGCAACTCCAGCTATCTGATATGACATCTAGCGGTAAAAATTAGAAACTTACCAAGTAGGGTACATTTGTCACGTGGTGGCTGTTTGTATATGGTTTCTTGTATTGGTAAACAGATCGTGGTAAATTGTTCGTGTCTTTATACATAAGTAATAAGTTTTACTCGTTGATAGAGTGAAAAATGAGTAAAAGCAAAGTGTATTGCTCAGTTTACGGCTGTAAGTCGATGTATAAGAGGGCTGCGGATATACCTTTTCATCACTTTCCAAAAGATGCAAATAGCAATAGCCGAAATGTGATGATACCTAATACCTAATAATAATACCTTTCCACCCCGGGAAGGATCTAACACTTGTCGAGGTAGACAGACAGAAGACCTGCGACGTAAAGCCAGCGAAGGTTATTCAGTTTAAAAACAGCTGTTACGATGGGCGCGCTGGTAAGATTGAAGTTACTTGAATAATTAATTAAATAAATAATTATTGGCTGCTTGGTAGGGAGAAGGGATGAGTTTAACTTGTATTAAAACTTGTGGGGCGACAGGAATTGCTTGATTTGGATGGTTAAAAGGTGGGTTTGGTGTTGAATATTTGAATGGTAGCGGAATCACTCATTCTACAGTGCCCATGGGGAGGCAAATTAGGCCTATATGACTGATAGTGGAATAGCTCGAACATCGAAGAACTTAGCGATTACGAGGTGTAGGCTTGGCGGAAAGGCTGGCGGATCATCAGTTTGACATTAATTCACGATATAAGTCGGAGCTTGGAACAGTGGCGTCTGGTTTGCGTGGATGCTAGTCTCGGAATGATAAAAGTAGCACAGCTTCGGTGTGTTATTTATTTGTTTATGTACCGTATTCCTCTATTTGAATGTCCTCGGCGTTGACTCAGGATCGACATTTACATTATATTGCGCATAATAATACCGAAATAATGTCTGAAGTGTAACCCTGTGTAAATTTGAATCAGCTGATCTACATCAACCATAAAAACTGATGCTTGATAATATGCAAATGACACCAAAAAATCCAGTGGAACACACAAATTAGATCACGTGTATCGCACAGTTATACATATATACAATTAAAAACCAAAACTGTCATAACTTTAGAGAGCACATTTACTGATTATAACCGAAAAATAAAAAGTGTTCCATATCAAACGCGTGTTATTGAGTATTTTAAACCCTACTTATCCAGACCGACCGCAGCGCCCCAAGTGTTAGTTTGAGTTGCCATACTCTTATCTAGACTTGGCAAAGTCACAAAAATACACATGGCACTGACCTCTGGAAGAATATAGCAACTAAAGTGGGAGGAAGGGGAAAACCACTACCACCCAGCTAACACTCGGGGTTAGTCGACTGTAACTGGTGTCTAAGGAAACACGCAACTGCTTCAAGTTCCAGTTAAGGAGACAGCTCGATAAGTATAAGCTTGTATTATTTCAGTATAACCATAGTTGATTTTATAAAACCATATAATCACCCCTAACAGACAAATTCCGGATTTGCATCACTATTTATAAGTTTACCTAACATTAGATATACTGTACCACATTTAACATACACCGACTGTTGCATTACCAACACTGCAACTAAATAATTGTACATATAGTATATATTTTTCACCTGTATTCTCAAACATAGATGTTATAGCCTAAGTGTAATGGATCTGATGATGATCGCTTGACGATCGAAACTGGTCATCCTAGTGTATTTATTAATCTTATGTAATTTACTTCAGGATCAGGGCATAACCCAGATCTATTTGTGTACATTCGTGTTGACCGACTGAAAAGCACCAAACTTTTGTTTACTTAGGCAACACTGAAAAATGGCTTCAAACCTCACAATGTTTTTACATTGTGTAATGCAAAATAATAATAAAAAAGAAATGTTTCAATCACCTATGGTTTTCATTTATCCTTCTCCTTCCTTCTCATATCACATTTGCAAGAGGGTCATGGGGTTCAAACAAGAATTTGGAACCTGTGTAGGATAGCGGGTAGGGGGGTGGGGGTGATTATTTTAATTATTCTATAATCAGATTTGGAGGGGGGCGGGTATGGGATGTGCTCTGGAATTTGGAGGTTATGTCAGCAGACATGACTCGATATTTCATTTTATAGCATTCAAGTTATAAAACGTGTTAGATAATTGATTTTTATGGTGTATAGTTGATAAACCAACGTCAATACATTATTATAATTATCAAAATATATAGCTACATAAGTACGTTTACTGCCAACATTACAAAGCGGACAACAAATTTCGTAATGTATCAGTATATTATTGATTGCTTGTGATACATTTTGTCAGAGCTGATATTGTCAAAGGTAATAGCTATTAATGTTAATTGATCCACAAAGGGACTAGCTCTGAGTAATATTCATATAAATAAGCTGATATCTAACGATTTAGTTCCTTATGTTTCCCCTACCGAAGAGAAATTATTGTTTTTTGGAAGCCGGATTATGGGCGGATTTAAGGGAAATTATTTAACATGGGAGCTGGAACTCTGGTATTATATTCTCTTTGACTACAAATTAGTTTATACATCTTCGGATCAGTAGCAGATGCCGCTGCATTCGAATGTTGTACCTAGGTATAGTTTTGTGTTTCCGATCTTTCCGTCTTTGATTCTGAGCTTTCGCGCTCACTTGTTTTTCGACGTGTTCGCGGTATGCTTAAAAAAAAGTTGGAGTAACTTCCAAGAGAGTCGCTCGTCCGCTGTGAACGGAGTAACATACCCGTCGCTTTAGTCTGGTGTTTGTGTGTGCGGTGAGCGGTGTGGTGTGCGATTTGCTATCCATATTTAAGTGTGTTGTTTCGTCTTTATTTCCTTGTGCTTGGTTACGATTTATGTAAGTACTATACATTCGGAAATTCTTCGCCGCAATGTCGGAGAAGAGTGGGGGAGGTCAAATAGGCCTCCCACCGGATAATTCGTCTGCGGTTATTATTGATGGTTACGCCAACATTGAATCAATGAATATTGTGGATGAACATGAGAACACTACAACGTCGGACGTTCGGGCTACTCCTGTGGTCCAAACCCCTGTACAACCTCGTACCCCTCCCAGTGACTATCGCTACTTCCCAAATCATACGGGACCGTATATATTCTTCGTTCAAGGCGTTGAGCCTCAAGCGATTGGACATCTGCATCCAATGGCTTTGGGACGTTTGTTTTACGAACGTAAAATCCCAGGAATTCAAGAAATCCAACGAAAAGGGCGCAATCGGGTTCAAATTCAATTTAAGTCACTTCGAGATGCCAATTCATTTTTGGAACATCCGGTATTAAAGGATAGAAATCTAATGGCCTTTATTCCATCGTCAAGCATACAACGAGTGGGACTCATTCGGGGGGGTAGATACCTCCTTTACGCAGGAGGAACTAATGCGTTTCATTGACTCTCCCGTACCTATCGTTCGCTTACAACGTTTTTTCTTTCGTACTAAAACCTTAGATGGAAAATCGGAAAAAATAGCAACGGGCACCGTGAATTTCTTTTTCGAAACTCAAAACTTGCCGACTCATGTCAGCATCTTCAATGTTCTTTTAGAAGTAAGTTTGTACATTTTTTCACCTCTTCGATGTCAAAAGTGCCAGAGGTACGGGCATGTGCAACTTCACTGTCGGGCTCGGGGCCCTAGATGTGGACAATGTGCGCAGGAGCATTTAACGAGTGACTGTAAAGAAGTGATATTCAAGTGCGTGAATTGTCAAGGAAATCATATGGCAGGGGCGGTGCGCTGTGAGGTGTATCAGCAGCAAATGGAGATAAAGAGGCTGATGTGTACTGAAACCAAATCATACAATGAAATTGTGAAGCGCCAGACAAGTACCCCTTTTCACCCTTTAGCACTCCCCCAACAATTCCCCCCTATGGCAGCTTCATTTAGTGGGCAACGATCTGATCCTCCGCGCAAGCGTAATTTTACTGAGTTGGTACATCCGGCTCCGAAATTGATTACAGCCTTGGGATATGATAGGTCGGCATATCTGCAACTGATAAAAACCCCAACCGTGGAACGGATATCACCCCTTGAGAAGCCCGGCGAATCGGGCACATCCGGTGTCCGGCGCCTGGAGCCCGATTCGGGGCCCGATAAGTCTGCTCCTACTCAAATCATCCTCGACGAATTTACAGAACTCATGGATCTTTTAGGCCACAATGCACAGTGGGCGCACTGTGTAAAAAAGTTATTAGATAAAATAATGCCATTACTTCCACCCCTTGAAAAACCACTACCAAGGGGGCACTGGTGCAGTTTGTCAATAGTTTCTTTCCTTCTCTTTTTTGGGTTGTATTCGTTTATTCTCTTTCTTCATCTCATGTCGTTCATAGGTGAAGGATGTGGCTGCTACAATGGAACTGTCGGAGTGTGGTAAATAAGAAGTATGAATTGCTTCATTTAATATCGACATATCACCCTGAGATCGTATTTATCCAAGAAACGTGGCTATACCCACATTATCGTTTTCAAATTCCCAATTATACGGTCTTTCGTGAAGATGGTCCGGGATACGGAGGCTTAATAACCCTCTGTAAAACGGATTTACAAATAACTCCGCTGTCTTTGCCTTATCAACTCCCCTTTTGTTATCATCAATTTTTTCGGGTGGGGGATATATATGTCAGTCATATCTATTGCCCACCACGTGTTCAGGGCACGCAACAACAGTGGCACATGTATTTTAAATACGTGTCTCAAAGATCTAAGCATGTTATTCTAGGAGATTTTAATGCACACCATGGAATCTGGGGCAGTGAACGAACTAATGCCAAAGGTAGACATATTGCTCATGCGATTTCCACATTTTCCTTAAATGTGTTAAATGACGGCTCTCCTACGCGATTGACACCCCCGGGCAGTCCAAAAAGTGTGGTAGATTTAACTCTCACTACCCCGGACTTGTCGCATAAATTAGATTGGAGCACGATCGGGGACACGCATCAGAGTGATCATTTCCCTATTTTAATTATTTATGATCGCACTGGGGTAGCACCATCGATACACCGGGGAACTAAAATAACTCGTTCCTTAAAATACTTTGATTTCGACTTCTTTCAGACATTCATTCAGGATAATCTGGGCCGCATCCCACCTCTCCCACGTCAGAAATACTCTCTTTTGTATCACCTTATTCAGCAATATTTGGATTGTTATCACACCAAGCGTCCAATTCCGTATAGTAGGTTCCAACGCCCTGGGACTATACAGTGGTGGGATGCAGAGTGCGCCTTACTAGTAAAAAGACGGAAGGCGTGTTTACGAAAATATCGGAAACATGGTACGCATGACAATTATATCTTGTATAAGCGCGTCACAGCCACGATCCAACGAGTATTTAATGAAAAGAGACGCGATGCATGGAAGAATCACATCAGCTCATTAAATGCCACAACCTCTTTAACTAAGTAATGGTCTACCATCAAAAGTTTGTCCAATACGCGTTATATGGGGCCGTCTACAGGACTTAGCCGGCAGGGTTTTCAAGAATTTTATATAAATCTCACGCCAGATACAGTTATCAATAAGGGCCCACTTCCGTCTTATACAGCTTCAGATCATTTCCGTATTTTACTGCAACCTATAACGCACGTGGAAATTCAATCTGCCCTACGAGGTACGAAATCGACTAGTCCGGGTGTGGATTCCATAACATATCAGATGGTTGCCTATTTTCCCGACAAGGCACTGGAGATGCTTATTTCTGTATATAATGAAGTTTTACGGTTTGGCACGTTTCCCACTGAGTGGAATATCTTTGAGGTCCTCCCTATCTTAAAAATTTCGAAGGACGCACGTGACCCTCAGAATTATCGTGGGATCAATTTAGGCTCCTGTGTTAGGAAGATATTTCAAAAAGTATTATTGAAACGTTTGCAATGGAGTATGGAATATTACAACTTATTCTCTAAGTATCAATTCGCATTTCGTAAACGTAGCAGTACTGTAGATGCTCTTTCTATTTTCTTAACTGATGTGTTATTAGCTAAAGGACGCAAACATCATACCATTGCTGTTTGTCTGGATATTAAGGGGGCGTACAATGCCGTAGATCCCATGATTTTACAACGGAAACTGCAGGAGCTTCAGTTCCCCTCTCCATTTCTTTGTATTGTTCACAATTTTTTAACTCATCGGCGTCTCATATTACGTACCCCCGAGGGGATGCTGGACCACCGTCAGACGTCTCAGGGCTTGCCGCAAGGGGACATACTTAGTGGGTTTCTGTTTTTCCATTTATACTCAACAATTAGAAGCGGTGATTTTGCCTTGTGCCCGTATCATACAATATGCGGATGATTTTATGATTTATTGTTCCCGTGACACTTTACATCAATGTCGAACAGATTTATATCTTGCTTTAACTCTAGCCCATTAATGGCTAAGTAATCATGGCTTGGAAACATCTCCGGGTAAGAACTCTGCTATAATTATCACGCATCAACGGCGGTACGATCAGACCCCTATTTTATTTCGACAGGGTGCCATAGATGTTGTGCGCAATATCAAATATTTAGGCATTTATATTGACGATAAACTCCGTTGGACACGACAGGTACAATATCTTGAAGTTAAAATCGAAAAACGGTTACAGGTCCTTCGAGCTTTGACAAGGCGTCGTTGGGGGGCGGACCCCGAATTATTATTGACAGTGTACAAGAACATTATTCGTTCACAATTAGATTACGGCAGTTTTTTACGATGTAATGGCGAACAGTCGCTTGTTAATGTTAGATAGACTACAATATAAAGCCATCCGCATAATTCTAGGGGCTTTGGCCTCCACCCCCACGAGTGCAATGTTGGTGGAAGTCGGTGAGTTACCTTTATCACATCGACGCACATTTATAGCGGGCAAATATTTGGCCCACAAATTGTCGTTAGTGACGTCTCCGATTATCTCTAAATTACAAATTCTGACGGAATATTACGCACAAAATCGTTTAGATCGCTCACATAAACCGGCACTTGTCATGGCTTATGAGATTTTACAACCCTTCAGGAAGGATGTGTTACAAACCCGTTTAGCACTTCCATATACAATCCCATACAGGGTTTTACATACCCAACCTAAGATTCTGCATAATTCCTTTCCAATGCTATTTCAAATGTTCAAGCATCATCCGAATATCATTTCTCGTGCATTTCGAGAAATTCAGGATTTGTATTCCAATTATACGATTTTTTATACGGATGGTTCAAAGATGGTTCGACCGGATCGCGTGGGGTCGGCTTTTTACTCTCCGGACTTACAGGTTATTCGCACTTATTGCCTCCCCCCCTCATCTTACAATCTTTATAGCTGAACTCTTTGCTATACGCCAGGCTTGTCACTATATTCATGCCCGTCGTCTACATCACGTGCTAATATGCACGGATTCTTTGAGTGTTATTAATGCCTTACCTCATTTTCTGCACTCAAATAATTGGTATCTTTACCAAATAGTGCAATATTTCCATACATTCACACTCACAGGACAAGACGTGGTCATCATGTGGATTCCTGGGCATTCTCATATAGCGGGAAACGAAACAGTATATCTCTGGGCAAAAAATGCGGCATGCGGTCAGGGAACAGTTTATAATATCGGGATACCGTATCCGGATATAGTACCGATAATTCATCAGCGAGTCGTTAGTGCTTGGCAAAATGAATGGACCGAGATAGCAAAATGTAAAGCAAAAAATTTTTTCTTAATAAAACCATCCGTAACTACAGCGCCTTGGTTCCGGGTCGGAAAATATTCGCGGCGTCATATTATTACCATCATTCGAATGCGTTTCCAGCACGCTCTTACACCAGTAGCTTTGGAGCGCATGCATCTCAGGGACAATGATAGGTGTGTAAGTGGTAGGGCACGAGGTACTTTATATCACATACAGTTTCAGTGTGAAACCTTCAATCCGCAGCGGGATATTATGTTGGAGAAATTGAGGCAACTTGATTATCCCTTGCCTTTAAATATCGCGTCACTTGTACATAGTCCTACAGTTCCATTGGTGGATGCCATTATGTCATATTTGGATCACCTTCCATTTCAATTGTAAAATCATAGGTGGGCTCCTAGGGGATCCTTCCAGTTATTGTTCTGGTGCTCCTGGGTGTGTTTTTTAGGCTTTTGGTCACCCATATATATATGTATAGATCTTGTTTCCGTTATTCCTCATATTTGGCGTGTGCGATAACTATATAAATTTAGACATCCGTGCTAAAGATCAGCTCCGATAGTGAAGAGGATAATGTGGACATCAGTTTCAATATGACAAACGAAGTCCAAGAGATTAGTGGTTTTTGAACATATGGACCCATTTTCTGCGGCATTTTACTGCGATGGCTACTGTAGTCTATTCCCAGACGGATGTTATTGGGCGAAGAGGCTTCTGTGTCCAGCAACGCAACCCAAACAACAACAACAACTTCCAAGAGAATGCACGAGTTTCTGGTAATCGTACGAATCGGATTATGATAGGAATTGACTGAATATACAGTCTTGTCTCAACCGCGTTACGAAACACTTCATTCAGCAGTGGAAGTACTCGCCTGTGTGTTGGGGTCAGACATTTGTGGTGTTGGGAGGTAGTAGTAGTAAGTGTGATTAGATTTCCCACAGACTACAGGTTAGTGTCCATTTGTTTCTTCTTGTGTCTCCAACATGGGTGAGGCCAGTGGTGGCCCACCACCCTTGTTAAATGTTAGTATCCCTGAAAATGTCATTATAGATAACGAGGTATCGATGGAGCACATGTTTGTCGTGGAGAACCCTGAGATCATGCCGTCGGTAGTCTCGCCGACTACGCCCGTAGTGAATACCACTGTGCCTAAAACTAATTTAGCAGCACAACATCGTTATAATGACCGTCATCGCGGTCCTTACATAGTACTTGTACACAGGGGCGCACCCAGGGGGGGGCTTTGGGGGCTTAAGCCCCCCCCAAAACCTGGGAACACTTTAAAAACATTTATGATATCTTTCAAGAAAATTGATTGCATAACGGGTTCCAGAATGTTTAGTGTTGGAACATTTTGCGATTTTCTACTGTTTAAAATAGAATTATGTTAGGCCTATATTTAAGCAACACTTGAGTGATAATCATATATAGGCCTATATTATTTCAGTAGGCCTAGTATATATCCCTCCTGCAGCGCTCACAAGCGACCGATTGTGAAAATGAGCATTCAAATGAAAGAGAATAGACATTAGCAATGACGAATTGCACTCTAATTCCATAAATATCAATAATTTCTTTAAAAAATGTACGAAGTGTGCGATTTGCAGCTACTGTTGATGTATGAAAATACGCTCCATAATTGCTGTTTACTTCACATTATGGTCGCTGTGACACCCGTTTCATGTCATTTTAACATTGAGGTCTTTGCTTTATAATTTTGCATGGATTTCAGAAACAGTTGCCTAAATCAAAGGAATAAGTACACAAATAGTATGGTTTCATAAATATCGAATAACCAATGAGTGTTACAGCACACTCAATCAGTGACAAATTGCATTCTAAATTTCTTAAATATCAATCTTTGTAAGAAGTGTTCGATTTGCAAAACCTATTGGGAAAAGTGTGGTTTATGAACATGCGAGATTTCTCGCACGGGTCCGCTAGTAATATATATTGTAAACACAACACGATCGGATATTTCCGTCCGTTGTCGTAACTATGCTCGGAGCAAGATGCGCGTGGGACAGCGGTGAAAATTTCTCTCCCCAAGGTATTGTGCTGTGCTCTGTGTCAGGCGTCAAGTCAGTAGTGGTGTTTGTAAAAGTTGATTCGATGATTGTTATTGTGTTTGTATTTTCTATTGGATATTGGTGTTCGTAGTGTGTCCAATTGGACTAGTCGTAATGGGAGACAAAAGAAAGTCAAACATCCAAAACTATTTTAAACCGTTAAAAATCAATAAATATGATGCGGTTAGTGTTAGTGAATGTGGCGATCCTTCAACGAGTAAGGAACTGTTAACGAGGACTGCAAGCATAGAAAAACAGCCAAGTTGTTCGTCAGAGGAGAGCTCAGAGGCAAATGTGAGCAGGCCTAAGGCCGTTGTAAGTAAACATAACATGGATTTGGACATTGGTTTATTTAAAAACAAAGTGTTGACGGACAATGAAAAGTTCAAAGTTTTGAATGACAGATGGGTTCCTCAGAGCAACTTTAACTTTTCTTTTAGATCGCATGGGAACCAACAACGAAAATTTTCGTTTCCATGGCTAAAGAAATATACCTGGCTTTCGTATTGTGGAATTGAAGACTCTGCATACTGTGTCCATTGTATGCTTTTTTCACAAAAAGAAGTCGGTAGGAGTAACGCTCAACATACTGGACAACTTGTTGAAGAAGGTTTTTGTAACTGGAAAAAAGCACTAGAAAAGTTTGAAAAACATGCAAACTCGCAGTATCATAAAGACTCATGTGTAAGCGCAGCTGACTTTAAAAGAGTTATGGACTGCCGAATGAAACCGATTGACAAATCTCTTGATAAAGGAAAAGACGTCCAAGCCCAAAATAATGTGAAAAGAATAATTCCTATAATAGAAACTGTTATTTTGTGTGGCAGGCAAAATATCGCCCTTAGGGGCCATAGACATTATGGTCAGT
Organism: Meconema thalassinum; assembly: GCA_946902985.2. Lineage (NCBI taxonomy): Eukaryota > Metazoa > Arthropoda > Insecta > Orthoptera > Tettigoniidae > Meconema > Meconema thalassinum. Next base: position 516,979,861 of record OX336389.2, read on the forward strand.
TTCAAATCGACAGCAAACCATTTGAAAATGAGGGGAACTTAAGAGCTTTGCTCAGAGCTAGAATTGAAGCAGGTGACAACAATTTGAAAGATCACTTTGGGACATGTGGCAAAAATGCGACCTATATAAGTTGGAATTTTCAAAATCAAGTCATCGATGCTTGTAACCAAATAATAACTGAAAAAATAGCAAGTAAAGTAAAAGAAGCTAAGTTTTTTAGTGTTCTCGCAGATGAAACATCTGATATTTCAACTGTTGAACAGTTTTCTTTGTGTTTACGTTATGTAACCCCAAATACTTTAAATGGTTATGAAATATGTGAGCAATTTTTGAAGTTCATGCCTCTAACCTCTACTACGGGTAGCGTATTGGCAAAAACATTGATTAAAGGTCTTGAAGACAGTAATATAGACATAAATAACCTACGTGGCCAGGGGTACGATGGGGCGGCTGCCATGAGTGCAAAGTTTAAAGGAGCTCAAGCGTGCATCCAAGAAGCTCACCCCACAGCAATATACGTGCATTGCGCTTCTCATAGCCCTAACCTGGCATTGTCGACCGCGTCTGAGGTTGTATCAATCAGGAACTGCTTTGGAATAGTGGAGAAGTTGTGGGATTTTTTTAACACTCCTAAAAGACAAGCAGTTTTAAAACAGTGCATTGAATCTGAGGTAAATCTTGAAACCAACAAGAAAAAACTCCTGCAGCTTTGTCCAACGAGATGGGTACAAAGGCACGATGCTATTTTTGTTATGAAAGGACTGCTGCAACCTCTTGAAGTAGCGTTAGAGGAGATTAAAAACTGGAATGATAGGGAATCTTCTTCAGGAGCTCTAATACTACTAAACTCCTTAAGTCAGGGTGAATTTATAATTTCTCTCATGGCATCAGAAAATCTGCTTGGTTACACAGTAAACCTAAGCAAAAAGCTTCAGGGAACTGATTTAGATTTATCATCTGCAATTACTCACGCTGAAACTGTGATTGAAAGCTTAAAATCTCTAAGAAAAAATGCAGATCAAGAATTTCACTCGTTGTTTGAAGAAGCTACCAAAATTGCTAATAACTGCGGTTCAATAATTTCGATGCCTCGAACAGTTGGAAGACAACTGAACAGAAGCAACATACCGGCAGAAACTCCAGAATTATACTATAAAAGATCTGTTTTCATCCCTTGGATTGACTCTTTCATTATTTCATTGGAATCTCGATTCATCAAGCATAAAGACTTATTAAAGAGTTTTGAGTGCTTACTGCCATCAGCCAATGCATCACATACACATAAAGAAACCTTCCAAGAAAAAATGCAACCTGATTTCTTACAGCTGTGTAATTTTTATAAGAAGGACATAATTGAAAGTGGAGGAAACAACAAAGGCCTGCTTATGGCTGAGTTTGAACTGTGGCACAAGAGCTTCAAGACCTACGCTAATATCCCTAAAAACGCAATCGATGTGTTGAATCTATGTGACAAGGACTTGTTTCCTAATATCCACACATTGTTGAGAATTTTGTGTACCATCCCTGTGACTACAAGCACTGCTGAGAGGTCATTTTCTACACTACGTCGGCTGAAAACATATCTTAGGAATACCATGGGTGCAGACAGGCTGACTGGACTAGCAGCACTGGATATTCACCGAGAAATTGAAGTCACCAGTACAGAGGTAGTTTCCGTTTTGAAAAAATCTGCTAGGCGGCTGGATTTTGTTGTGTGCAATTTGAGTTTCCACTTTATTCAAACAATGTTAATGTTAATTCATTAATACATGATTTGTATTCAACTATCTGTTTAAACTTGCATTCAGTCTGTGTAAATAAATTCAACTTGAAATTCTAGAAATGTTCAAGTTTTTTATTATAATGTTAGTTATTAAGGAAAATTTAAATAACTTATATATTTTCTCGTTCAGTACATAAAATATTTGTTACAATCCATAACACTATGGTATACAATTACATCTCGTAACTTTTAAAATGTAATTTTTAGTTCCAATTAAATTTACGTATTCAAAATCAAAATGTTATTAATAATTTCCTAAAACCTATACCGTACTAGTTCTTGGTATAAACAACTCAAAACTTAGTAAATGATTGCAGATAATTGATGTTACACATCAATCTGACGATCCTGGTAGCTGGATATATAGTTATAATAGTGAGCAGAGCAATCCAGTCGTTATCACTCTGATCGTGATCAAAAGTTAATTCTTGATAAAAATCATGCTGTTCCTTTTTATTACTTGCATAACCTTAGCTCAATGGTACTGTAACTAAAATTTGTATAAAACCAATGCACATTTTGTTTAAATAATCTCCAGTCTAATAGCATCTTTTGTATTGGTTTTAACAGAGCATTCTACAGTATGTTTGATCTTATAGAATATCTTTTTATGCATATGGTCTCATATATACATATTTACATATAAGAGTAATAATGGACACATTCACTTTCCATAGCTGAAATCATGTTATTGAGGAAAGCCCCCTCCAAACCAAAAGTCTGGGTGCGCCCCTGCTTGTACAGTCAGTGGATCCGAATGTGGGCATTCTGCACCCCATGGCCTTGGGACGTGTCCCGTAACTCCCCCGAAAGGAAGACAGGACAGCCCCCCCAAGTGACCCAAGGTCTAAATGTTTAGGCTACCTGGAAGACCAAGGGAAAGAGGGGGCTTGATCAGAATGATCATGGAGCGGAAGGCTGGGTTGGTTAACCTAGAGGGTGGTTTTCAGTTACTGGCCAAGGAAATAGTCATGTAGTCAAATTGGAAAACAAAATAAACCAGGTATATTTAAAATAAAAGGGATACAACAGAAGGCGGGGGCACACATAAATAGAAGCACTGGTTCTAAGAAAAGGTTTGGAGGGCCCCATTAAACGAGCTGGTCGTTCACGAGGCCTAAGGGTTAAATTAACCAAACAGGAAAATATTGGCTCAGGAGAGCGGACCAAAGTTTAATCAAATGCCCAAACTGAGGGGCTAGCGAGCGGGCAAGAACGAGTTGTCTGATGCCATAGAAGTTAGTCAGTTATCACGAGCACGTGATACAATCAAGGAGAGCATTTAAATTAAATAACCTAGGAAGGTTTCTGAGCGCCAAACGGCTCATAATAAAACAGCATGCAAGCAAACGCAGAGGGGGAGGAAAACTAGGGTTAGCAAGGCCCGCGTGCAGAAACACGCCAACAATGGACCGACCATAACGGGCGACAATTCAAAGGGCATGCCGCCATGACAAATTAACTAAATCCCACCAAAATTACATGAGTAATAGTATTCCAAATTTGTCCTTTTGAAGTTTAAACCAAAAAATAATTTAACGCAAACAGTTAGGTTGGCGTCCCGCATACATCTTACGTTGTGGCTACCATGTGCTGAAGAAAATGCGTAGCATTTTGCCAACATGCGAAACAGTCCAGAGTTTCGGAAATAAGACGGAGAAAATCCCATCATTATTTGTTGAATATTAAACTAGTAAGATGAGAATTGCAGAATCAAATAGATTGGGTTTGTGGTACCACATATGAAAGTTCCAAGTCTATGGACGCTTTGTTTCCTCCCGCACTGAAACAAAAATATTTAAATAAAGAAAAATCTCCATCGGGAGTGAAATAGCTCAAAATGGATGGCGTAATGTGCACTAAAAGAAACAGTCCACAGTACCTTGTAATTGGCCCATTTGCCAATAAATTTCACTCTTGGCCGACCTCCGAGGAGTCGACCAGAACACTTCCTCTCGTTACATCGTTCCAAGTTCAACTCTTGGCGTCAGACGCCAAGCATGCTTCACTATCATCCAACTGTGTAACAGAGTGAACACAGGCAGAGCCAATAGGAAGCCAACAGGATGTGTCACAGCGTACACACGGCCACAGCAGCCATTTTCTAGCCGAAAGAGAGTCTGGTAAGGAAAGGGGGAAGCGGGAATTTCAAAGTTCAGAAATGTTCCAATGTATAGAGCTCTCTCCCCGGGGACGACAGAACCGGGGGAGAGGGGTTGGGGACAAAGCATTGTGTCAGTCGAAACGACTGGCACAGTCTTCCCCTCTGCTAACGAAAACCAAGAGGTGGAAGGGGAGGGCGCTAACATGGGGGCGTGTCCCTAGAGTACACTTCAAGGTTGCACAGAGCAATAGTGTAGTCATTCGCAGATGTTCTCATGCAACGCATGCTCCACCAACAAGAGTACGTTCCTCCCAAATTGCCAGCTATACCGGTGTAACAGTCCAGTACTTATCTTCAAGATGCTCAGCAGGGCCAGGACGACCAGGTAGGTATCCTCTTCCGAACCACTAGCAGCCGTCAGAATCCACTACCAGATGAAGAAAATCGTCGAGGCCGACAGCGACCCTGGCCTCAGGTCACTGCCCCCATAAGTGTGAAGTTTGCACCCTTCACACAGGACCACTGCTGAAACAAACCCAAAAACCAGCAGCAGACTGTTTCCACACAGCAGGCGACTCAACAGGACAAGTCGAGCCGAACTCCTCCTGTCACATGCAGGAGCGGAGCTAGTAGGGGGAGGGTCACAGGTGCACGTGACCACTCGAAGAACTCACTTGGGAACAACACTATTGGAAGAAGGGCACAGCACACTATGTGCACACTTGAGAAGAATGCCTCTCTCATCACTATTAGGGGTCACCACTTGGCATGACCAAAGCACACGCACGCACCGCTTGAGCAAGGTTAAGTTACAATTTAACTTTAAGAAATTAACACCAGTTAAAACTTCAGGACCAAACATTACAATGTTATCAATTAGGGGTATGGAGGACTTCCCACTTTAAACCAAAGTTAAATTAAATGTCTGAAGGACCAAGCTATTTTCCCAACCAAAATCCTAAAATTCACATGCTAAGTATCAGAAAAGAAATTAGCGGATGCGCCACGTAAAATACAGAAAGCTCCCAGAGTGACAGGGTGACTCGACTCTCATTACAGTAGACCAACACAGGGTCACTTACCAACATGCCTGCCGAGTGACCCAAATAGTACAGTCATTTACATTTAATAAAAGTAGTTGTCTCAAACGCACTGACAACAAGCAGGCTCTTTACTCCAAGGAAAGCCAATCAAGAGGGCACAGCAACCAAAGGAGATACAACAAGACCCAAAGACTCGAAAAATAACGGAAACAGGATCAGTACCTACAAGGCAATAAAATTTAGAAAGAATGAAAGCACCGCTCCAGGACCACCACTGAATATCAGCACACCAAATAAAATTCAAAATTTACCCTGAAACACAAATATCAATGTACGGGAAACTCCATCCCGAACAACATCAAACGGCAGAGAGAGCATGGACTGACACGACATCTCGAACCTTCACAGCAGAGGACCAGAATTCTACGTAGACAAATACTGACCACTCCCGCTAGGTTAAAATCAACTTAGGCGTCATCAGCACCAACACTGAAACACCATCAAACTGCTCCACAGACATCTTGCGTAGCCGAGCTCACTCAGGCCACACGATCACAACACTAAATCGCCACAAGAATTACCAAGCAAACTCAGGCAATACAATCAACGCTTTACTCGATACGGTTCACCACACCGACCAAGTACGACCTCTACGATCCAACAACTTGACGAACAATACACACTTGACGACCAAGTGAGGCAATCCTAACCTCGACAAAAGACCTCACAAGGGTACCAACTTGCGACAGGGAATTCAACATCCTGCGCACGACCAACAAAGCCACTAAGGTCAGGGAATAACCATCCTGAACCGCAAAATAACCTCAGGGAATGGACCATCCTGGGCTACAACAAAAGGACAGGGAATAAACCTTCCTGCACTGGCCAACACGACCAAATAAAAGCACAGGGAAACACCCACCTGGCTTATTCAAACACAGAAAACATCAAGAACCAAGGCACCAACACACAAATCGACATTAGCCGATAGGAGCCAATCACAGAACACAAAACACAAGAACACTAAAACATAAACAACACTCCAACACTGGTACCAACAACAAATCGACGCTTGTCGACAGGAACCACAACAAAATGAACGAAGAAGGCCCGACACCTACACACTAGAGGGGAGAATCCCTCATGCCGAGCATAATGAACAAGGACGCAATAAGCCAGTCGACCAAAAGGATAGACACCAAGAAACCGGAGGACACAGGAGGACCAAACGGAGACCGGCACCCACCCAAGACAACACACGGTAAATCCAAAAACACAAAGATAAAACCCTAAATAACCAAGAACAACAATCATTCACACACACCAGGTCCCAGCGCGTTCTTCCAAACAGCTCCCCAAACAAATCCAAATTCCAGAAAATGCGGCCCGCTGAAATAAAAATATTTGACACTCAACTCCATGTGTCACCGACTGAAAATTAAAAATAAATTTTCTACGCCCAATAATTTCGAAAGAACAGGGACTCACGTCCACTCTGCATCCAGCAGGAACAGCACACCAGCACAAGGTCGAACCGACTACCGATCACGTCAAGGTAGATGTCAACACCAAAGTTCATGGGGCTCCACGAAAGAAAACCCGGAATAGAACGACCGAAAGCAACAACACTTCTTCGCCGGCACTGCGTCAGGCTAACAGGAAAGATTACAATAACTCAAGATCGAAATAGAACAACTCAGAAGTACCAACTTGACAATATCTGCATCACTCACACCAGGCAGGAACACCCGTACTAACGGCTCACACACGTAGCATACTCCAATCATGTCTCAAAACACACCCAAGTGCTCCAGTTATACAACCCATAACGACCGAAACAGAATTACAAAAAAAACTCCCACTGAAAGAAAGATAACGGAACTACAGGATGAAGTTATGATTCGCCAAAATACCATAAAGAAGCTCAACCCTAAAAATGAGACCAATAATAAACAACATGAAGTTGTAGCCTCGACACCAAACAGAACTTCATCAATAGGCCACCTTACATCGAAGAAACCTAACATGCCACTTCAGGAGACCCGAATCAGGTAACACACACTATGTACACCCTGCGCCTGGAATTGAACAGAAAAGTCACGCGACCCTGTCGACCCAAACCACAGTAGGTATTCCAGCGAGAACACAATCATACCGACGTATCCAAGACAATCAAAAACCTGAAATAAATATTTAAATGAAATTCGACCTAAGATATTTCCCCAGAATTGACATAACAACGCAGATCCAATTTCTGCTTTCCCAGAAAACAATTAAAGCAAAACTAATTATCACGCACACGTTTCAGAGCAACACAATCAGCTTCCATGTTTGCAGTTGGCAGACCTGGTTCACCATAACACAACAGACACTCTTGGTACTCCAGGTTCACGCAGTACGTAACCTCACACGAGGTCATAAGTATGAGATTCGAAATTTTCAAAGGAAGGATATAACACATCAGCATTAAATATTACAACTCCAAGGTAGTTAGCACTTCGTAGCTCTCAACACAGCATCGACACTGCTGGCTGGCAGGTGTACGGTATGTACACAGATAATCAAATTACATTCACGTTCCCTGTAATATAAACGGTTGACACAGCAAATAACAGCTGAAGGGTCTATTTCAAGATCTACAGGATCAAAACTACTGGCAACAACTACGTTAGTTAGGGCAGGAGTACCACTATAATAACACTAATATTGGCCTTTAAAATTATCGGATGACACCAATAAAATATTCACCAGCACAGAACGGTGTGCTAAGAAGAACTACAGCTTCTATCATATGGCACACAGCCAGAATAATTACCACTGATAACCTTAAACAGTTGGCAACACTGCTAAAACATAGCTTTCACATTTCAAGAGGCAACATGCCAGAAAATTCGCTGAAACAACTTTCACTTGGCTCACTGCCAGAAAATAATAAAGGTACTGCTTTCAACTTGAGTACCAGCCAGAAAAACTTACTGTGACAACAAGGTCAACATATGAACATATCAATAAACAGCGCAATCCGTGATACATCTGGGCACAAATTCCAGATATAATATATTGACAAGACACGGACCTAACTTTGGCAACAACACAGCCACTTGGCTACACAGCCTGACACTTAAGCTTTAAATACAGCTCGATAACTGCAGAAACATTACTGCGACTTCCGAAAAATGGCAACATGGCCAGAAAAATATCATTCCACTAAATCACAATTGACATCACGGCCAGAATAATCACTTAATTTCACAGAACGTAGCACGTAGCAATTCAGGGCGACAGCACGACCACTTCACAGGCAGATTAGCCTTAAGACGATGAACACACCAAAACACAGGAGAGGAGTTGAGCGCAATACTTGTTAACCGTGCAGAGACTAGGTACAACAGTCTACAGGTTACAGCAAAACTACTAGTACTATATTGGACTCACCACGGCGAGGTCTTCAGTTGCAGAAGCAACTCAGCAGAGAAAGAAAGAAGCAACCATCGAGCTCACCAAGTTCTAGGAAGACTTTCCTCATTTACACATCATCATAATAGATGTAATAAGCTTCACAGCTTTTGCCAAAGGCATTTGTGGCGCACCATTTTGGCACGAGACCATGAAAACAAGGAAACAGACAGAGATTAAACAATGCACAAGGCATACACATACAACATATCAGGGTTTCCTATCCTTACTGATTTCAAATTACATAAGTTACATTTAATTGCCCCAGCAATAAAAACATGACTACAGGAAAGATAACAAGGTTAGGTACCCAAAATATGAATCCAAGAGAACACGGGGTAGTATCAGCACGTTGGCACTTCGATAACTAACCCTCTGGTCCTACCACTGTAGTACTGGAGTGAAAATAAATCGATAACCACGCCTCTGATACAAATTACTGTCCCGTAACTCCCCCGAAAGGAAGACAGGACAGCCCCCCCAAGTGACCCAAGGTCTAAATGTTTAGGCTACCTGGAAGACCAAGGGAAAGAGGGGGCTTGATCAGAATGATCATGGAGCGGAAGGCTGGGTTGGTTAACCTAGAGGGTGGTTTTCAGTTACTGGCCAAGGAAATAGTCATGTAGTCAAATTAGAAAAAAAAATAAACCAGGTATATTTAAAATAAAAGGGATACAACAGAAGGCGGGGGCACACATAAATAGAAGCACTGGTTCTAAGAAAAGGTTTGGAGGGCCCCATTAAATGAGCTGGTCTTTCACGAGGCCTAAGGGTTAAATTAACCAAAAAGGAAAATATTGGCTCAGGAGAGCGGACCAAAGTTTAATCAAATGCCCAAACTGAGGGGCTAGCGAGCGGGCAAGAACGAGTTGTCTGATGCCATAGAAGTTAGTCAGTTATCACGAGCACGTGATACAATCAAGGAGAGCATTTAAATTAAATAACCTAGGAAGGTTTCTGAGCGCCAAACGGCTCATTTTAAAACAGCATGCAAGCAAACGCAGAGAGGGGGGAGGAAAACTAGGGTTAGCAAGGCCCGCGCGCAGAAACACGCCAACAATGGACCGACCATAACGGGCGACAATTCAAAGGGCATGCCGCCATGACAAATTAACTAAATCCCACCAAAATTACACGAGTAATAGTATTCCAAATTTGTCCTTTTGAAGTTTAAACCAAAAAATAATTTAACGCAAACAGTTAGGTTGGCGTCCCGCATACATCTTACGTTGTGGCTACCATGTGCTGAAGAAAATGCGTAGCATTTTGCCAACATGCGAAACAGTCCTGAGTTTAGGAAATAAGACGGAGAAAATCCCATCATTATATGTTGAATATTAAACTAGTAAGATGAGAATTGCAGAATCAAATAGATTGGGTTTGTGGTACCACATATGAAAGTTCCAAGTCTATGGACGCTTTGTTTCCACCCGCACTGAAACGAAAATATTTAAATAAAGAAAAATCTCCATCGGGAGTGAAATAGCTCAAAATGGACGGCGTAATATGCACTAAAAGAAACAGTCCACAGTACCTTGTAATTGGCCCATTTGCCAATAAATTTCACTCTTGGCCGACCTCCGAGGAGTCGACCAGAACACTTCCTCTCGTTACATCGTTCCAAGTTCAACTCTTGGCGTCAGACGCCAAGCATGCTTCACTATCATCCAACTGTGTAACAGAGTGAACACAGGCAGAGCCAATAGGAAGCCAACAGGATGTGTCACAGCGTACACACGGCCACAGCAGCCATTTTCTAGCCGAAAGAGAGTCTGGTAAGGAAAGGGGGAAGCGGGAATTTCAAAGTTCAGAAATGTTCCAATGTATAGAGCTCTCTCCCCGGGGACGACAGAACCGGGGGAGAGGGGGTGGGGACAAAACATTGTGTCAGTCGAAACGACTGGCACAGGACGTTTATTTTTTGAGAAACAAATTCCAGGCATCAAGGAAATACAAAAAAAAAGGGTCGCAACCGCGTGCAGGTACAATTTGCAACTTCGGCCATGGCCAACTCTTTTTTAACACACCCCCTTCTCCACACTATATTTATGAACTCAATACCGTAACTTTCTGTGTTACACGCCGCAAATTCGAATTTATGAGTTAGTACTTGTGAGGGGAATCGAACCCTCGTTCCTCAAGGGCGTTAGGTGTGACTTTTCGCACAGCCAATGTAAGTAACGTCTCCATACTATTTTTATGAGCACAATACCGTAACTTTCTGGGTTACACGCCGCAAATTCGAATTTATGAGTAAGTACTTGTGAGGGGAATCGAACCCTCGTTCCTCAAGGGCGTTAGGTGTGACATTTCGCACAGCCAAAATAACTAACGTCTCCACACTATATTTATGAACTCAATACCGTAACTTTCTGTATTACACGCCGCAAATTCGAATTTATGAGTTAGTACTTGTGAGGGGAATCGAAACCTCGTACCTCAAGGGCGTTAGGTGTGACTTTTCGCACAGCCAAGGTATGTAACGTCTCCATACTATTTTTATGAACACAATACCGTAACTTTCTGGGTTACACGCTGCAAATTTGAATTTATGGGTAAGTACTTGTGAGGGGAATCGAACCCTCGTACCTCAAGGGCGTTAGGTGTGACTTTTCGCACAGCCAAGGTATGTAACGTCTCCATACTATTTTTATGAACACAATACCGTAACTTTCTGGGTTACACGCTGCAAATTTGAATTTATGGGTAAGTACTTGTGAGGGGAATCGAACCCTCGTTCCTCAAGGGCGTTAGGTGTGTCCTTTCGCACTGGCAATGTAAGTAACGTCTCCATACTATTTTTATGAACACAATACCGTAATTTTCTGCGTAACACGCCGCAAAATCGAATTTATGAGCAAGTACCTGGGAGGGGGATCGAAACCTCGTTCCCCAATGGCGTTAGGTGTGACTTTTCGCACAGGCAATGTAACAAACGTCTCCATGCTATTTTTATGAATACAATACCGTAACTTTCTGGGTTACACGACACAATTTCGAATTTATTAGTAAGTACTTGTGAGGGGAATCGAACCCCCGTTCCTCAAGGGCGTTAGATGTGACTTTTCGCACAACCAATGTAAGTAACGTCTCCATACTATTTTTATGAACTCAATACCGTAACTTTCTGGGTTACACGCCGCAAATTCGAATTTATTAGTAAGTACTTGTGAGGGGAATCGAACCCTCGCTCCTCAAGGTCGTTAGGTGTAACTTTTCGCACAGCCAATGTAAGTAACGTCTCCATATTATTTTTATGAACTCAATACTGTAACTTTCAGGGTTACGCGCCGCAAATTCGAATGTATGAGTAAGTACTTGTGAGGGGAATCGAACCCTCGTTCCACAAGGGCGTTAGGTGTGTCTTTTCGCACAGCCAATGTAAGTAACGTCTCCATACTATTTTTATGAACACAATACCGTAACTTTCTGGGTTACACGCCGCGAATTCGAATTTATGAGTAAGTACTTGGGAGGGGAATCGAATCCTCGTTCCTCAAGGGCGTTAGGTGTGACATTTCGCACAGCCAAAATAACTAACGTCTCCACACTATATTTATGAACTCAATACCATAACTTTCTGTATTACACGCCGCAAATTCGAATTTATGAGTTAGTACTTGTGAGGGGAATCGAAACCTCGTACCTCAAGGGCGTTAGGTGTGACTTTTCGCACAGCCAAGGTATGTAACGTCTCCATACTATTTTTATGAATTCAATACCGTAACTTTCTGGGTTACACGCCGCAAATTCGAATTTATGAGTAAGTACTGGGGAGGGGAATCGAGCCCTCGTTCTTCAAGGGCGTTAGGTGTGGCTTTTCGCACAGCCAATGTAAGTAACGTCTCCATACAATTTTTATGAACACAATAACGTAATTTTCTGGGTTACAAGCCGCAAAATCGAATTTATGAGTAAGTACTTGTAAGGAGAATCGAACCCTCGTTCCTCAAGGGCGTTAGTTGTGACTTTTCGCACAGCCAATGTAAGTAACGACTACATACTATTCTTATGAACTCAATACCGTAACTTTCTAGGTTGCACGTGGCAAATTCGAATTTATGAGTAAGTACTTGAGAGGGGAATCGAACCCTCGTTCCTCAGGGGTGTTAGGTGTGACTTTTCGCACAGCTAATGTAAGTATCGTCTCCATACTATTTTTATCAACACAATACCGCAAATTTCTGGGTTACACGCCGCAAATTCCAATTCATGAGAAAGTACTTGTGAGGGGAATCGAACCCTCGTTCCTCAAGGGCGTTATCTTAATACTAATTAAATCAACACAACACCGTACTAATCCAGGTCATACATCTCAAATTCGATTATTCCACGTAGTAAATGGTAGGGGAATCCATTCCCGAACTAGAAGGGAGCTACCGGTGACTTTTCGCATATCCAATGCAAGAAACGTCTTAATACTAATTAAATCAACACAACACCGTTCGAATCCGTGTCATATATCGCAAATTCGATTATTCCACTTAGTACAAGGGAGGGGAATCGAATCCCGAACTTTAAGGGAGATACCGGTGACTGTTCGCAGATCCAATGCTGGAAACGTCTTAATACTAATTAAATCAACACAACACCGTTCGGATCCGGGTCATATATCGCAATTTTGATTATTCCACTTAGTACAAGAGAGGGGAATCGAATCCCGAACTTCAAGGGAGTTACCTTTCGGCCACAGTGGCTGGTTGCTATTATATATCATCATAAATATTACAGTATTTCTGTGGTGTAGATCCCTCCTGCAGCGGTCTCAGGCGGCCGATCGTGATAAATGAGTATTCAATTGAAAGAGAATAGACATTAGCAGCGACAAATTGCACTCTTATTTCATAAATATCTATAATTTCTTAAAAAAACTTTAAAAAAATGTGCTGTGTGTGCGATTTGCAGACACTGTTGCTGTAGGAAAATACGCTCCATAATTCCTGTCCACTTCATATTTTTGCCGCTGTGACGCCTCTATCTTGTCATTTTAACATTTTGAGATCTTTCCTTTATCATTTTGCATGGATTTCAGAAACAGTAAATCAAAAGAACGAGTACTCAAATCGCATAATTTCATAAATATCGAATAACCGGTGAGTGTTATGATGATCCAATTTTGAGTGATAGCCTTCTGAAGTTAGTGAACGTAGAACTTGGAATTCTAACTGAAATGTAAATAGTGTTGTATAATCATTTGGTTGAAATGAAAACATAACAACCTCTCTCCTTAAGTCTCTCATTATAAACCTATTGGGGAAAGTGTGGTTTATGAACATGCGAGATTTCTCGCACGGGTCCGCTAGTGTAATTAAATTGTCTTATTGCAATATTTCACGTAGCCCCAGAATTCGTCTCTTATGAAGGCCATAGTGGATACCAGCAAAGTGCAAATAAAGCCAGAGTTTCCGCAACAAACATTGAGAGGAGTAAATCCGAGCTCTATTGTCATGGAGCACGTGCTAGTGTCCGCCAGCTAGTGACAATGGTTTTGTACCAAGGGCCGGGATAGCTATATGGCATAATTGAGGCCAGTAAATAAAGTTGCAGTACCTTACGTCCTTGCGTAGGGACCCAGCAAAATTGGCTATTGTCTGTGTCACGTCCAGAGACAATGGAATTTAAAATGAGACATTTGGAAAGAAAATACGGTTGGTTGGTTGGTTGGTTGGTTGGTTCCTTAGTTTAAGGGCTGCGACAACGCGGTCAGGTAGCCCCGTGTACTTGACTGGCTGACTTTAAGGGGAACATCTAAATGAGCAATCTTGTAACGGAAAATGCCGGACATTTTCGATAAATTAGAAAAGCCGGCAGGACATAACCAAAATGAATGAAAAGCAGGACATGTCCTTCAAAAGCCGGACGGTTGGTAACCCTACGATGGAACCAAATTTTTAACCAAGCTCAATCAAATTGCTCAATAATTACAAATGACGTTAAATCTGACGAGGGCGATACTTCTGTCGAGCATGACAAATGAGTTTGATTGTATGCAATCCTTTGTATTATTATTATTATTATTATTATTATTATTATTATTATTATTATTATTATTATTATTATTATTATTATTACATTTATGCCGCGTGTTGATTATATTAAATGAATAATGAGGTATCGGTTTTGTTTTATTACCATCTAAATTTTGGATGAAATCACACAGGAGGAATAATACTGTATGTCGAGTTCGCCCTTGTTAGAAAATTGTAATAACATTCTTCTCAAAACGTGCAATTGCAGAGTTTGCCTTTCTGGTCAGGAACACCTCATATCTACTATAGAAATACGTCTTGCCTGCTGATTCCCAAGGTTGCAAGATCAAATCATAGTGCAGTCATTTTGCTTTTGAGAGTGCACAAATGTAACGAAGCCCTGTTAGTAGCTCTACAGGCACGTTAAAGATCGCCATCGGGGTAAAATTTTGGCACCCTGGCGTCTCTAAAAGCCACAATTGTTAAAAAGGGACGTAAAACCAATAACATTATTATTATTATTATTATTATTATTATTATTATTATTATTATTATTATTATTGTTTCTTTACTTATTTATTTATCTATTTTAGCGATTATTTATTATTTGTTTCTTAGTTAGTTAATTACTTACATGGTGTCACCGATTTGAACCATCTCTATACGCGTGTAGGGCATGACCAGGCGTATACCAGGTGCAAGAAGTAAGGTGCGCATCTCAGCCGTTTCCGAGAAATTAATTAATTGCTATTACAGTGCGGCGTCTATGTACGTTGTACGCGTGTGTTTTACGCCCCTGACAGATAGCACCTTGTCGCGTCAGTTTAGTTACAGATAGCATATTGTAGCGTCAGTTAGTTACACATAGCACATTGTCGCATTTAAACATCGTGTCAGATGTGTTACAGCACATTGGTGCGTTTAATCGTCGTACCAGTTTAGTTACATATAACACATTGTCACGTCAGTTTAGTTACAGACCGCACATTGTCGCTTTTAAACATCGTGTCAGTTTAGTTACATTGTCGCGTTTAAACGTCGTGTTAGTTCAGTAGATAGCACATTTTCGCGTTTAAACGTCGCATCAGGTTAATTACAGACAATACTTTGTATTTTGCGACCAGTATATGACAAATTTAACATTTTACATACATATCTCCATAACTCGAACGTTCGATTAGTCGAATTTATTTTGACATCCCCTAACGATTCGATATATAAATAGTCGACTCTAGTATAAATTTCGAGTTTTAGGGAGAACTGTCTTACTAGTCTTTTCTATGCAGAGGTTCAGTCACTGACGACTCTATCTCATGCTAAGTATCTGGTGTTGGCGATGAAGACATCTAACGTTACCCCACTCCTACTTCTCTACCATTCCCCCTGGGGCTCACATCTAGTGGCACGTGGGTTGGCGACCACGGGACCCCAGCTGAGTCCGGCATTGCTCCCACTTACTTGTGCCGGGCTCCTCTCCGCCTTCTTTCCTATCGACCTTCCTTGATCAACTCTTGTTCTTTTCCGACCCCGACGGTATTAGGGTATCCGAGGCCTAGGGAGTCTCTCACTTTCCCGCCTTAATTGGCCCTTGTCTTATCTTTCCTGAACCCTCATTCTTCGAGGGGACAGATCTCTTATTGTGTTTTTTCTTTAAGATTCCCGCACTGTTTTTTTAATTAATTGGCTCCCAGTGTATCTAAATTCCCTTTGGCTTTTTTTTTGCATCTACACTACATTTTGTAGGTATTTTAATATACGTTGCATTTTGTAAGTTTTTTCTATCTAAAATGCATTTTGCGTGTGTTTTCAGCCTCAATTGCATTTTGTAAAGATTGACAATCTAAATTGCCTTTTAGCAAGTCTTTCAGTGTAGGAGCAGGGCATTTTAGTGAGTATTTTGAATTTCAATTGCATTTTGTATTTGCAACCTAAACTGCATTTCGCAGCTTGCCACGGTGGGTGAGTGGATAGCGTGTCGGTCTACTAACCCAAGATTGCAGGTTCGCCCCTGGCCGTGGTAAGTGATTTTTTAAAGGCGGCAAAAATACGATACGCAAGTCATACGATGTTGGCATGTCAAAGAACCCATTTGAATTCAGTATGCCGAGTTCATAATGGCAAAATTAATCTCGGGATTTTCCGCCAACACAAAGTTCCTCATTTCTCTACTAGAAAGCGCTATAATGTTCAAGGAGCTTAGGTATCTATTATCTAACCTCCTTGACTTTCATAGTGATTCAAGGAATAACGAAATTCGACATGCAAGCTACCCTCTGGGTGTCAAATTACAAAGCTTGCACCAGGCACCCGAGGCCATACGATATTATTATTATTTACCGCATTTCGCAAGAATTTTAAACATGAATTGCATTTTGTGGGTATTTTGAATCTAAATTACATTTTGTAAGTATTTTCAATCTAAATTGCATTACGGTATGTAAGTATTGTCAATCCAAATGAGTAGTTTGAATCTACCGTACATTTTGTAAGCATTTTCAATTTCAATTGCATTTTGTAAGTATTTTGAACTTCAATTGCACTTTGTGAGTATTTTGAATCTGAACCGGCCTTTTTCAATCTAAATTGCATTGTGTCTTTTCAATTTCAATTGCATTTTGTAAGTATTTTGAACCTCAATTGCATTGTGTACGTATTTTTTATCTCATTTTTATTTTGTAAGTATTTTGAATTTCAATTGCATTTTGTAAGTATTTCCACTCTATATTGCATGAGGAACGTATTTTTAACCTAGCCTACATTTTGTGCGTATTTTAAAATCTATTCCTTTTGTGAGTATTTTCGTTCTAAATTCCCTTTTGTAAGTATTACCGCTCTCCATTTTGTGAGTAGTTTCAATCTTAGTTCCTTTTTGAAAGTATTTTCCGTCTCACTTAATTTTCGTTCTGGATTCCATTTCATTGTCATTTTCGCTAACACCCAGACAATTAGGGGTCGATAACCTTGATGTTAGGCCCCGTAAAACAACAATTATCATCATCATCATCATCAACAACAACTTCTCTACCAGCTGTGTGGCCACCATCTTGGGAGACATTGCTTACCCCTTCCAACTTCATCCCCGACATAGTAAGTAATCTGTGTAATAACCCCACGTCCTCTCCTGGACTATTTACCATCTTGGCAGCAAAGTTACAAATCTATCTCCACGATCCAAGCGTCACATTCCTCTGCTTGCTTGATATCTAAATTACTTACTGGTGAATGGGACACCATAGTCGTGGGATTTTGAAGAGCGTTAAATATCCCTCAGTATGCCTTCCATAGGAGGGGAAGTAATGCCGGTGGGCCCATGTCATAGATAATAATAATAATAATAATAATAATAATAATAATAATAATAATAATAATATCGTATGGCCGGGTGCAAGCTTTGCTATTTGACACCCAGAGGGTAGCTTGCATGTCGAATTTCGTTGTTCCTTCAAGCACTATGAAAGTCAAGGAGGTTAGATATCTAAGCTCCTTGAATAATATACCGCTCTCTAGTAGAGAAATGGGGAACTTTGTGTTGGCGGAAACTCCCGATATTAATTTTGCCATTATGGACACGGCCTACTGAATTCAAATGCGTTCATTAACATGCCAACAACGAATGGCATGCGTGCCGTGATATTCGTCGCCTATCAAAAATCACTTACCACGGCCAGGAGCGAAACCAGTGGGATAGAGAAAGAGAAAGTCAATTTAGGCTTGAAAGGAATGTTATAGATCTGCTGATACGCCAGACATGACAGTTGTCAGTCAGAACGAATGCGACCTCTTACAGTAAATAATTTATTTCGACATGAAAGATTCATGGTATATTTATGAACCTTACATTTTCAAAAACTAGAAGAAATTTCCTACAAAATGGATTGTGTTAGTCATCTTGGTGTTCTTGCTTTTGAATCTGATTTGAAAGTGAAATTGTACTAATGAAATCCTAATCTTCTTTAAAAAAGACAAGGCAAGAAGGAAGCCCCTTGTTATTAAAATAATTGGTGTCTTTTGCCATTGGATGTGTATGATATCTTTTAAAATTTAAATGTAAATTCTGTGTATTAGGATTTTTTTCCTATTTGTAATTTTAGTAAACACATATTTATAGTTAGATTGCAGGCTTTCGCGGCCTTGTCTAGTTTATCATCTAGGCTTACAGGATGGAGCCATGATTAAAGCTGCTGCAATGACAGCCGAAACGTCGGGAAACAATACAGGACGCGGCTAAATCCTTTAAGCCTAGATGATAACCGTATTTATAGTGTTTGCAACTCATAGTTAAATACACGCTCATCGAAGAAACAGTCCCATATTATTATTATTATTATTATTATTATTATTGTTATTATTATTATTATTATTATTATTATTATATTCGTTCAGCCCCCTAAGGAGCACGTGAAACCATTAAATAGCTGTGCGAAAAGTCACACATAACGCCCTTGAGGGACGAGGCATCGATTCCCCTCACAAGTACCTACTCATAAATTCGATTTTGCGGCGTGTAACCCAGAAAGTTACGGTATTGTGTTCATAAAAATAGTATGAAGACGTTACTTACATTGGCTGTGCAAAAAGTCACACATAACGCCCTTGAGGAACGAGGGTTCGATTCCCCTCACAAGTACTTACTCATATATTCGAATTTGGGGCGTGTACCCAGAAAGTTACGGTATTGTGTTCATAAAAATAGCATGGAGACGTTTGTTTCATTGGCTGTGCGAAAAGTCACACCTAACGCCTTTGAGGAACGAGGGTTCGATTCCCCTCACAACTACTTACTCATATATTCGAATTTGCGGCGTGTAACCAGAATCTTACGGTATTGTGTTCATAGAAATAGCATGGGCTTCATTCAGTAGTGTACGTTAGCCCGTAGCTCCTTTTGAGTGCTGCTTCATTGTAGGTTTCAGTCTTACTGTGTTAGTAATCATCATTTTATGTATGCAGCATGTCAAATTGTACCTCCCTATTTGATGGTGGAACCTGCTAACATGCATTTTATAGCTGAGAGAACAAGGGTTGTTCTGTCATCGTAGGGACATTTTTCTTACACTGAGGGTTAAAGTTCTCTTAGCTTGATCACTCGAAATATGTAAGAAAGTTAGCATTGTATTCCTGTGCATGGCAATGGAGTTCAGTACCTAGTATTTGTTCTAGGTGCTGAATAGCACCCAAATCTGTAATGGGTTCTTTACAGTCTAGCTGGAAACTGTTCTCAATGGGTGAATGACAGTTTGTAGTTCCAGGAAGAAAGTCTACCATGTTTTCAGCTCCCCTATACCTTGTAGACTCACAGCTCCCTAGTCTTACCCATTAGGCCTAGATACATGCCTGGACACAATTCTTGTTTGACCACCTCGTGTAGTGGCTAGCATTCTCGGTTCTTTCCCCAGAGGTCTGGGTTCGTTTCCTGGCCCTGCCCATAAAAGTAATTCTGATCTGAGGTCTGAAACGGGGTATGCTAAGCCTAATGTGGCAATCCTGAGGCGAGGTGGATTCGATTCCCAACTAGGCCATCTTGGAAGTGGTTTACCACGTCTACTGCAGGCAAATGCCAAGATGGTTCCTTATTTATGGTCTTGGGGCCGATAACCTAGATGTTAGGCCCCTTAAAACAACAATTATCATCATCAACCTTATTTATGGCCACGGCTGCCTCCCTCCCAATCCTCACCTAAAGTACAAAGACACACTAATACAGTCACCATATCAAGAACTATTGCGAGAGCATTATCAGAAGAAAGCAGAGATTTGGAGCGATTTTTACTCTACTGACGCTATGATAAACAGAGAGTGGTCAGTTGCCAATTACGAATTGCGTCTTCTTGTTACCCGATATGCGGTACATGGTTTTCACCACAGAGTTTGCCGCACATTACAGTTTCACACACCTGATATAAACTGTGTTTGTTCTCTCTGCGAGAAAACATGTGAGCGTTATCACCTTGCTACTTGCATGAAGAGGAATAAGTCCTTGAAGGAAATTTGTTGTGTCTAGTTATGTAGTTATATTTCTTATTTTGTTTGCTTTGGCCATTTGCTGTAATAAATATATTATTAATACAGTCACCATATTACAACATGTTATCGTAAGAAATACACACACCTAAGTACATGGGTCTCAATGACCACCATGTCCAAGCCCCTCGAATGATAAAAGCAACAACAAAACAACTTGTGTGAAAAGTGGTCGTGCTACAGTGTTGAAAACTTCTGAACTATAAGAGACCCCTGGCCAAACTTTTCTGTTCACAAATCTGTTTCAGCTTTATCACATTCGTCATTTGAGACCTTCTCTAGCTTCATGAAGATAAGGGGTAATAAATGAAACAAGTATCTGGCGCCCAGCCTACACTAGGACTGGGCAGAAGAGCAACTCACGTGTGCTGCTCCTCTTCACCAGTCCTAGTACAAACAAACATTCCCCCACTCTGCCTCTGCTATATTGAAAGGCGGATTACCGACCATTTGCATATATGTGGTGTTGATTTTCAATAATACTACTACATGCATTGCATTTATCTGTGTAGGCCTACATTGAAATTTAATTTTTGCTTCGACTTGTGCTTTGGACATTTGCAGTTTATCTTCCACCCGGGGCTGGTCCAGTTTTCCAAAGAGGGTTTCCGAGGCTGGAGTTGGCGGTCGGGTGGCTTAAAACAGTGTGCCATCAACCATCCAAGCAGCCTACTGACCACGTTCAAGATCTCATGTGTTTCTGTGTTCTCAACGAGCTTAACCTTTGGTATTCACATCTCTGAAGGTTGTTTTCAGCTGCACAATCAAATGTAAAAGACAAAATGTAAACATGCAGAAAGGGGTATTGAAATAAATGAAATCTGTCTTTCACAAAGTAATTATCATTTCTCGAAACCTACTCCTCATCCTGAATCCACATTACTGTATAGAATTACTTACTTACACACTTAATTCCTGCCGCTCCTTCCGGAGCATAGGGCCTTGGCGAAATTTCTCCACGCCATTCTCTTCACTTGACTCCAGTTCTTGTCCACCTCTGCAATTTCATTTTCGATCGTCCTCTTCCAGGTTTTCTTAGGTCGACCTCGCTTCCTGGCGCCTTGAGGATTCCAGTCTAGCGCCGCCCTCTCAATAGCTCCGTCCGGCTTCCTTAGTGTGTGACCAATCCAGCGCCATTTCCTCTCCTTGATCTGGATGCTAATCGGTTGTTGATTGGTGATGGTCCAAAGATCTTCATTTGAGATTATGTCCGGCCACCTCACATTCATGATGCGACGCAGACATCTGTTAATGAACACCTGTAGCTGGTTGTTGATCGGTTTTGTGACTTTCCACGTTTCACAGCCGTAGAGAAGAATCGACTTTACGTTGCTATTGAAAAGGCGGAGCTTGGTCTTCCTGGAAATGTTTCTATTTCTCCAGATGGGGTAGAGCTGGACAAAGGCACCATTTGCCTTCCTGATACGGCTTCGAACATCTTCCTCTGCTCCCCCATCATTTGTGACTATACTTCCAAGGTAGAGGAAGGACTCAACTCGCTCAATGTCCTTTCCGTTGACTGTCAAACTAGTCGTGATGTCAGAATTTATCCTCATCTCTTTGGTCTTGATGGTTTTGATCATCAGTCCTGCACGTTCTGCTTCTCTCTGCAACCTCCCCAGCTTATCTTCTATGTCTCGGTACCGTTGTGCCATAAGACAAATGTCGTCTGCGAAATCCAGAGCTTCAAGCCTGACATTTATACCCCATTGAATACGCCTCCTACGTCCTCCCATTACCTTCTTCATCACACTATCCAGGACCAACAGGAACAGAGTGGGGGAAAGGACACACCCCTGTCTCACTCAGGAACTGACCTTCATCTTTTGTGTTAATTTTCCTTCGTGAAGAACCTGGCACTCATACCCTTCGTACATCTCTTCCATGATTCTGATGATCTTTGTTGGAATTTTATATTCCTCGAGGGTCTTCCACATGATTCTTTGATTTACGGAGTCGAAGGCTTTCTCGAAGTCAACAAATGTGAGGTAAAGGGTATTCCGCCACTCCACACTCTGCTCCAGGATGATTCGGAGGGTGTTGATGAGATCCACACAGCTGCGATGTTGTCGAAATCCAGCCTGTTCCTTCCGAAGCCTTTTTTCTACGCAGTCTTTTATACGATTCAGGATGACTCTCGCCAGCACTTTGCTTGGAATGGACAGCAAGGTGATACCCCTCCAGTTGTTACAGTTTGTGGTGTCCCCTTTCTTCGGCAACTTGACTATCAACCCCTTCTTCCAGTCGGTTGGTATTTTCTCCTCCTTCCAGATCTTCTCCAACAGCGGGTGCAGCAGATCGATCGTAATATCCAGGTCTGCTTTCAGTACTTCCGCTGGGATATTATCCAGACCTGGTGCCTTCCCGCATTTCATCTGCTTCAACGCTGTCCGTATTTCGCCCCGAGTTGGGGAGTCGAGGCTGATGCTTGGGTCACTTTCTGCTTCCTCTTCATCTTCTCCTCGCTGCTTACTTTCTGGTCCTCTATCTCTATTAAGAACCTCCGCAAAGTGTTCTCTCCATCTTGTCAGCTGCTGTTCACACGTCGTGAGGATCTCGCCCGTCTTGCTCTTCACAGGCCTAGTTTTATTAAAACCTTTCTTCGAAAGCATCTTTGTGATGCCATAGAGCTCCTTAACGTCCCCCCTTCTTGCCGCTTCTTCTGCTTTCTCCGCCTGCTCATCAATCCACCTCCTATGATCCTTCCGTACACTCCTCTTTACCTCCCTGTTTGCTGTTGAATACATTGCTTGTGTGAGAGCCTTCTGCTGCCTAGTCTTGCAGGTGTTGAGCTTGGCCTTAATCTCCTTCCTATAATTTATCTTGTCCCAGGTCTGATCGGATATCTATTCTTTCCGCTGGTAGTTCTTGTACCCGAGCTGCATCTCACTGGTTTCCACGAAGATATTCTTTACCTCGCTCCACACAGTCTCCACGTCCTTCTCTGTCTCGGAGTCCAACACCTGGAATTTATTTCTGAGCTCCAATTTAAATTAGTCCAATCTCTGCTGGTTCTTAAGCTTGCCCACATCCGTTGTGCCGAGTGTTAAACTTTCGGCGGACTGCGACGATCTTCATGCGGAAGTTGGCAACCACAAGATGATGGTCACTACCAACGTCCGCTCCTCTCTTGTTCCTAACATCTTCCTAGCTTCTTCTGAACCTCCTGCTCACCGCGATGTGATCAATTTGATTTTCTGTGACTTGATCAGGAGACACCCAGGTGACCTTGTGGCACCGACTATGAGGAAATACCGTGCCACCCATCACCAAATCCTGACTGGCGCAATATTCCGTAAATTTCTCCCCATTGTCATTCATCTCACCAAGGCCATGTTTACCCATGATCTGTTCCAACCCCTCATTGTTTGAGCCCACTTTCGCGTTGAAGTCTCCCATAACAATGAGAATGTCCTTCTTACTTGTTTGTCTTGTGACGTCTCGCAGCGTATGGTAGAATTCTTCCTTCTTCTCTGGCTCCGATTGTTCTGTAGGCGCATAGCATTGGATGATGATCACATTCCTGATCTTTGTCTTGTACCTAGCAAACATGAGCCTACTAGAAATTGGCTTCCACTCCATAAGGCTTCTCTTTGCATTTCTGTTGAGCAGCAACCCCACTCCATCCCTGTGTTCTTCATCATCGCCCCCAGAATAGAGAAATGTAATTCCATCTGTTGTCTGTATTTCACAAAATCCTGGCCACCTCACTTCACTCAATCCTAGGATATCCAGCCCATAGTTCTTCATCTCCCGTGTCACTTGTTTCAGTCTGGTTTTCTCCATCAAGGTCCTCACATTCCAGAAACCGATTTTCGTAGTCCTCTTCATACCAAAAGTCGTCATCAGGTTATCCGTCCGGTTTTGTCATTTCGCTTCAGTTTCCGTAATCAGTTTATTTAAGAGGAGCGAGTGATTAACCCACTGCCTCCGAGTGCCTTGGAGGGGCTGCCACCTTAAGCCTGAGGCACCAGGCTGATTTTCTGTCAGGGTTTCTTCCCTTAGCCTTTGAAGAACCAACTCCAAACTACAAGGCAGCAGTTGTTTTACCAGAGCCCCGTTAGCCGTAATTTCTTCAGGGTTCCTGTAGGGCCTTCACAGCTACCGTAACGGTTTTGAGACACACAAAGTCCCCACTGTACTTCACCCCTACAGGCAATCCCCTACTTAATTACGTTGCCCATCTCCCACGACGAGGACGAGGGGTTGGATTTGTGGGAGACACTCTATAGAATATTGAGGTTATATTGATCTCATGCGGTAGAGGAGGGTGGTGGTAGAATTTATGGGAGAATGAAATATATGAACATAGCATTTCATTGCAGCTACATTACTGGTGAATGAAGTAACTGGCCGAAAACGCCCTTGTGCAGCAAGGTTGGGGGCGAGGAGGGGTTACGAATGTTTTGAGGTTATGATGGTATAATGAAACAAACTCTAATTACTCTCGATTATATCATTTTTAAGAGCTGTTAGTCATTATTAAGAACATGTATATTGTATTAAAAGCACCGGTAGGCTTTGAAATAGGCAAATACATGGAAAAATAGTTCTCGTAGATTTGGAAATCATACCAACATGTCACACCAAAACTCATCATTGGTATTTCATTTTTGGAACGATATCGCCTCCTGAGGTGCAATAACGAATGCTTTTGATTCAATGTCAGACACTAAAAATCGGTTCCGAACGTAGTAATGTGCGTTCGTAATGATCACAGTCAATCGTAGTTACCTTATATGCGAGATTGGTAGCCATTGTAGCCCAAACATTGCCACGTGGATCTGAAATTCTACGAAATTCTAGCCAATATAAGCGTCCAGAAAATTAGCATTGAGTGTCGTCTCTTTTATTTAGTCTCACGACAGCTGTTCTCACAGCAACACCTCTAAAGCTTGCTTTTTGTGTGTGATCTGTGGGAGTGTTCTTTTCAGTTAGTGTTTCGTTAGTGGTTGTTCTGGTGTGCAGTGCCATTCTATCATAGGCTGGTCCTAAGTATTATATAATAGTTGGGTGCGGTCGAGATGGCGGCCCAGAGTGATGGGACGTTGATGGGGCTACCCCCAGACAATACCGGCAATGTTATAGTGGATGGTATAGTCCCTATGGAGGGAATATCACTCGTTAATGATCAACCGACTACTTCCACTCAGGAAACAACGACCCCGATAACGGGATCCTCTCAGGAACAAGCACGAACCCCGGCCACGGAATATCGGTATCCACACCTTCATACTGGTCCATATATCGTATTTGTTCAGGGAGAGGGGGCTCAGGCCGTTGGAAATTTACATCCAATGGCCTTGGGTCGGCTATTCTATGACCGCAAAATACCAGGTATACGTGAAATTCAGAAGAAGGGTCGCAATAGAATTCAAATACAATTCGCAACCTATCGTGAAGCTAATGTTTTTTTTGAAAATAAGATCCTCCGGGAGAGGAATTTGACTGCTTTCATACCATCCTCCAATGTCCAACGGGTTGGACTGGTGCGCGGGGTCGACACCTCACTTACAAATGAGGAATTAATTAAGTATCTCGAGGCTCCTGTTCCCATTTTACGGGTACAGCGCTTCTTTCGTAATAGAACGATAGATGGACAGACGGAGCGGATAGCTACTGGAACGGTGAAAATATTTTTTGAGACACAGAACCTTCCGCCATATGTCAGTATATTTAATGTAATGCTGGAAGTTCAATTGTATATTTTCTCGCCCCTACGTTGCACTAAGTGTCAACGCTACGGGCACGTACAGTTACATTGTCGGGCGCGAGCCCCACGCTGTGGCAATTGTGCAGCGGAGCACTTTACTATGGAATGCAAGGAAGTATTAGCCAAATGTGCCAATTGTGCAGAGAATCACCCAGCGGGTGCTATTCGCTGCGAAATCCATCAACAGCAAGTTGGGATAAAAAGAAGAATGTGTGTGGAAAATAAATCATATAATGAAATCATGAAAGGTCAAAGGGGGCCCGCATTTAATCCATTAACTGTACCCCAACAATTTCCTTCTCTAAGTCCAGTTCCAAGTGTCAGACAGCATGAGCCGGCACGTAAGCGCAAGTTTACAGAAATAGTTCACGCGGCCCCTAAAGTGGTCCAGCCGTTGGGTTATGATAGGAACGCTTATTGTCAGATTTTTCAACAACCGCGATTGGAAAAGTCTCCTCCGGTCTTCGAAGCTAAGACGATGGAGACAAGTTATCTATACAATACAGGGGCAGGTTCAGGGTTGCCTGAATCGGAGCCTACCAAAACTATTTTGGCAGAATTCACGAAACTTATAGAATTGTTAGGGCATAATGCGCAATGGGCGCATTGTGTCAAAAATTTGTTAGATAGGGTATTACCTTTGTTACCCCCGTTAGAAAAATCAGTACGGAAAGACAACATGACCTTGGGTCATTAATTTCACTGGGTTTCCTTTCCGTTTCTTTTTAAGGAGCAGTGTGGATACTTCAATGGAATTGCAGGAGTATTGTCAACAAGAGACATGAATTACTCAAATTAATTGCTGACTATAACCCAGATGTTATTTTTTTACAAGAAACTTGGTTATCACCACCCTATAGATTTACGATACCACTATATACTATTGTGAGAGAAGATGGGCCTGGTTATGGCGGCATAAGTACCCTCATTCGAAATTATATTCCCTTTACCGAGATCCCGATTTCTTATCTATTACCCAGAAGTTTTCATCAGTGTTTTCAAATCGGTACTACTATTTTTAGTAATTTATATTGCCCTCCCCAAGTTCAGGGATCACAACGTCAATGGTCAATGTATTTCCACTATATTGTACAATATCCGAAACATATAGTTCTTGGGGATTTCAATGCCCATCATGGTCTTTGGGGCAGTGAGCGAGTCAATCCAAAAGGTAGACACATTGTGCAAGCAATTCAAACCTATGCTCTGAATATTCTCAATGATGGGTCGCCTACTCGTATAACTCCACCGGGGCGTCCAAAGAGTGCGGTAGATTTGACCATTACCACAGCAGATATTGCTCATCGTTTGGAATGGCGCACATTGGGGGACACACATCAAAGTGATCATTTTCCAATTCTAATATACTATGCGAAATCTGGCGAGAATCTTGAGAGACCATGTCATTTTACCGTAAAGCGGAATTTAAGGCATCTCGATTATGACCTTTTTCAACATTTTATAAATGATGGTTTGGGGACTTCTCGGACGTCGACGTATCACCAGTATAATTCCTTATTACAGATAATACATGGCTTTCTTGATCGATATCACCCACAGCGCATGTTAACATTGTCTGCGTCACAGCATCCGGGCACGGTCCATTGGTGGGATGCAGAGTGTGCTTTGCTTGTTCGTAGGAGGAAGGCACTTTTAAAACGATATCGAATACATGGGACGGTTGATAATTATCTAAGTTACAAACGTCTCACTGCGCAACTGCAGAATACATTTAATGAAAAACGACGGTTGGCGTGGCAAAAACATATCAGTACATTTAATTCACATACTTCTTTAACCACCTTATGGTCATTGGTCAAACAATTATCAAATACGCGTAGCTCTCGTCCACGTACGGGTCTCACGACTACAGGTTTTCAAATTTTTTATCATTCCCTAACGCCCGATTCAGTTTCTGGTCATGTATCGGTACCATCGTTTTTGACTTCGAATAAGTTTCAGTGTTTACAATACCCAATCACACGTCATGATATCGTGACGGTGTTGCGTCATACGACATCCACGAGCCCGGGTCTGGATTACATAACGTATGGGATGCTTGCCCATCTCCCGGACCGCGCACTGACGGTCTTGCTTGATTTATACAATAAGGTACTGACAAATGGGACATATCCTGCGGAATGGAATAACTTTGAAGTTCTACCGATATTAAAACCTTTGAAAGATGCCAGAGACCCCCTCAGCTATCGTGGAATTAATCTCGGTTCGTGTTTAAGAAAATTATTTCAAAAGATTTTATTACGTAGATTGCAATGGTGTATGGAGTATTATAATTTGTTTTCAAGATCACAATTTGCATTTCGTAAACGGTTAGGAACAATCGACGCTCTTACGATTTTCTTGACGGATATATTATTAGCGAAAGCTCGCAAACAACACACGATTGCTGTATGTTTGGATATTCAGGGGGCCTATGATACAGTGGATCCGGTCATATTACAACATCGTCTAGGGGAACTGCTTTTCCCATTACCTTTCATATGTTTAATAAGGAATTTTTTACATCATCGTCGTCTAGTTTTACACACCCCCTCTGGTGTATTGGATAACCGTCAGACGTCCCGTGGATTGCCTCAAGGAGATATTTTAAGCGGTATTCTTTTTTCTCTGTATACTCAGACATTGGAATCAGTTGTTATTCCACATGCACGAATTCTACAATATGCAGACGATTTTCTTATCTATTGTTCGCGTGATAATATTCAGCGCTGTCGTCAGGATATATATGATGCATTAACTGCAGCCCATATTTGGTTCCATAATCACGGCTTTGTAACTTCGGCGAGTAAGAATGCTGCTATCATTATCACCCCACAAAGGCAAGTTGATCGCTCTCCAATTTTATTTGAACAAGGCGCCATTGAGGTAGTTCGTAGCATCAAATATTTGGGATTACATGTTGATGACCAATTACTGTGGTCGCGCCAGGTGCAGATCCTCGCGGTGAAAATCGAAAAACGACTCCAAGTACTTCGAGCGCTAGCACGGCGTAGGTGGGGGGCGGATCCTCATTTATTACTTACGGTATACAAGAATATTATTCGTTCCCAGATGGATTATGGTTGCTTTTTCTATGACATAATGGCGAATAGTAGGTTGGTCACTTTTGACAGGTTACAGTATCGGGCTTTACGTATTATTTTAGGGGCGCTATCGTCCAGCCCAACATGTGCATTATTAGTTGAATCTGGTGAGTTACCTTTGAACCTACGACGGAGATTTTTAGCAAGTAAGTACCTGACAGCTAAAATGTCCTTTTCTGCGTCACCCATTCTCAATAAAGTACAGCTGCTTGTGGAGTATTATGAGCAAAATCGTTTTACACGTCTGAAGAAGCCGGCTTTGGTACAGGCGTATGAAGGCTTGAAAGATTTTCGGACAGATATACTGCAGACACTTAAACCCTTACCATACACGATTTCATATAAGGTCATACAATCCAAGCCAAACATATTGTACACTTCCTTACCGGCGCTATTCCGGAGCTATCAGCGTTTGCCGCAAGTACTTTTACGATGCTTTCGGGAAATAGTCCATGAATATTCCCAGTATACCTTTTTTTATACAGACGGCTCAAGAATGTCGTCACCAGCTGGTGTGGGTGCGGCTTTTTATGCTCCTGATCGACAGATTATACGAACATATAGTTTGCCGAAATATCTAACGATTTTTACAGCGGAGGTATTTGCCATTCGTCAAACTTGTCAGTATATACGTCAAAACAGTCTTTCACCAGCAATGATTTGCACGGATTCCATGAGTGTCCTTCAGGCAATATCGAATCCGAGTAGCTCCGACAATTGGTATGTGTATCAGGTTGCTCAAATGTTGTATGAATTTCAGATTAGGGAGCAGAAAGTTATGCTTACTTGGATCCCGGGGCATTCGGGGATACCAGGAAACGAGGATGTCGATCGCATGGCAAAGTGGGCAGCACAGGGGTTTGGGGTAGTTTATAATGTCGCAGTACCTTATACAGACTTTCAGCCCATTATCCATGCACAGCTAATTCATGAATGGCAAATGATTTGGGATAGTATCGGTCCCGTCAAGGCGCGTCATTATTTTCCGATACAACCTACGATTCGAACAATACCTTGGTTTCGGGTTGGCAAATATACTAGACGGCACATTATTACCATAATACGTTTACGTTTTCAGCATGCCATGACACCTGCTCAAATGGCACGCATGGGCCTTCGCGAGAATGCGAGTTGTGTGTGTGGAAATACGCGTGGCACACTGAGTCATCTGATTTTCCAGTGTGATGCTTTCAATGAACCGAGGATGGTGATGCTACACAAGTTAAGATCTTTAGGATATTTCTTACCATTAAATATGTCCAATTTGATGCATAGTCCTGTAGTTCCATTGATCGAGGCCATAATGGAATATTTAGATCATCTACCTTTTATGCTATAAGTTAAGTTTTCCCCGCCCTTTTTTTTCGCAATGTTTTATGATATGTCATGAAGTATGTATGTACTGATTTTTCTGACCCCTTTCCAAATTTACGTGCGTATCGGTGTGCTCTGGAACGTATCTACATCATTATTTTCTAAGGTGAATGATTAGATTAGTTATCTTTCGTCGGTGTTCAAAACATGGCGTGTGAATGTGATGTGCAACGTTGGTGAATTCGATACAGAAGATATTGGGCGAAGAGTTCAACTGTGTCCACCAACCTTACCACAACAACAACAACTCTTTTATTATATGCTCCTTGATATAATTTGCTCTTTTAGTGTGTGAAGCTTGTTTGAGGTTAGGAATGATGAACTCAAAAATGTGGGGACGTTTAATGGGGATTTGTCCTAGTTGGTGTAATGTATACAATTCACGTTTTGTCCCTTGCAATTACGTGCAGTGGATAAGTACTGTTCCTGTGGATAAGGGAGCATTGGAACTTGATGAGGATATGGAAACCAGGGGCAAGACGAATGACCAGTACTCCTTTACCAAAGGCTTATTTTTGGGGAAATATGATGTTGACATCCTTGCTTTCCCGGAAGTTCTCGATTCAGAAGGTCTTAAATCACTTGATGCACGGGTGAGACTTATGCAGTCCTATTTTAGCAGTGAAGGTTTGTACCTATGAACATATAGACTAGGAAATTTTATTTCCTATAGTTTCTCGATTGTTTGTTTTCTTTGCATGTAGGATTATAATACTTCCTTATATCCGGGATATAATTGTAATCACTGGGACAAACAATGAAAAGTTACTAGCTTTTATACCAGGCAGGGGAAAAGACGCCGCACCCGCAAGTATACACCAGAACTAAAATGGGTGTCTGGACTAAACCATTGGTTGCTACTTGGTTAGACGACTGTCTGGACGAAATTATTGGTCGCTACTTGGTTAGACTACTGACTGGACGAAGTTATTGGTCGCTACTTGGTTAGACTACTGACTGGACAAACTAATTGGTCGCTACTTGGTTAGATGACTGCCTGGACGAAAATTACTGATTGCACTACAAGCAGGGAGGATTTGGAGCGTAAGCCCCAGGTTAGGTTTGTTTTGTATGTAGAACAGTATTCACCATTGTATTGAAAATTGGCGCACCTTCACATTAATTTGACGGTGCTCTTTTGTTTTACTATACCCAATGCGAAATAGTACCGAATGCGTGGGGTTGGCAATACCGGACATGTTGCTAAAAATAGCCGAGTCAGCTGGAATTTCATCTATATAAGTTGTGATCGTATTGGGGGTGGCTGGGTGGGTTATAGAAAGCGGAGGAGTATACATATATTACTAAATCATCTCCAGATTTTTTCCCGACTATTTATTCAGGTATTTTGACTAATTTCAGTACTTAAAGAATTTTGTTTCCATTAAGCAACTGTCGTCAAGTTGTTTCCAATAAGGTCCGGTGGATTTTAACCTAAAATGGCACAATCAATTTTTCTTTTCTAACACTGGTTTTAGTATCAGTTTCAAAGGTATGGGGATAATAGCAAGCATAACTGTTTCACTTCGTCATGGGCCCTTATGCTTTGCTCGCTCCACATATTAGAACCTTGATAAACCTGTGGTTTTTAGTGTCTGCTGAACCTACCACCCAATTGACATATTTTTAAGCATTCTAATACCTTACCTTATCCGGTAGCGCTACAGCTCACGAAGTCTTCACGGTTTTCTGCTTGTTTCCTGCAGTTTCTGACTCCAAGGGCAAGGAGGTCCTCCTCAACGTCATCTAGCCAGCGTTTTCTTGGGCAACTAACCTTAGTAATGTTTGTCTACTTTGGAAGACCTGGCACTTTCTGGCATACGCTGAATATTACCAAGCCATTGCATGCTAAAATTAAGCATTCTAATAAAAGTTCAATTTCATTAAGTTGTAAAATACATGGAGAACATAACGACTCGTGCAACGCCATAAAAACTTCTCTTACTGCCTGATATCATCTGTGCCGACGTATTTTAGACTTATACCTAGGTCATCAGAGGAATCCCATGCATCCCAAAGTACATGGGCTGATGACAAGTAGCCTAAGGTAAAGTAAGAACATTATTATGACTGGTCAGGAAAGGCGTTTAGTGTAGGAGAGAAGAGTAGTTAATTGGGTAAAATCATACATACAATTTGCTAGGGAAAATGGTGAAATTAGGAGGAAACTGCAGATATTTGGGGGTAACTATCAGTGGGGGAAGATTGATTTACCAAGGACACTTACGGCAGGTGGTAAGGAAGGCATACACATCCCTTCACTTGACCATGCGAGTACTATGGGGAGCAATCAAGTAGATAAGAGGGAAAGCTTACTTCAGCCATTAATTCTTTACTTGACCATAATGTGGCTTTTACAAAACCTGGCAGATTATTGGAAATATATGAGAAATATATGATTCAGATACCTTTCTGGGAGTCATTAGCATTTGAAAATGCTGTCAATTATCGCTGCTGCACTTGAAATATTTGTAATATTACGTAAATAAAGGTTTTTATTTCTTGCTCGTTCAACGATGGCAGCCAAGTTTGTGGTGCACACATTGACGTCATATGATGTCCCGTCACTGTTGCCAACTTGTCCGATACAAAATACACCGCACGACACGTAACATAATTATGTGAAAAGAAATAATTGGCAAAACCATTTGCCTGCATAAAGATTATTGATGCGTGACTACCCACACTGTGCGTGACAAAACCCAAGGGTGTTAATATTGGCTCAGGCCGTGCTACCTAACAATTATTGGTCTAGGGGAAAACCATTGGGCTAGGCAAAACCATTGGTTTGGATGAAAATTATTAATGCGTGACTGCACTCCCACTGAGCGTGACAAAAACCAGGGGTGTTTGTATTGGCTGACGCAGACCTCGCTACCTAACAGTTATTGGTCTAGGCAAAAACCATCGGTCTGGATTAAAATATTGGGCAAGGCAAAAACCATTGGTTTGGATGAAAAGTATTGAAGTTCAGTTGTAGGGGGTGGGAGGATATAGATCAGATATTATTGTTAATAACTGGTGCACTCGGGTGGTTGGAGGGTGATTTGTTTTGAATAGGTGCTCTGCTCTTTTGTTTAACAATACCGGATAAGTAGTACTTCATTATAGTATTAAAATATATTCAAGAATTAGTACTGAATGCGTGGGGTTGGCAATACTGTACTCATGCACAGCTGGAATTTTTACTATATAAGTCGTCGTCATATTTGAGATGACGGCTGGGTTATAGACAGCGGAGAAGGAAACATCTATTACTATATCTGACCTTCTAAGGAAAAAGGCAGTAACAACATGGACTTGAAAACCGAGGAAATTGAGTTCAAAGTTTAATCAATTTCTCTTTACTTTCTACTCCATGGATCATATTGAAATTAACACATTAATTAAAACACAAGGAGGAATTTCATTTTCTGGCATCAAAAATTATATTTTTCAACGAATTATATAATTATGACAGATATACTGCCTTTTTACATAGTTCATGTGGTTTTCTGCTTTGATTGAATAAGCAGTAAGTGGAAGTTACTGCCCTTTATCGTTGTATGCTGTAGATGCTGCTTTTTTCCTTTGAACTCTAATTAAAAAACACAATAAATTTAAAATCAGATGATTTGAGTTTGAATTTTATTACTTGAATTGCAACTATTACAGAAGGAAGTACAATCCAATGTAAAGTGAATTATAAAACAAAACATGCACAGTAAATACTGTTTAGTGCTATTGTTTATCACAGTATCCAATAAAAGTTATTCTTAGCCAAACAGTTAATTCCTATTCACATTCAGGGGGGCATGGTGGCTCAGCAGTCAAGGTGGACTGGGTTCGATTCCCGGTCAATGCATGTAAGATTTTCGATGTGAAATGCCATGTCTTGTGGTTCGGATTCCACATTAAAGGAGGTCCTGTGGCTCATGATCTCAAGATTAACGGTCACGTTAAACTACAAGCTTGCTTCCTTCTTCCTATTCACATTCAGAAATGTTTTCCCAGAACAATCTTCTGTTCCCAGACATTAGCGGAGTGAGGTTTCTGATAATGCCTCCTTCTTTTCCTTGGAAATTCTGCATGGTTTTGTGTGCTGAACTGATTCAGGGAGGGGGGGGGGAGAGCTTTATTTTACAACATTAGATTTCAAGAAATTGAGTTCAAGATACTTAATTTTCTTCATAGTCTGTTCTATAATGAAGGTTATGATCTCACCTGTTCTTGCACAAATATGCACAGTTTTGGAAAAAAAAAAAATCTCAGGATTGCAATGTTTGGAATTCCTCTTAGAAACTGGAAACAAATCTTGAAAATTATAGAATTCTGAAATATTCATTACTTTTGTAATAACTTTGCCTTTATTAGCAGACTGTACAGCACTAACAACATCTTTGAAGTCGTAGGTCTTTCCTTGACGTTTCAATGTTAATTAAACTTGGTGGTGAAAACTGTCACATGACATGAATGTATGCCCAGGTTCGAAATAGTTCACTTCGACTGATTTCGCATTGACTCTCGGAAAATTTACTATGTAAACGAAGAAAGATAAGCCAATTTTTTTATTTCGGGCAGCACAATTCTCTGACCAAAATATGAACTGCTCTGAATCTTTGTGGAACATGATGAACTGCATGAAAGTACTCATTAATTCCTCTTCCCCCCCCTCCCCTCTGATCCCGTAATGCCACAAGGCAGCAAATGGAAATAGTTTGGTCTGATTGGATCCCACCGGTGTGAAAGTTTCATTATAGGCAATAACCTTACTAGTCTGTGCAAGCTCTTTGAGAGGATGGTCAATCGGCGACTGGTGTGGGTCCTGGAGAAACGAGGACTCCTGTCTGAATACCAGTGTGGTTTCAGGGCGTCTCAGAGTGCCAACGAATATTTGGTACGCCTGGATACCGCCATACAGGACGCTTTTCTCCGGAGACGGCACCTAGTCGCTGTTTTCTTTGACCTCGATAAGGCATATGAAACCACTTGGCGTTGCGGCATCCTCTCTACCCTGCATCCCCCCCCCTTCCGGGTTCACATCTAGTGGGACGTGGGTTGGTGACCACGGCACCCCAGCCGAGTCCGGCATTGCTTCCACTTACTTGTGCCGGGCTCCTCTCCATCTTCTTTGCTGTCGACCTCACTTGGTCAACTCTTGTTCTCTTCCGACCCCGACGGTATTAGGGTGTCCGAGGCCTAGGGAGTCTCTTCATTTCCCGCCTTAATTGGCCCTTGTCTCATCTTTTCTGATACCCTCCTTCTGCGAGGGGTCAGCCTTCTTTTTCTTTTCATGTTATCTCCTGCCTTCTGCTCAAGGCCCTCAAGGAGGCCGGGTGTATGTAGCCCCACCACTTTTGGTGCACCCTAGATAATGCTACACCCTCAGGGGCTCACGGCTGGTGAGTTCGGGAGTTGGCGACACTGAGGGATTCCTGAGCTGGATCCGGTTTCCCCCTTTTGTCCCTTACCTGTGGGATGGACCCTCTCCTCTTTCACTTTCCTATCTGCCTTTTATGGCTCTCCTTCCTTCCAAGTCCCTCAATCCGCATTCTTCGAGGGTTGAGGGCATTTCTTTTCCTCCTGTCCTTTATTTGCCTTATTCTCCTTTATTTTTCCATTTCTTCTTCTAGTATGTAGGTTAGTAGTTAGTTTTAGTTTTTAAGTTTGCATTTCATTTTCATCTTCACGATCATCCAAACCATCAGTGCTGTTAACTTAGATGTTAGGCCCCTTAAAACAACAATTATCATCATCATCATCTACCCTGCATCAATGGAAATTCCGAGGTAACTTGCCAGTCTTTATTGCGAATTTTCTGTCCCTTCGCTTATTCCGTGTCCGAATAGGGGGGACATATTCACAATATCATGTACAAGACAATGGAGTCCCACAGGGATCTGTGCTTAGCGTGACCTTATTTTTGATTGCCATAAACGGTATAGTAGCTGCTGCTGGCCCAGCGGTGGTACCGTCGCTATATGTAGACGATTTCGCTCTACATTATAGTGCACAAAATATGGCAGTCGCTGAACGACAGCTCCAACAAGTTATTCGGAGAGTGGAACGGTGGACACTAGAACATGGGCTTTCGGTTCTCTACCGCTAAGACCTCGGTTGTACATTTCTGCCGAAAGCGCACACTTCATCCTGATACTGAGCTTTATCTGGGAAATATAGCTTTGCCTGTTGTTGCTACTTACCGGTTCCTTGGACTCCTTTTCGACCAGAGGTTAACGTGTGGTGTTTGAAAACTGCCAGTGCTGGGAAGCTCAACATGTTGCGGGTTCTTAGCGGCACATTGTGGGGGTGGACTGGACGGTGCTCCTACGTTTTTATAAGGCACTTATTTCTAGTTTAGATTATGGCAGTGTAGCATATGGTTCGGCACATAAGTCAGTGCTTGTTAAACTGGACAGCATCCACAACGGCGGTGTGAGGCTGGCGACGGGAGCCTTTCGGACGAGCCCAGTCGTCAGATTGCTCGCCGAGGCTGGTGTACCTCCTTTACACCTGAGGCGCCAACGACTACTGCTGACCTATGCTGCAACTATCCGACATATGCCACTTCATCCAAGCTATCCCTGTTTGTTTAACAATCCGAATCGCCGGCTGTATGGTGCACTCGAGCCACTCTGCCGGCGGGGATTCGCTTGGATGGCTCATACCGGTAGTTCCGATTTCCTTCTGTCTCCTGTATCGTCCGAGTACCTAGCAAGGCCGCTCCGTGGATGGTCTCTCGCCCTGATATCATCCTGGATCAGCACACCGGCCCCAAGTCGGACTCCTCCGTCCATCTGAGGCTGTTACAGTCCATGGTGGGCCGGTATCCAGGATCAGGGCTTATATTCACGGACGGTTCGAGGGTAAACGAGAAAGTAGGCTGTGCGTTGTGGTTGAGGATTGTCGGTTTCTCTTTTCACTTCCTGAGGCCTGTAGCGTGTACACAGCGGAGCTCTCTGCCATTTTAGAGGCTCTGCGGTACACGTTATCAAACGATCACCAGCACTTTCTAGTGTATACTGACTCTCTTAGTGAGCTACAAGTGATCGATGTGTGTTTCCCGAAGCACCCGCAGGTCCAGCGTGTGCACGGCCTGCTAGGCAGTGCGTGTAGCGCTGGAACTGGGGTGACCTATGTGTGGCTTCCCAGTCACATGGGTATTGCGGGAAACGAGCTTGCGGATCAGGCGGCAAGAGAGGCAGTCACACTGCCCTCGCTACCGTAAATGGCGCCTGCTAGTGATGTACGCTCTCAGTTGCAACATTCTGTCCTGTCGCATTGGCAGGAAGCGTGGCGTGCTACGCCTCTGCCCAACAAACTGAGAGGCATCAAGGAGACAACGAAGGTGTGGAAATATTCATTCCGATCTATCCGGAAGGAAGCTGTGGTACTCTGTCGACTCCGGATCGGCCCACTCCCACTTGCTAAAGAGAGAAGATCCCCCTGTGTGTACTTCCGGCGCCCGCCTTACCGTGGCACACATTCTCTTGGAGTGTGTGGACCTGGCCGATCTACAAAGGACTCTCAAACTGCCTAACACCCTCTCTCTTATTCTCCATGATGACGGGCAGTCAGCAGACCTCGTCATCCGGTTCATGAGGGAGAATGGTTACTTTTTTAAGTTTTAATGTGAGTTAAGACTTTTAATTCAGGTTAAGTGTGTTTTTATGTTTTTTATTGCTTTCATCTATTTTATTGTTCACTATGCCTTATTTGTATAATGTTTTTTACTATCCCCCTTTTCCTATTTTTATTCAAATAAGGCATAATTGTTGGGGCTCACTGTTTGTTTTATATCAACCATTTGCGTTTCATCCATGGCAGCGAGCTCTTTTTATCTTCATCCTTTCATTTCATTTCGGGCCAATAACCTAGATATTAGGCCCCTTAAAATAACAATTATCATCATCACCACCATATATGCACCCCTGGATTTTGTCACGCATATGACCGACGACAATTATCATCATCATCACCATATATGCACCCCTGGTTTTTGCCATGCATATGACCGACCTCATGTGGTGGTGTATTTTATATCTTACATAGTGGCAACACTAAGATGACATCAGTGTGTCATGTCGTCAAATTTGCGGCTAGGTAACAGTTTAAGAGACCATACGCGCTTGAGGAACATGCTTCTGTCGTTCAATGAGCAAGAAACAAAAACACATATTTCCAGTATAGATAGTGGATAGCAATTTCAATTGGTATTGTCCTCTAGATTACGAAAAAAGGTAACTTATGAAAATCATGTAATATCCGTATTAAGAAAGTTATGAGTGTCAAAGGCAGGTTCATGTCTCCTTCACTAATAATAGATATTCAAGACAAGAACCACTTTTGACAGTTAGTTTCGGACTTCAGAGGTTTCCAAGGAGAAGGAGAAAAGAAATCTTTAAAAGGGGTCTTTTTAGAGGAAAGAAGGAAGGAGATGATTTAAAAGGAAAATTAAATTTGTCCGCCTTTTCAATACAAAAACATAAATACAGTTTATAGGAACATGTTTCAGGAGAATCTAACCCCCTTCATCAGCCTGTCCACTTGCTTTCGTATAAATCGCTAAAACATTGATTCTTCCCAAGAATGACATGAATTAAGAAATCTACCAGTATTTGGACAAAAACATGCTTGTAAAAACACTTAATTATTAAAAAAGACAATTCTGCTACACTACATTATACAATCTGTCCTTAGGTCAGGACGAGTTTCGTCTTTGACACCTATTAACTTGTTATGTATTGAGCCCGTTAGATGAGGTTATCCGGGTACCATCCGTCGAAAGAAACGGTACTTCGAACGACCCCGTCCTTCGAACCCACTACCTGAGAGGACGGGTGCATTTCTTTAAGGGCTTGCATAGCACGAGAAGCTTGATCCAGGGGATCTGGGTCATTTTGCACGGAAGACTTGTCATAGACGCCCAAAGAAATACATCCGCAAGCACAAAGCTAACAATAAAAGAGATCCAGTCTTAAGTAAAATTTCGTGTATGATTTATTCGTAAAAAGGCCCCTAAACTACTTCTGAGGGTTAAAATCGGCTAGTCCGCTGATCTAATTACAATAATGAGTCAATCCCTAAAAAATTAAGTTAAGTAACCCTCGTGAAGTCCTAATTTCATAAAACAAAAGCAACAACTAAGCTAGGCGCGTGGTACGAGAGAAAACTAACGCGAAGCAAAGTTACAAGCCAATGACTCGGTACAAGTTACATTTAACATCAAGCAAAACCGATCCCTAGGTTAGGATGGTACCACGTCCACATTTACAATTACATTTAATATCTGCCTCAATCCTGACATGAATAAAAAATATTACGACGAGACCCATCGTAACCAAAGACTTATTACAAAAGCTAAATGATAGTTGACCACAGACTATCAAAAGAAAAACATTGCATAAAACACTCTTATGTCTAACAGGGTACAATAGGGTGAATACACTAGGAAGTAATCAATGAACACATGCCACAAGCCTGCCTTCGCGTACTGAGATACTGTTTGTACTCAGTCGTCATCTCATGCGTGTAAATTAGGTTGGCAATGCGCAATCATCACTGCGACTTACAAGCTTTGAATTCACGCGTGCCATAAGTTACGAACTACTGGTCCCGGAGATTCATGTCGTCGAAAAAAAAAGTATCAGCTCATTTAAATTGTCATCTCCCACTGGAAATGATGCAGAATTACGGTGTCAAAATCAACAACAAGCAAATGGTCACAAATTTACTGGGCTGTAATTATTTAATTAATTACTCTGTCTGTTTAGGATAATTATGCATGTGATTTATAATCAAGGTTTATGTAATGTATTAGATGGTTTAGTTTAGGACACCAGTCGTCGGCTGCATGTGATCTCATCTGAGATTCACTCGAAGAACGTGACTTCTAAAAGTCAACAACACAATGCTCTGAGCTAAGAAACTGCTCAAGCAACAATAACACAGGTTAGCACATCTTACACTATTTGCACGAAAATATCATCGGTCGTCTAGGCCGCAGCTCAAATTGACGCCGGAATAAACCAACAGCGTAAGGGGATATTAATCCGTCCTTCCTTACTACAACAATGTGTTAACAGACACAACAATAACATTAGCTAGCCTGACATTATACAAAAACTGGGTCAATTAACATGTGTATTAAACCTTTATTACAGCTCGCTAGATGATTCACCTTCATCAGCTCAAATATAAAAGGAATTCGTATTAGCGAATATTGCCTCACTTTTACAGTGGTAAACAAACATCAGATCTTCACAGCTCAAATAACTGTTTCCCCAAAGCATAGTTATGTAATTGATGACACTGACCTTCACATCCCATATGATTGTGACGTAAATCAGCAGTATAAAAAGTCAATAAAAGTAGTCTCCCACTGAATTCTGGGTAAGAACAGGTTCCTACTGCTAGCATCTTGCGTGCCAAATACGCTCCACACAGCATTGATTACGGCTTGGTTTCATTCATTTGTATCACAAAAACTGTAAATTTCATCTGACAGAAACGCATAATAAAGTCCTGGTGTGTTCTGCAGATTGCGTTGAAATCGATGATCACTTTCCTAATAGTGCCTATTACTGTGTGTTACCCTTTCAAATAATGTAGCGTTGAAAAAATGTCAAAGAAGATTAAATAAGAGACTATACACTTCTGCAGCTTAACTGCACTGACGTGACAGATATGTCACTCATCCATTCATTGAACACGTGGGTTTTTGTGCATTGTTCGGCACATTCTTAAACAAAATTAATAACATCCAACCTCTGCGATGCTGTTTTGAAATGATACGCTTGTAGATTTAACCTCATGTCCCCACCAATCTTATTGGGCATGAGTTCGTTCCTCCCGGGAACTTATCGTGGTAAATAGTACTCAACAAAAATGTCAACTAAAGAGTACAAAAACTGTTTCAGTATCTGTCGACTGAAAAACGATACGCTAATAATATGTTTGAAAATCAAAGAAGGGGCCTATAGCATAGGGTGTTCCCAAAGTATATCAGAAGTCTACATCTTCTGGTTTAGGATGTTCTTTACATGCCATAAATTCAGCCTGCTCTTGGCTGGTCTATAATACACTGAAAATATACATGTGAAATGTGCACCCTGTATAGAACACGGTATGGGTGTCTAACGAAAGATTGCCCCCAGTGCCAAGGAAAGAAAAAAAGAAAGAAAGAAAGACATATTCTAATCCTGCCTGAGTGGTCTACTATCATAGTTTCGGCTAAAAATACTTCAAATTACATCTGCCTGGACAAACCTTGTACAATGATGAAGATACAGGACTTGCGGTTACAATCCCATGTTGCTCACCTTCCAAACTTCACGCTGGAAGGGGTAATATGCCTCCATTTCTCCTGGCATATTTATAGGTAAGACCAAGGGTCCTAATCTGTCCTCTTCTTCCTTCATCCCGTACTCGGCTTGTTCCTCAGGGTACTGGTCAAACATTCCTGTCATGGCTGGGTTAGTTCCTCGGATCTCCCCTCATCATAAAGGAGTTACTCCATCTGGACGTTCACACGTAGACGGTAGAATAAATTTATCATGTGGTACATTTCACACTGCATGGTGGCAATTAGTTTTACGGATTCTACAATTTTTACGTAGTACAAAATGCTCTCACTGGCTTTACACAGTTGCAGGTGATTATAAAAATGGCTCTGGTTTCCTGCCACAGAATTTACGATACTCGTGGTATCTCTCACAGAATCTACTCTTTCTTAAATCTCTCAGAATCTTCGCAATCACTGAAGAACACGGGTGATGTGTAACATTGCCACGATTCGTTTCGTTGGTGGCATTCACTAGGCTATTATAATTTACAGGGGCCTGAATATTTCGTCTGACTTCTGACAACGTGTTCATGGTCCTTGTGGTACAGTGAAAAATGTTAATTTCACTCGAAAGAAATTTTAATTTGCCAAATAACGTTTCACAATCCTTACACGGCCAAAATAAATACTGTTCTCTGTAATATTGCGATGCACTCAGCACGATGGCTGTAGATAATTTCTTCCCACTTATGGGGTATTCACTTACGCCAAAACGTGGCCTTCGTCAATCTGACGGACTATGAACACAACACGTGCAGTCACAGCGGACTGTCAAGACGGTGTGATGCAGCCAGGAACTGCTTCCTGATTCCAAGGAAGTTGTTAAGTCATTGAGTGACTAATTACATCCATCCCCGCATATCAGCGGTGTAGATACCTTAACCAAAAATGATATTTACCAATTTTAAAGGCATAGATGAATGGTAAATTAAACAGAATTATATGTGGCATGTTCCTGAGATATGTGGTATCAAAATTGTATGTAAAATATCTCCAGGAAGAAAATAAGCTGTCCTCGCCGAAGTCAAAATAGCGTAATAATCATGAGGAAGCTTCAGAGTGCGTTCTATCGAATTGAGCCTGTGGAGTGAGTATGCTCTCAGAGAAATATTGAAGACATGAGCGGATACGGGCTCAGTATATACATTTTTGTGTTGCTTGTAGTTGCTTGTACTTGTAGTTCAGTACAAGTAGCAGCCAATGGTTTCGTCCTGACAGTTGTCTTACTTAGTAGTGCCGA
Organism: Meconema thalassinum; assembly: GCA_946902985.2. Lineage (NCBI taxonomy): Eukaryota > Metazoa > Arthropoda > Insecta > Orthoptera > Tettigoniidae > Meconema > Meconema thalassinum. The sequence continues at coordinate 517,022,991 of OX336389.2, forward strand.
TGTCTTTAGAAGAGTGTAGTGCAACCTATCAATTAGATTGAACTAATAAAAGTAATTTATGAGCATTCATAATTCATCATACCTCGCATGTGAACACAAGTGACTGTATCCGCATTTGACGACGCAGTGTTTGAAGCCTCATACTGCAGACTTGTATAGCTGCAATTTAAGGCACTATATCCAATAAACGAACTTTAACATCCGTACGTCATCTGTGACATCATTAACTACAGTAAAAAAAATTGAACTGAAGTTGTAATAATACATGTAACTTACAAGCCGTCTACAAAGGATGTAAGAAAAATGTGGTATATTTAAGTTCAGCTAGTTGGTACAGTGCTCTCTCGGTAATCCGGCAGATATCAGACCAGAGCACTGCCGGATTACCGAAAACGCAGGATTACTGGAAAATATCGAGAAAAACTCAGATATCATTTGAAAATCGGTTTTTTTGGGTAACAACCGCCAAAATAAACCGCTCTCGTCTGCATTGTAAACTTGGTCAGGATTTAAATCCATTTCTTGGATAACCTGTTTGAACCTTCAACAGCACTTTCGTCACATGAAAGTTTCTCACTCGTTGTACTTAGCAGTCTAATTCCATAACGTTGTTTGAATTTCTGCAACCATGACTCGCTGGCTTGGAAATCATCCTTTTTAGTAATTTTCCGGTAAAATTTCCCAGCCTTTCCTTTAAGGATTTTACCAGAAATTGGTGTAGGCTATGCCTACCACGTTCTTGTAAAAACCAATCATAGAGGCTATCGTCAACTTTAGGATTTTCACCAGTTTTCAATGTTTGTAGTTTGCTTTTAAAATTTTCATTCGTCTTAAAAAACGACTTTATTTTTCACTGTTTTTTCTTATGTCATGAACTGTAGCTCGACCAACACCGTATTCGTTAGCAACACTAGTTAACGTTTCGCCCTTTTCAAGCTGCTTTAGGATTCCGTGTTTATCTAACAAAGATAGAGTTTTATGTTTACGTTTTTTCTGCATGGCTGCCATCTTTAACACAACACTAGTACAGTACAACTGTCCTACACTAAGCACCTGAGGGGGCGTGCGTGAGTCATCGCTCTTGGCGCCAATGCATTGTTTACTCAGACACTAGTCTTGTCACTGCGTGGGAAACATTGTACAATATTGGGGACGCATTATCAAATCAGGTGTTGAGCTCGTACTCGAATACAAAACGCCGGATTACTGGGAGTGCCGGAGAGCTGAGATGCCGGATTACAGAGGGAGTACTGTATATGACACCACTATGAGTACCACTATTATACTGTACTTGCCTTCAATATAATTTTTTATTATTATCAACCAATTTCAGCCTTCAATATAATTTTTTATTATTATCAACCAATTTCAGTTTAGCAGTACAGCATGCGTCCACAACTTTAGATTTCTGTTCCAAGTGTGGCAAGGGAGGAGCAATGCTTTCCCTCTCTCGGTAATTTTGAGTTTGTGGTCGGAGATAGGTTTGACCTATGAATCTCGCCTTTGTCTGTAGAAGTGCTTCTTGAGCTTGCTGAGCTAGGTGAACTGTATTTTGCACTCATTGTATAGACCTCAACAAGTTTATTCAACATATTGATTGATATTTGTTTATTAATTTTCTTCAATAGTGCTCAGGATAGAATTCCTTCAAGTTTACTGTGTTAATTTGCTCATAATATTGTCTTCTGTCATACAAAGTATCTTATTTTACTTGCATCCTGTGTATGGGGATAACTGCCAAGCCAAATAATTTCTGAAGTGAGCCTGCACCTGTGTTACCATGGCAGTCACAATTATCTTATCTTGGAATCACCTATAAATTTGACTCCAATATTTCTTAGACAAAAATTAACTGTGTAACTTGTGGTGATGTTGGTTTGTCAACTTTGCTCCTTGCTTGGTAGTGTATACTCGGAGGAACAAAGTGGCAGAGAGGGGAAGAGGAGGCAACACACTGTGCTAGAAAAGTGAACATGTGCCTTGCTGTACGAGATCAGCTATCCAGTGCATGTAATGTAAATAAGTTATTCTTCTATTGGTTGGTCAAAATGTGCAACTCTCAAGTTGAGAGGAAATTAAAAAAGTATCTTTATATACCGTACAAGGAAATTTTATTTCGGTCATTCTGTAAGCAGTTTTACTACTTTACTTAGAAATTACTCGTGAATTTTGTTTGCTCCATGAATCAGACTAGATACAGGAATAAGCCTACAAATCAACTTCATTGTCCAATTATAATATTAAAAATTTCAGGGTTACACACAATTTTTTTCATTGGATTACGAAGCATACAACTGCCTTCATCACTCTTTCTCTAATTTTATTGATGCATTACGTTATATTATGGTAATATGGAAACCATCCAAGTGTGAGGTTTTTTTTTTCTTTCAAAATTGTCCTGCATGCTGTAAAACTGCAGAATGAATCTATTGTTCATTATTTTTTCAGATCTTATGTTTACGTTAATGTCTCATGCTGTAGTTGGATGGTTTATGTTGTAGTCAGATAGTTCATGGTGTAGTCACATCCATGGACAATGGCTGAGTGGCCTAGTAGGTGGTCCTGACAGTTGGGATACCAGTTACTATGTAATTGGAGTGGGCATCTTGGACACATTCTTTTTCATGGTCCTCCTTGTGCTCAGGCAGCTAGTAATACTCAACATTCTTGTTTGTTCCCCAAGATAAAAATCATGGGACACTGTGTACGTAGGCTAGCAACCTGCTTCACTTATACTTTCTAAACCCGCTTACAATGTCTGGAGCAAGCCTCGGACCTATGCGAGTGATGGAGTCGCACTCCCATTTAGCAGATCAGGGACTCCTTGGAAACAAACAGGCAGTCGAATAGGTATTCGATGGGGGTGCTATAATATCGAGAGGGGTTATGGAAGGAAGTAGAACTAACAGAAGGTAGGATGGGATTGGATATTCTAGGGATTAGTGAAGTTCAGATAAAGGGAGATAGAGAGGAGGAAGTAGGAGATCACAAGGTGTACCTGTCAGGTGCAAAACGAGGCAGAGCAAAATGGGGAGTAGGGCTGTATGTCTAGAGGACCTTAGATCATAACATAGTCTCTGTGTGGTACGTAAATGAACTATTTATGTGGATAGATTTGGAAATCAGGTCAGGATTGTTTCAGTGTAAGCTCCATTTTAAGGGCCGGATCAGGGCAGAGTAGACTGATTTTATGAGGCACTGACTGAAGTGGATTTCAATGCTAAATAGGAAATAGGACTGAGGGGTACCGTATGAGAAGGTAATGGGTAAGTGGGGTTAGGATAGGGAAGCGAACACCAATGGGGAAATGTTTACTGGACTTCTGTGCTAGCTTGGGGTTAACTGTTGCGAACTGATTCTTGAAGCATAATGAGATTCACAGATACACATGTGAGGATAGAGGAACCAGTAAAGTAATAAAACTGATTACAGAATGGCCTAAATAAAATTTCCTCGTGTATTAGATACCTTTTTATTCTCTAAATTTGTGAGGTGCATATTCTGACCATCTAATCATAGACTATAACATTACTGACTTTCAAGTTAGGAATTTGATCAGAAATTGCTTTTTTTGGTGACATAAACTAATTTGTTGTGAATTAAGTATAGTTGGACCAAAAGTACAGAATGTGTGGGCTGTTTCCAGACTGATTGGGATTGAAAATCTCCAGGATAAGGAACTTTGCAGAAATACATGGAAATGATTGATGAGAAATTCAAAGAGTAGATTCCAAAGATGATAAAGATTTGCAGGATATTGGAACGGAATGGTCAGGATACAGAGATGCAGTACTAGAGGTAGGAAAGGCATGTCTTGGGACAACAGTGTGTAAAGACAGGAAAAGGTGCACATCCCGGTGGAATGGCATAGTGAGGTTAGCTTACAAAAGTAAAAAGCAAGGCTTACAAATGATAGATCCAAACTCATCTGGCAGACAGCTTTATGTAGTGAAGAAAGAACAGAACCCAACAAATAATAGTGGAGTCCAAAAGGAAATTGTGGGAGCAATTGGGATAAATGAGAAACATTAGGTCAGGCGGCTGGAAAGCTTTTAGTGTGTTATAAAGAATCTTACAAATGGAGCAAAAAGAGAAATGAGCAGTGTTCTGGATAATTCAGGGAACCTCATTGTAGATGACAAGGAAGCACTGGGAAGATGGCCAGAATACCTTGAAAACTTGCTAAATGTAAATGGAAACTTACCTGGCAATGTGGCAGATTTTGAGTTAATGCAGGAGGAGAATGAGGACAGGAACAGGATGAGTCTTGAGGAAGTAGAGAGGGTGGTAAATTAACTAACTTACAGTACAATATCACGAAGTGGCAGGGGTAGATGAAATTCGGCCAGAAATGATAAAGTATAGTGGGAAACAGGGCTGAAATGGTTGCATAGGATAATTGAATTGGCGTGGGATTTAGGAAAAGAACCCTATGACTAGAACAAAAGCAGTAATCGCCGCAAATTATAGCAAGATACAGTACAGGAAATATTGTAAAAATTACAGAGGTATTTCTTTGATATGTTTCCTGGGCTGTCTTCTTGGGCATTGTAGAAAGGAGCATTCGTTCATTGGCCAATAGCGAGATGGATGATAAACAATGTGGCTTTGTACTACAACGGGGAGGCCAGGATCAAGTTTTTGATATCCACCAAGTTATTGAGAAATGCCACAAGAGATACAGACTGTTGTTTTTGTGCTTTGTAGATCTAGATCAGGCATATGATGGAGCACCAAGGGAAGAGATGCTGATCATGTTTAGGGAGTATGGTATCAAGGGAAGGCTGTAATATTTCACCACTACTGTTATTGTACATATGGACCATATGTTGAAAAGCAAAATCTAGCTGAGTGGTACTCAATTATGGTGAAACCAGGTAAGCAATCTGGATTAAGCTGATTACTGGGAATAATGACAGACTTCGTTGAAAGCTTACAAGCTAGCTTATTAGAACTTAAACAGAAATATAGGGAATGTGGTATGAAAATCAGCATTTCAAAAATGAAGTTGGTAGGGAAGATCACAAGGAAATAGAATGCCAGGTGAGAGGAACTAAATTGGAGCAGGTAGACCATTTTTAGTACATGGGCTGTGAATTCTGTCAGGATGGTACTAAAATGAAGGAGGGAGAGAGTCGAGGTGCAGTGGAATAGAGCTGGGCAAAAAGCTCTTTGAGTTCCGATCGGTCTCGTTGGACGAGAATGAAGACTGGAAATGCTGGTTCCGGAACTGGTATTACCGGTATGTAGACTCAATAACGATAATTCTCGACATTCTCGCTTGGGCAATATGGCGCTGCCTGAAGGCAATGAGGCTTGTTGTGTGAGGATTCAATGGGAATTGTACATTCCGTTGACTGGAGTCTGTGAATTGGAAGAATCTACTCAACTTGAACGGTATCATATTAACAGACTATATTGAGCATATCATCCTAATAACATATCGAAGGAGATTTTGATCGTCAGTCGGTATTATTTGGTCAATAAATTTCAGCAAAAGAAAATCCTATTAGACATGTTCTGTACATATGTAATGCCACATTCAAAGCACTATGTAACTTTCTCGTAATCGAACCTGAAAACGTATGCACTCGCTATATTACTAGCAACTGTGTTCTGTCGTATCATTTTTGTAGTAAGACACTGGTAAAGCGGTCTACACAAACAATAAAACATAACGAAAACATATTTTAAATTACTTCCCCTACCAAGTATCGTACCCCAGTCTTTTAATTCATGAGTCCAACACGTAACCAATTCAGCCACGGAGACTCTTATTCTCGGATACTTGACTCCCTCTATCTAAAATGCTCCTACCAGTTCGAATAATATTCTCTATAGGTTATGTATATTCCCGAATGGGAATATGATGTTATTTCCGTTTGATCAGATAAATTATCAATTAATATGATAAAATTGGTTCGGTCAGATCAAACATAAGATGCCTGCGTTTCGCCCCAGTGTGCCGTTAGGCTCGTCAGTTGGTACAGACACACCTCACCAAGACGCATGGCTAGCACATACTGAGAGGGCCATCACAAGAAACAAAATACAAGTAGTATTTACGTCACGAGTGATGCCAATGTGCTACGGAAGTATAGCTCCCTTTCATACAAACAAAAACCTTACCTTGGCAATCCAAATAGGTCATGTATATTCCCGAATGGGAATATGATGTTATTTCTGTTTGATCAGATAAATTATCAATTAATTGATAAAATTGGTGCGGTCAGATCAAACATAAAATGCCTGCGTTTCGCCCCAGTGTGCCGTTGGGCTCGTCAGTTGCCATGCACCTTGGTGAGGTGTGTCTGTACCAACTGACGAGCCCAACGGCACACTGGGGCGAAACGCAGGCATTTTATGTTTGATCTGACAGGACCAATTTTATCATATTAATTGATAATTTATCTGATCAAACGGAAATAACATCATATTCCCATTCGGGAATATACATAACCTATTTGGATTGCCAAGGTAAGGTTTTTGTTTGTATGAAAGGGAGCTTGACTTCCGTAGCACATTGGCATCACTCGTGACGTCAATACTACTTGTATTTTGTGTCTTGTGATGGCCTTCTCAGTATGTGCTAACCATGCGTCTTGGTGAGGTGTGTCTGTACCAACTGACGAGCCTAACGGCACACTGGGGCGAAACGCGGGCATTTTATGTTTGATCTGACCGGAACAATTTTATCATATTAATTGATAATATTCTCTGAAGCCTCCGTGGCTTAGGCGGCAGCACGCCGGCCTCTCACCGCTGGGTCCGTGGTTCAAATCCCGGTCACTCCATGTAAGATCTGTGCTGGACAAAACGGAGGCAGACAGGTTTTTCTCCGGTTTCCCTGTCAAAATTTCATTCCAGCAACACTCTCCACTATCATTTCATTTTCATTGTCATTCATTTAATCATTGCCCCAGAGGAGTGCGTCAGGCCTCGGCAGCCGGCACAGTTCATATCTTCGCCGCTAGATGGGGGCTTCATTCATTCCATTCCTGACCCAGTCGGAGACTGGAAGCAGGCTGTGGATTTTCATTTTCAATTGATAATATTCTCTAGTCGTCGGGCACACGAAAAAATAATGTTCACATTGAAGAATAAGGTTGATTTTTTCTTCAGTTATGATAGCTTTAAAATATGCTTGAACCACCGCCATTTCAATCGCATCCCTAGGCACATTCTCACACGTTGCATGCTGTTGCATTGTGGGTAGCGATAAACATTACCTTGTGAACAGAATAGAAAATATCGAACGAGACTGCGGAGTATCGGACCAAGTGACATTCCCGCGGTAATGAGGAGTTCTCAGTGAACTGCCGTCATATCATTGGCATTTATAGACTAATCAGTGAGGTATTTGTACTGGCATGCATGATTAATATACCACATACCACAAACTGGGATTGATTTCAAGCACAAAATCAGAGCTGTTTTAGATGAAGTTGGCTATAACTTTTTAAGCGAAACATTTTGCAAGAGTATTTTCACCATCGTAGCCAATTTTTGGACAATAGTTGCATCTAAGAACAAAGAGTTACAAGATGGATAATAAGGTTCCAAGTATTCTTTAATGCAAATTCATAGTCAATAGGGCTAATAGTTCATGAGCCATGCATTTAAGAATTTTTTTTGGTACCGGTACTTCTCTGCGACACCAATATTAGAGGTTTTTTAACTTTACGGGCTACTCGTTATAAAAAAAAGCTTACGAAAGGAATACAAAAAGTACTAAATTAAAACATGAACTGCTCTCAATTGTGAGTGGCAAGTACTGTATCATTATATAGGTCGTTGATCATTTCAAAATATATCTACTGTATATGGGCTTCACATTGTGGATACAAAGCAGAATTTAATTTCCTATATAACAACACTATTATTATTATTGTTATTATGAATAATAATTATTATTTTATGGGGCAGGCTTAGATTCAGATTGTTGGTGAAAAAACACCATTTTGCTGAAAAACCCAGGATGAGAGCCGCCAGTGCATGGAGAGCAGAAAGGAAGAAAAATCATAGTGAGATAATGAAGAGATTGTGGGAAGAGAAGAAAGCTAATTGAAATTCATCTGTAGTGTAGGATCAATCACGCTCCTTAGTTGAATAATAATAAAGATAAGAATGATGATGATAATAAAAATAATAATAAGGGTGAAAGAAAACTAAAACTTGGATAAGTGTATTTATTAATCTAATGTAAATTATTCTTCAGGATTAGGGAATAACCCATCTCATTTGGGTACAATCATGTTGACCGACTGAAAAGCATCAACCTTTAGTTTACTAAGGCAACACTGGAAATTCCTACTAACAGCATAATGTCGGTTGTAAAATGATGTGATGAAAGATGATGTAGAGTATTTTGCCTCAAGTTTCTGAATTCCTAAATTAAATTTCATTTTCATTTCACCGTTTAGCAAGCACACAGGGAACACACAAGGTGAAGTAGCGGGAGCTATGTTTGTCAAGAAGAAGACTGGTCCAGGTAACAAGAACTATAAGAAACAAACTCCCAAACTAAACAACAGTGAAACAGAAGGAGGTGGATCTGAGTTTGGTGCTACATATGCAAAAAGCAAGGACATCGAGCCAGCCACTGCAGATTTAAACAAAGAGATCCATCGAAGAACTAAGGTAAAGACAGTTCTAATATTCAATCAGCAAATTACACTCGAGAACTATGCTTACAGGCGACGACAATTCAGAGCAGTGACTCACGCCGAAAGTGGTGCCTCGACAGTGGCGCCACTTCACATATCTGTGGCGACCCTGAGATTTTTTCGAAGATCGATGAGTCACGAAAGGGTGTGGTGAAATTGGCTGATGATTCAACGGTAGAGATCGTGGGACGGGGCAGTGTTCACTTATCTACCTGCATTGCGAACAAAGAGATAGATGTCTCTCTCTCAGATGTTTCTCACATTCCAGACCTCAGAACAAACTTGCGCTCGGTGGGAAAGATCACCGACCGCGGCCACTAGGTGATTTTTAACAAGGAAGGTGCAGTCGTCGTGAACGAAAAAGGAGAAATCTTGATGTACTCTGAGAGGAAGAACGACCTTTATTACGTCAGTGAGAGTCGAGAACGAGCATATATGGCTGCATCGCCTAAAAGAATTGATCTAGAATTGCTACACCGTCGACTCGGACATGCCAACGTGGGCGACATCTTGGTAGCTGTGAGGAAAGGGAGGGTTTCTGGCGTTGAGCTGAGGCATCAACGACCCTGGACTGCAAAGTCTGCCTCGAGGGGAAGATGTCCAGGACGCAGTTTCCAAAGAAATCCGATTGACGAACGGAATTACTCGATTTGATCTAGACCAGTGGTACTGAACCCATAGTAGTCTGCAGACCACTCAGCCTAAAATTGAATTATGTACAGACCACCCCCTTCCCCCCAATACACCTTATCAGTTGTAACCCTTCCTCATTAACCCTTATTTTAAAGATATTTAAATTCAGACCCTGATAGTCATCGCCATGAATACATTCAGACGATTCTCGTTCAACGCACATCATTTACAAAATCGCCATTTATTGGCCACTTTTTTTATACGTGCTGGTGGACCCTTTTCTCCCGCGGACCACTCCCGAGGCACTCGCGGACCACCGGTTAAGAACCAGTGATCTACACGGACATGTGCGGACCGATGCCGACTCCATCAATGGCAGGTTCAAATTCATCGACGATCACTGAGATATCTGAAGGCAAAATCAGAGGCATACGAAGCTACCGTCGAGTACATTACCGGGATGGAGAATCAGAAAGGAAAATTAGTAAAGGTGATCCAGTCTGACAACGGCGGGGAATATCTGAATCGAGAGTTCGACAACTACGTGAACCAGCGCGGAATTATAAGACGCCTCACAGTCCCCCACAACCCTGAACAAAACGGGAAGTCGGAGAGGATGAATAGGACATTGATGGAGACAGGTAGGTGCATGTTGTTCGAAGCCGGATTACCTCACCGTTTCTGGGCGGAAGCAGTGAATACCGCAAATTACATCCATAATCGCCTGTCATCAAAAAGTATCGGAGGCGAAACACCGCACGAATTGTGGACAGGAGAGATTCCTGACGTCTCGCAATTCAGAATGTTTGGAAGCAAGGTTTACTTCCTGGACCGGGATCCCGGAAGAGGAAAACTGGATCAACGAGGCGGAGAAGGCGTGTTCATGGGTTACTCCGAAGAAACCAAGGGCTTTCGCATATACACTGCAGGCCAAACATAATATAGCTTGTAACTTTCTCGATGGGTAAGTCGTACACCATTGTCTTTAAATGTCCCCATAGCCAGAAATCCGATGGTTAAGGTCCGGCGAATGGGGGAGACCATGCTACTGTACCCCTCGACCAATCCATCGTCCAGGATACATTTGGTTTAGGTATTTTCGTATGATGCATAGAAAATGGGGGGGGGGGACACACAGTCCGGGTAATTCATCGCGCAGGAATCGATGATACACAGCACCTGCTACTCTGTTCGGTAAATGTATGGCCCTATTGGTTTGTCACCCACAATTCCTGCCCACACATTGAGACTGAAACGATCCTGATGCCTCGACTCCATGACAGCTCTAGGATTTCCATCCGCCCACACGTGCATGTTGTGGTAATTTAAGATGCAATTTCTGGTGAATTCTGCCTCATCCGTAAATAAAATGCAGGCTGTATATTGTTGTTTAAAGGGGCAGAACAGCGAGGTCATCAGCTGTCTGGTGACAGTTACATTGTTTATTAGTGCTAGTTCTTTGTTTCATTAGCCTGTGGTATGTGAGGGTTCATTTGAGTGTGTCTGGTTAGTTACTTATTGGTTGCGTTCACGGTAGCAAACAGTTGATCAACTGTTGAAGAAAGTACGCTGTGAATGCGGTGTGATGGAGCGCTCCCTAAACATGTTCCATGGAGCGGACGCCATTTTATGGAGCGTAGAAAAACTTCGTTCCATCCACGGAACATGTTTAAATCCAACATGGCGTAGCATGAAGTAGATTTAAAAACAAATGTAAACATTGTGGAAATCACTCAAAATAGTTCCTAAACTGATGAATACTGAAATAATAATGAAGAACACAACATCACGGCCCCTCTATAGCCTATAAAATGACCTGCATTGTGTTAAATTCGTGATCTTTATTCTGATTTACGGACCGCAGTTGCGACAAATTTTAACCTATGTGTGAAACAACATAACCTGATACATCGGATGTTACATCCTCTCTTTTGTTCCAAGTATTAAAAATTATATGAATTCAGGTGTGTGGTTTCCTTTTTAGTGGCAATGTGCATTTTTAAAGTTTTTAAAATCGATGTTTCAGCGTTTTTTCATCACTTGGTCAGAAAATACGATTTAAACCTATGCTTTGGGCTGAATACTGTACCTCGACGAATATATTGTTGTGTAGGCAGTATAGAGAGAATCAAACTTCTAGGCTACCGGTACTGTATAAAAAATACCTTTCATTTGGAGCAAGCATAGGCTACCGGTACTTGTTGGGTTATAATAAACAAAGTTTATATGGTTCCGCCTAGTCAATACATTGTTTTATTAGAGGTTTTATCGTGACATAATCACTTGTCTTTGCGTATGTTGGGACATGTTTCGGTGTCTAGTGACATTGACACCATCATCAGCCTATGGTTATTGGCAACACTCAATGACATTAAAATAATAATTAAAACAACACACACATGACTAAAATAACACTTTAAAAAGTTTTTAAAACACTGTCATATTGAAAGTTCAATAAAAAGTCTTAAAAAAGGCTTGCTGCACTGTTTTGGTTTCCAATGTCCTGCTTCCGATAAAAACCTCCAATATCCAGCAAGAGGTGACCAAACATAACTGGAAAAGAAAATCCCTGTGTGAACTATGATAAATATTAAAACCGAAAAAGTGGAAAGCTAAACAAAGAAAAAGTGGAAAAATATATAAAAAAGGAGTGTGGTGAACTTCCGGTGTAGCTGTGGCAGCGAGAAATCGGGCCGTGCTGAGGCATACGGAGACTGTGCAGTACTGATATGGAATAGCTTGGGGGAAGCGGGCGAGGCTTCAGTCGAGAGGGGCGGGGGGAGGAAGGATACTGGCAATTTTGGAGGACAGGTGCGGGATGGGGATAGAGGGGCGGGATAGGGGCATGGGGTTAAGGGGTGGAAAGAGCGGATTTGTAGGTCCTCGATTAAATGATAAAATTAAGGTGGTTTGTATTTAACTCTGTAATTAGTTAAGGTCTCAAAGAGTACATTATTATTTTCAAAGTTGATCTCATTGATATTGGTTAGGGGGTCTGTTCTTTGGGCAAAATCTATTTCGATTTCTTCCAATATGTTCATTGTGGTACCTTTCTTAGCAAGATGCAGGATGCTCATGTCTTTGTTGATGTCAGTGAATTCATGTTTACTGTCCTTCATGTGGTTGGCCATAGCGGAAGATTTATTGTATTTTAGAGCGTTAAAATGTTCACCATATCTTGTGGCAAATGACCTACCGGTTTGTCCATAATAATTAGCTTCGCATTTGGTGCATTTCAATTTGTATATGCCAGATTTACTAAACTTGTTCGTGTGGTTCAGTTTGTTGGTGTTAAATAAAATATCTTTATTTGTATTAGTTGTTTTGTAGGCTATTTTTAGACCGCGTTTCTTAAAGATATTGGAAATGCTGTAAGATTTGTTGTTAAAGTACGTGAAGACTGCGTACTTGGGTTGCTCTTTTTGTTCTGGCGTTAGGTGGGTGACCGGTTTGTTTTTAATTTTATTAATGATGTTGTTAACTATCTGTGGTGCGAATCCGTTTATTTTAGCAACTTGCTTAATGATTTTTAGCTCTTCGTTTAGGCTTGCTTGGTCTAGAGGAAGGGAGAAGGCTCTGTTGATCATGCTCAGAAATGCGGCTTTCTTTTGATTACCTGGGTGATTAGAGTCCTGCCTTATAGTTGTGTGTGTTTGGGTTGGCTTTCTGAAAATTTTGTATGTTAATCTATTATTAATCCGACTGACTGTGATGTCAAGAAAGTTTATTTTATTGTTTACCGCTGATTCTGCCGTGAATTGTATATTTTTATCCAGACTATTTAATTTGTGTACCAATCCTTCTATGTTCAGGGTCGTCTCATCTAATATTACAAATACATCGTCCACGTATCTTGCCCAAAGAACTTGTTGGGTTAAGGATTTGTATGCAATAGGATATAAGAATTACCGTAGGTCTGTCTGTGCCTGCATTATTAGGTGACTCTTCCAATAGAAAACTGAGTATTTGGCTGATCAGAATGTAATGACTGGGAAATACTAGTAGCCTATAAGTATTTTTCTTTTCATGGTATTATCGAACTTATCTTAACAGTTCTCTTGCTTCTTGGATGCTGTTTAGGTCTAGATTAGCCTACACATCCACATTCCTTTCAAGAATGCTGAAAAACCTATTCACTAGGCCAATATTTTTTCTTGGAACAATCGTAAATGTTTCACTAAATTGTACGGTATTTTAAATTCACACAGCTCATTATCAGACCGTAAGACCTTCCCCCCCCCCTTGGCTTTCAGCTTGGACTGAATGAAGTTAATTTGGTCTTGTATAGGCCCTAGCCTATAAATATGTTTCTATGTTTGAAAGAAACCAGCTTCCCTTGGTAAGCATTTCAAGTACCGGTAACCATTACTTTTCTTTTCATGGCATTAGCAGTCTTATCTTAACAGTTATCTTGCTTCTCGGTTGCTGTTCAGGTCTAGATTAAACATCCACATTCCTTTCAATGTAATGAATATTACCTACCCTACTGGTACCATTGGCTGTAATTGGGCAAGCTCAATAGCCAATGTTCACTGCAGTAGGCTACCAGTACCGTACGTCAAGAAGCTGGGAATGATTATGCACTGAAACTCAAGATATAATATATATATACTGTATATAAATTTCTTTTCTTACACAAGGAGAGAAAATTAAGCACTCTTCAACATAGCACTTACCCAGTTTGTCCTTTATTTCCTTCACTTACGGTACAGTATCTCAACATGCCTGAGTATTAACATTTTGTGACAATTATTGTATGCACATACTGTATTTTGTCCATGCTTCAACTAATCCAACACCAAAATTTCCATCCTTGACTTCCTTTTGTCAAACGAGCGATGATTTTCTCTCATGGGACAGGTTAGGTCTCTGTACTCAAATAGGAACTGACTATTAAGTAAAATGCATTATGAGAATGGATTTAGAAATTGTGACTTAAGGCTAATTTATTTTACTCACTCTCTTGTGTGTATGCTACATATTGATCTATATTTTAACCATAGCCTAGGCTACAGGATACATTTCAAAATGCTGTGGTGTCAGTAGTAGTGCATGTATTTTTAACTGAGGCTAGGATTGGGAAGGAGGCTTTAAGTTACAAGCTTAGTAACCTATATAGGAAATTGTTAGTAAAATGAAAACTTTAAGGGAGTGAGGAGTCATGAATATTACCTACTAGTACTGTACAGTAGGCTATAGGCTACAATTGGTCAAGCTTGCTAGCCTAGGTTCACTGCAGTAGGTGACCAGTACATCAAGAAGCTGGTAATGGTTATGTACTGAAACTCAAGATATATAATATATTTTTTTTCATCTTACACTAGCAGAGAAAATTGAGCACTGTTCAACACAGCACTTACCCAGTTTGTCCAATATGTATTTCCTTACCTTATCTCAACCTGCCTGAGTATTAACATTTTGTAACAGTTATTGTTTGCACATACTGTATTCTGTCCATGCTTCAATTAATCCAACACCATAATTTCGATCCAGGACTTCCTTTTGTCAAACGAGCGATGATTTTCTCTCAGGGAACAGGTTAGGTCTCTGTACTCAAATATGAGCTGTACTCAAATATGAGCTGACTAATAAGTAAAATGAATTATGGGAATGGATTTAGAAATTGTGACATAAGTTAAGGCTAAATTATTTTACTCACTCACTTGTCTGTATGTTATGGTACATATTCATCTCTATTTTAACAGTACAGGATACATTTCAAAATGCCGTGGTGTCAGTAGTAGTGCATGCATTTTTAACTGAGGCTAGGATTGGGAAGGAGGCTTTAAGTTACAAGCTTAGTAACCTGTAAAGGAAATTGTTAGTAAAATGATAACTTAAAGGGAGTGAGGAGTCATGAATATTACCTACTATTACTGTACAGTATAGGCTATAATTAGGCAAGCTCACTAGCCTAGGTTCACTACAGTAGACTAACAAGAAGCTGGTAATGGTTAGGCCTATGTACTGAAACTCAAGAAATATAATATATTTCTCTTCTTACACAAGCAGAGAAGATTGAGCACTGTTCAACACAGCACTTACCCAGTTGGTCCAATATTTTCTTACCTTATCGCAGCTTGCCTGAGTTTTAACACCTCATTACAGTGATGCTTCACTTTATAATCTGCATATTCTATCACACAGCAGTATTTGCTGCTGACCACTGAAGACCTGATGTTCTGGTACGGAGACTGAATGAACTATGTTTGTTACAAAACTACACCTATGGTATAGTTCTGCTGTACTGTAGTTTCATTTGTATTCAATCTGGTAATGAGCCTAGGTGGAAGATATTGCTTATTTTAACACTTAGTTTGCTGAGTCGTACCATCTCTCTACCAGGCACATATTGAGCAACAAAGGGAATTGTTAGTAACCAAGTATCAATATCTTTAAGAGAGTGATGAGTCATGAATGTTACCTTCGGTAATGGTATGTAATTGTGCGAGCCCACTAGCCAAGCCCCATTGAAGTACCAGTATCGTACATCAAGCAGCTGGTAATGATTATGTACTGAAATTCAAGATGAAATGTAGTCATTGCTGCTTTTCGGGTACAAAATTATAAATATATAAACACACTCCTGGAAAAAATTACATGTATTAGTTAGTTATCACACTTACATGGGCAATGGGCAACTAATACATGCAATTGTTTCCAGGAGTGTGTTTACATATTTATAATTTTGTACCCCATCTTGACCGACTGAGAAGCAGCAAAGACAATTTGTATAGGCAACGCTGAAAGAAGAAAAAAAAAGGCTTCAAATTATCACAGAAAAATGTATTCTTTAGCACTGCTTCATTTATCTTTGTTCCTAGGAGTCATTCATCTTGGTACTTTCCTGCTTTTTTTTTCAGTTTATATTTTTGCAGTCTAGTTTCCTCTACCTCATTCTGTACTGGCCAGACTTGGGTAGCAATAATTTTAAAATGCCCTATTTTCCTTAATTCTTTCTATGTTGCTGGACCATTTGTTGACATGATCTATTGAAAAATCAATTGTGAAAGCATCTTTTAGACAACTGTTTTCAACAAAAAATCTGTAGCCTAACATTTTTCATTTTCATTAGATGAACAGTAGCCTATAGGTAGGCTTGCCATACGTCCCGGTTTGACCGGGACAGTCCCAGAATTTTGCTCTTGTCCCGGTGTCCCGCCCGGTTTTGTCAATGTCCCGGAAAACAGCTGTACGATGTAAAAAGTAATGAATATATGTGTTTAAGATTTTTTTATGAATCGGTTACTTTTCAACAATCAGCATCGTTGACTATCGCGCGCAGCGTTGAAGAGGTGAGAAGAATTCAAACGAATGACACAAAACAATAGCCCAAACTGCTAATTCAGCGCGTTGCGATGGTAGTGTAATCTGTGAGCAAACGCTGGAACGACTTGCCTAGCTCTGCCAGCCCCCTATTCTATCACACTACCTGCGAATCTTTTAGTTGTGTCGTTTATGTTTATATACAAAAAAAAAGTAGTGTAGGTTTTAGTTTGAGATTTTAGTGCGTATTTTGTTGTTGCAATGTGTTTGTGTTTCAGGCACCAGAAAAAATTATCATTAAAAAGGAAAAATTATATATTTTTATGTAGCAAAAATTCCTTTATTTTTATTTTTGAAAGGTGTGTAGAACTAACAATTTAGGGTGCCAGATTCCCCCTCCCATTACTTGCGAGGCTTAAAAAGAAGGCTTAAGACTCACCATTTTGCTACACTGGGGGGTATTCCCCCGGTAATTAATGTGTCCCGGTTTCACTCACCAAAAATATGGCAAGCCTACCTTTAGGGAATATGGTATGGAAACCAGTTGTGTATTGATAGAAGGAGAATGGACTGCCAAGTAAGAGACTAAGTTAATCCATCAACAGTTCATGTTGTGCCTTTCTCTTTAAGTACTAATATTGGGATGTAAACAAGTAAGGTACCGGTATAACAAGGATAATACAGGCTCGTGCCATGATTTCCTTTGCTTTAGATGAGGGACCCAGAAAATGTATTTCTAGATGCTGGTTATAATTTTAAAGGGTGGAACCTTGAGGTCATCTGACCTTATTAGATAGGGGAAGGGTATGATCCAGATAAATACCTGTAGTTGACAGGTAGGGACAATGCGATTTATATTCTTGTAGTGTTTCAAATTAATTTTTCAATCTAACCTGATTGTTTTGTAAATACAATTAATTTGTATAGAACAGTAACTAAAAACTGTACAGCACAGTTAAACTGATGAATAAATCCAAAAGGTTCAAATCCTTGAGAAGAAAACTAGAGTGAAAAATAAAAGATATAAGAAGCAGGAAAGTATCAGCATGAAGGATACCTAGGAACAAATTAGATAGTGCGAACAAATACTGAAGTCATCATATGTGGATGACTGGTAAGAGGTTTACTGCTAGACTTACAGATTCTTGACCCTTCTCATAGGTTATAACCCTACATTAATAAAATCAAAGCTATATTGATATTCTTGAATAAATATTCGTCTATTGAGACGTAGGCCTAACCTACCTTGTTCAATTTGAAGGGATTAAAATTACTTAAATTATCAGAAGTCTTGGGATATACCGTACCATACGTTAAACTGTTAGGTATTCTTTACCGTAGCCGAACTAGCATAACACAATAAATGCCGTATCAGAAATGCAAGAAATTTACGTACGTAGGCCTAATATTATTGGGAGCAAGGTATGGTTTGATACATGTTCACAGCCTTCAGTACATAGTTTCAGAGCAATTTCGTTCCGAGTTGCAAAACTAAAAGTAAATTAGATACTGATCTAATATCAGCATTCACTCTCACAAGATTATCTGATCATTTCAACATTGCAGGCTCGAGGATAGTACATCGCCCTTGTCCACTTTCGAACAACGCGCGCTGCTACAGATCAGATCCCGCTCCCGATGCATCAGCTATGGAGCTGTTGATCAACTGTTTGCTACCGTGAACGCAACTATTGTTGTTTAAAGGGGTTGAGGGCATTTCCTTTCACCTTGTCTTTTGTTTCCCTTACTCTTATTTCTGTTTTCCATTTCCTCTTCTAGAATGTGGGTGTGTGATTGGTTTTAGTTGTAAGTAGGCCTATGTAGTTAGTTTATTAGATATAGTTCATTGTTCCATTAGACTGTGGTGTGTCTGGTGGCAGTTGCATTGTTTATTAGATATAGTTCATTGTTTCATTATCAGACTGTTGTGTGAGTGTGCCTGGTGACAGACTGTTTTAGTGGTAGTATTTTGTTGTTGGTGGAACTTAAGTATTTTTTTTCGTTAGTAGAATTTGGTATTTAATTGTTACTATAAGGTTAGTATTTTTGTTAGTAGAATTGCTCTATTACTTATTCTGAAAGGGAGTTGCAGCCTTTCAGAATGTAACGTGTTTTTCGAGGGGTTTTTATGCAACTGGCATAAGTCAGTAGGAAGCCATTCTATATTTATTTACGCGGCAAATTGTTCAGCCAAGAGAGTTTTTCATGTTAATTTATTATTATCATTAATTTATTATAATTATTATTAAGATATTTTCGGAGCATTTTATAAAAATTATAAGCATACAGATAGGTTTTCTATGTCTTAGAAAACGCTATCAAGCAAATTATTACGAACGACAATATCATAGAAAGTTATGTGATTACGGAATTTAACGGAGTTTCGTCAGTTAGGGTATATCGAGAGACGTGACTCACTGGGAATTCAAGTACACGCTTAATCTTGTCGGGAAGTATTACGCAAGCGGGGTTGCAGCGTCAAGAAAAGGCGGATAGTTGGAACGGAACCCCCCCGCCGAGTGTAATGAGCCAGAGGAGGGGAGTATAGCGCGTGGGGTGCAGCCAATCAGTGGAGACCACGTAAGCTAGAAGTCGGCTGAAGAGTGGGGGATGCGACGTGTGGATATATCGTTCAGCGCGCCGTGGAACGAGGACTATCTGTGTAGAACTTAACGAGTACGGTTGCACGCGAGAGTGGCTCCGATGTTCCGTGGAGTGGAGGACTAACTTTTGTAAAACTTAACCAGTGTGGTTGTACGAGTGTTTGGGTCCGATGTACGGACCATAGAATTATCTAATCTAACAGAATATCATCAAATATCGACGGAGATGGAGACGTCCAGGAGACTGTGGGAAGCTCACAGCATCATCCAGTACGAGGGAAAGGCTTCGGCCATTTCCAGTGGTAAGCGCGAATGACGCAGAAATACGCAATCTCTCGTTTCTCTTTGTTTTATATTTCATATTTCAGTAACTTCTTAGCTTGGGAATAAGAGTAAAATCAATAATTTATCAGACTCCGTTTTCACGTAATTTTCTATCGGTAATATTCAAATCACAACGCTCCAATTTAAATTTTATACTTATTATTATTATTAATTTTGCTATACTTGTTTTATATAATAAATTCATTTCTTTTACAGTGCAATCTTTGCTTTCAGTAGGTAGCATTAGATATAGACCAATTCCTTCTCCTGATACAATTGTTTGTTGGGTTAATGATCAAATCATACCACGATCTGAGTGAATAGATTCTTGAAGGTGTTCTACCAGAGCTAGACGTTGTTAAATACAAATTTAGATTTCAGCATTGCATTGAGGTCTTGGCGCCCATTAAAACAACATAGCTTAGGCAAAGGTAAACAGTTACATTTATCACCCAACAGTTTGGGGCAGCCAAACCGTTACATTTGTCGCTACCAACATGGGGCATTAATTAACATTACACTTGTACGCTCAACGTGGAGCAAAGTAAAAACGTTACAATTGTCGCTCAACGTGTGGGCTTGCAAAACTGCTACAAGAATGAATCAATTCTTTACTTGTCTTATAGACGGTTAAGATATTGATAATATAAGCCAACTAATGGCTACTCTGCGTTCTGCTGCACGGCTGAAAGCGACGGGAAACTACAGCCGTAATGCTCTTCCCGAGGATATGCACTAGGGTGGGTCGAAAAAAAAAAAGTCCGAAAAGTTGCCTATTACTTTAAGAAGAAAAATGATGTAAAAATGTTTGAAATCGGTTAATATCTTCCGCTCGCGCATCGCACTTAAAGTTTGAGAAAAAAATTAAAAATCACAAATTTTCGTGCTTTTTTCAATGCAATAAAAATAATTTAAATTAATATTTTTTTAAATGTTATATTTCGTCCAAAGCATAAAATATCTTAAGAAAATATTATAATTGAATTAACAAAAGTTTTCTGATCGAAAATTGATGTAGAAAACTTATGAAATTTCAAATTTTACTGATTTTACTGATTTTCACTGTGCAACTCTTCGCTAGTTTCGCAAGAACAAAACCACCCAGAACTCACCATATGTAAGGTGTGCTATTTAGATCATATTTCATACTACAGTATTTAAAATATTTACATATTTATATATTTTGTACATATTTACTACATATTTTACATATTGTACACCTCCACACATTTGAAATCTGATTTTGTGGAGAATTGAGGCATAGCTGACCGAGATTTCAGTGTTGATCGGATATAGCCATCTCTGTTAACAAAGCCACATACCTTACTGGAAGCCTCTGATACAAGCTTGACAGTTTTCTCTACAGCCTGGGTATGACATGGAAACTTTTGTATTTCTCTAACAGGCTTGGCGGCGAAATTGATGATTTCCCTTATATCATCCTCAATTAAGTTTCTCAACATTGGGGGAGGATGCAAAGCACATTTGTTCCAATCAATGATTTCTGTGTAGTCTGAAGGTTTAAAGTTTAGCTGTGGTGGTTGAAAACTTCTGTCTTCTTTTTTGGGACAACTTTCCTCGCTTTTAAAATTCTTCTGTATCGAAGTTCTCGAATATGCTCTCTTTCGTCTACAAGCATTGCCAATAAAATATTTTCTGAGTGTGCAAAGAATGCATTGCGTTCTATTATAGGATCGACGACTTTTAGAAGTTCTTCAGATAAATACTGTGATTTTTTGATAGCTTGATAGACATGTTTTGGCCCATCAGTAAAATACTTGCTCTTCTTGATCTCAAACCACAAAGGCATATATGATTTCAAAATGAAGCCGACAATGTCTTTTAAACTGTCTGATGGATCTGAAGTACTTATGTAGAGCCTCAGAGCTCTGTTGGCTGCAGTAAGCCATCGGGAATGAGAAAGGACCAGGGTCACGTTTGGCCAAGTCTTCTGAGCAAGTCCCTGAAGCTATTGCCGTTGAAATATCTAGCAAAAATATTGTTGGTCTTTGATCAGTAGTTACCTTTCTATGTCAGGAATGAAAACCTCAATGGGTTCAAAGGCAAGTGGAGGCTATTTTCCGCAGCCAATTAGCTGTTGCCCAATTGGCCCAGAAAAAGATTTGGGCCCTGCAGTCTAGCCATCGACATGTTGGAATAAGTGTCGTAAAGGCAGCTCATTAAAATGAAGGAGACATACACTCCACTGTAGGGGACGGCCAATATGATGTTCGAGTCTTTGGATAACACAACTCTTCCATCCGGTGTTAGTCACAGTGCCATCACACCCTACCACTTCCAGAATTTTCATCCAAATAAGTGATAATACTGCGGGCTATGTCTGCTGCTGAACTGGAGGAGGGAGAAACATGCCCGATATATACTGACCTAGGTTCCTGGACAAGAGAATAGTGCTCCTCTTTGATAGTTCTGCAAAATTGCTTATTGTTCACATTTTCTATAAAAAAAAAGATTGTCTTTTCTACCATCGAAGTAAAGGCCTCAATTTTCCTCAGGAGGTTTAAATTCACTGATCATTGCTTTCCTAACAAGACTCTTACCATTTATAACTGAATTTAGTGAGCGCACGATTCCTTTGTACCAGACAACTAAGCATGGAGCAGCAGTAAAATCATGTAATTTTGTAATTTTTTTTAACAATTTCAATGATGTTGCACATGCAAAAAACATTCAGTAAATGATTTAAATAATTTTTTATAAGTTCTTGCTATAAACTAGACATATAACACTAGAGTGCCATAGTTTTAATATAATTAAACGGCTGAAAAAAAAATCACGAAAATTTGTGATTTTTACGTTTTCTCAAACTTTAAGTGCTATGCGCGAGTGGAAGATGTTAACTGATTTCAAAAAATTTACATAATTTTTCTTCTTAAAGCAATAGGCAACTTTCCGACCTAGAGCGTTTCAAAAAAAAAACATTAATTTTTTTCGACCCACCCTAATATGCACCTCTCTATGCATAATTACATGTGATGATGGCCTCCTCTCTTGTATAATTCCAATCCGGAGGTAAACTAGTCCCCTGTTCGGATCTCCGAGTGGGGACTACTCGAGAGGGGGTTAACGTCACAGAAGTGACAAAGAGGAAATCTGACATTCTACAGATCGGAGCGTGGAATGTTAGAAGTCTGCTGGGAAGTGGAAGGTTAGAAAACATAGAAAGGGAAATGGATAGGTTGAGATTGGATTTGGTTGGGATTAGTGAATTGCGCTGGCAGGAAGAACAGGACTTTTGGTCAGGAGACTATAGGGTCATTAGCACTAAATCAAACAATGGCCAAGCTGGGGTTGGTCTCGTATTGAGTAGGGAACTTGGACAGCGGGTGAAATATTATGAGCAATATAGTGAACGGATTATTGTATAAAAAATCTATACAAAATCTACGTGCACCACAGTGGTATAAGTTTATATGCCTACCAGTCAAGCTGCTGATGAATATGTTGAATAGGTCTACGAAGAAATAGATGAAATTTTGAGGTATATCAAGGGTGATGAAAATGTTATAGTAATAGGAGATTGGAATGGTGTGGTAGGAAAAGGAAGAGAAGGGAAGATAGTAGGAGATTTCGGATTAGATGAAAGGAATGATCGAGGAAGCAGGCTGATAGAATTCTGCACAGAGCATGAGTTGGTCATAGCTAACACCTTATTCAATAACCACAATAGAAGAATATACACTGGATGAGACCAGGAGATTCAGGGCATTACCACGACTTCATTATGGTCAAGCAGAGGTTTCAAAAATAGATTTTGGATTGTAAAAACATATTCCGGTGCTGACATAAACTCTGACCACAATCTGGTTGTTATGAAATGCAGATTAAAGTTGAAGAAACTGAAGAAAAGTCAAAAGCCAAAAATGGTGGGCAATAGACAGACTGAAAGAGAAGGATGTAAACGAAAGATTCAAGAAGAGTATAAAGGAAGGACTAATGAAAAACCCTAAACAAACTTCATTTATAGACAAATGGGCATTTTTGAAGAATGAAATAACAAAATCCGCAGAAGAAAACATTGGTAGGAAAGAAAGAATAGGTAGAAAACCGTGGATCACTCAGGCTATACTAGAATATATTAATGGATGAAAGGCAGAAACACAAGAATTTAAGAGAGCAGAATACAGACGTCTGAGAAATGAGGTTAACAAGAAGTGGAAGGAAGCGAAAGAAGAATGGTTGAAAGAGAAATGTGCAGGTATAGAAAATTGTCTGAAATTAGGAAATGTAGACACAGCTTATCGAAGGATTAAGAATACTTTTGGGAAAAAGGAGACTAAGTGCTGTCATATTAGGGACACAAATGGAAAGCCTCTAACAGATAGGGAAGAAAAGGTTGAGAGATGGAAAGCTTACATAGAGTGTTAGTATAAGGGAACGGAGATTGAGAATCATGTAATGGAAAGGGTGGATGAAATTGATGAGGATGCAAAAGGAGATTTAATATTGAGATCAGAATTTGAAAGAGCATTGGAAGACATAAGCAGGAACAAAACACCAGGCATAGATGATATACCGATTGAGTTGCTACGCTGCATAGGAGATGGTCTGATCAGGTTATATCACTTGGTGTGTAGGATTTATGAGACAGGTGAGGTACCCTCTGATTTCAAGAAGAATGTTTTCATCCCTATACTGAAGAAAGTGGGAGCTGACAGATGTGAAGATTACCGTACAATCAGCTTGATTACTCATGCTTCAAAGATCCTGTCTAGAATAATTTACAAGAGGATGGAAAGCCTGATAGAAAGGGAGTTGGGTGAAGACCAGTTTGGTTTCAGGAGAAATGTAGGAACAAGGGAAGCTGTACCAAGTCTTAGGCTGATTTTGGAAGGTAGAATAAGGAAAGATAAGAGAACGTTCATGGCATTTGTAGACTTAGAAAAGGCTTTCGATAACGTTGATTGGACTTAATTGTTTGACATTTTGAAAACGATTGGAATAAAGTACAGGAACAGGAGGGTGATCTACAATCTATACAGAAACCAGACAGCAGTCATTGGAGCTGAAGGACATGAGAGAGAAGCTGGTATTCAGAAAGGTGTAAGGCAAGGCTGCAACTTTTCACCCATACTTTTCAATCTTTACATTGAACAAGCAATGAAGGATATTGGAGAAAATTTTAAAGAGGGAGTGAAGATTCAAGGAGAAATAATATCAACTCTGAGATTTGCCGATGACATAGTCATCTTGGCCGACATGCCTGAGGATTTGAATGAGTTTTTGAATGGTATGGACTCCATCTTGAGGAAAGAATTCATGATTAAAATTAGTAAATGTAAAACAATAATATTGGAATGCAGCCGAAATAAATCGGAAACCTCTATGGATATCACAATGGCAGGTGAAAAACAAAAGGAAGCAGGAGACTTCTGTTACTTAGGAAGCAAAATAACCAGTGATGGACGAAGCAAAGAGGATATAAAAAGTAGGTTAGCTCAGGCAAGGAAAGCATTTTTACAGAAAAGGAATCTGTTGACATCGAATATAGATTTAGGTATTAGGAAGTAATTTTTGAAGGCTTTTGTCTGGAGCGTGGCACGCTATGGAAGTGAAACTTGGAATATTGGTGCAGCAGAAAAGAGGAGAATTGAAGAGTTTGAAATGTGGTGTTACAGGAGAATGATGAAGATCAGATGGGTAGATAGGGTTACAATCGAAGAGGTATTAAGACTACTGGGAGAGGAGAGATAGGTTGGTAGGACACATATTAAGACACCCAGGAATAGCAAGCTTAGTTATGGAAGGAAGGGTCGAGGACAAGAAGACCAAGGTTAGAATATGTTAAACAGATTGCCTCGGATGTAGGGTGTGGTAGCTATGTAGAGATGAAATGATTAGCTCAGGATAGGGAGGAATGGAGGGCTGCATCAAACCTGTCAAAAGACTGAAGACTCAAACAACACAGCCTATTTATAAATGAAGGGGTTGGGTACAACAGCCACAGTGACAACACAAGCTATTTATGTGATATAAACAAAGCATTTAACTGATGGTGCACATGTGAAGAAATAAATAATAGTAATAATACACCCTTAATTTGTGAAAACTCTTCCCTCATGTAATCGACCATCCTACTTCACCGTGTGAATATGGCCAAGAACATACTCTTTTTATATTGGTCAGTAGTAGATGATTACGATTTGAAAATTAATTCCACTTTATTTTGTTTATACTGTATAATTATAACCCTATGTGAAATTTCGTCCAGCAGGCGTTCATTCGATCAGTAACTGATTTTTCTTATAACTTCAGACTTCCATCTGCTAATTTCTCTCTTACCATACCTTTAGTGAGAGAAGCATGGTAAAAATATAACGAACTCGATACAATAGGGTCTTCCTCGCAAGTGGATCACATTATACTGCATTAAATTTGACAATAATATAAGAATGAGGAATGGTTCATATTCCAGAGTTACTGAGGGCTTTGACTTCACACGTGCAGCGGCTTGAGTGAGTCTGCTTCTTCCCTTAAATAGATACTGCCGATACCGCCGAGAAAAAAGGAGTTCCGGTATTATTCAGACTGAAGTTTCCCACTCGGCACCGGTATTATCGAGACTTAAGATTCTCATTCAGTGAAGAGACCTGGCCTTGGGTGTGCATGGTGGGGGACGATACTGGCCATGCGGCCACTTACGGTACCGATCGGAAATAGAGCAAATTTACCCGGCTCTACAGTAGAACCAATACAAGTAGTTCTCAGTTGCGATCTGCAGTATTCTGCGAGAAAAGAGTTAGAATAGGGATGTATAGAACTAGCACCGATAGAGCGCACTGCAGTTGTACTGGGTAAGCGCAAGGCGCTCTTCATTTGTCTCCTGTGTTCTCATGCCGCTAATATCCACGAATTTAAGTTGTTTAAATTGCTATTTTCGTGATTATGCCGAGCTATTGCTGTGTTCCTCTTTGCAAAAATCAGGGAAATCCGATTTCGTGTTACCAATTTTCACAAAATAAAGAAATGAGGAAGAAATGGTTACATGCTATTAGAAGGAAATATTTCGGTGAAGAAAATCTGACCGAAAACATTAAAGTGTGTTCCCATCGTTTTCAACTCGATGACTTCACGAAAACTGTGTTGGGCAAGTGTGATTCACAAAGGGAAATAATTCCTACCTATAAACTGAATAGACATATCGATAACAACCACTGAATGTATGCGTTTGTATTTGAAGGTGAGAGAGCAAGATTCAAACCGGGCACTGTTCCATCGCTTCTTCCGTGGACCACGAACACAACAAAAATAAGGAAGAGGCCATACACAAGAAAATTGCCAGTTTACCACGATAAGCCTACAATATCGGAATCTGCATAAATTATCTCCATTGAAGTACGGTACGGGAAGAAATCGTCAATATACAGGAAGAAGTGAATGTAACATTTGTGACTCCCATTTTCAAAGGCATCAATACTCGGACAAATACTTCAAGGATAAATGTCACAACATTAACAGTCAAAAACGTATTATGGTTGGTTTCTTGAAATCAGAATTAATCGTCAACTTAACATCTGCCCGACGGAGAATGTGGTACCGGTAGTGACTGACTTCTACATTCTTGAGTCTTAGGCCTAAGTTAGCCAGATGAATGGAAACAGTTCATGGCCTTAAAACAGTGATTCTCAAACTTTTTAAATACTGTACCCCTAAGTCGTTTGCAAGGGGTACGGAAACGATTTGTATTAAGAAATTGACAAATTACAAAAGAACCAAACGTTGCGATGCATTTTGAGGTAAACAATACCGGTATCAACTTTCTTTGATTATGTTTACCTTAAAACAAGACCGTTTCATGTACGCTATCAACCAAAAAAATGCACGAATCGAAGTCTATAAGCAAGGGGAGCCAGTGAATATTTAAATCTCTATTTATAAAAGGAAGATTATAGTTTTACGTGACCGTTAATCTAGAGATAAGGCACAGAGGACTTCCTCTTTACGTGGAATCCGAACAGGACAAGGCATTTCAGTTTGAAAATCTCACATGCATTGACCGGGAAATCTCTATTTATGATTTAAGTCTTATGGAGATATAGGCTATTTATCAACATAGGCCTACAATACTCAAGCATGCTGACTCCTATTCATAATTTGAATAATAAAGCGTGTTGGAATTTTGTTATTACCGCTGTAGCCTACTAATTCTTCCCTCCTCCCACTAGTTTTAGCGCCTCTAGTCCGTAGCTCATTTTACAGCTGTTTAACGCTTAAACGCTGAAAATCGTTCATAATATATTAGAGGATATACCTATAGAATTAATTAATATAGTCTTGGAGTAAAATTAGAGAAGATATAATTTACTTTAGCTTAGAAAACTCGGTCACAATCTATACATTCCTCGTAGCTGACTGGGGGAAACATAGGACGATCGCCTTGCGCTTACCCAGTACTACACGAGCGCTATCTGGCGCGAACTTTCTCAGGCTACATCCCTATTGTGACAACTCTCCCTACATTAGTGATGGGCAAAACTCTCGTTCGAGATACTAGAGACTGACCACAGTTACTCTCAGTGCATCTCGAGGCTACATAGTGATGAGCATAATTCTCCTTCGAGGTACTCGAGACTGACGTCGGTACTCGATGCATCTCGATCGAATTGGACCTCAGTGTTGGAAGTATGTGTGTAGGCCGGTATTATACTATCAAAGAAATTTGTCAAAGATCTGGTATAAAAGATATGACAGTGTAATGGGGAAATCTTTTACAAATTGTGGTTTTATAAAGTTTATTTTCTAAGATGTATGAGCACCATGCTATCTTTGATGAAAGATTCAAACCAAAATGGCAGATCATAACAGCTGGAATATTACCACAACAAAGATGCTCATATCAGTGTGAAATGCATGAAATGTTACATAATATGTTACATAATATGTTACATAATGAATGTTATACAATGTAAAACATAAATAACAGATATAAAATGTAGGTAAAAATAGCCGAGGCTATAAGCACTACACACAAAGGATGCACATTTCAGGATATAAAGAAGAATTAAATAGTTAAATAGACTGAAATAAGCCATGAATAGCAGTGTATTTTATATTATAATATTTGTATTATAGGTAATTGGTAAAATTCACTTAGGGTATTACAAGCGAGTGTAAATAAACATTTTATCTCTACCGGTAGGCAACACGTGTAGCCAGCCGTGATGAGCAAGTGGTTAGTTGGCGGAATGGCTAGAGCGCTCGACTCCCGTACGATATGACCAAGGATCGCATTACACTTATTGCTTACTTTTTATTTCGTATGTTTCAATTTTATTTGCTCGGGCAGTGGTTGTTTGGAACGTCGTCATCATTCATTTCTTCATAATTCTTCTTGCTGTCGTTTCAGCCATCTACGGACCATGCTATTTCAACTGCTCTTTTCCATGTCTTTGCGCCTGGGCCTTAACGTTCGCCCAGTATTCCCGCATTCGTTTCCTATGCTGTTCCTTCCTTGCTTCAGTCCATGTCTTGCCAGCTTGTTGTTTTGGCTTTTCTTGGAATCCATGATGTTCTTGGAGTTTCGACTTTAGTGGAACACGTTTCTGGATATCCTCATAATTATTAATAATTAAATATTATTGTCATTTTTCAAGTCCTCGTTCACCAAGATTTTACTAGTGCGACTTGCGACCCATGGTTTAATCCATATAAGTTCACTTTATCTTTCCGTTTCATTTATATACTGGTATTACCACCACGGAATTTCACCTACCATAATATAGTTCAGTGAACATTTTGCTGAACTATGATAAAATATTTGATGTAGTGTAATGGTGTGATGATTGCTTTGTATAACTCGTAGAAAATATTTTATAAAATTTCTTTGGCCCTACCGTGGCCAGGAGCGAACCTGCAAGCTTGCAGTTGGTAGACCGACACGATAACCATTCACACACCGTGGCAAGCACTGTGATCGGCAGGCAAACAGACTACAGGCGAGGAACAGCACACAGCAAGCGCCTGACGTCACGATACAACATCGAGATAATCGAGTGCTCTGAATCACGCTTGCCAGCACTAGCTCGAGAGAGAAACCACATGTGCTCGACGTCTCATACAGCAACGAGATAGCATTACAAGGCACGGACTGGATCGGTTGCTCAGACTGGATCGAGAGCTCTGCATCACGCTTCCCATCACTACCCTACATCGCTCAGTATTTAAACCGACCTTGCTGCATACAAGGGAGAGCTGGGTAGATGCAGGATATCTCATGCATAAATTGGAGGTAACTGATCTGAGGGTTGCACGAATTGTTGCTGGTACAAATAGATGGGAGCAATGGCAGGAGGGTACTCGTAATGAAGAGATAAAGGATAAGTTGGAGATAAAGCTGTTTGTATGAGCCGATACAGATTGTGGGGTCATGTAATGAGTATGGGGAACGAGAGATTTTCTAAGAGTTTAATGAGCCCAGCTATAGAGGGTAGGAGAAACAGAGGTAGATCTAGGATATGGTTGTTAGATTCAGTGTTCAATGATTTCAAAACAAGTGGTATAGAAGCAGAGAAGGCCGCAGTTGTAACTGGTGATTGGGGATCAGGGAGGCGACTTGTTTGCAACCGGAGGCATGCAGACTAGACTGGATGCTGATCAAGGTCCAACAGTCTCAAATGGAAATTAATTAATTTTAATCAAAATTCCGAAATTCGCATTTAATGAACAAAGCCTACTGACGACTATATGCATACACACTCGACAAAGAAAGACGTAACCTAGGATCACCACAGCATGCTGCTGCCACAGGTCAAGCTGTTTGACAACACACTGATGTCGCTGATTCAGTCACAGTATGATACCCCTGACAAATGCTCCTTTTAAAAGGCATTTACACAAACTAATATTTAAATGCCTGATTCACAATATTTTTCTTTTCACAGTTTTATGTGTTTTGCTTGTAATTTGTTTTCTATTTACGTATTTTTGCCGTAAATACTAATTTCATGCTATATGGCTCATTTAGCAATATTTCACGCTTATAAATCCTTTGGGAATGGCATATTTTTGCAATAGAAACTTCAAAAGGCCAAGATGCAGGGTTTACAAGAAATTTTGCATACACTACCTGATCATATGTATCTGGACATCCCTATGTAATACGTAATTGAACCCTAGATGTTATGAGAGGTGGGGAGTATTGTGTTGTCAGTAAGGAAGCAGCAATAGCAGAAGGGGTCGGTCAGGTGAGCTCAGTGCCTATGAACGTGGACAGGTCATCGGATGTCACCTGAGTAACTAGTCCATCAGGGACATTGCAACCCTCCTAAAGCTGTCCAAGTCGACTGTTGGTGATGTGATTGTGAAGTGGAAACTTGAAGGAACAGCCGCTTCTAAACCGAGACCAGGTTGATCGCATTTAATGACGGTCAGGGACAGTCAAACATTGCTTAGGGTGGTGGAGAAAAAAAAAACCCGCAAGAAATCAGTGGATGGAATCACTCTTGAGTTCTAAAATGCTGCAAGCAGTCCAGCCAGCACAATAACTATACGAGGGAAGTTAAAAAGAATGAGACAATGTTCGAGTGGCTGCTTATAAGCCAAACATTTCTGTAGTCAACACTAGGCGCTGCTTTAGGTGGTGTAAAGAATGATGCCACTGGGCAGTGAATGACTGGAAATGAGTGATTAGGAGTGATGAATCACACTATATCCTGTGGCAATCCGATGTTTGGGTTTGGTGAATGCCTTGAGAACTTCACCAACCACCATGTGTACGTGCCAACAGAAGTATGGAGTAAAATATGGTAAAGTGCTTTTCGTGGTTCGGGTATGGTCCCCTTATTGCGCTTAAGAAAACTCTAAATGCGGAGGGATATGAACACATTTTAATCCATACTGCATACAGTCGAGGACCAGTTTGGACACGACAATTGTTTGTATCAGCATGACAATACACCCTGTCATAAAGGTGCATCTGTGAGGCAATGGTTTGTGGACAATAACAATATTCTGAAATGGACTGGCCTGCCCTGCCCAGAGTTTTGACTTGAACCCAATTGAATACCTTTTGGGTGAGTTAGAATGTCGACTTCACTCCAGACCCCAGCGTCCAATATCATTAGCTTCTCTGGTTTTGGCTCTTGAGGAAGAATGGGCTGCCATTCCTCCCTAGACATTCCGACACCTCATTGAATGTGTCCACAGCCGAGTTCAAGCCGTCACGAAGGTGATGGGTGCACCTACACTACATTAATGTCCAATAATAGGGAACTTGACACAAATGAAGTCTTAAGTGCAATTTCAAGTAGGTGTCTGGGTAAATATGTGAATACACTCCTGGAAAAAATTACATGCATTAGTTAATTATCACTATTAAATAGGGCAAAAGTGTTAATTAACTAATGCATGTATTTTTTTCCAGGAGTGTATTCACATATTCATACTTTGTATCCCACCCAATCATTGGGAAAATTCGTGTTGACTGATTGAAGAGCTACAAATGACGGTGGAAGTTGAAGACCTTAAAAAGCACGAAATATGCAAGCAAATATACCCAAAATCTAGCTGAATATGACCTTAAAACATGAAAAGATGACATATGCATTTTATATATATGTACAGGGTGTAGACCGGTAACAAAAGTAATGAAAGTAGCGAAAAAGTAGCTAATTTTACAAACAGGTAACGAATGTAATGAAAAGAAGCTAATTTTTGTGTCTGTATATTTGGAGATAACGAAAATTATCTGATGTCGGTTTAAATCATTTGAACTCGCGCCGCTAGGTTCACAGATTGTGATGGACCGAGTTTCACGCAAGCGGCACCGATTTTCCCATGCACAGCGGAAATTTATACTGAGGATACCTTCGGTTCAACATTTATTTGATGGGCAGATGACCTCCTTTTTCCGCTACTTAAAACCGCAAACTACTGCTCTGTTCCAAGCTCTGTGAACTTGCGGGGTGAGGTGACGCTGGACGCAGGTTGAGAAGGGCCTGTCAGCAGCCCGCCGTGTTATCTGGAATTCCTGTCTATTCCAATACCTACACAGAGCCATTGCCTAAACCACTGTGGTGTTGCGAATAAGTGAGAGTCATCAACCATTGTATTTGGTTCTGTTACTACGCACGGACCGAGACCCCCCCCCCCCCCCCTCATCACTCCTCATCGTTCGCGTTTCACATTCCTCTCAGGTTCACGGAGCTTGGACTCGACCAATAACTAACGTATATTTTCGGCATCAAGATGAATTTTTAGTTTTGTGTGAAAAATATTTCTATAGGGACCCAGACTTCTTGCAAGACGTTTATTCGCGAAATCTTCCGAAACGCAACAGAAACCTCCCATTTCTCTCATTGACCACTAAATTTGGAAACGATCTCAGATTGAAGTCCCAAAATAACGCGAAATAATTTAATGTCGCAGAATTGCGAAATAATATAGTTTCGAAAAAAAACTCACCAAATAACACCGAATACATTTAGTTTAAAATCTCTACGTCTCTTAAGTTTGCGACATCCAGTACGGTTAATTCGAAATTCCGTCATGCGACGATTTTTCCATCGAACCTTGGTTCAATAGGATATATAATCTAACTGGTTACCGGTATCTCGAAAACTATTATAATTTGTGTTTCGAATTCGAAAGAAAATGTGCCCTCTTGTGGTATTATTCATTCAATTATCTCAGAATATTTCGTAATATTCGATACCTACTTCAAACGTTCAATCGCCAAAATCACATACTCAAGACGGCCGGCGGACTGCACGACTTAATTGCGGGAATCTCGTCAAACGGACTGGGTCGACGCCGGTTGCGTAAAATCATCGCCGTCTATAATTCTCAAGCCGTGCTGTTGGTAGAATTGGCAACGTATAGAAGAGTCCGTAAATTCTATAAACACGTAACACCACATGCCAAGTTTTATCATTTTAAATGATCTAGTCGACTTCGTCGTTAAGTTACGGCGACGTCACGAAATGTACCGAGAATGCACCGAGGTGTGTGCCGTCATAGTACCGCTTGGTGCATGTGTACTGAGTTCACTGGTGAGCTCTGGCGTTACGAGACGGCAACGACACGGCAGCGTGATGTCATCCAGCCAGCTCCCTCCTTTCACCGCGCGCTCCAGCTCCCTCGTAACTTGTAACTTTCTAGCGTTCTGATTGTTTCTTGATCATCTAACGTGTCAAGAGTCTTCCTTTTTGGTGGAACACAATATGCCCTTAAGTGCGGCTGATCATGCTGGTGCTTTATTTAAGAAGATGTTTCCCACATCAGAAGTTGCAAAGAAATATAGTTGTGGTCGCATTAAAACGACATGCATTGTAAATAAAATGGCAAAAAAAATGCATAATCTGAAGTTAAGTGCTTCAGAACGGACCATTTTCTTTGGCAACGGATGGAAGCACAGATACGAATGCCAAGTTGTATCCCATTGTTGTTACATTCTATGATGTTCCGCAGGAAAAAAGTAGAGAGCACTGTGCTATCCATACCAGCGTTGGACGGTGACTCAACAGGGTGAAACATAGGTAACCTGATGTTATCACAGCTGAGTTCTCATAATATGCCAATTGAAAACTGTGTGGCTTTCTGCTCCGACAATGCTCCTGTTATGATAGGACACAAAAATGGAGTTTCAGCAGTTCTGAAGGAAGTTCAACCAGGTATTGCCATTATAGGTTGCATTTGCCACCTGATTAATCTAGCAGCTGAAAAAGGTGCTGGAAGATTACCAGTTAAAGTGGATGAGATCCTTGTTGATATATTTTATTTCTTAGAGAAGAGTGCAAAGAGAAAAGAACGCCTTCAGAAATTTCAGAAATTGCACAATAAAAAGGCAAAGAAAATTCTGAAGCATGTATGTACTAGGTGGTTATCTTTAGGCAGATGTTTGGATAGACTACTTGACCAGTGGGATCCGCTTCTTTCTTTCTTTCTTTCTTTCTTTCTTTCTTTCTTTCTTCAAGGAAGAAGTAATATTATGTACCCAAAACATTTCCACAAGCTTGACATCTTTCAGAATACCTAAAGTGGCCTTGATAAATTTTGCATATGAAGCACGCAGAGTTAATTGTCAATATATTCTTCACACATTTTCTGTATGTCAGTTAAAATGTTAGTGAAATGTGACACTAAATATTTTTGAGATATGAAATTTATGGCTGTTTGATTGAGGAATTGCTTCCAATAGAGATATAAAAGAAACCTCAGGATAGCTTAATACCCCTCCCCCATGTCTTAAAAAAGTATTAATCTTATTGATGTTTTTGAACTTGCTGGAGCTGATATTTTCTCTAAACTACCCTCTTCTGCCACTCGTACAAGAAACCCCACTACTAATGCAATTAAAATGGAAGATAGAGACGCCGACTTTTCTGAAAACAAAGAGATTTCAATGCTAAAATACGGTTAGTGTAAATCATAGTGGTTTCATAGCCTATATGCCCCATATTCTTACCTTGAATAGGGCTTTTAAGGGGGCTCATACACCGCCAGTGGGAATTTTTGCATACAGTTACGAATCATATCATAGCTTCACTAATATGTAACATAGAGATATGTAAACTGACATATGTATAGTAAATAAATAGGCCTTTCATCTAATTTAGAGAGAGGAGCAGTATATACGGTAATGTATTTCGTGATATATTGAAAGGATCATATTCGTGATATTTTAAACTCTGTGAATCGCAAAAAACACGATTTAACAAGAAATATCAGTCTGAATGGAATAAATTTTTTTCATGTAAAGTAAACGCATAAAAGTGAGGATGAACCACCATGAATGTTATATTGTAAATAATATATTAAACAAAACACAAAAATTTGCCTTTCAAAAAATGAACATTTTTTTGTTTAATTTTGGAAGTATATCTCAATTATTTTTTAAGATAATTTCATAAATGAGGTTCATCCTCTAGGGATCATATGTTGGAATGTATCTACCGAGTTTCATCCAGTTTCATCGCATAGTTCACGAGATATTGTGTTTTTCCTACCAAAAAAAAGCAACCTTTCTGGTAAACAGCTTTGAATATCAAACACTCCATTGACAGATAGGCGCATGGTCTCACGTAATACGCTACATCTCGGCCAAAACGCTGAATTTACTTATATAGCTTAACAGGTATATTGAAAAAGGTATTGCCTTTCATTTAAACGTAAAAAAAAAAAAATGACAACCGACTGTGTATGAGCCCTCTTAAGAATATGCAATACATGTGCTGGAAGCTGGGGTGTTTCTGTAGCACTGTCCAGCTTCTGCACCTTCCGCGACCATTTAGGCTTCAGATACTTGGGTCAAGGCACCTGTTGCGACTGCATCTTCCGGTAGTTCCACAGTTCCACTTCTAGAAGATGCGATAATTCCTGTGCAATGAGTTGACTCGTTGGCATGCAGGCATGTTCTCACGCCCATCATGTCATTGTTACCTCTGTGGATATCTATATGTAGGTATTCACAATTAACGCAAGACTGCACTTGAAAACTCTGTTTTATTTCTTACAACAACTCAGGCAGGAACAAGAACATGAAATATATACAAAAACAACAGAAGGTAGTCTCTCTTCTTCTCTGACCGCACTTCTTTGGTCAGAAGATAGTTCACTACCACTACACTTGTCAGAAGATAGTTCACTTCCAGTACACACTCCCCCCCTAAATAACCACAAGTGAGTCCAGGAATCTGCTGGGAAAATGAACTGTTCGACCAGAACTAGTTTTTCTCATAGGTCTTTCAGCTGCTACGGGCACAGGGGTTGTTGGCGGGTAATCTGTTTGTTGAATTTTGACTGTATCTGACTGTGGGTGCTGTGTTGTTGAAGAATGTTCCTCGAGTATGAAGGCTGGTTTCAAGCGGTCGATAGTGATCTTCGTAACCTTCCCTTTGACCTGGACTTCAAAATACTTCTGGTTGCGCTTCTTCACTTTGTAAGGACCTGTGTACACTGGCTGCAGTGGTGCTGGTGTAGCGTTCTGATATACAAACACATGGGAGCATGTTGTCAGATCCTTGGAGACAAAAAAGTTTCTGTTCCCGTGTTTGGATGTAGGAACAGGTTTCAGCAAGCCGATTGTCTCCTGAAGACGTCTGGCGAAGTCTTGCTGGGTGATGTTAGGGGTCTCGGAGAGAAATTCGCCTGGAAGTCGGATGGTTGTGCCATAGACTAGCTCTGCAGGTGAACATCCTAAGTCGTCTTTGACTGCGGTACGAATACCTAAGAGGACTATTGGGAGTGACTCCACCCAAGAATGTGATTTGAGCAGATGACATTTAAGGGCAGCTTTCAATGTCCTGTGCTGGCGTTCTATGAGTCCATTTGCCTGAGGGTGGTAGGCGGTAGTGGTGTTGCTCTGCGAACCTAAATACTTGGCAATTGTCTTGAAAAGGTTGCTCTCGAATTGCCGACCTTGGTCTGTTGTGATACGAGCTGGTATACCAAATCTTGAGAACCAACACAAAATTAAGGTTCTGGTAACAGTTTCTGCTGTTTGGTCTTCTATGGGTGCTGCTTCTAGCCAGCGGGAAAACCTGTCCACAACCGTTAATAGATATCGGAATCCCCTGCAAGGTGGTAAGGGACCAACAATGTCCACGTTGATGTGTGAGAACCGTTCATTAGGTATTGCAAAATCTGCTAGAGCTGATTGCGTGTGCTTATTGACCTTACATTTCTGGCATTCCAAACACGTTCGAGACCACACTTTACAATCTTGTCTTATGTTTGGCCAAATGAATCTTTAGTGACCATTTGTGTTGTCGCCCGGATTCCAGGGTGAGATAAGCAATGTATTGCTGAGAACGCTGTTTTTCGGAATTTTGGAGTTATGTAAGGACGAATGTAGCCTGTTGATATGTCGCAGTAGATAAGTTTATTGGAGTTAGGTATGTGAAGTTTTGTCATCTTCAAGGAGTTACTTTTCTTGAGCACTTCTAGATCGTCGTCTTCCTGTTCGTCTGCCATGGCATCATAGTCTAGGGGTGTAGGTGAAGAAATGGTGCTTATGCGTGACAGTGCATCTGCAACCACGTTTTCTGTTCCAGCGATGTACCTGATGTCTGTGGTGAATTCGGCAGTATATTGTAGTTGTCGGGCTCGCCTGGGAGGTGCCTTGTTTAAGTCTTGCTGGAAGGCATAAACAAAAGGTTTGTGATCTGTGAATACTGTGAAATTCTGTCCTTCCAATAAATACCGGAAGTGTTTGATTGAGCTTTAGATAGCCTGAAGTTCACGGTCATAGGCACTGTACTTCATTTGTGTCTTGGTTAGGCTTCTGGAGAAGAAATGTAAGGGCTGCTTCACGCCATTGACTTCTTGCTGGAGGACTGCCCCAATCGCACTGTCCGAAGCATCAGTAACCAAAGATAAGGGAGCTCGTTGTTGCTGATGAGCCAGTAGAGTCGCGTTGCAGAGGGCCTCTTTCACTGCAGAAAATGCATTTCTTCTTTCGTCAGTCCACTCCAGTGCTTTCGTGCTGTTCTTCTTATGTCCGGTTAACATGGTGGTTAGCGGTTGCTGTATGGTTGCACAGTTTGGAACGAATCTGTGGTAAAAATTGAACATCCCAAGGAAACGTCTTAACGAAGTGGCTGACTGAGGTTCGGGGAAGTTCTTGATGGCTTCTACTTTTGACGGAAGTGGTTTCAAACCATTTTGATTTATTAAGTAACCCAAGAACTGTATTTCTTCTACTCCAAACTTGCATTTTGCGATGTTAAGGCAGAGACCATACTCATCCAGTCTTTCAAAAACTGTGTGAAGATGACGTTCATGCGTTTCTTTGTCAGGTGAAGCCACGAGTAAGTCATCTAAGTAACAGAAGACGAAATCGAGTCCCATTAACACAGTGTTCATGAACCTTTGAAAGGTTTGGACAGCATTTTTTAGTCCAAAGGTCATATATATGGGAATTCAAATAGCCCATATGGAGTGGTGATTGCTGTTTTAGGGATGTCTGCTTCATGGACAGGTATTTGTTGGTAAGCGCGGGTCAGGTCAATGGATGAAAAAATCTTGGCTTCTGACAATACATGGCTGCAATCAGTGAGGAAGGGTAAAGGGTATCTATCGGGAACTGTAATACTATTGAGGGCCCTATAATCACCACAGGGTCTCCAATCACCAGACTTCTTTTTTGGGAGGTGTAGGGGACTGGGCCAGCTACTCTTGGAAGGTGTGCATAAGCCTTGCTTGAGCATATATTCAAATTCTTATCGGGCTGCTTTCAACTTCTCAGCTGTGAGTCTCCTTGGTTTGGCAAATACAGGGGGATCTTTAGTCTCGATGTGATGTTCTATGTTGTGACTTCTGATTTTCCTATTTACTATATTGGGGCGTGTTAAGTCTGGAAATTTATTTAAGATAGATTGGTACGAGTTCCCATGTTCTACTACTCTAACCTCTTCTGCACTATTTTGGCAAGTTATGCAATTGGCAACCAATAACGTATTGCCATCGACTAAGCGTTTGCGCTGACTGTCGACCAGCAGGTTATAATCTGAGAGAAAATCCATTCCAATGATGGGTCTACTTACATCAGCTAGGATGAAAGGCCACTGGAATTCTCGGCGTAACCCAAGATCGAGCTTTAACAACTTCTAGCCATATGTTTTAATTTTAGTGTTATTGGCTGCGAAGAGTTCAAGTTTACTTACAGTTTGCTTTTCATCGTTCGAAGGTGGGACCACTGAAATATCTGCTCCCGTGTCTATCAGGAAAAGGGCTGCTGATTCCTTGTCACTAACATACAGGCGACTCAGCTGAGGCCCCTGACTCTCTGTCGCCGTGGAGAGCGGGCGGTTAGTTTTCCGAATTATCTGGCTGGGCTTGCAGTACCGTACTCATATTGCATGGCTGCAGACACTTATACGCACGTTCACCGAACTTCGAATGGTAATAACACACGTTTGGAGTAGCACGGGAATTACGGCTGTTGGACCTCCTGCCTGAATTTGATCTGTACCGCTGACGAGAACGAGATTGTAGTTGCTTCTTTAATTCTGACACTTGAATGGAAAGTTCAGATAGAGCTCAGCAACTTGAAGTGAGACCCTGCTGACAGCGCTAGCTCTGCCAGCCAGTGCGACAGAGAGGAGGGCAAGCTTGAGTGAGAGAGCGGACTATGAACGCGCTGTTGCCGTTGATGTAGCGTTTCTACGGGGAATATCAAATCCCCTTCATGGGCGCTCATTTTAAAGTAAATATCAGCATCATTTTATGTAAATAGACCAGTATTTATTCACTTCGAGATTACTTCATAAGTTTCCACCAAAGCACAACACCGATCTAAGAGCCTAAATATGACAAAAGTACGTCACAGTCCTCTATTTCCTTCAGGTGCCCTGCTTTTTTCAAATAGTAGACCAACACTTTTAAATATTTCCATTTAACTAATTCTATTAATCAAACAGTGTGTTCCAGACAGCCTTGTATGTTAAACGGGAAATGAATAACGTCCCGAAAGAAAGAAAGAAAGAAAGAAAGAAAGAAAGAAAGAAAGAAAGAAATATTTAGAAAGGATTTAAATAATCTTTACTGGATCATTGATTATATTCATAAGAGTAACATTTTGAAATGTACCGGTAACCTATGTTAGCTTCCCCATTGAAGGTACCGGTACCATATGTTTCACATGCTATATTTGTAAATGTATCTCTGCCCCTTATTATTCCCGTTGAAGAAACGCAATCGGGATGATATGCGATAAGTCTTTGTGGCGGATGGCTTTTACGGTCGGATGCCTTTCCTGACGCCAACCGCATGAGATGAGTTAATGAGGAGAGATGAAATGAATGATGGTGAATGCAACTGGGCAAGGATCTGGAAAGAAGCGGCCGTGGCCTGTCAGAAGGTACCGTCCCAGCATTTATATGGAGTTGAAAATGGGAAACCACGGAAAACCATTTCGAGGACGGCCGACTGTGGGGCTCGAACCCTTGTCTACTGAGTCCACGGAGAGCTTGGCCCCATGGCCTAGAGCTGCGCTTTAGCGTGCGTAGCTACCGCCGCCGGTATGCTATAACTTATTTCTAAATGTGGTGTATTAATTGTGTACAATTCCCCCCCGGGCTCACATCATGTGGGACGTGGGTTGGCGACCACGGGATCCCGGCTGAGTCCGGTATTTTTTCCACTTGTGCCGGGCTTCTCTCCGTCTTCTTTCCTGTCGACCTCTCTTGGTCAACTCTTGTTCTCTTCCAACCCCGACGGTATTGGGGTATCCGCGGCCTAGGGAGACTCTTCCTTTCCCGCCTTAATTGGCCCTTCTCTCATCTTTCCTGATCCCTCACTTCGAAGGGTCAACCTTCTTTTTATGTTCATGATATCTCCTCCCTTCTCCTCAAGGCCCTCAAGGAGGTAGGGTGTGTGTATCCCTACCAGTTCTGGTGCACCCTGGATACTGCTACACCCTCAAGGGCTTACAGCTGGTGAGCTCGGGAGTTGGCGACCCCGAGGGATTCCTGAGCTGTGTCCGGTTTTTCCCCTTTTTCCATTGCCTTTGGGGTGGGCCCTCTCGTCTTTCACTTTCACATCTGCCTTTCTTGGCTCTCCTTCAATATTGTGTACTAATGAAAAAATCTATTTTTGAGTGCTTAAGTCATTGCTCTACAGTGTATGGGTATTCTTGATAATGTTCTCGATGTTGTACAGCAGGTATTAGGAATTGCTAGTACTGTTAGTTGAATCCTAATCTTGTAATTCCTCTATTCCTGACATTACACTCTGAACTGAACCGTCACTGCTTGAATCATTTTCAGAGTCTGATTCACTGTCACTGTCATTGCCAATATAGATTATGAATTCTTCCATGTCTTCCAGCAATCCGTCCCTCTTCCAATACTCGGCTCGTAACTTATCGACGTGACCACACTCCTTTTTCCATTCTTCCTCCGTAACCGTCGCAAAAGCGTCCCTTGTAATACGCTCTATGTCCTTGGATGACTGGTTCACATTCTTGTCAGCAATGCGACGCTTCACAACACTCCATATTAATTCTATAGGGTTCAGATCACAGTGATATGGAGGTAATCGTACCACTGAGTGACCCAATGACTTCAAGTAATCGTCCACGGCGAATACTGGCGCTGGTTTATGCAATTTCACTACGTTCAGTAGTTCATATTTGCGTAGGCTCTCATTGAAAGTGATGTTATTCGTCGTTAGCCAGGTCTGGATTTCGTATTTCCTGCTGTTTGATGTAGGTGCTTTATTAATCTGCACTGTGTGGTACGACGCATTGTCCATCACTATGATACAATTATCTGGTATATTCGGTACCAGTTGTGTTTTAAGCCAGGTCATGAAGTTCTTGCTGTTCATTTCATCGTGGTAATCACCAGATTTAGTTTTAGATTTGAACATGCACAGTCCGCCTGGTACGAACCCGTTTTCACTGCCCGCGTGAATTATGATCCACCTCTGGCCTGCACTGTCTGAAGTCAGGACACCTTCAGTTGCTTCGTCCTGCCAACACTTCTTTACCGTGTATGATGGATGGATATAAGTTTCGTCCAAGAATATAACAGGTCTTTTCTTGTCACCTAGCTCGTCATTCTCTTGTAAGATTCTCAGGTACACTGATCTCTTAAACACAATATCACCTTTTTCCTTTAATATTTTCCTTTTATTCTGACACTTCTTGAATTTGAAACCTATCGAATGAAGCACTTGTCTCAGATGTTCGCGACTCCCCTTGTAATCTATCTCATCGTGGAGAACAGATCGTAATTTTCCTACTGTTGGTATCTCCTTCTTCACTACGTAATACTCTTGAATTTTCCGCCTAATGATGCACTTATCCATGTCATCTAGTATAATCTTCTTATTCACCACTCTGTTTTTACCGGGAGTGGATAACTTCTCATTTATGTCGGTCAATGTCTTCTCCTTTCTGATTTTCTTAATAAATGACTCAGATTTCCCTGTTGCTGCTGCAGCTCGTTTTGTTGCCTGACTGACCGGTAAGCTAAATGAATTTGCTGCCTTCTCTAAATCACAGAACGCAATTACATTGTTTACGACCTCTCTCGCTTCACTATGAACAACTTTGTTCTTACCACTTGCCATAACTTTACACTAAATATTTATTAATACACTCTAGAAACGAGGTCTTCGACAATCTCACTCAATGCAGTGCGTACAACAATATAATACAGCTGGCAGCGATGCATATTTGGGGTTGGTGATACGGGCGTCAAGCTCGGTGTTGCCAGGCCGTTCACTGTGTGGCAAAGCGAAGCGCGGAGCGAACGTATCAATGTTGGCTTTACGGAAACGTCTTCCGTGACGATTGGATGTGAACTGACATGCAGCCCGTCTTTGGCAACGCTGGCTTGTCAACTCATCTATTGGCTCTCGGCCAGCGATGGACTACACCCCTCTGCACAGATATTGGTCTTGCTTGAGTAGGTCATAGCGGGCAGGGGGGAAGTACTTTTAGTTCGCATTTTTTCCGGGGTTTCAGTTAGAGTTGCTGAGCTTTTTTTTTTTTTTCTACCTGCTTCTTCAAGTCTTCCATGTCATCTCGTTGGGACTTGACAACATTTATAGGTGCTATCTGGAAGAATGGAGTTGGTTTCAGTTCCCAAATTTGATCGGCCATGGTGGCTAGCCTTGTTAGATCGTCACTGCTCACTGATAGAATAGTACGCATGTCGCGAGGCAGACGTTGTAACCATAATGTCTTAAGGAACTGTTCACCACCCTTATCATCGGCTAAGTTCTTCATTTCACACAACAGCTAGGAGCGTTTGCGATCCCCAAGCTCCAGTTCCGTTAACAGTTTCTGTGTTCTTTGAGTCTCACTATCCGCGAAAACTGAAATTAGTCGTTCCTTAATTGCGTCATATTTTCCGGTATCGGGCGGCTTAATCAGAATATCAGTCACTTGGGTTAATATTTCCGCGTCGATTGAACTCACCACTGTGTCGTATTTCGTCTCATCTCGTGTTATGTTTCCCGTACGGAACTGAGCTTCAAGTTGTATAAACCATATTTTGGGGTCTGGTTTCCAGAATGGTTGGACTTTAACACTTACGCGCGCTACCACATTTTCTTGTCCGCTATTTGCTGTTTCGTTTTCTTGCGGCATCACGTCGGGGTCACCAATGTGGATATCTATATGTAGGTATTCACAATTAACGCAAGACTGCACTTGAAAACTCTGTTTTATTTCTTACAACAACTCAGGCAGGAACAAGAACATGAAATATATACAAAAACAACAGAAGGTAGTCTCTCTTCTTCTCTGACCGCACTTCTTTGGTCAGAAGATAGTTCACTACCACTACACTTGTCAGAAGATAGTTCACTTCCACTACACCTCCCTTATTTCTCAGGTGATTGAAGAACTGATGATGATGATAATTGTTGTTTTAAGGGGTCTAACATCGAGGTTATCGGCCCCTTGATTTAAGAGCAGTTCTATATCTTTACTGGAGAGATTCCACATAATGGAGGCCGATACTGATTAGAAATCACATGCAGGACTCGGTTGATAAAGTTGTTAGCACCAAAACTTGATATATTTCCTTAGTAAGTCTCATCTTTTTATCGAGAACTTTAAATCTGTATCCTGTTATCCAGTAGAAGAATGACAGGCCGTTCAACAGTACAGTATGCATTATAATTTATTAGCCAATTTATGTTCGATTCCAATTGCATCTTTCTCAATATCACTAATGCCAAGAAACATGTCTAAATTCTTGTCGTACAATAGTCTAAACTTTATGACCATTTCATTAATGATTCATTCATTCGTTTATTTGCAATTGGGGGTGTGTGGCAAATTAGATATACATAACAAATAAATAATTGTACATAACAATTCACTAACAATTAAACCGGAGTATTTACACAAATAGTCAGTCTTTTCTTAAACACACCTATATGTTTGGGAAAAGGCTCTAAGACTGCGGCAGGTAGAGAGTTCCAATTATCAATGGCACGGTTTACGAAAGAATATTTACCATAATTTGTTCGCTGTGGTCGGCCCTTGACTTTGAAAGGGTGATCGCTCCTACCTATGTAAGTAGGCTTTTCCATACGTTTGCTAAGCTCACTCCATGCTGGTTGATTTGTATACGTGTTGTATATAGCGCAGAGTCTAGATTTCATCCTCCTAGCCTCAAGTGATTCCCACCCAAGTTTCTTCAACATACGACTCACACTGCTCCTGGGATTAAAGTCACTGAGCACAAATCTAGCGGTCTTTCTTTGTACCATTTCCAACTCATTTATGAGCCCTACTTGATATGGATCCCAAACCGCCGAGGCGTATTCCAGAATAGGTCTTACAAGTGACAAATATCCTAATTCTTTAGCAGAGGTACTACTTCCTTTTAATACCCTCATTGCAAAGTGCAGGGAGTTGTAAGC
Organism: Meconema thalassinum; assembly: GCA_946902985.2. NCBI lineage: Eukaryota > Metazoa > Arthropoda > Insecta > Orthoptera > Tettigoniidae > Meconema > Meconema thalassinum. The sequence goes on from OX336389.2 coordinate 517,067,827, forward strand.
TTTAGAAACTACACATGACTACTCCATTTCATATAATTTCTCACGTGAACGCCCAAATATTTGCAAGAATCTTCTTCTACAAGTATTTCCGAGCCAATGTTATATTGAAAATCTTGCCTTCGCACTTTCCCTATTTTTATTAGACTACATTTTCTTGTGTTTATTTTCATTTTATTTGCAATCGCCCACTTATAGACCAGGTTCAGGTCATCTTGAAGTACTGCATTGTCTTGGGAGTCATGTATCTTTCGATATATTACACAATCATCCGCAAACAATCGACAGTCACTGCGAATCCCATTTGGTAAGTCATTTATAAACGCCAAAAATAACATAGTTCCGATTACGCTGCCCTGAGGGATACCCGACGGTACGGTAATTTCATCCGAGAATCGGCCTTCAACTTTCACTTTCTGGGAACGACCCGTCAAAAATTCTTGGATCCATAAAATTACTCTCCTATCAATCTTCGTCGAAGCTAATTTATGGAGTAGCATGTCATGCGGCACGACATCAAATGCCTTCGCAAAATCTATAACTACGGCGTCGACTGAAACTCCATCGTCTTAAGGATTCGCTAATATCTTGAAAAAGTGATAGCATCTGACTCTCGCATGAGTAACCTTTCCGAAGTCCATGTTGCCTATCATTAAACCATGATAATGTTTCCCACTGTTCCCTGAAGTAGTCGCAAATGAGATGCTCCATCTGTTTACAAACGATGGACCTAAGACTAACCGGCTTGTAGTTCCCCAATTCAAGTCTGCTCCCTCCCTTAAATATTGGGACTACCGTAGCTCTTTTCCAGTCATCCGGGATTTGCGCATTGTTTATGGACACATTAAACATCACCTCTAAGTATCGCGCCACGGCCCTACCTCCTAGTTTAAGTACTTCACTAACAATATTATCAGGACCCTTCGATATATTGTAACGTAATTTTTGTATTAGCTTTACAATTGCTGACTGGTTTATTTGGAGAAGTGGAGCCCCTGATTCACCGTTAAGGTCCAACACACAGCTATTGGATTTATTGATCACACTACCATAAAAGACATTTAATTCATTAGCAATGGCCTGCTTCTCGGTAATTAATTTACCGTCACCGGACATTATCATCGACAAATTATTTGAATTTCCCTTTCTTCTCCTAACATAACTGTAAATATGTTTCCACCCATCGCCTCCCGAACCAAGTAAACCTTGCATAAAATTGTCATGAGCAGCCCTCTTTTTTAAGACGAGCTCTCTGGATAAGGACTTAAATTTCAACATATGCTTGTCACTATCATATCTTATATTGTATAATTTCCTAATTTTCCATTTAAGACTCCTGATTTCCCGTGTGTAATACCCAGGATCTGGGTTTTGTTTCAGTAATTTAAATGGAACAAATTTATCAATAGCGCTATTTAAAATTTTCAAAAAGTTAGTCCACAGGATATTAATGTGATTTCCTTCCGATGCCCATCCTACAAATAGCTCAGTCAAATACCCCTGAAATTTGCCCTGATCCGCCCTGTGATACTGGAATATGATCTTATTTGCTGCATCAGAGTCTAATTTTGTAATGTCACCGTATCTAATATTTAAATCAACCCCAGAATGGTCACTAATTCCTGGTACTTTCAGACTTTAATATACAGCTCTACAGGCCTTACGAGATAAACATCTAAGGTATTATTGCCTCTAGTTGGGAAGTCAACTACTTGGGAAAATCCCCCCTCCCTTAAGAATTTGTTTGCCGCGCTCTGAGCTTGACCACAGCTAGTTGACTCACCAGACCAGTCTACTTTGGGGAGATTTAAATCTCCGGCAATTATTATGCTCTTTTTCATAGCATTACCCGTACAAGTTTTATCATACAGTGTGTCGAGAAGCGAAAAGTTATCTTTCGGTGCTCTATACGCCCCTATCACCTGAAGAGGGAATTTATTCCCTTTATCCGAAATTTGTACACATAACATTTCGTGATCGTATCAGCCCACTTTAAGAAACTAGCTATATTTTTGCGCACACAAATAAATAGCCCACCACCTCGCTTCCCCCGATCCCTTCTGTACATTTCGTAGGTTCCTTGAATTATTTCATTACTATTTATATCCTCACATAACCAAGATTTAGTAGCAATGACAATGTCCGGAGAATTCGTCTCTACAAGATTCCAAAATTCAATTAATTTATTTCCTAAACTCTGACAATTAACCTGCAGTAATCTTACGAGTCTTACCTCCGCAGCAAATATCCCGAAGTAGCTCCTTCTGTTCCCGTCGGCTGGCAACCTCTGGACCTGCTCCTCCTCACAATGGCCGGCACGAACCGATGACCCTGTCATGTAGGCTCCCTAGGTTGAAAGCGCCCCGTCGATTTAAATGCAGCCCGTCTCGGGCGAAGTCACGGCCACCAATCCAGCAGTCAGCATCTACGTACACTAATCCCAGTTGTGCACAAACCCAGTCCATGCGGTCATTTACAGTCTTAACTCGCCTTAACGGAACATCTCCCCGCCGAACAATGCCACTCATTATAATTTTTGCATTTCCAAACTTGCTTTTAGCTTTTCTGCCTAGTTCGTAGAGATCCCCCATGATGTAATCAGCTGTAGCCCTCTTCTTCAAATCGTTCGTCCCAACATGGAGCAACAACACTTTAACTTTGTAACAGTCCTCTACATTTGCTTCTTCCACTTGTTGGGCAAGCTGGTCAATTTTAATCTCCTGATAACACCGCACTTTCGCACCTGATTTCCTCGAGATATTCGCACTCCATCATTTCATAGAATCACCCATTATGATAACGTCATCCTCAGTTTGCTCCTGCACGCCCTCTTCCACACTGATCCCAGTAGAAAGTCGTTCAGTCACATCCTTCACCGTTTCCTCTGATTCACGAAGCTTTGTTCTAAGTTCCTGTATTATTTGATCCCTTGCTTTGATTTGCACCCTCAAACAGTCCGGCGTATCACATACTTTACAAAACCAATTCCCGACATCACAATCCTCCTCCTTGACCTTAATACAGCCGAAGTGAAACCATTTCTCACATAGTCCACACTGAACACCGTTCTTCAATGTTTTACTGCACGTCGAACACTTAAATGCTGCCACTAGATTATTTGCCTGATTCACATTTGGAGTAACAGGGCCTGGATTCACTTCCACTCCACCAATAACTAACAATGCAGCTATCACTAGGGCTATATACCACAAGTTACTAGGCCCCGTACGCACACACAAACACCGGAAATCCCGACTACCCTTCACATACCACAGTCCGATCCTCGCGCGATAACACTCCAGAGAACAGCCCATTTCAGCACACCTGAGAGCTCGGGAAAAACACAACCTTTCACTTTGACTGCCAAGTCATGAACCAACCTTCTCATTATCGTGAGTCAGTGACTTTTCTTCAGCTGTCAACCTAGCTTGTTCAAGTGACGTGACATCCGCCTCTCCGTTCGTGTACCCAATATACAGTAGTTAGTTATTGCTGTTTTAATGGGAGGAACAGCGAAGTTATCTGCCCCTTACAAGTTTTCAGTGTTCGTGGATGAGGAAGTTGTCAAATATTTATATCTCTCAGTACGCGGTAAATGGACGGTGATATATTAAACATTTTGATTGTTTCATTGTCTTTAGGATACACTTTCGTTTCATGAAAGTTCGAATTTGTTCAAGTAAGAAATCAGCTTCACTCGTGAGCTTCGATATTTGAATATAGAGTTTGTCCTGACGTTGCAGTGTATGTAAGTTTTGTTTGAATAAAAGCAACCTCCAATTCAATGATTTAATTGTAGTTCTATACACTTCATTTTTCCCTAGTGTCCTCTTAAATTTTAATTTTGTTGACTTCCCATGAGTTGGCTTTGTTATAGACCATTGCGTTCCTACACTAACAAGTGCTTGATCATAGTTTTCCTCAATTCGTTCATCATAACAGTCTTCCGTAATACGGTATTTAAATTTCCTGAACATTTTCTTTTATTGTTTATGTGGTTGTCTTTATCAACACATACTCTTTCGTGCGTATGTCTTTTTATTTGTACCTGTTTATGTCAGGGGCGTATATACAATTTTTTTCGGGGGGCTGACTATTCTGGAAAATTGTGAGTATTCTCTGGGGATTGTCACCACAAAATAAATACCCAGAAATATCAACCAATATCTTACAGCATATAACTTCGTGTAATTTTTTTAGATAAGAGTTAGTTATAAAATTCTAGTTTATATAGCCTACAATTAGTGGCAATAAAAAAATCGTTGTAAAATACAACACAACACACATATTTTTTTTAATACTTAATGAATTTTCTATTATGGCGTATGGACTTGTTTGTCTTTCAGTCTTTTGACTAGTTTGATGCAGCTTTCCATTCCTCCCTGTCCTAATCGTTTCATCTCTACATAGCTACCACACCCTACATCCGAGGCAATCTGTTTAACATATTCTAATCTTGGTCTTCCCGTACAGTTCTTGTCCTCGACACTTTCTTCCATACTCCATGGATTATGAATGGCAAATATCTAAATATTTGTCAATTTATTAAGCAGAAAGGTAAACGTTTTTTTTTTTAACGAATTGATAATTTATTTCTCAAAGGTACTGTGCTCTTATATGGATATGAGCCAGGAAATATCCATCTCTTCAAAAGTTTTCTAAACTGTCCCATGATAAAATATAGCGACTCTGGAAACTGGCCACAGGACCGGTTCGTACATCGAGGAGTTAGGCTGTGTTTCTATCTCCCAAAATTTTAATAATGGCACCCTGTCGTGTTCGTTAAGCCGCCATTTTGTACGCTGCCACGGCCTAGGGTGGGGGCTTAACGAAGAAGAGTGAATCAGAACTTTCTAACATTTTTCCGAGCATGGTGTCCAAATCAAAACGTCCCTGATTGGCTGAGCACTTATTGGGTCCTTCCCGCCACACAGCCGCAATCAATTCCGCCATTAACCTCAATTTAACATAACCTAAGTTACTTAAATTACAAATATTAATGTTGGTGAAGGGTAGGTGACTTATGGATTAGATAAGCCATTTTTAGTGTTGCCTTCTATAGATTTGTGGGTGGCATTGTGGTTTTTTGGCAATCTCATCATCTTGTAGACATTAAGATAAATAGTTTTATTTCGGGGGCCTATCACTCAGTAGCGGTTTATCACAACAGTAGCCTACTATTACGGATAGCTGTACTTTATTAAGATTTTTCTTCACCTTCGCGAAATAGTGGTGGTGGTTTGAGATTATTTTTGACTACCATTATGGGATTTTAATAGTTTTTCATAGAGCATTTTTTTGTCTTGTAGGTATGATTGATTTGACATGTTAGGCCTGCATGTACAGTTTTTTTTCTGGTTTTGGGAATAATGCTCATTACTATTAAGTGCAACCGTGTTGACCGACTGAAAGATATTGAATATTTCGTTTACTAAGGCAACACTGAAATATGGGTTCCAACTTATGTTCGCTTAACAAAATAATGATACATCAACAAGTCATCCTTGTAATCTCTGCAAATAATAAAAATATTTCCCATTCAATATAGGCCTATTCATGTTGAACGGTAGAAAGTTATCAACCTTTATTAAGGCAACACTGAAAAATGTTCATTTTGATCTAGCCTACTTACTCTGAGTCATCAGCATCAATGTCCCTAGAGGTTCAGTGTTTTAAATTCTCACTTTCCTATGGCCAAATAACACATGGATGTTCCCTATTTTTCTTAAGGGGATTCAATGATCTTATGCTGAAGTAATTAAGAATAGGGCATGTACCCCAACCCCTTAAAATATGAAGTTGTCCGGATAAAAACATGTCCATAGCCATCAGAAACTTGAAAACACTGAGATCAGGAGAATGTTGATCGACCATGGATGCAAGACCAGAAAGTCTTAAAGAGGAGTGTTTCATTTAGAGGCTTGGAACATCATGATCAAGACCCCTGTACTTGGGTGTCTGCTCAATCTGTTTGAAAACCCGTTTACAGATCATGAGTTAATCTGTGGCTGGAATTCACTCTGTCCTATGCTAAGCTGTGAGTACTGGGCACCATTAGTGTTCTGTAACTACTGTATCAATTTCTGAAAGTTGTGTAATAGGCCTATGCATAGAAAAGTCACTGAGAATGTTCTCAGAATGGTGAATACCAGTAGGCTAGCCTACTTAGCTGCCTCCTTCACTAGCATTTCCAGGCACCTGGTTAGTTGGTAAAATGAAATAGAGAAATCACTTGAATGGTTCAAGTTGTCCTTGATTGTCCTTGTGGGACAGTGTACCCCATTCCAGATCTTAGTTCAGATTTAGTTTCCTTGACGGAGTTGGAGAAACAGTCACAATACCTATGGTACTACTAGACCTAGTAAGGTACATGTAGATGGAAGCAATGTGAGACCAACCACTAGGTAGCTTATGTCCCATTAGTTGGGAGTGTTAGGGAATGGGAGATTGGTTCAACATGTCAGCCTATGTTGTATATTTCATTAATGTATGGGATCTAAAAGTGTATCATAGGAATATTAAAGCAAGCCATAATATATTACCAGTTGGTCAGTTGGATACAACAATTCAATGAAACATTCTGTTAATAATTAGGAAGTGCCGTAGGCAACCAGAGAAGCGACACAAGAAAAAACACCTGAGTCTTCCAGGCAGTTGTCATCAACTGTATTTCACATAGAGAAGAATAACTAAAATAGTTCCTATGAAAAAAATAACTGGTCAATGGCTTGAAAGACAGTAGTAAGGACTTACATGCTGTCAGTAAAAGTGGAGTTAAGAAAGATGTCTGGAATATTTCAATCAGTAGTAGATAGCCAGGATTTTTAAAATTACCGTAGGTAATTGCACCATAATATGAGTAGTAGCCTATGTGCAATATTTTAAATGGTAGGTTTTTCTGTGAACCAAAAAACAGCTCTTAACATGGATTATGTTCAGATTAGGCCTACAAGTTATTGGGAGGGAGGTTTATTCTACATACCTGTTGCACATAAAATGAGCTTCTGATTAGAACTCTGTGGGAATGTTTAAATGGATTGATGATACAGGGTTTATCAAGCCACTTTCTATGCATCTTTTAAAAACATTTTAGCAATTCATAAGTTACTGTCATCATTGCTAATGCTGTAATCTGTCATGTTTATTTATGCAGCATGAGGAATTAGGAAACATTGGTAGGATTGGTATATTGAGTGGAGATATAGTAGGATAAAATGCAACTGTGTCATGGAAACCTAAGATGTATTTTTATTTCTCAACTTTATTTTCTGTAGACTTCAACACAGCCTACCACCAGGGGGGGGGGGGGGGGAAATAAGAACTTGTTGGTGATGTTTAATGAGAGCAAATCTTGAAACAGTGTGATTTAAGTGGTTGGTATCAAAAGTTGTATAGGAAAAATGAAAATGTGAAGTCGCGCCCAACTTTACGAAGCCTTGCCAGACTCCGCTAAAAGTATCTTCGATGCAAATCAAGTCTCAATAGTAAAATCTTTAGGACGAACTGTGACATGAGTACTATAATAGGCCTACATTTAGGACATAGCCTGCAGTAGGTCTTATGCTACTGTATGCACCTGGGCATGTTTAAAAAGAAACTCAGCCTGCAGGTTAATAAGGTAGAATATTACTATACATCTACCTCGAGCAAATCCAAGAAGTTACCATACTGAGAAACTACATATCAATATTTAAAAAAAAAGGGTGGCTGTGCAAACTGCACTTTTAATCCTTGCTTCATTAGTTAAACCATACTATTTGTACATAAATACAGTAAGGACTTCACATTACAAACGGCCACTTAAAACACTGTGCATTAGGCATAACCAACAAATTACATGTCATGAAATTGGTAAATATATTCAGACAGCAACCAACATCAATACGCAATGGTCAATAATGTATTTTTATAGTGCACAAAAGGTTATTGTACTGCATGTATTTCGAACTGATGAATAAAACTGGTGGAAACGACAGCCAATTGATTTACATCCAAAGTAGTAGAAACTTTCAGTTGATCAGCAAGAGTGTTGATTTGTACTTTTATTTTCACAAATTTTGATGAACAGTGTCACGCTGCAATTTAAATATAAACGTACATACAATTCCTCATCAATAAATGATTTGCACTTCATACTGTCATGAACTGGATTAGATTTCTAGCAATTTAATTGATGTAAAAATCTATTCCTCTCGCCGCCATGTTGGTGATAATTGTAAACAAACCAGCGGGCAGCTGGTAATAATTGCCAGCCAATAACAAGCCTGGATGACTCGGATCATAATTCGCGTTTCACTCTCATTGCGTTGTAACTTGAGGTGATGAATCAGCTGTTCGTTAACGCCACGGGGTACCATTATTAAAATTTTGGGAGATAGAAACACACCCTTAGCCAGTTAACCGAACCGGCCAATGAGAAAATTAGCAGTCACGTGGGAGACTGGGGAGTAGACTGCGTAGTTCCAGAACACACACGGAATTCTGATGCGCGGAGATAATCGATGACTCCCGAAGCGAGTCGATTCCCCGCACGCGCCGTAAGTGTGCCTCGGGTATGGTAGGGGTAGACTCGAGGGATACACGTGTCGCACAGCCAATGAGAAGCGACCTTACTTAGATAATAGCAAGCAATGTAATGAGCATAGCTAATACCAGCATGACTTGAACACATTGTAATATCATGGAATATATTAAATAATAAATAATAACTATTTATTAACATTGCGGCAAATTATTTGTTTAATTAAGGATTATTACTATCATCGATATTAAGCAACCGATCAGATCCATGTTCTGAAAAGGACGCTTACTTGAGCATTGACGAGGAGGAAGAGAGAAGAGAATCGAGGCTCTTAATACTTGATGGGAGAAGGACGTCTCAACGAAATACTCTACAATTTAACAAGCTGATAGAGATTACGATATTTCTGAAGAATATTAGCAAACGAAGGCACTTAGTTTGTGCAAACTTATATCAAGTCTACATACAACGATATTTAAAGATTTATTGAAATTAATCTACATTTTTAACCATGTCGACATTACTGAAGTTGAGGGAGGAATATTCGAATGAATCTACAGGGGAAATAATGACCGGCTAAGCTATTATGGGAACAGAACTATGACGACAATGAGAGTATTCGAAATGACATAACATCAATCTCGTGGGGAGATTAACATCTCATCTCTCCCATCGATATTATTCTACATCTATAAGTCATGTCACCAACTAAAATGACAAAAAAAAAATCAGAACTTTGGCGAAAGAAGATAGAAGAATTCACGAACGAGGGCGGCTAGGGTTGACCCAGCGCCATCAAGCGAGAAAGGGTATCCCATCTCACACAAGAAGATTCACCAGCAGAAAGGACGGCCACACGAAGATGATGGAGTTCGAATCCCGTACCTGACCGCATGGGGACTTATGTAGGAGACCGTAGGAGCCCACACGACATCATGCAGTCTTGCGCTATTAGAAACAATCCGTTTCTGAAGGATAGTGAAGAAAGCCCACTTCTAGTCCTCTATAACGCAACACAAGGTAGTCTAAGGACCAACGATGTATCCCATCTTGTAGACTATTGTAGAAACTGTTAAGAATATCCGACAACTGTTTATTAACGCCATTTTTCTACGGTTAAATAATATTGTTACAGTTTTCGATGTTATATTTTCATAACTACGTCATGCGGATATTTATTCACGATTTTCGTCGATTTTTGACTTTTAGAATTTGATTTAAATTTTTGGAATTTTGCGACTTTCGAAATTTAAGTTAAATGAGGAGATTTTACAGTTTAGTTCAGAATATTTGTATGGTCAGGTTTAAATGCGTTTAGATCACATTTTGTCAGTGTTTGTATTGTAAGGTATCGTTTTTTGACAACGATGAAAATAATGGAAATTTGTTCCAAGAAGGCAATGTTATACAGAAGTATATTTTAGAAAATGCGATTCTTAAAGATCTTATGTAGAGATCCATGTAAAGTCACGATCTGATAGCTTATTAGACAGATTTGGTTATAAATATTTGGTGACTAACAAACATAAAGTATAAAAGTTTATGAAAAAATATTAAAGAAAAAATTTGTAAAATAATGTAATGTGAAGTTAGTAAATACGAATTATAGCGTATTTTTGAAGTAATAAGATTTTGAAGAAAGAATTTAAAGGAAATATCACAGCTAATTGGAAGCTTTAAGGAAATTGAGTGATACAAAAGAAATAATAATGTTATTAGAAGACTAGTATTTTATTGTATTACCTGTTAAATTAATTCATCGCTAGAACCAGTATTTTTATTACATATTTTTATTAAGGATGTTGAAGCTACGAAAAGAATTTGTTAACGAGAAGTTAGTTCAGAATAATATGTTTTTGGAAGAAACTGCGAAGTATCTCTAAGAGAGAGATTTATTTATTCCCATAGCAGATGGAGGTATTTGTTGTGTGACAATGAGCATTGTGAAGCCATTGGTCAATATTGTTGAAGGAATGTCTGTAGTGATAGACTTGCGCATATTTTGATGTTGAAATAGGATGGTTATATGGAGAAGCAGTATTATTGATCATCATCATCTTGAGCAGTTTCCGACCGCTGGTCGGTCTGCTTGGAACATAAGCCTTTCCATCGTTTCCTGTCTATCCACCATCTCTCGTCTTTCACTGTGTCCCAGCACACTCCTCTTTCCTCCACACTCTTCTTAACTCCTTTTGTCCATCTGTCCCTTGGTCTTCCCCTTGGCCTCCTTCCCTTCATTTCCACTCCAAACATCTTCTTCGGTATCCTCTCCTCTCGCATCCTCCTCACATGTCCATACCATTGTAGCCTAGATCGCTCTTTTCTATTTTGCAATGGTTCTTCTCTTACCATCTCTCTGACTCGCTCATTCCTTACTCTGTCCATTCTTGTCACTCCTACCCTACTCCTCTGGAACTTCATCTCCACTGCTCGTATTTTACTCTTGTCCCTTTCCTTCATCATCCATGTTTCTGAACCATACGTCAAAATTGGCACAAAGTAGGTCTTGTAGAAGATTCCTTTACATTTTTGTGGTACATCTTTATTCCATATCATCCCCCTAACACTCTTGAAAAATCCATCTGCGCACATTCCCCTTTCATTTATTTCCATCCTATTGCCTCCCTTTTCTTCAATTATGCTTCCCAAGTACTTGAAGCATACTACTTTTTGCAACTGCTGTCCTCCAAGTGTTATGCCCATATCCAGTCTGGTCTTCCTCCTCGTTGTGATGACCACTTCACTCTTTTGTGCTGAGAACTTCATCCCATATGATAACACTACCTTCTCCCACTCATCTAATTGCTCTTGTACTTCTTCCTCATCCTCTCCCCATACCAGAAGGTCATCAGCAAACAACATTGCCTTCATTTGCCTTTCCCCAATGCTATTTACCACTTTTCGTATGATTTCATCCATCACCACTATAAATAACAGGGGTGAGAGGGCACTTCCTTGTTTCAGACCACTCTCCAGTTGAAACCATTCCGTTCTCTCTCTTCCCACCTTTACACAGCTTTTGCATCCCTGGTACATTGCTTTCACTCTTGCCACTGTCTCCTTGTTCACTGCTTTTGCTCTCATTGCTTCTCATACCTTGTTTCTATTAATACTATCATATGCTTTCTCAATATCCAAGAAGGTCATCACCAGATCCTTCCCATATTCATAATGGTGTTCTTGTAGCTGTCTTAAAGCAAAGATGAGGTCAACTGTTGACCTTCCTGGCCTGAATCCATACTGTTCTTTCCTCAGCCCATCTTCAACTTGTGTCCGAATTCTTCTCTCCAGTACCTTCTCAAATATTTTGGCGCAGTGGCACATGAGTGTAATTCCCCTGTAGTTCTTGCATTCCTTCCTACTTCCCTTTTTAAATATGGGTATTATTATCCCTCTTTTCCAGTCCTCTGGTATTTTCTTCTCCCTCCATATCACTTTCATTACTCGAAAGAGCCACTGTGTTCCTATCACCCCTGCTGCTCTCACCATCTTCACACTCACTTCGTCTATTCCCGGTGCCTTTCCCCCTTTCATCTTCTTTAATGCTTCCTCCACTTCTTTCCATGTCAACTCCTTCTCTGAAATGTCTTGGTCACTGTCTGTTTCTTCCTCCACAATGTCCACTATGCTGGTTTTAGTTGGATTTAGGAGCTCCTTGAAGTATTCTCTCCAGATAACCTTTACTTCTTCCATATTTTCAACCTCCTTTCCCTTCCTGTCCACCATTCTGACATTTTCCCCTGTATCTCTTCTCTTTGCCTTTATCATTCCATACAACACTTTCTTACTGCCATCACAGTCCTCCTCGATCATTTCTGTCCACTTCTCCAGCCATTTCTTTTTATCTTCCTTCTCTACTTCTCCTGCTTCTTTCTTCCGCTCTTGGTATTCTTCTCTTGTTCTGTCTGTCCTATGTTGGAACCATTTCCTGAATGCTTCATTTTTCTTTTTCACTGCTTCCTTAGTTCTGGGGTTCCACCATGGTGTTTCCTTCCACCTTTTCTTTCCACTAGTTCTGCCATACACGACTTCTGCTGCTTCTACCAACACGTCCTTGAACCTATTCCATTCTTCTTCACCTGTTCTCGGATATTCCTTCGGTAATTTGTTCCTCACTAATATCTGGAACTTCTCCTTATTTCCATCCTCCTTCAGCTTCCATGTCCTTATTCTTTCTCAGTTCTCCTCTTTTCCTTCAGTCCTCTCACCTTGGCGACCAGCAGACGGTGGTCATTGACCAGGGCTTCTGAAGGTATTACCCTTATATCCGTGATACTCTTAGTCTCCTTCCCGCATAGAATGTAGTCCACCACTGATTTCCTAGTCAAATCCCTGCTGTACCAAGTAATTTTATGGCTCTCTCTTCTTGTACCATGTGTTTCCAACCATTAGCCCATTTATCTTGCACAGTTCCAACAATCTCTCTCCTTCCTTATTCCTGTTTCCACATCCTTCACCACCAATCACTTCCTCAAAACCTCTTCTATCAGTTCCGACATAAGCATTTAGGTCCCCCATGACTATCAGGTTTCTCCCTACTAACTGCTTCTGTAACTCTTCTTCAAAATCGTCCTTCTCGCCTTCTGTCATCCCACCTGTGGTGCATAGACTTGCAGTGTCCAGGTTTCTACCTTTCACAGTGATTCTGGCTCTAATTATTCGATCAGTTACCCTCTTTACTTCCTCCCTCAGCCCTTCTCTCACCACCATTTGCACTCCATTTCTCTTCCCCTCCTCATTTCCTATCCAGTATAGCTGCAATCCATTTCTTAGTTCTTTTCTTCCTTCCCCTCTCCATCTGGTCTCTGCTAGTCCGAGCACATTCAGTTTTCTCCTCTCCATCATATCTACAATCTCCTCCACTCTTCCCGTCAATGTAGTTATATTCAGAGTTCCAATTCGTAGTCCATTTCCGTAGCCAGGTCTGTTTCCTTTAGATCTGTCCTTTCCGAGGCCTGTTCCCGTTTTAAAAGCAGTTCCATATCCACTACTGGCTTGCTAGGCCTAACGTAGCTTCACCATAACCCTGGCAAGGGGCCTGTTTTTGGTCCGCGAGAGGTATTTTATTTCCCTCAAACACTCCGGACAAGTCCGGCGAGCCTCCTCCCCCCCCCCCCTCCCTATCCGCCACCTGGGACGCGCCCGATATTTGAAGTTATTGCAATAGTCTCATAGAGTTGAAATTCCTTGAAAGCATTAGAACTGCGGATCCTAGATGAAGTTGAATCTGAAAGGAATTATAGGATCAGTGGATCTTTGTTGAAACTGAGAGTAAACTGAGCTCTATTTAAATGGTTCTTAATCAGATATTGAATTTACGGTAATTGTTCTACGAATAAGTATTTTTATTTTGATGACAGGCCAGTTGTAGGAGGTCTATGAACTATATCTTTACTTAATTGTATGGATTATAGAATTCCGAATTGTAACAGTTTCACGAATAAGACATAGTATGGTGAATGATGATTTTCTTAAGTCCGTTGAAATGTAGTGAAGAAATAGGAAGACAATTTATGTCTAGATTGTCTGAGAAGAAGGCAGTTGGCTCGTTGTATATATTCTATTTTTAAATTGAGTAGTTGCTGAATTACAGCGTTAATATTTGAGTTGTATATAAATAATATTTAAAATTTAAAGAAAGGTTCATAGTTATATTTACGCGTATTAAAATGTTTAATTTATAGTTTAAATATGAGTAGAGAATTTTTATCGCTTCTATGAGAAGGATTTAAGTGATAGGAGACGGGAGATAAATAGTATAGAGTAACGATTAGTTTTTGTAATGACGGAGATCTACGTCAGGGTAGATTCATTTCATTTGGGGATTTTTTTAAACTTTATAACATTTTATCTTGTTATAAAACTTCAGTTACCTAGGGCACAGCAGTTGTATGCTGCGATTTATTTCATTATTTTATTTGAGCTTATGAAAGCGTTTAGAAATAATTTTATCAGTTTCTAGAAGAAACAAACATGTATTGAATGTAATAGTAGTAATGACATTTCGTCATATGATTTAATTGAACGTTATTAATGCATATAATCAATGCTAGTGTTAGGAAACGTGTATTTGTTAAAATCAATAAATATGACAGGCACGTTTTTACGATTCCCTGATCTTTTATAGAAATTTGGCATTGTGTTTGTAGTTAAATGGTAGTGGAATGTGCTGTAGGGTGGAAGTTCCCGAGGGACCTAATCCGCATCCTTACGCCCGAGATTTTCATAGATTCTCGCCTTTCCTGAGTAGATAGAGAATTCTTCTGTTCTGTAGTTACTATAGCACATTCAGTTTGAAAAAATCCTGTTCCTTATTCTGAGTGTTTTCGCCAAGTAGCAGTGTGTTGTTTTTAGCCGGGACTTCAAGATGCTACAATCCATTTTTTTTTTCATCCTTGGATTTTGGTGGATCATCCAGAGATAAGGGTACAATATCGTTCAGTGGAATTATCAGTTTTGCCTCGCAAGGCTGAGTGTGCCCCGTTCCAACCCTCAGACCAGAATTAAAATTTATTGGCAGAGCCAGGAATCGAATTCGGACCTCCAGGGCGGTGCCTAAGAATGCTAGCCGCCACCACAAGGTGGTCTAATTTTAATCTTAATATTCTTTGCAACTTAGCCAATAAGTTCAGATTAGGGCACTACCAAATTTACAATTATTTTATGCTTTTGCCTAAGCAACGCGTTCTTAATATTTATTGGCTATTTTCGGGACGGGCTGGAGCTCTCACAGCTCCCCCCATATATACGCCCTTGGTTTATGTTCGGGGTAGTCCTCAAAACCCGTCGGAAATGCGTTTGGTAAGAGTGTTCTCTTTGTAGTAGTCAACGTATACTATAATTAGAATCCTTGAAATGCTTGCTACAAATTGTAGAAGACTCTTTTGGTGTGCATGAAGACCCTGGATTTCCCACCTGATGTGAAACAGAACCAATTGTCTCCGTATGTCATCGTTTAATGAGAATTTATCCATTGCCTTTAACTTGACGAGATATACAATACGGCATGCTACAATCACCATTTTTTATAAACACAATCATTACACTACAATTATCTCATAAGTCACTCTACAAAAAAATATTCCGTGAATTTAAACTATGGTGTTTACCCCATGTGCATGCCACATTTACAATAGTTCACTCGAATCAAACTTTCTTTTATCATTTTAAATGATCTAGTCCACTTCGTCGTTACGTTACGGCGACGTCACGAAATGTACCGAGAATGCACTGAGGTGTTTGACGCCATAGTACCGCTTGGTGCATGTGTACTGAGTTCACTGGTGAGCTCCGGAGTTACGAGACGGCAACGACACGGCGAGCGTGACGTCATCCAGCCAGCTCCCTCCTTTCACCGCGCGTTCCAGCTCCCTCATGACTTGTCACTTTCTAGCGTTCTGATTGTTTCTTGATCATCTAACATGTCAAGAGTCTTTGGCTTCGAGCGAAGCGACAAGCCTCCAGCCTTTCTAGCATTTTTCAGCATTTGTAGCATTTAAAATGTAATAAAGACCAGTCTTTCAGACTGATTGACTCTCTTTTTTTTACTACGTCTTGCTCATAAAGACCTCTTAGCACCCATCTCAATATGTGTCAAAAAATAGTCGACTGCCTTTAAAATGTAATGCGACACGCTTCACCAGTCAAATACACAGATACAAATCATTGTACGTAATGAAAACGATACGTATAAGGGCGGTGGAAAGAAAACCTAGCGGCAAAATGCGGAACAAGTATGAACCATCGCTCGTATTGTTGTTTGGCGCCTCATTTCCAGGCTTTGTGTTATAGACCTCGTGCGAATGGCGATATTTTAGCTGCTGGCGCCCCTAACAGTAACTCGCTCACTGCTTCCATAGGAATAGTGTGTATGATAGTTCGTTAGATTAGATTAGATTTTTATTAAATCCATTTGATCAATTACATGTATACAATACATTTTTGATATAGGACATGTCAGAAATTACATCTATAAAATAAAAGAACAGGTATATATTACTAATACTATAACTATTTTTAACTTATTATAATAACAGATCTTAAGAGATACAATCTTATTGGACAACTATTTACACCTTACTCTATTATCATAATATGAAAACTTAATTGTATAAATACAACAACTTACAGCTAGGTATTACAATTAAAATACAAAAGTAAAATATAATTATGGATTTCATCGCTCCTATACGCTAAAATATTCAACTACAGAGTAAAGACAATGGCACTGCAGATAAGCTTTCAACATTCTATCAAAGGTTTTTAATTTTGGAGCAAGTTTTTTATATTGGGGTAGTTTATTGTGTAATTTAACTCCTGCGTGAAAAGTTCCTTTTTGATATATGCTTGTGTGTATGTGTGAAATATGAATGTTTTGATTTTGTCTTGTGTTATGCCTTTGAACATCATTGTTTGTTTAAGAAAAACATAATTATTCATTAAATTCTTTTTAAAAAACATAATACTGTTACGGAAAAGGAACAATCTGTGTTGTGCTTCAACCCACCGTAATCCAGTTAACAAAAGTGTCACTAGGGGGGTGGCACGTAACAACTGGTGTCAAGTGGGATTACGAACTCAAGCACAACACCTGACGGTCCTGGTTTCAAAACCCGTGCAGGTTATTTTCTCTAATTTTCCTGTGAGTGCATGCCCTTTACAAGACAAACAACTAAAATGGAGGCGCAATTGGCAGCATTGCTAGAAAAGTTACGTGGCATGGAAGCCAAGATGGAAGACGGCCAGAAGAAGATGGAGGATGGCCAGAAGAAGTTAGCAGAGGACCTGAAGGACGGCCAGAATAAGTTAACAGAGGACCTAACCGCCAAATTTCTGGATGGCCAGAAAAATCTGGAAGAGTGTCTGCTGACGAAATTAGAGGAGAGCCAAGGGAAATTAGAACAGGGCCTACGTGAGGAAGTCGCAGCAGTGGAAAAGAAGTTCGACGCCTTACAAGTGGAAGTTGCCGAGCTGCGCCAACGCCCGCTGATGGGGGTGGAGGAGAAATTCAACACCTTACAAGTGGAAGTTGCCGAGCTGTGCCAACGCCCGCTGATGGGGGTGGAGGAGAAATTCAACGCCTTACAAAAGGAAGTTGCCGAGCTGCGCCAACGCCCACTGACGGGGGTGGAAGAGAAATTCAACGCTCTACGAGAGGAAGTAGCCGAGCTGCGCCAACGCCCGCCCACCGTTACACCGGGAATATCAGGAACGGGACATAGCAGAGTGACGCCCCCAACCTTCGACGGAAAGGTCCCGTGGAGCACCTACTTACGTCAGTTCGAGGTGGCCTGTTCCATAAATAACTGGAACAACACAGAAAAGGCTACAGCTCTCATTGTAGCGCTGAGAGGTGACGCCCTTAACGTCCTTCAGGCCATCCCGACTGGATCCCAGGACTACGCTTCACTGATCGCCCATATGGAGTCCCGATATGGAGATAGCCATCTTCAGCAGGCCTACCAGATGCAGCTCCGGACCCGGGTACAGAAGAACGCGGAATCCCTGCAGGAGTTCGAGATGGACATCGCACGCCTCGTAAGGCTCGCCTATCCAACAGCACCGGCCGACTTTCTGGAACAGATTGCGACGCAGACCTTCACCGACGGGCTACGGGACTCGGACACTCAACAGGCGCTGCGACTCGCGCGCAATAAGACCCTGGCAGATGCGCTGAGCCACGCACCTGAGTTCGTGACGGCAAAACAGGCATCTAGAATGCACGCGCGGGTGCGTCAAGTGGACGTCGACGAACCAGTAAAAACCAACGAGACCAAGCCCCTGGCCGACGAATTGATGGAGGAGCTAAGCTGTTTCTTCGATAGTCGCGGCACTACCAGCAACGACACAGCCGGAAGACAACCGGAGAGGCGGCCCGGAAGAGGACTACCGACTTGCTGGGCCTGCGGTAAAAATGGCCACCTGAGCAAGGACTGCGGTGATCGCCGCCGCCGAGGGTATCCGACGGGAAATCAGTCGTCTGAAAACCGCGCCGCCCAGGGAAACGAGTATTAGTCAGCCTTGGGGGGCAAAGGTTGGCTTGTGACAGTCGTCAAGCCCCGGCAGTCCAAGTGCGTGTGACGAAGTTACGGAGGGACAATAGCAGCCTGATGGTCGACGGAGTCGTCAACGGAGTGAGCTGGCCCATGCTGATCGACACGGGAGCGTCGAGGACCATCGTCAATCCCACCGTGATCCCGAAGTGGAGAGTGCAATCCACACAAAGGAACCTCCAGCTAATAACTGCGACCGGAGAGACCGCGCCGGTACATGGCGAAGCATCACTGGAGTTCGTCATTGGTCGACGGGCGATAAAGCATCCAGTGCTTGTGGCTGACGTATCAAATGAAGTGATCATCGGACTGGACTCCCTGGACCAGAACAACATCATCTTGGATCTGAGTACCAACACTCGGCACTTCGGAAGTGAGGAACTTGCTTTGCAACCAGCACACGAGGTCGTCGCCGCACGACGAGTAAGGCTGAGAGAGGACGTCATCGTTCCCGCCAGGACGGAAGTCAGCGCTGCCGTAATTGTCGACGGAACAGCTGAGGGAGTGGCGGCTGTCATCGAGCCAAAATATGAGGACATCCAGACAAAAGGATTGCTAGTTGCCAAGACTCTCATCAACACGACGTCTCGGCCGTACGTCCGCCTGTCCAACCTGAACGACTACGATATTACGGTTCACCGGGACACCAACCTAGGAGTCTGCGAGCCCGTTACCTGGATTGCCCGCATCACAGACACGACGGACGGACACCTGCAGACGGACAACCGAAGAAGACGCGCCCTGCCAGAAGAACTACAGAAGCTGTACCAAAGATCCCAGGACCATTTAGACGAGGAACAATCACGCCAACTTCGGGACCTGCTACGCGAATTCCAGGATGTCTTCTCCGTGGGGAGCAAAGACTTCGGCAGGACAAGCTTGGTCCAGCACAGAATCGACGTTGGGGACAGCGCACCGATTAGGGCCCCATTCCGACGTGTCCCACTCGCCAAACAAGCCGAAGTCGACCGGATGGTAGAAGAGATGGAGCAAGGGGTGATCGAGCCATCACATAGTCCTTGGAGTTCTCCGGTCGTGCTTGTGAAGAAGAAGGACGGTCCCACCAGGTTCTGCGTGGACTACAGGCGGGTGAACGACGTGACGAAGAAGGACAGCTACCCTCTACCCCGGATCGACGACACGCTGGACACCATATCAGGATCAAGATGGTTCTCCACCTTGGATTTGAAGAGTGGCTACTGGCAGGTGGAGGTCCACCCTAAGGACCGCGAGAAAACGGCGTTCTCTGTGGGCAGCGGGCTCTGGCAGTTCACCGTCATGCCATTCGGTCTGTGCAACGCCCCTGCGACCTTCGAAAGGCTAATGGAGTCCATTCTGAGGGGACTACACTGGAAGACCTGCCTGGTCTACCTAGACGACGTCATCGTTCTGGGAAAAAGCTTCGAGGAGCACTACAGCAACCTGAAGGAGATCTCGATGAAGCTACGGGCTGCCCAGCTGAAGTTGAGCCCCAAGAAGTGTCAGCTCTTCCAGAAGCAGGTCCAGTACCTTGGGCATATCGTCTCCGAGGAAGGGGTGCGCACCGACCCAGAAAAGACCGCAGCTGTGAGGGAGTGGCCAGTTCCGAAGGACAAGTCCCAACTACGAAGCTTCCTGGGACTCTGCACTTATTACCGTCGCTTCGTGAGAGGATTCGCCGACATCGCCAAACCTTTGCATCGACTGACTGAGAAGGACAAACTCTTCACGTGGACAGCAGAATGCCATAGTGCCTTCGAACAACTCAAGCAGGCTCTGTGCACCGCGCCTATTCTGGCCTACCCCAGACCTGGAACAAGGTTCATCGTCAATACTGATGCTAGCGACTTTGGCATAGGGGGATCCTGTCGCAAGTAGTGGACGGCGACGGGAGAGTAGTGGCCTACTTCAGCAAGGCTTTGTCAACGCCAGGAAGGAACTACTGCGTTCACCAGGAAGGAGCTGCTCACCATCGTGAAGACCATTGAACACTTCCACAAGTACCTGTACGGGCAAGAATTTCTCATCAGGACCGACCATGCATCCCTGCGGTGGCTCCTGAACTTCAAGCAGCCCGAGGGTCAACTCGCGCGGTGATTAGAGAGGCTTCAACAGTACAACTTTGAGATTCAGCACAGGAAAGGCCAACTGCATTCTAACGCCGACGCCCTGTCACGAAGACCGTGCCCCGAAGACTGCACCTTCTGTACTAGGAGGGAGGAGAACACCGGGATACAGTGCCGAAGGACTACCGTGGAACTTCAAGGGAGCTGGAGCCGCGAATCTTTCACGCGGGCACAAGCAGAAGATGATGACCTGGGGCTGATAGCCGAATGGAAGAGGGCCTGTGTCCCCAGACCCGGGTGGAACATTGTGAGCGACTGCAGCCCAAAGTTTAAGTCCTACTGGGCGCAGTGGGACTCGCTGGTTGTGAGGGATGGCCTCATATGCCGTACCTGGGAGAGCACCGACGGGAAGACATCTCGGGAACAAGTCGTCGTTCGAAAGGCTATGACGGAGGAAGTCCTGAAGGAAGTCCATGGAGGAACATCTGCTGGACACCTAGGGATAGAGAAGACCCTGGAGAAGCTGAGAGAGCGGTTCTACTGGATCGGATGCCGAACTGACGTGGAGAACCACTGCGCGAGGTGCCACGATTGCGCAGCCAGCAAGGGCCCAGGACGAAGACGACGGGATCCACTGAAGACCTACAACGTGGGCGGCCCCATGGAGAGAGTGGCCATCGATGTTGCTGGGCCATTCCCGTTAAGCGAGGCAGGGAACCGCTACATATTAGTCGTCAGCGACTACTTCACCAAATGGCCGGAGGCGTATGCGCTCCCTAACCAAGAAGCCGCGACGATCGCAGAGACCCTGGTGAAGGAATTCGTCAGCCGGTACGGAGTACCCCTGGAGCTGCACTCCGACCAAGGGAGGAACTTCGAGTCGCAGGTGTTCCAGAACCTATGCCAGCTGCTGGGAATCCGGAAGACAAGGACGACGCCGCTACACTCTCAGTCCGACGGGATGGTAGAGCGATTCAATCGCACCATCGAGAACCATCTCCGAATAGTCGTCAGCGAGCACCAGAGGGATTGGGACAGACATCTTCCTCTATTTCTCCTGGCCTACCGCGCCGCCTTGCATGAAGCCACCGGGTGCACACCAGCCCGGGCCATGTTTGGGAGGGAACTCCGTCTACCAGTCGATCTTGCCTTCGGCCGACCTGGGAATGGTCCGGTCCGGTAAGCCAGTATTGTCAAGAACTGGTCGACCAACTGGAGGACGTGCACGCGTTCGCGAGGAGGAAACTGTGGATCGAGACCGACCGAATGAAGACCCGATACGACCAGCAGACGGATGCCGGCGGGATTCCACGAGGACGACCTGGTCTGGCTCTTCAACCCATTACGGAAGAAAGGCCTGTCACCCAAACTGAAGAAGTCCTGGGAAGGCCCGTACCGAGTCGTGAAACGGTTCAACGATGTCGTCTACAGGATCCAGCGGAGCCCGAGGGCGAAGATGAAGATCGTGCATCGAGATCGCCTGGCAGCCTACGGAGGGACACAGACGGACCAATGATTGATCGGGACGATCAGCCTTTTAGGAAGGGGGTGGTGTTACGGCTGTGAGTTTGTGTCATCCCTCGCCGCATGAGTCACAACTGCCCCAGGGCTAGGCTGTGCCCTGCCTCGTGTATTGCGTGCGCCTTATGCAACAGGACTACTAGGACAAAGGGATGGTCCAGAATATTCGTGACTCAGCCAATGGAGGAAGCCTCGAGAAGCCGTGAACCCTGGATGGGTCTAGAAGCATTTATTGAGTCACCGGCCTGCTATATAAGAGCGACCTGTCAAGCAGTGGTTGTTGTTGTGTTTTACGAGCTAGTGCGAGCGTTTATCCTGAGCGACAGAAGTGTGGTGACTTGCGAAACCCCTAGTGAAGCCGTTTCTCTTGACAGCGAGGAAGTGAGAAGCATACAGGGGACTGCCTGTGTTTTGAGTGAGTGTGATTTCACTGAGCGTCAGAGATATTGTGAAGTGCCGTGCGAGTTACGAAATCCAGTGACATTGTTTCCCAGCTCGTGAACAGCGAAGCAGCGTGTAGCAGGTCATCGTAAGTAACTGTAATTTGTGTACATAGGGAAGAGTTGCATGTAGTTCTGTCAAGGCCACCAGACTCATTAGCGAGAAGATTAACTGTTGACAAGTGAAAGGAGGCAAGAGCTCTCCATAAGGAAGAGACTTGAGGAAACTGGAGTAAGGTCCTAATTGCTTGTATTTGCTGATGAGTAGTGTATCTTTCTGGCAAGCAATAAAGCTAACTTTTTTTTTAAGGAACAATCTGTGTTGTGCTTCAACCCACCGTAATCCAGTTAACAAAAGTGTCACTAGGGGGTGGCACGTAACAATACTTTCAAAGAGATATATGCAGGGCAGTGGGAGTATGTTTAAATCTTTAAACAGAGGTCTATATGATTATCTAGTGTTTACATTTGCCATAATTCTAATCGCCCTCTTTTGTATCCTAAACGTGCTTAGTACATCCTCCACGATAATTTTGCCGCAAAGTGAAGGCTCTAATGGGACTGAAACCCCATGTAAATTGAATTTATATACTGTATAATGTAACGTTGTGAGTGAGTTGAGAGTGTGTGCGTGCATGCATGTATGTATGCATATATGTGTGTATGTATGTATGCATGTGTGCGTGTGTGAGCGTGTATATGTGTGCGTGCCTGTATCTTCCCCAAAATATGACCCCATATCTTAAGTATGAATGGAAATAAGCAAAATAAGTATTTCTTAATGTGTGCATGCTAGTGCAGGTTTTTAAAATACGTAACGTAATGCACATCGAGTTCAGTTTAGTATTCAGATATTGTATATGTTTATTGCATTTCAAGTCATGTTGTATCCATAGTCTTAAAAACTTTGTTTCTGATTTATTTTCTATTTGATGACCATTTAATGTTATATTGGGCTTCGCAGGATTCCTATTCTGTATAGTGTGGAAATTTAGAGATACTGTTTTTTTATAGTTTATTATGAGGCGATTATTATTATTATTATTATTATTATTATTATTATTATTATTATTATTTATTTACCAAAAATTGTACCTACAATTTATGGACGGCAGATAGAGAAAGGGCAAGCCCTACATACACAGCACTGTCTCCATCTCCGTTCATTAAATCTATACAAATCTCAAATGTTACATTATACAATTTACACTTGCTATATACACATAATCTGCTGTACATGACGTCTATATCATACAATTCATAAATAAAAGGGAAGATACAGGCACGCACACATATACACGCTCACACACGCACACATGCATACATACATATATATATATACATACATACATGCACGCACGCACACACTCCCTCTCACTCACAAAGTTACATTATACAGTATATAAATTCAATTTACGTGGGGTTTTAGTCCCTTTAGAGCCTTCACTTTGCGACAAAATTGTCGTGGAGGAAGGTCTTTTATTTTACGAGGCAGGTCATTCCAAAGACGAGCAGAGCGATTGTAGAACCCAGATTGATAATCTGTTGTCCTAGCGAATGGAGGAACGAGGGTGACACCCTGTGCTCTACGGACTGAGCGATTTGACAGCTGAAGGCGGTGAAATGGGTACAGTATAATGGTGCCAGCTAGAGATTTTCGGAGAAAGGTGAGATCTATTTGGCTTCATATGTCATTGATGGATGTTAATGGTTTTGTCAAAACTTTGTTACCCTGATTGTAAATGAGTCGCTCTGCTCGACGTTGGACTGCACTTAACTTCCTCATGTTTTCCTCGGTAGTTGGATGCCAGGCAGGAAGTCCATACAGAAGAATGAGCCGTATCGTGGAGAGATACACCGCTCGGAGTGCACGGCTTCTGAATCCCTGAAGATTACGTCTTGAAAATCCTAGAATTCTAAATGCCTTACACCTAGATTCCTCAACGTGTACATTCCACTTCAAATTGCTGGAAATTTGTATTCCCAGCATTCGCAGTGAATTGCACATGGGAAGAACTTTTCCGCTCCGTGAAAGGCTATGTGCAATAGGCTGTCTGGCCCTACCTAGCCGAATATATTTACACTTGTTTACATTCAAGGTCATCTTATTTACATCTCACCACAGTGCCACACTGTCCAGATCTTCCTGTAGTGCTTTGACGTCATCATTATTTTTATGTCCGGCTCTGTGGCTAAATGGTTAGCGCGCTAGGCTTTGGCCCAAAGTGCCCCGGGTTCGATTCCCGGCCGAGCCATCCGGGATTTTAATCTCCTGGGGTTAATTCCCGTGGCTCGGGGACTGGGTGTATGTGGCGTCTTCATCATCACTTCATCCTCATTACGACGCGCAGGTCGCCCACGGGCGTCAAATATAAAGACCTGCACTCGGCCTCTCCGGAGGCCACACGATCATTATTATTATCATAATTTTTATGGCTCTGTAAATTATTGAGTCGTCTGCATACTGCGCCATCGTGGACGTCACACAGCTTGGAAGGTCGAGGGTAAAAACCATGTACAACAAAGGCCCATTCACCGACACCTGTGATACTCCCGAAGTTACCACTATGTTCGGTGACTTGGCCCCGCCAAACACGACACACTGCGTTCGACCTGCCAGGAATGACGTCAACCATGTAATCAGTTTGCATCCGATGCCATATTTGCCAAGCTTTAACAAGAGTCTTTGATGAGGCATCTGATCAAAAGCTTTGCTTAAGTCCAGGGCCACACAGTCCACTTGGGAGACGTTAGTCTGATCCAAAGAGTTCTGCCAGTCATCAATCACTTTTGTCAAAAGAGTTGTACAAGATCTCCCCGGAACGAAGCCATGTTGGCTTGGATTTAACAAGCCTCGCTCACTCAGGAATTCTAGTACGTTCTTAGCAACCAGGCGCTCCATACATTTACAGATACCAGACGTTAGAGAAATCGGGCGGTAGTTGTCCATGTCTTCCTTGTCACCATCTTTGAACACAGGGACCACGTTAGCATGTTTCCACTCTTGTGGTAGAGTCTCGGTGTTAATGGACTGGTTGAAAAGTGCATACAATGAGGGTGCTAGGGCATCTGCATAGTAGTGGAGGATCCGAGCAGGGATTAAGTCTGGTCCTGTCGCGGCATGGGGTCTAGTTCTCCGTAGGCTGTCTCGAACTTCCTGTTGTGTGAAATATAGACTGGCTAGGGGAAAGAGAGGGGATGATGTCCTTGGTAGGAACATTCCTTCACTGGTGTCTGGTGGAGAGAAGTTACTTTGGAATTTACAGTTGAACGAGTTGGCTATGTCTAGTGGGTTGGAAATAGAAAGTCCGTTATGTTTAAAGCTTTGTGGTGTGGTGTTGCCACTTTTGCTCCGAATGACTGTCCACATTGCCTTGGGATTAAAGCTTAATTTGTCCATATACGTACTGTAGGCTTCACGAATTGCAGATTTGGTACTATTTCTAGCCAGCCTATACTTGTCCCACCTGCTGTCACTTGGGCACTGTTTCCACTTGTTATAGAGCTGATTTCTCTTTCTTATTTTGGATATTATGTCCTTTGAGATCCAAGGTGTTTTTTTTTCTTATTTTTAATTGTAACCTTAGGGATCACTTCATCGACGCACTGAAAACAGATTTCCTTCCAAGTATGTCAGGTACCATCTATATCTACACTGCTGGTGAGTGAAGGTGTAATGACCGTTAATCTGTCCAGTAAGATGTCAGAAAGGAGTTTCCAGTTGGTACGGGAGTAATTGTAAACTGTTCTGGTTTGTAATTTTGGACTATTCTTTTTGTGGGTAAATATAGCTAGGAGGGCTTGGTGATCACAAAATCCAGGGATGACTTGTAGAGACTGAATTGAGGATGGAGAGTTTGTTAGGAAGAGATCGAGGGTTGAACGGGAGGTCTCAGTAATACGGGTAGCTTCAAATATGAGTTGATGGAGAAATAGATCATAGAATGCTGTAAGGAAGTTGTTGGATATGGGATTATTTGGGATAGGAGCGGCATTTCTATTCCATGTGATTTGTAGGTTGAAATCACCAACAATGTAGACAGCGTCATAATTTTGTTGAACGTTTTGCACCCGTTTGAGGGAGAGAATCAGCTCATCATTCATCAGCTGGGACGATTTCGGAGAGCGATAGACTGAACCGATCAGATATTTACCGTTACTACATTGAACCTCAACCCACATGGCCTCAGAGTCAGTTTCCAGCTGATGGACGCGAATTGCATTGTACTCGGGTTTCACAGCAATGAGAACCTCACCCCCTGAAGTCTGCAGTCGGTCCTTCCGGAACAGCTGGTATGTGTCTGGTAACACCTCCCGATCACCTACCATCCCAGAGAGCCACGTTTCACTGCAACACACAATACTTGGATCTAGGGCGGTCACTGTAGCATGGATGTTTTGTTTCCGTCCCGGCCGCGTGATGCTGCGTGCATTGAAGGCGAGCAGTGACAAGTGTTTATATTTACAAGTGAAGTATTCAGGTTATTTACACTATTTACAGAGTCACTGGGAATATCACTGGTATTGTTGCACAACGAGTCGGTAAACGGCGGCATAGCACATTGTGACCATTTGGTTAACTCCAAGGAGCATATAATAACAGAGTAGAGACTCTCTGCTATTTTTGCGATCCGTTAAATTCAAGAATTGCGTCATTGTTTGGGCTCCAACTCAAACGCACATGGTGCGCAAAGCTACTAAAAAGCGTCACATGGTGCGCACCACGTGGCGAATTCCAACGCCACTGAGATGCAATAACTGGCCGTATATTGTGCAAGAAATATAAGTGACCGATGGATCTAGGTTGCTTTCGCCGAGTACGTTAGCCAACTTACGAAATGAGAGGAAATCGAATCGAGTTTGATTAATCTGGATACACATCATTATTGTTGCTTTAAAGCAACTACGTTTTCTTTTTGAACGCCAACATATTAACTTAGATTGAATATTAAGAGGCAACGAACACCGTAAACTTGAATTTTGTACGTACGTTGTGGTCTATGACGTTGGTACGATGAGAAGAAAAAAAAGGACTGTCGATGTTTTATTTCCTACTTTTTTTCAGTTGCTTAGCCCTTTTAAGACGTTTAAGTACAAGCGAATAGTCTTTTTGAAGTTTCAACGATAAAAATAAATAAATCATGAAGTTTCATGCAAGTTTGCAATATTAAGGTACCATAACCTCAAAATTACCGCACCCCTATTCCGACCCAGTACGCCACTATGGCTGATTTATTTCTGCTATACCTCCTTCTCTAAATAAATTGTATATGCCCAATAATGTCATTTCATTACAATTAACTTGGCCTCAATGAACAAATTAATTTTTACTGTATCCACAGAAAAAATATAGGCAGGGTTGAGGATTGTCTTCAAGGAAATGAGAAAGCTGATTTTCCAGACAGTTTCAATTGATTTATTAATTTATGTTCAATCATGGTACACATTGTACATTCTTTCACATGTGAGTCATAACTTCTGATGAGTGAACGTCAATGGCTTAGTCGACTGGAGACAGGATTGAAGAAGACCATGCCGGGCTCAATCAGATGATCGGCTATGCTGCAGGACGGTGGAAAACAACTGATCAACCAGAGCCAAGTACACTCCAACGCAGGAAGACCTCTTGGCTGGCTCCGATCAATCCTCAGGCTGAAGAAGCTGTAAACTCAAAGAGGATTATTCTTGGTGAACATGAATTTTCAGCCTGTAAAGCAACACAATTCCAGTTAACGCAGCATTTCTTGCAAGAAATAAGAGGGAGGGGACATTTGGAAGATGTGGTTGAACGTAATGGTGCAACACATTACCAGTTACATTTAATACCCCCCATCTCAGTTTAATGGCAATTAAAACCTCCTGTTTCGGGCATGTTAAAAGGACCCCTGCAGGCCAAATGTACGAAGCCACATCATATTACTGTTAAATACAAAGAAAAAAATCTGCATCACAGGATTATTGTGTCCATTGTATTAAAAGAGAGAGGGGAAAGAGTGTGTCCTACAGACAAGTTGTCAATATTCTTGAAAATACTCTATGCCCTTTAAATATAAATTTACATTGGTCGTTAACCTCACTCATTATTTCACAACATGTGTGTTTTGAAATGTGCACAGTAAATGCTAAAATCTATCGTTTTAAAGTTAGGCAATGATGATATTGTTGCTTTGTTGAAGGAGGACTGGTGAAGTTCAAAACATGTGCACGTATATCTACCCCCTGTCATCTTTTTTGTCGTGTGGCCTCCTGAGAGGCCAAGTACAGGTCTTTCTAGTCAACGCCCGTGGGCGACCTGCGCACCGGAATGAGAGATGATTTAATGAAACTGGGCAAGGATGTGGAAGGAAGCGGCCGTGGCCTGTCAGAAGATACCGTTCCAGCATTTGCCTAGAGTTGAAAATAGGAAACCACGGAAAACCATTTCAAGGATGGCGACGGTGGGGTTCGAACCCACGTCCACCGAGACAGCAGAGAGCTTGGGCCCATGGCCGAACGCTGCGCTTTAGCTGCTGGCATACCTACACCTAATTATTATTCTTTCAGAGGGATCGGAGATGAGATACAATGAATTGCTATAAAAATTGAAATAAGATTTCATTGAACCGCCATCCAATACAATACCACCATTGAAATATTGCATTCACTTAAGTCAATGCGGTTCCACCTAGCCAATGTGTACAGCCGGATGTCGTAACAGATGGCAACATCACAAGGAGCTGATAAAAGGATGAAATAAATGAATATGACCAAGCAGTTGGAATGAAGCGACGTACCGTCCAGGCCATTGGGGGATGTCGAAAATGGTAAACCTGACCAACAAAAAAAAAAAACAGTCGCCAGAAAGATAGGCCCCATGGCCTAGCACTGCACTTACATGATTGCAGCTACCAAATATGTAAAAACTTGACATTAAACTATATACAGTACACACACATGTACTGACAAAGTGCAATGTACAGAAAAATGTATCTCCTTTGGAAATTACTACAACATTAACATACTGTTACACCAGATTATATATATTTCCAGAATACTTTCACAGCACAGGGCAGATGAGCTCGTATTTCCGCCCCTTAAAACAATAACTATTTTTCACAGCACGTGTGCTAACCGCCCAACTCTGCCTGTGGGTGTATTCCATCCCTCCCACCCTTGGGAGGGGGGGGGGGGGGGCACAATTCATAAGACAAGTAGGAAGCCTCAAAGAATAGCCAAGGTTTCTCCTTTTAGTTGCCTCGTACGATAGGCAGAGGATACCATGGGTGTAGTCTAAATCCCCACCCACAGGGGGCTGCAGTGTTGAAGCCACACAAAGAAATTATATTGTGTTGTTGATTCATTTCGGGGCTTTGCGACATTGTGGTCATGTGACCCCGTGTACTTAGGTGTGTGTGGAATTTGTCTGGTAACCGGTGTTATTGTGAAGGCTGTATTAGTGTGTGTAGTTGCAACTCAGATGAGGATTAGGAAGGAGGCGGCTGTGGTCTTAATTAAGCATTCGCCTGGAATAGAAGTGGGGAAACCACCGAAAGCCACTTCCAGGCTGGCTGAGGTGGGATTGGAACTTCTCAGTTTTTGCGCAACCCTCAGGCCAGAATTAAACTTCTTGGCAGAGCTGGGAATCAAACCCGGGCCTCCGCGGTTACAGCCAAGAGTACTAGCCACTACACAATGAGGCACAAAAGCAGTTATGTATATGGTCAGTCACTGTGCATAGTTGATGTGCGACAAGTGGCAGTATACCTGATCTGGTAATTGGTACCCGGGTTACAATAGCAATGGCATCCACATTCACAGATGTTCCAATTAAGGCATTTTATAATAATAGCAAGTCTATGAATTCATCGGTACAAGTCCAGATATTACAACCCACCAAACAGCAAGGCATTTGGGAGGAGGGAGTTACGTACACGATTATCCGGGCCCTGCTTATAACTTATCATACTCCAAACAGTCACAAGCCTAATTTTTTGGCTCTATGTTAACCGTGGAAACTTGCAATTACATGTATAATTCTTCCGAGGTGTCAACATAGACATACTGATCATGATTTGTCAAACTAGAAACAAAACTTCCTCATGGAAAACATCTCGGTGAAGCTTACGCTATCTACTGATAGGGGCAGATGACCTCGTAGTTCTGCCCCTTAAAACCTCAATAACTACCTACCTAACTGACTAATAGCCTAACTACAGGGATGAACAGACACAAATCTACATCACAGATAAAGGTGACTAAAATGGACAATACTGTACCTGGTTTATCCAAAGGATTTGTATAAAACTACTATCATACGGTAATCCAAGGGAAATCTACACAGGTGCCTATGCTGGTTAGATATCGCCATCACAATTCAGAGCAGTACACGACCTTCTTGCCAACACGGTAATTCTGCAATAAAGTGACAGACTATTCATCATGAACAACAAGTGAAACAAAAGTTTGAGAAATGATGAGAATGTAGGCTACATTTAGAGAATAAAGAGGATGTTCATCCTTCCCCTAAATATAATGTACACCATTAATCCAAATAGAAAAGGTCTACTTGTATGTGTTAACACATTTTCAATATAATATAATAATTTCTCATTCATACGCGGGCAGATTTTCTAAACTTCTAGCCGATGGCTGGATTACGGGCAATACACATCACATCCATCATTACTTCTCAAATATTGAAGAACTTATGATCAGTTAACCTATACAGGATCTCATTAAGTCTCTATTATTATAAACTTAGCACGACCAAAAACAGAACTCAATTCACACACAATCAACCAACAATATATTGCCATTTTATTGACTGAATCTACCATTACCTTTCTGTATAACACCAAATGTCGAGACGTAATAATTACTTTGACTTGCGAACTCCACATCACATGTATCCAGCACCGTCCATGATCACGTTGCCATGGCAATATATAATTTTCCCAAGGACCAACAAAATAAACGGAAAGCCCCTAAAATCTAGTGACAAACAACATTGGAAACAAAAGTTACAGAGTTCGGGCCCAAACAAAAGAATAATTATTTAACGGACGGAGAAAGTGCTTGAAGTTTCTTAGGCCTGGTTAACTCTTCTGTAACGGAGTCTGCAGACTGCTGTAAAACCTGTTTAGTTTCACCTTTTATTACGAGTGTTGTATCGTCCGCAAACAAAATTTTCTTACGTGAATGAACGTTCTGTGTTATATCATTGATATATAGAAGAAAGAGTAGTGGGCCCAAAACCGATCCCTGGGGTACTCCAAATTTAATAATTCCCTCATTGGACAATGTTTCATTAAGTAATTTGGTTTCATCATCTTTGTGTCTCAAGCTTACTATTTGTTTACGCCTTGTTAAGCAAGACTCTATCCATTTATTAGCTAGACCTGTAATACCATATTGATTTAGTTTTGTAAGGAGGTTTTTATGGTCAACAACATCAAACGCTTTCGATAAATCCAAGAATAGGCCAGTTACATGTTCCTTATTGTCAATTAATTTCAGTATACAATTACTACATTCATAAATTGCTGTACGTGTAGATTTTTCCGTCCTGAATCCATGTTGTGAGTTTGATAGTATTTTATTTTTTTCTATAAAACTTGCCAGTCTCTTATACATGATTTTTCCACAATTTTTGCAATACCAGTTGGTAAGGTAATAGGACGATAGTTATCTAATTCATATTTTGAACCGTTTTTGTGCACTGGAATTTCTTTTGATAACTTCAAAATATCCGGGTAAGTTCCTGAGAGAATTGAACTGTTTATTAAGTTCGTAAGTGGATTTATTGTAGTTTCTGCACATTTCTTTAAAATTGCATCAGAGATGCCATACATGCCAGCACAGAATTTATTTTTTAGCTCTTTTATAACTATTCACACCTCTTCACTTATGGCATGATTTATAAATAAAGAATCACTGCATATATTTATTTTATTATTAGAATTTAGTGTATTTACCTGTGATTTATTTAATAATTTTTGTGGAATTTCCAGAAAATAGTCATTAAAAGTGTTTGCTATTTCTTCTGGATTATTAATCACTTTATTATTCCTGGTCAGTGTAATGTCCCTTTGTATTTTAGCAGATTTTTCAGTTTCTTTATAGATGATTGGGAAATTAAAATTATCATTATGCATTTTCTTTGCTAGTTTTTTATTACCTTATTTAATATGCTAGTGTATTTTTTGTAGTATAAATTGAATTCAGGTGTTGTGTGGTATTGTTTATATAATTTGTGTAGAAATTTCTTTCTTTGACATGAATTTATAATCCTTGTTGTTATCCAATTGCTAGCTTTGTTATTTTGATTAGTTCTTTGTTTAAAGGGGAATGCTGTTTCAAAATAGTGCTTTAGGGTACTGTTAAATGCATTAAATTTATCATTTACATATTCTAGTTTATAAATTTCTGACCAAGTTTACTTATTTAATAAGTCATTGAAATATGTAACATTTGTTTCAATGAATGACCTGCACTTTGATTTTATTCCTTTATCATCATTATTATTGATTGTTTCGGGTACTTCAAAACTCAGTATTTGTCCATGGTGGTCACTAAAGCCCGGACAATAGACTTCTATTGAATAGTGATATTTATCTGTATTTATAAAAATTTGATCAGGAGTGGTTTTACTAAATTTTGTTATTTTGTTATTTTTGTATTTACTGTAGGTTTCAGTCCATAGAAAATTAGTAACTATGTTAATAATTCACAATTTCTATCACATTTTAAGAAATCCACATTTATATGCCCACAAATTATTATATCGAAATTTACTTTTCTCATGTTATTGAGTAACAATTCTAATTTATCTATAAATAAACGAAACTTTCCAGACGGAAAACGGTACATGCATACAATTATTAACTTCAACTGCTGTATTTTTACGGCAGGGAATTCAAAATCCTGTTCCATAATTAGATAATCATAAGCTGTTAACTGTTCATGATCTAAATTATTTCTTAAGAAGACACAAATACCACCATGGCTAATATTAGATCTAGAGTATTTACTAGCTAGTATAAACCCTGGGAATTGAATTAATTCGGGTTGTTCCTCTTTCAGCCAATGTTCTGAAATACATAGTGCTGAGATGTCTTTAAGTTCATTTTTAAGCATTAGATTTATGTAATCAATTTTATCATAGAGAGACTGAACATTCTGGTGGTAAATTTTAAATTTGTTACTTTTGCAAGCTTGTGTTGGTGATTTATTTACATTACTATTATCATAATTGTTATTATTATTGTTGCTAGTCAAATCCGAAATACCATTGTTGCACTCAGTTGAATTTGACATCAAAAGATACTCATGTGAATGCGGCTTCTTTTACCAGTTTCCCTGCTTCCACTCTAAAGATATTACTGTTGAACTATTCTTACCACTTGAATTTACAATTTTGCAGGTTTCATCACTAAGACACTTTTCCTAACCTATTTAAGTGTAGGCCATGCCGAGTGTGGAACTTCCTGTCGAATTTACTTACCTCTATAATTTGGACATTTGGAAAACTCTTACAAATTTTATGAATTTTTCCATTTGTAGCCTCATTTTCTACAGTTACACATGATTTGGGAATTAAGTCATATCTCTGCGGAATGTTTACAATAATGACATTTGTGTTATGCATGGATGGCAATGTACCCTTTAAATCTTTGATTACCTTTTCACTCTCGTTTCTATAGACGTCGTTTTTTCCAGCGATGATAACTGCGTAGTCCTTTGAAGTTAGGGACGCACACTCTCCTACCATCCCGTTCGTGACTGCTGAAATTGGAGCTCCTGGTTTTACTGTCGAAGTGACCTTCATTTCTCCGCTTCTCTCCAATACGCTTGCTGCTACATCTCGCCCGTGACTATCCGCAAATATCCACATCTTCCTGGTTTTTCTCTTTATCCCATTCTTCTTTTCTTCTTGAAGAAAGTCATCATTTTCTTCGACGAGCGCTCCAAATGAATTTGAGAACTGAGTAGGACAGTAAAATAAGTTATTTAATGGTGAAATGTCATCCATGGAAATTTATCAGGGTTTAGGGAATATTCGGAGGGATACGTCGTATTTCACAGCCTCTCAGCTTAAGAAAGGCGAAACGCTCATTGTGAAATAAAAGTTGGGAGAGGACATAATTATACAGTTTGTGTTTGCGAGAAACTAGCATTAACCAACCATCTCATACTGTTAAATTTCATTTTGAGTTGCAGTGCTTTACATTTTGCACTGTTATATATATATATATATATATACATATACATATTTAGAATAGTATTATCAACGTACAACTTAAATTTTCTCTTTCCCATTTTTTTTTAAATACGGTATTTATTCAACAGATTAATCGCAATAAGAAATCTCAATTCCCTGAGAGTGGATGTATACTATGTCTTTCAAAATAACCCTTTGTAGGTTTCAAGATGTTTTCAACACATTACGAGGGAGATTATTAGAAGTCTTCTTCCTGCTACAATGGGAAAATCCTAAGAACGTTTCCGTGGAAAATTGTAAACGAGAGGGTCTGAGGATTAGAACACGGTACACTCAGACTTGTGAGGCTACATGTATGGCCGTTTGACTGCAATAAAAAAATCTGGGGGGGGGGGGGGGGGGGGAGGAAGGTTCAATTCCCAGCTCAGGTATCCTATAGGCCAAGTTGTTTTTCTTGGTTTACCCAGGAAAATGCGGGGATTATTTCAACATAGGCTTTTGAACAGTTTTTACGCACACGCAAGTAGGCTACATGAGCACAAATAATGAGCAGGGCACTTCAGGAGTAGTTTACTGCACGAATACTGCGTAGAGGAGCTGGATTTCTAAACTAACAACCTTCATGCTACTGCAACCCGGACATTATATTGCTATAGGTCAGGATTGTCTCACTCTTATCGAGATTGGGTGCCCTTATTCATGTTGTGATTGATGACATCGCGTGCAATGTTACCTGTAGTGGTGACATCAAGCTCACCTCAGTCTTATCACTATTTATGGTCATGATATCTGTCGATATACTCGCGTTACATAATAATCTATATTTAAACACACTTCCTTCACATTGCTCATTTTCATGAAACAGTGAATCTTCCCCAGCGGCTCACAAATAGTAGGACGTGGGTTGGTGACCACGTGACTCCAGCTGAGCATATCATTACTTCCACTTGTGATGGGCTACTCTCTGTAATCTTTCATGTCAACCTCTCTTCGCGCAGTTAATCTGCTACCCTCCCCTCGTTCACGCTGATCTGATTAGTTTGGCTTCATATAAGACAGTTCCTGGGTCTGTCAGGACCTCTTGTCGGTGTTCTATTTATAAAAATGCTGACAACAAATACCACAATTAAGGAGGCGTTCCTTCTACGAATGTAATGATTTGTTTTGTTTCTGAATACGAATAATTACGTTCCAGGTGGATATTTCTGTATGTATAGTTACATTCAACAACAGAACGGTTTGCTCTACTCTCTGTAGATATTTTACCATCTTGAACTAGACATCTTTCCGCAACATGACCTAATCAGGTTGCTCCACTCACACGGAAGTCCTACAGAATACTTGAGCGACTAGCCGCTAGAGCGCAGCAACGTTCATTCGCACGAGGTCTATAAAGTAGGCCACGGTTCTTATAGTGTCCAACCGTAAGGCAACGTGTATCTCGTAAAACGGCGAGAGCGGCGGCGATTGCGTAACATCGCGATATGTCTCCGCATTCGATGACGAGGACAACTGTATTCTTGTCAAACAGAAATAGTGCCGATTGCGCAATAAAGCTATGTTTTCCCGTGCCCGACCTCAAGATCAATGGAAATCTCGTCAAACGACTAAGTGTGACACGGACTGTGTAAATCGCGATGTTTTCTCCGTGTTCTACCGTGAAGCCTATGGAAATCTCGTCAAACGGCTGAGAGAAGCACCGATCGTGTAATATCTCGAAATTTCACCGTTCCTGACCGCGAAGAGAGAATTCTGTGACGATCACGTAACATCGCATATATTTATTCGTGCCCTATTGCGGGGACAAAGGAAATCTCGTCAAACGGCCAAAAGCGGAACAACCTCTTGGTAATCATAACGTCTTATACACAAAACGACATAATAGCTGAAACCACTAATTTGATATTAAATACCTATTATTTATTTAGTTATTAATCATTTGTTTATAGTTTACTTGTTGATTTCTTACTTTTATTGTTTAATTTTACAAATACAGTGAACCCCCTCAAATCCGAACCCTGGAAATCTGAAATCCCGTTTTTTCTTTGGACAATTTTAAGTTTGAAAAACACTTGCAAAGAGAAACTTATTTATTTCGTCATTAAACAATTATATATTCTACATTATAACCTTATTTTACTAGTTGAAAAATGAACAAAGAAGTACAGTTAGCATACATAACAAAGTCTAAATGTGCCTACATACTTATCTAGTCCAGGATTGAAAAACTAAAAAGTTGGTTATTGTAATCCTTAGGTTAATCACTTTGCAAATCAATGAAATAACAATAGAAACACACAAAATATCATTTAATCTTTGTCTTGAAATCAGTTATCTTCAATTGTCAAAGTGACGAAAACCTTCTTGTGGAGGCAATTACGCGCCAGCGTCTCATGAAGATGACATCGTTTGGCGCGACTGCTGCGTGTTATCCTACGAAGCGCAATGCGATGTCAAGAGCTGATGGCAGCTTCAGTTTGTCACTTTGTCAGTCCTATACCGTAACAAGGGCTGGTTATTACGTTATGGATATGTTTCGGCTAATTGAAATCCGAACAGTCTACAGCCCCAATTAGTTTGGATTGAGGGGTGTCACTCTGAATTAAATATCTTTCTAAAATGGTCCACAGAATGTTTTCTTTATAAATTATGTTCAGAATAACGTGCATTTTCAGGCCCAATCATTAAATATCATCAGAATTATTGTGTTATAACACCGTAAGTGAATTTTATTTACCCTTTAATTCAGTTTTTTTTTTCACCACGCGATTAGCTTCTATGCTTGCAGACCGCAGATGCATCTTGAACTAAAAGGTAACTAAAAATAATTAGAAGGTAGCTAAAAAGTAGCTAATTTTTACTTCATTCTTACAGTAGACACCCTGATGTAGCAAGTATTGGAGTATTACTAACACAAAACGTGGTAATCCAGCAATCACATTTATCATACAAAATGATAGAGCTACAATACCTACATTTAACCTTTCAATATTCATTCAGTATGGTAGTACGTTGTAGCATTGCCTACTAGCTTTTCCTAAAAAGAGAACCCAAAACTTTATGAGCAGCCTATTCCAGCAGGATAACACTCGACCACAGGCAGCAAGGGTGAATCCAATAGATGGCTGATGACGTCACGTTGTTGAAACCAACATCTCGATCAGCTGACTAAAGGAAACTGCGGGTCACTGCGGGTAGTTTAGGGCACTGAAATACTACACGTGATGATAGAATTGGGTTATTTAAAGTGAGTTCTATTCATTACTAAGTCAGAACGGTGTATTACTGTGTTGCGTATGGATGTAAGGAGACGTTTAAAAAAGGATCGGGCATTTCTTTCCATATGTATGTTAATTCATTGCTAAATAACCCTAAAATTCGTGACTTAATTACTTGCATTTTTTAGCCTACGTTTCCTCTTAACTCCGAAACACGAAAGAAAAATGATTAAACATGGAAATGCTGGAATTTATTATAAATTATTATAATTTACCCTATCCCTTACTCCACTGAACAGGCCTGCGTTTATGCTCGAAGGTATCAAGTATTTATATGTCCATAGGCTAGACGTTTTTCTTGTTTTTTGTTGTTGAGACTGCTAGTAAATGCATCTCTGAACATAAAAATGCTTAATGTCCCTATGCTGGATTAAATGTAGTGTGGACTACACAATGCAGTCGTCAATCATGTTCAGTGTCAAATTACAGGTTATGCTACAAATGTGACGGTGTAGACTTCGATAATAAATATTAAACGTAAGTTATGCAAAGTGCGTTTGGTTGAGGGAATTTTGAGATTCTTCTAGGATAGGCTACATTGCATCCCTAAATTAGTCAATTCTTCTTAGAATTTCAAAATTCTGGGTTATTTTTGCGAAGGTTTCTATGATTCATGGAAAATGGAATTTAAAAACAGTTCATTGATTAAAATATTTTCCTTTGTAGCAAATGTAATGCATAGTTGTTAAAAACCAACGCTTACTATATCGATAGACTTCCTTATTTCCATTTTCCCATGTTCTGTTCACTTTCAAAAAATACTGAAGAGGAACGGTAACGCTGAATGAGAGCTCATCGTACGATAAAATGTTCTTACGTACCGGTACTAAAATTCGCCAAAATACATTTTCTAATGATGAAAAATAATTTGGGAAATGATGTAATAAGTTAATAGATTGAAATTGTTTGGAGCTTTCGGGCGTACAATCAAAAATGACCAGCTAGACAAACACAATTCTGTTCAAAAATCAGTAGGCCTAATTCAGAGTTGGATTTGTTATTAAGTATTTACAAGAGGGGATCCTGGATGAATGAGTATTACGGAACACGCCAGCCACTTTTTATACAAACCCAATTCTGTTCAAAAATCAGTAGGCCTAATTCTCAGAGTTGGATTTGTTATTATTTACAAGATGGGATTCTGGATGTATGAGTATTACGGAACACGACAGCCACTTTTAACACCAAATATGTTACATTCTTAAGCTTTGCTACCTTCCGGTACGTGAAGAAACATGCGATGCTTTTCCCAATGCCGTATAAATTACGAAAATGTGTGTTTAAACCCTCATTAAAAATCATTTTCCCACATACTCCTATAACCTTCCATTACGAGGTCCTCTGTTTATCCTTTAATCAGCTGATCGAGATGTTGGTTTCACTTCACAGTACAGGCGCAGTGGGGCAATGCGCACTCTAGTGTATTTATGCTCTAAGGTGGCATAGGACTGCCTCCGCAACTTTGGCACACTGCCATGGTCCACCTGATCCCCAGTTTTTTCACTAATGGAACATGTCTGGGGTCACCCGATATAGAGGCGGCACATAATCTGTGCAACCAGTTGCAGCAAATATGAACAGATCTACTGCAGGAACCATGTCTGCCTCCATGCCCACCCATATTGCAGCCCATATCCAAGTTAGAGTTGGACTAACAGGGTACTAGAGCCTCCATACAGGTGGTCAGTGTTCCGGGATAGGTTAGTTTGTTCCAGTAGCGTAGCCAGGATTTTAGTTTTTTTTTGGGGGGGGGGGGGGGATATTAGGTCCTCATCTATTACTGCAGAAGTTGATATATTTTTCTGATTATAAGTTAAATCAATGCAAGAGTGAACTGTTAGTGTAATCTTGGAACTATTTTGGTATAAACTATGTGATTTTGGTTCAAAATTATTTAAAAAAAGCGAGGAAGCGGACTTGGTGTTTAAAGTGACTGCAGATCTTGTGATCATAAGTCATAAAACCTACAGTTAAAGAAAATAAAAATAAAAAATAACCCTTGGCACTACAGCCCTGAAGGGCCTAAGCCTACCAAGCGACTGCTGCTCAGCCATTTGGCTTGCAGATTATGGGGCAACGGGGTCTGCGCGTCTGATCCCTCGGCCGTTAATCTTGGTTTTCGTCACCGGGCCGCTGCCTCTTTGATCAGGCAGCTACTCAATTGCCCTCACGAGGCTGAGTGCACCCCTTTCAGTCCTCAAGTCAGTTTCTAAAATCCCAGATGGAGCCGGGAATCGAACCCAGAGCCTCCGGGTGAGAGACAGCCGCGCTACCCCAACACCACCTACAGTTTTAAGCAGGGCCGCAACTAGAGTGAGGGGGGGGGGAGGGGTCAAGTGCCAGGACGTTGGGCCTGTGGGGCGCGCCTAAAGAAGGTGCTTATGTTGGTAAGAGAGTGGGGGCAGAAATGCTAATACCGAGATGTTTAACCCGAAGCGGGTACAAAGAAGAAATAAAAGCTGCTGTCGTTGCAAAAGCAATTGAAGCAAGGCGGCATCATTGTTGTCGGCATCGGCATCATTCTAATCTGGCCATGTCTCTCGGCTGCGTGGTATGACAAAGTTGAAGGAACACTTGTCTCAATTGCGATTGTTACGAAGTTCTTTAGGGTTCATTTTTAGCTTAGGCAAAACTCTTCAGTCTATTCATGACTGTCTGAATTCCGCCCTTTGTTGCTTTCTGTTTTGAAGTAGCTCACAGCTGTATCAGTATTTACATTTGTCTCTGTCTTTGTCTCTGTCGCTCAGATTTTCAATTATCA
Source organism: Meconema thalassinum (assembly GCA_946902985.2). NCBI lineage: Eukaryota > Metazoa > Arthropoda > Insecta > Orthoptera > Tettigoniidae > Meconema > Meconema thalassinum. The sequence continues at coordinate 517,108,641 of OX336389.2, forward strand.
GTTATCAGAATACTGCTATTATGGCAAATTCACACGTTTCAGTTCAAAATGTTCTTTACATTAATACCGTAGCCTACTTTGTCTTGGTGTTTTTAGTTTATTTACCAGAAATGATTTTAGTCAATTGAATAAATCTGTCTCCTCCCCCCCCCCCCCCCCAAAAGCCATCAGAAGTAAATAACAGGTAGAATACACGATAGAAAATTATGTCATCAATAGTTGCAGAACAGAGAATACACCCATAAAGAAGGTATATTGCAACACTTTTAGGTCTATTATTGTTAGTCTAATTTAAACAGCGCTGTTTTAAGGTAAGCCTAACGGTCGCTATGGACCTCATTCTTGTTTATTATTATTATTATTATTATTCAGAGGAAACTGTAATGCACTTTAAATGAAATGAAAATCCACAGCCTGCTTCCAGTCGACCCGGGTCATGGAATGATGGAATGAATGAAGCCCCCCATCTAGCGGCGAGGATATGATCTGTGCCGGCTGCCGAAGCCTGTCGCACTCCCCTGGAGCAATGATTAAATGAATGACAGATGAAATGAAATGATAGTGGAGAGTGTTGCTGGAATGAAATTGTGACCGGGAAAACCAGAGCACCCGGAGAAAAACCTGTCTGCCTCCGCTTTGTCCAGTACAAATCTCACATGGAGTGACCGGGATTTGAACCATGGACCCAGCGGTGAGAGGCCAGCGTGCTGCCGCCTAAGCCACGGAGGCTCTAATACACTTTAAATAATAATAATTTAATACAAACCTTTTAAAACAAATCGAATAACTTTACATTCTATCAGTGAGCGATGCGTCTTTCTCGTGCAGAGAAAATTATTTGAAAAAGTTGTTGCTATATAATGAAATGCGGGCCTCAGTTTGCTACACATAACAATAAAAACTTGCATTAACTTACCAAAGATTTATCCAGTTTTGGCTTCTTTATGACAAAGCGGTCCATTTTTAAACACTCGCTAACGTGACAAAAAGAAAAGAGCAACTATCAAGGAACTTGCGACTCTTCCAACACTACCACTAACAGACTGTATATCGCCTCTCGCATGGACACAAAACCGCCGTAAATCCCGACAATGGCGACAATCAACCACGCAGCGTCAGTATTGTAGCCATTGTTGAACACTGCTATTTCTAGGAAATGGTAATTAAGAGCTGACAAGAGAGTGTAAGCAGCCAAGCTATAACTGGCCCCCTGCAGAGAGGTCTTTTGCTAATTGGCAATCCTAATCTCTTGGCAGACTTTTGTCTCAATCACCTGGTCACAATCCTAATTGCTACCCTGTTATTTCAGCTCTTTCAAGCAGTGCAGGCACGGAAAATGATGTCTGGCCGTGCTGAGAGTGTTAGTACATTCTTTGTCATTGCATTTACTGTACGGTATTTAACATTTCGTTGTAGGTTCTAAATTTGTTCGAGCCATTGGAAAATATAAAGGCCACCCAGATTTCTGGATTTTTTTCCTCCTTGGTGTGTGATAATATTTTTGTCAGCCAATGTACATTACGGATAAGGCTTTTGTGATGCCATGAACAATGCCAATATAATATGAGAGAGACAACTCTCTTCTTTCAGAAAATTGCCTCCCTGACAGGTCCAAATTTCAACAACAAAAAAACAGATTTTATACTGTGAACAATATCAATTCAATTTACAAATAAACTGAAATAATGCAGGATTCTCAATCAATTTAGCCAGCATGTCGCCCCAGTATGCCAATGAACCCAAGTATAGAATCTCTAAGTTTCACTGGAAACATAAACCACCTAGAATAATAGTAATGCATGTCAAAACACAAGATATCTTTTGCATACAATTTCCTCAAGTATGAACAAGTAGCACCACATTCTTTTGTTACTCGTAGCCAAGGTTTGGGAGTTAAGGGAAAGTCATATTTTTTTCTTGCTCAATTTGCCCTAAATCTGAAAAATAAGTGTGAATAAAGGGTCTAAGACCTTGTTTAAAGCAATTTTATTTTGCCTACGAATGCTTATTTTGTCCATTTTGATGGTTTACATCATATTTTGTTCATTTTAGTGATATTAGGTCATATTATGAGCACTTTTGTTTAAATTTTGGCAAGGTACTGTACCCGATAACCCGGATAGTAGGCTGTCAGATATCCGCCCCCTCAATCGGATTGCCAATAATCAAACACGCCGGCATAGCTACATCAATGAAACTGGCACTGACAGATACTATCGAGATTAGAGCACAATAGTTAACAAGAAAATTATTGTGGAACACACCAAAATATACGGGGGTTCATACTTACCTTTACTTACCTCTTAAATATATCTCGGGGACTGGATTGTCAACTGGATCACTTAAAAGTATGTCCTCACAATAACCTCCACCATGATATTTAAAATGAACCAAAACGAAGACGAGAAACTTTAAACTGCACAATAATTTATTTCACATAAAGAATGATTTTTAACAAAAATGAAGCAACAAAATATACGTGGCAATCAGAAGCCATCGACCACATAACCATGTCCTCCTGTAGGACCTGTATTCTCTACATATAATGTTTTAGCTTTCTCAAGCTTATAGCAACGAAAAATAGTAATGCACTGGGAATGGAAACGGGATTTGGGATGAGACACATATATCAATTGCTTTGCGTGTTTATATACTGCACATTATTTATAGCCACAAGGCTATTATGAAACGCCCTTGGCCTTAGTAACACAGTTGTCCGGGCCAGCTGCAAAGCACCTGTCTTGTCAAAGCGGACACCCGTTCGTTCAACCCTACCATAAGCGTGTTACCTCATAGCTTGGCTCTCTCTTTCAAACACGTAAATGTTCACATCTCAACTGAAATATTATCACGCAAATGTCTTACATGCTTCATTCAAACACCAGTGGATTCCTCCAACAATCCCAAATCATGATTATTTGTTCAAACCACTTGCTTAACTGGCGATGTTTAGAGTATAAAAAAACTCTAAATGTTAATAACAAAAGTTCATTAATTATTTATAACAATAATAAATTGTTTATAACAATGTCAAATGACCATTGAAAATTTAATACACGCTTCTATTAATCACTATCATTTCAAATTATTTAACAAAGATATTTACAAAATTATTTTACAATATTAAATTGTTTATATTATTTATACAAGGAATACATTAAACCACACGTCTATCCGGTTGATAATTACTCAAAACGTGTTGATATAAACGACCAATGAAGGTTAGTTATATTTAATTGTCAAATTCAGGTTTAATAATGTTTAATAATAATTATTAATATTTGTGACTGTAACCTCCATTCAAAATCTTTATCTCAAATTATTTAACACTCTTGTTAATTTTAACAGTATCTTCATATGAATAATCTTTCAAAGAACAAGAACAACATTCAGCGGGAAAATACCTCGCTCATAACGCACAAAAATGGCACAACAATTGGCCCAAAATTCATCGTATATCTTCATATATATGGCATAAAAATCTTCCAAACTACACACAAAAACCTCCACTTATTAATTCAACAACTTCATTAATTATTGTGGGAACCTCCTTCATTATTCAAGGGCATTACTCAACAGCGACTTTTACACGTCCACTGAATTAACGATTATACATCCATTGTTCCTCTTTAAAAATTCTTATATTCATCAATTGTAATAATGACTGTTATTATTTAACCTTCGTGGGTTTCATTCATGAATCGATATGAAGTAAAAATTTGCCAATCACAAATAAATTTAATAGCAAATACGATTAGACACTCCTGCCTGGTCTATCAAAATTGAGATTAACATCTTCAAAGTAACGCAGTATAAAAATACTATCTTCAAACAAAGTTCAACTAAACTGCAAAATAGTCGAATAGAATACAATTAGATTGTGGAATGCAAACATTATTGTTCCAATCTAGAATTGAGAAAAACTCCTATCAAATGTTCATTACTATAGTGTATTCAATAAATTGTAATTAACGTTCGTATTTCATAAAATTGTCTATAATGCAATGATAAATGTCTATGTTGCAATCATGTTCATAGGACGACTAGTATTTCAAAGATCGTCGATATCGTAAAAGATTTTAACGCTCTAAAATCTTTTAAATTATTCTTCTTTCTTGAGGATGACAGAAAATTGGTCAAAGTAATTTACTGAATAGAATTACATTAATAAAATGACACGCTGTCTGAATTCAAATCTGCCATAGCAAATCGTTAACTTTACAGTTAAATAGAGACTACAAAATATGCAAATTACTGAAAGAATCTAATATCAGTCTCAACTGATCCAAAATTATTTAAGTATGCCAATGACATAGCAATGTCACAAAAATCGAAGAAAAAGGCATAAATCATCGAAGTGTACTGAGTACAAAAATATCAATCAATAAAATGGGGCAAAAGATAGGACAGAAAATATGGGAAGAATGGTTGCTCAAATATCGCTACAAGACTCAAATAATACAAAAAACGTTCACGACTACCTTATCTGCCGATTGAAGTTCCAGAGGAAAACTCCCCAAAGAAGACTGCTGATGGATCCATTTCACCAACGTAAAGATGAGCTCCATCCTCGAAACAGGAATCAGCGTCCTCGGAGAATCGAACTGCTTCCTCCTCCGAAATTGCACTGCTCCGTGGATACGAAAAAACATCCTTCCGGCAAAATTCTTCATTGTGCGCCGGGATAACCCTGGCCTCTCTTGAAAGTTCTCTGAAGTTCTTGCAGGAATTCGCCATGAAGTTTAATGTAGTTATTTCCGCAGAAATATTCATAGTTGTGGAGTATGAAAATATTTCCACTGTTATCTGGTATAATTCAGCGATGGATTAACGATGCATGAGTGTAGTTGGATGTTCACTACATGCTCGCTTTTGTAGAAAGACGATTAACGAAGTTCCATGCTGTTACTTTACTCCAATAATATATGTCCCAATTGCATCAAAGCCTTAGCCTTCCATCTCAACTACTGTCATAATCATCAAAAGCACTGCAATATTATAATGTTCCATAGTCGAATGTATCGTTGTAATACCAAACTGTTGCACTCCACGTGTCAGCCGTAGTGTATAATATGGAATTTAAAAGTGTTTCTCCTGTGGCGAGAAAATCACTTTTGTTGGCAGCCTAAAAGTTCCAATATCTTTCGAAGTATCACTGTGAAATTGTTCAAATCTTGTATACACCACAATGTTATACTGCCTAACAGAATTATCATAAAGGCTGAAGTTAGCGCTTGATATCTTGACTGGTGGAAACGTTAATGTGCGCGTTTCAACTTCACCTAGTTTCGAGCAGCGTAGAATGGAACTGCTCCGAGTTCGTTCGATGCGGCAGGCTTTCACCTCACGCTAAAGACACCTTACTTCACTGAATCACTTGAAAATAACACTATATCGCCAGAAATATATATGAGATCTGAGTATGAGAGCTCCTCTCTCCTGTGCACGACCTTTTATCAACTTCTTAAGGGGCGTATCCATCCCTACCATAGCCTGTTGCTGCGTCATTGCTGGAAGTTTTAACTTTGGCTATACTTGACGGATTTTCAAAATTCAAAAACTCAAAATTAATTTCTTCAAAATTCCAAATTAATGCCATAACTGAAAATAGATTTCCACAAATCTGCATGCCAAAAGTAATCGAATATCGTAGTTTCAGCAATCTCCGTCTTCCTTCCAAACTATCGTTCATTGGTTCGCGTCTCTCCTCCAATAGCGTAGCTTCTTCCTTAGCACAATACCTTGTTTCCTGCGACTGCGTCGTAAATCTCTGAGCTTTCTCGAACAAAATCATGACGTCACCAAGAATCTCAGCTCAATCAGCCTACTGGCATGAATTCTACGTCATCCGTGCCTACGTCATGAATATCCACGTCACAACTATGACATTCATAACTTTACTGATATTTTCCAATACAGCCACCGTGGTCTCAATATAATTCAATTTCCGGGGGCAGTACATGTTACTTTTTGACTTTTAAAGTCGCACATTTTTCCGTATTGACAGAATATAATAATAAACAAAGTTTTTTATGGTTCCGCCTAGCCAATAATTGTTTTATTAAAGATTTTATCGTGACATAATCACTTGTCTTTATGTATGTTGGTACATGTTTCGATGTCTTGTAACATTGACACCTTCATCAGCCTACGGTTTTGGTAACACTCAATGACATTAACATACTTATTAAAATAACACACAGATGATTAAAATAACACTTTAAAACGTTTTTTAAAACACTGTCATTAAAAGTCTTGGAAAAAGGCTTGGTGCACTGTTTTGATTTCCAATGTCCTGCTTCCGATAATAACCTCCGAAAACCAGTAAGAGGTGACCATTCATAACTGGAAAAGAAAGTCCCTGTGTGAACTATGGTAAATATTAAACCGAAAAAGTGGAAGGCTAAACAAAGGAAAGGTGGAAATATGTAAAAAAAAGGAGTGTGGTGAACTTACGGTGTGGTTGCGGCAGCGAGAAATCGGGCCGTGCTGAGGCATACGGAGACTGTGCAGTACTGGTATGAAATAGCTTGGGGGAAAGAGTATATTGTTATTTTCAAAGTTGATCTCATTGATATTGGTTAGGGGGTCTGTTCTTTGGGCAAAATCTATTTCGATTTCTTCCAATATGTTCACTAATTACAGAGTTAAATACAAACCACCTTAATTTTATTATTTAACCGAGGATCTACAAATCCCCTTATTCCACCCCTCTACCCCATACCCCCATCCCGCTCCTGTCCTCCAAAAATTGCCAGTATACTACCCCTCCCCCCGCCCCTCTCGACTGAAGCCTCGCCCGCTTCCCCCAAGCTATTCCATACCAGTACTGCACAGTCTCCGTATGCCTCAGCACGGCCCGATTGCTCGCTGCCGCAACCACACCGTAAGTTCACCACACTCCTTTTTACATATTTCCACTTTTTCTTTGTTTAGCCTTCCACTTTTTCGGTTTAATATTTACCATAGTTCACACAGGGACTTTCTTTTCCAGTTATGAATGGTCACCTCTTACTGGTTTTCGGAGGTTATTATCGGAAGCAGGACATTGGAAACCAAAACAGTGCACCAAGCCTTTTTCCAAGACTTTTAATGAACTTTCATTATGACAGTGTTTTAAAAAACGTTTTAAAGTGTTATTTTAATCATCTGTGTGTTATTTTAATAAGTATTTTAAAGTCATTGAGTGTTACCAAAACCGTAGGCTAATGAAGGTGTCAATGTTACAAGACACCGAAACATGTACCAACATACATAAAGACAAGTGATTATGTCACGATAAAATCTTTAAATAAAACAAGTATTGACTAGGCGGAACCATAAAAAACTTTGTTTATTATTAAGGTACATGTTATCCGGGTAGAATTTCAAACACGGGATTTCTAGATAATGCAGTAGATATATTTTTCTCTGTATTCCTGGAACAGGCAGATAGCAGGCTCAGAAGACCTCATTTCAAGATAAGCTTCTGTATAGATGTCTCTCTGAAAAATGCCACCCCAGCATACATGAGTAGCAAAGCGTGGTGCAATTATATCGCTGCACCATTATTTCCCCTTGTATAATCTCTATTCATTCATTCATTCATTCATTCATTCATTCATTTATTTGCAATGGGGGGTGCGTCCCCCGGTGGCAAATTGGATATACATAACAAATAAATAATTATACATAACAATTCAATAACAATTATACAACAATTAAACTGGAGTATTTACACAAATAGTGAGTCTTTTCTTAAACAAACCTATATGTTTGGGAAAAGGTTCTAAGACTGCGGCAGGTAGAGAGTTCCAGTTATCAATGGCACGGTTTACAAAAGAATATTTACCATAATTTGTTCGCTGTGGTCGCCCCTTAACTTTGAAAGGATGATCGCTCCTACCCATGTAAGTGGGCTTTCCCAATCGTTTGCTAAGCTCACCCCATGCTGGTTGATTTGTGTACGTGTTGTACATAGCGCAGAGTCTAGATTTCATCCTCCTAGCCTCCAGTGATTCCCACCCAAGTTTCTTTAACATACGGCTCACACTGCTCCTGGGATTAAAGTCACTGAGCACAAATCTAGCGGCCTTTCTTTGCACCATTTCCAACTCATTGATGATCCCTACTTGATATGGATCCCAAATCGCCGAGGCATATTCCAGAATAGGTCTTACAAGTGACAAATAGCCTAATTCTTTAGCAGAGGTACTACTTCCTTTTAATACCCTCATTAGTGCAGGGATTTGTAAGCTTTAGAAACTACACATGACTACTCCATTTCATATAATTTCTCACGTGAACGCCCAAATATTTGCAAGAATCTTCTTCTACAAGTATTTCCGAGCCAATGTTATATTGAAAATCTTGCCTTCGCACTTTCCCTATTTTTATTAGACTACATTTTCTTGTGTTTATTTTCATTTTATTTCCAACGCCCACTTATAGACCAGGTTCAGGTCATCTTGAAGTACTGCATTGTCTTGGGAGTCATGTATCTTTCGATATATTACACAATCATCCGCAAACAATCGACAGTCACTGCGAATCCCATTTGGTAAGTCATTTATAAACGCCAAAAATAACAAAGTTCCGATTACGCTGCCCTGAGGGATACCCGACGGTACGGTAATTTCATCCGAGAATCGGCCTTCAACTTTCACTTTCTGGGAACGACCCGTCAAAAATTCTTGGATCCATAAAATTACTCTTCTATCAATCTTCGTCGAAGCTAATTTATGGAGTAGCATGTTATGCGGCCCGACATCAAATGCCTTCGCAAAATCTATAACCACGGCGTCGACTGAAACTCCATGGTCTAACGATTCGCTAATGTCTTGAAAAAGTGATAGCATCTGACTCGCGCATGAGTAACCTTTCCGAAATCCATGTTGCCTATCATTAAACCATGATAATGTTTCCCACTGTTCCCTGAAGTAGTCGCAAATGAGATGCTCCATCTGTTTACAAACGATGGACGTAAGGCTAACCGGCCTGTAGTTGCCCAATTCAAGTCTGCTCCCTCCCTTAAATATTGGGACTACCGTAGCTCTCTTCCAGTCATCTGGGATTTGCGCATTGTTTATGGACACATTAAACATCACCTCCAAGTATCGTGCCACGGCCCTACCTCCTAGTTTAAGTACTTCACTAACAATATTATCAGGACCCTTTGATACATTGAAACGTAATTAATGGTCTACGGGTGCCCACTTGAAAGCCTTTCATCTCTAAAACCTTGCCGCTCAGTCCCTCCCAACTAGTAATGAGAGTTTGGGGTGTCTTGGAGATAAGAACTCAACAGCCAACTTCCACTTAAAGCCCCTAGACCTCATAATACGGCCCCGTGATAGGTGAGAAACACTTGTAAACACAGGGTCAATCGCATGCCACTTCCTTTGTGACCGCTGGGGTTGAGTTGGCCGTCGCGACTATAGCACTACTAGGGGTGACTGACTGTCGTATGTGGCACGCCAGCAGTGGGAGCAGTGTGACGCACCACAGAAAACACCTGATTGAAGTGTGCACCACGAGGTCTCCATACATGAACATGGCTATCGTTGGAGCACATAGAGAACCTGGATTTGTTACTAAGATCAACCCAGCTCTAGTCTGAAGTAGTCCAATTTCTCAGTCCTGACACTGCTGCAAACGGGTGAGTGTCAATATCGGAATATGTAAAGGGTGTTGTGAAACCAAAATACCCTTTAACAAAGCTCCTGGAAATGGCGCGGAGCAACACAGGCCTCTGCCAATGGTCCCATCTGTCTCAGGATTGTGGACGCCAAAGCAGATGAATCTGCACAGGCTTCTCGGATGATCCGATGGTCATCTTTCGTTGTGGTCTCTTTATGGCTTTCTGAGCCCTATCGCCATATGTGCATGTCCTCACACCATAATAGTCTCGTCAGAATGCCAGTACAAACATCCAGCCTCGTGCTGCCCTCTCCAGCTCTGATAAATGGATAAGTGAACTTCGAATATATTGTGGAGGCATGTGGAATGGTTGACCAGGTTTACACAACTGGGAGCAACAGTCCACTACGTTTCAGTAGCCTGTGAGAGCTCTTTTATAGATCTGGGATGGGTGTATGGGCTTGGCACTGGTGGCGAGACCATTCTACTGATTACTTTTCCACAGTAATCAAATAACTGTTGGCCTGAGATGTAACTGTATTCCGAAGTGTGCAGCAAACTGATAATATCTTTGTAATGCTTGAAATTATTATGTTGGCCAGTGAAGTAGCGCGCGTCTTACTGAGATGTACCATACCAACTGATGAGCCCATTGCTTACCTTCCAACTTTTACAGTGTTTTCTTTTTTCAAAACAAAATTACAGAATTATATTGTGTTTTACGGTTTTAATCGCTTATCCTCCCAGCTCGGCTTCACCCATTGACTATGAGGGATCATTACTCTACTGCTGTAAGGGCGGTGTCTAGGATCTGAACCACTTTGTCAGCATATGCAACTGGGGATAGTGACAGGCCGATCGCCCAGGCGACTGATAACTTGGGTGTAGGCCTAATTAAGGATGGGTCAGGGAAGGGATTTTGGAAGGTAGTTGGCCATAGACCTGTTGGAAGGAACTGTCCCAGCATTTTCCTGGTGGTGAAAATGGGAAACCACGAAAATCAATTTCAGAACTGCCGAGGTGGGATTCGAACCCACGCTCTCTTGATGGCACGATGTAGTGCGTCAGCGCTCTCAACCACGGTGGCTTGTATGGATGAACCACTACAGAATATTTTGCGAACCAATATCTTCTCTTTCAAATTTATGCCAAAACAAGCTTCCACAGACCCCGATAGATGGTGCCTGACCAGTGAATATTGGATACATAGCTCTGATTTGTATTTTGCCAATCAATCTTGAATACAGCGCTCACTGATAATTGCTTCTGAATCCTAGGGGCTTCGTATCTTTTTTTAATTTTTTTAAATGAAAGATTCATTTATCATAAAGTCAGTTTGTTCACGAGTTGCAAACGTGAGGTGGTGCGCACATAGGGAGTATGTTGTGTAAATAGTTTTTATTTTAACAATATTTGTGGCTGTTTAATTAAAGTGAAATGCTTTTTCCCTTAAATTATCATCAGTTAGGCCTACAAGTAGCATTTTATATTAATGCTGAAAAATCTGCATATCTGTAATGAAGAAAAAACGGGCCTGTTTTCGTGTTTTACTGTGTTTTGTTGCATGCTGTTTGTCGCATATTTTGTCGCTTGTGGTTTTTGCAGAAGGCCATCTGGTAAGTTGGCAGGTATGCCATTGGTACACAGGGGAAAAAGGCTGGTGAAATCGATTGAAAAACCCGGACAGTTTCAGTTACTTAGTAAATAGAATTGTTATTACTGTTATTGGTTATCATCGTAATAGCAAAGCTACAATTGTTAATAATTTATTCATTACCACCTTCTGTGGTCTGGGGCTGTGTATGGAGATTGCTTACCTGTAGGTAATTGGTAATTAGCCTTGCACATTTGAGAGAGATCTGTCTGATAACCTGTGTTATTGTGTGTAATAATGTTATTTGTTTTACGTCCCTTTTAACTACTGCGGCTTGTAGAGATACCGGGTTGCCGGAAGTTTTCACCAAAGGGGATCTTCAACGTGCCAGTAAATCTACTGACATGGCTCCTTTACATTCGTGCACCCTCAGATGCCAACTGACTGTGCCAGAATTCGATCCTGGTGCTTTTATGTAACTGTACCAGTATATGTACTTGCGATAGGGGCTAGGATAGGGAGGAAAATGGCTGTGGCCTTATTTTGGTACTGAGACCGTATTTTGTATTTAGTTGGATATAGGTTAAGTTGGCAATAACACTGATGGCAGCACTGCGGAATTCCTTTGGAATGCAGGTGCGCGGTAGTACTGTGGCGAGGTCAGGAGCTGTCAGCAAACCGCCGTACATGCCGACGACCACATGTTGGATATTTTAATACTTGTATTGAATACAAGATGGACACAGCACCACTGTCGTTATTTTGAACATCGTGGTAGAGCAATATACACAATGCAATATGAAACAAAGAATGGGAAACGCATCCTGTGGATAAAAGAATATAACTGAGAACTTTTATATGAGTATAAATGCATACAGTATTATAACATGTGATTATCGAACTGGGCAATGATATATGTATCGATAGTTGCTGTCGATCAGAGAACAAGGTGCATTGTGGATCACCTGGAGACAGTATGATTTGCGAGAGCAAACGAAGAGTTGATTAGTGAATACAACTTCAGAGAGGAGGGTCGTAGAGCTCTCTGGTCTAAGACTTGTTCGTGCGTAGCCGTGAAGACGTGTGGGTTCGGTAATCGTGGAGTTGAGCCGACATATACGTGTTACAGTATAACGTGATAGGATTTTCGTCTGATCTTATTATAGTTTCAGACAGTGATAACCTTCAATTCAAGCACAGCGAACTTGCAGTCACGTATGACAACTTCTTATTAAGCCAATGGTACAACATTGTGTTCTACATTGCAGTACCGAATAAACAGCTTTAGCCATGATTGTCATAGAGGATATAAAGAGAGAGAGATATTGCTACGTTTTGAAGATGCAGAATATGGGCTAAACACAGACAAGAAATGTAACACATAGCAGCGTTGAATACTCGGATGATTACTTGATTCCAATATGAGCAACTATAGTATGAGGCTTTATAAGAGAAGATTGAAGAGACTATAAAAGTCTGAATGACACTTTGTACTGCTACATAATGAAACTGGCTTGGCTTACTACATCAATGTTGTCATGTTCTCCAGCAAGTGAAAGAACTATGAACTTTGTCAAATGAACATCTGTTAGCTTCGTCTCGTTTCGCGAACGGTAATCGGGCATGTGTTATAGCATTCTCACTTCATTCAACTAGAACTTCAACAAGGTAGCTGGAAGTTTTCTTTTAGTAGACAGTATGAATTTGTCATGCTTTTGAATGTTCCTTTTCACCAATTTTGATTAGAGTAGATAAGAATTACAGACGAGGGCTAGGGTGATTCTTTAATCATTTCTGTCCGAGTATGTAATTCACTTTGTATTTCAATTTAGTAATTATTGTAGTGTTACTTTGAACATTACCTTGCTTTCATTAGGATGTAATTTGGGAATAAGATAGAAGAATATAGTTTGTTGGGAAGACAACATGAGAAAAATTATAGGGAGAAGACGACGTTAAAATTATATAAGAATAATTCTAACTCAAGCAGATGCCCCATAATCCGTCGTATACGTGAATTCGACTTTGAACAAATTCTCTGGACTTTTTGAATTTGACTTCGATTATATTTTTGAAAGCTCATGCAAGTTATTAGATAGACATTCAGGTCCATAAATTTGGCAGATTGAGCATAGACATGGAACATAGTGATTTCTAGTATGATTCTTTGCGATTGTGCAAATTTATTTCTGGTAATCCAGATTTTTTTTTTTTGAAATTCTTTTAATTTTGTCTCCCTTTGTGAGCTCGTTCAGTTTTTAAATTTTTGTGGTTTCTTGTGGGAAACTCCAACTTGATTTAGCGTTCAAATTCAATGCTTAATTTGTACCTTCTCAAGATAGGCTCTTTCCCATGCTGTAGTTTTGACGTGTTTTCCTTTGAGGAGGATCTCCCGTGGAATTATTTTCAATTATGCGAAAACTGAATCGTTCTTTTCACAATGGTCGGTGAGATATACTAAAGAAATACTTCGTTTGAGAAAATGTAATCAGTAATGATATGTAATGTAAAGAGAGAAATGTTTAAAATATATGTAAGTCATAATCGAGGTGACAGACTTCGAATTCTCACACAGTTATTTGGACTTGTGAATACAATATTTTATCATTGTTCTGATAAAGATTATTCTCGACACTTTAACTTTTGGCTAATTTGAAGCAACATATTTATCCATGATTGTATAAAAACTCGTGTAATATTCGTAATGTTTGGAATTTATTATAGTTTCAGACAGTGTTAACCTTCAATTCAAGCACAGCGAACTTGCAGTCACGTATGACAACTTCTTATTAAGCCAATGGTACAACATTGTGTTCTACATTGCAGTACAGAATAAACAGCTTTAGCCATGATTGTCATAGAGGATATAAAGAGAGATATTGCTACGTTTAGCGATGATATGGTAATAATGGAATTTTGTATGCGTATTTGGATTGCAATTTAGGAGATATTTGACATATGTGGATAGTCAATATCAATTTTTCCAGCACTGAATTAGCTTTAGAGCTATTGCTGAGTGCACTACGGTGTATTATTTTGAACGTGAAATTGAGTCACGATTTTAGCTAGTGGAAAGCTAATGTACAATTTTGAATCCAACATTTAAGAAACCAAGTATTGTAACAACATCGTTAATATTTGTTAAGATTTAGTAACAATTGTTTTTAGAATATAGCTTAAATGGAAAGACTATAATATTAATACTTGTATAAACTTGAGCTATTTATAACTAAAATATTGAGTGATAGACAATCTAATATCTGTGAGAAAGTGAAATGAAATATAATCAATATAATTAACAATACAACGTCCGATTAGCTTAATTGTTTGTCATTTAGGACGGCACGGACTTGAAAATTGAAACCAAATAAATTCATATGAATACATGAAATTAACGTGATGAATAATACGAGGCGCAACTAAATCTCAGGAATAAAATGTAATTATGTAAAATATGAATATATTAATTGCTACGGTTGAATATAATATTTTTATAAATATGTCAAAAAGGGTTTACGATAATATCAGAATATTTTGTGTGTACATTTTTTTTCTTTGAACTTCGTTCATGATGATGAGACGATAGGCAGTTTGTGTGGCCTAATTAAGGCGATTGTTTCTTAAACATTTTTCATGCTTCGGCAGAGGCATAAAATTATAACTTTTGTTCAGTGGAGTTTTCACTTCACGACATTGCGGTTTCTGTTAATAATCTTGTGTTAATTTTAAATTTCATACGAATGACTTAGTGATTTCTATTCGAATAAGAATGTGCTTCGAGAACCAGTGGGTCATTAGCTAGGATGCTTTTTAACGCGCCCGAGATTAGATTAATTTAATTATCTTTAAGAGTCTTGGTAGCTCACTTTAGGCTATTTTTCATTTTTTTATAGACCACTGGCATCTTCTTATCACATTCTTTTTAATTTTCGTGGTATTCCTATCCATGGTCTATCCTTGGTGGTGGTATCTTGGGGGTTATTTTCAGCCGGGGAATCCAGATTCTACGATCCTGCATTTCTTTTGGATTTCGTCAGGTAAGACCACGTGGATACGGGTGCACATTAATATGGCGCCCAACGTGGGGGCCGAATTGTTTTAATTCGAGTGTCGTAGTGGATGGGCACATTTATTTGGAGACCCAATCATTGTGACATTCGGGTTGGCATCCTCGAGCTCTCTAATGGATAGTCATATTCGTAAAAGAACCCATTTTTCATGCGGTTAACGAGTTGACTTGTTCGAATTTCTAGTCGTCAGCATTTGTCTGTGGCACTGCTACGATTATAGAATTCGTTGGAATTCGCGTTTCTTAGAAACGTGAACTTGAGTTTACTCAATCTACCTGCTATACAGATAGAAGTATCGTAATTTAATTTAAATTCATTAAATATCTTTGCGTTGTTTTAAATGTAATTCTAAATGATTTTAGTTTGATCATAAGAGACATGCCTTGGAAACTTTTATAGATCAACGTGGTCATATGGGGCAGCATATGGGGATCGTTTTTCACTCCATGCTTGTCGGCCATTTTATGCTTGTTACCGGCGATGATAATTGGAAGATCATCAGTCATATTAAATTCATTTCTATTTAACAATCAATTCAATAAGCTAGAATTGCGATTATAACTTTAATTAGTTCTAATATGAATCACTATGCGCATATACCTCCTATTTTCTTATAGATTTAAATTAGTTAATAAGTATAGCTGCAAAACAAACTATATTGTTCATATTGGTGAAAAGGGTCATTCTGGGTATGTCAATTCTGCTGTACATGTGTTGCATTTCTGTATTTCTCCATTTAGTGTTGTAAAATGTCAGGGGATGTGACTATGGACGATGTCGTGGCGTTGTTACATGCCATGCAGGAAAAGCTAAGCAAACAGGAGCAGGACTTAGCCGATATTAAGTCAAATGCTCAAACTAGCTTGGACAATTTAAACGAAACAGTGACTAAAAATACAAATTCAGCTCAAGCTGATATGTCCCAGCTTCATTTATCCCTTAAGCGTTTACAGGATAGTAACCGCAAAATTTCCGAAAGATCCAAAGAAATTAAGGAAAAAATAAATGATGTAGAAACTAGTGTAGATGGTGTTCAAGGAGATGTAAGGCTTGTACAATTAGATATAAGCAATGTAAATGTAGAGGTTAGCCATGTACGCTCTAGTGTAGCCACTGCGGAGGCTAAACTTGATTTAGCACAAAGTGATATAACCGACACCAAAAATTAATTAGTACTGAGGCTAAGCTTGATGCCACTCAGGAAAAGATAATTAGCACTGAGGCTAAAATTGTAAACACAGAAACACTTGTAACCAGCATGCAGTCAAATATTTCTGGCATGAAGGAGGACGTCAGAAATGTTAGACTGGAACTGGAAAACAATCAGAAGGAGAATAAAACTAGCTGAGATGCCCTTTAGTTACAATTTTCTAACTAGGCTATCACCACACAAAGGACCTTATCAAAATTAGAGGGTGATATGGTCTCTTTGAGGGAAAAAGTTGATGATCATAACAAGGTTTTGAGAAAGGATCTTGAAATCGATCTCAAGGCCATTGTTAGTGAACAGGTCACAATAATAAGAGGTGAAATCACAAAGATTAATGAAGATGTCATTAATAATGTCAAATCTGAATTAGAAATAAAAGTTGCTAAGGTCGAAATTAGGTTAAACAAGGATATTTCTCAGGCAAGAGAAGACGCTGAGAAAAGTAGCGATTCAGTTCAGTTATCGACTACCGATAGCATAAATAACCTCAGGGAAAATCTTGAATCTCAGGTTAAAAACGTTACTCTCAAGTTAGATCAGGTCAGGTTAGATGTAAATTCGGAGATAGAAAAAAAGACATCAGAGTTGAATGAAATCAGGCAGGAGTTATCCAAATTCAACTTAAGTGAACATGTAGACGTTAATGCATTAAGAAGCGAGTTTAAGGCACAATTCGAGTCACAAAAGCACTATGAATTCCGATAGGGCAGGTATAGTTCAGAATCCTAGTGAGGGGTTAGATACTACGTCCCCAGCAAGGAACTTCATAGCTCGTTCGAATGGGACAGGAGCTGTAGAACAGCCTAGACAAATGATAGAGGTTCCCAATACGAGTTCTCACGAATATGCTCCTAGAGACTTTAGAACATCGACACCCAACGATAGGTCTAATGTCACAATTGTGAGAAGTTATGATGAGAAAATTAAAAAGTTTTCCAATTCCGATCGAATTCATACGAAATTTACAATACTATTTTGTCGAACATCATGTAGCAAGAGACTGGGAACTACGGATAGTGGAGAGGCATTTAGCAGATGGTCCTTTAAATTGGTTTTGCGCATTTCGTTACACGTTTGACAACTTCGAGCAGTTTTCAGAATCATTCATAAAACGATTTGGTCAATCGAAGCTCAACATGCTGTGAGAGCTGAGATTTACTCGTGGAAGTATAGTAGTACTGGTCCTACTAGCTACTCGGAATTCTTTACATCTCAGTTGGCCAGACTCCGTTTTCTTGACCCACCTTTGACCCAGGAAGAAATTCTAGAGACCATTTCGGGTCAGATACCGTACCGGTAGTGGTCAGGCGTAACATTGTTTCGTCTGGAGTAGCCGATTTAGCCACGATGGACGATCTACTTCGTAGGCTGGATCATACATCCAATTCACCAACAATTATGAAAAGCGGAAGGATGGAGAGTAAAACCGTGCTCGCCGTGGTTATTGACAGGCCTCAACAAACCGAAAGGACAGGTCAAAACGAGGCAAAATGGACAGGTCACAACAGGAACAATAGGTATTATGACCAACAGAGAGATTATAGGAATAATCAAGAGCCATATAGGAATTATCAGTCTAATTACTATCGAGGTCAACAAAGGTCATATCAGTATAATAGAGACCAAGATAGATACAGACCTTATCAGGATATGGAAAGGAATGAACGATTCAACAACAGATATTCTGACATAGAACGGAATCAACAGAGAAATAATAGATACCGAAACCAGAATAATGACGGTAGAGCATATGCCAATGAAGATAGACAGGGCTATTTCCAAAGGCAACAAAATAACCAGCAGGGTTACTCACGGTACAAGAACTATCGTGATATGAATTATCAGACCCAAGAAGAAAAACAACAGTCTAGAAAAGACAGAGAAAAAAGGGAAGAGCGAAACAACAAACGAAGAGACACGGAAAGTGATCAAGACCCAAGGACAAGCCAACAAGCTGAGAGGCAAGAGAGGCGTCCCGATGAAGAAAAAAAACGCCAAATTTAGATTCCAAGAGGAAGTAAATGATTATTCATCTCCGTTTAACAATGTAATTCATGAAGCTTAGGAAATACCATAGAAAGGTAGAGCGATGACAAAATACTGCTCATATTAAGAATATCTAGAAGGATGAAATAAAAGTATTGTCACACTTTTATTTGTTGCGTTGGGAGAGAGATGAGACCGTATTTTGTATTTAGTTGGATATAGGTTAAGTTGGCAATAACACTGATGGCAGCACTGCGAAATTCCTTTGGAATGTAGGTGCGCGGTAGTACTGTGGCGAGGTCAGGAGCTGTCAGCAACCCGCCGTACATGCCGACGACCACATGTTGGATATTTTAATACTTGTATTAAATACAAGATGGACACAGCACCACTGTCGTTATTTTGAACATCGTGGTAGAGCAATATACACAATGCAATATGAAACAAATAATGGGAAACGCATCCTGTGGATAAAGGAATATAACTGAGAACTTTTATATGAGTATAAATGCATACAGTATTATAACATGTGATTATCGAACTCGGCAATGATATATGTATCGATAGTTGCTGTCGATCAGAGAACAAGGTGCATTGTGGATCACCTGGAGACAGTATGATTTGCGAGAGCAAACGAAGAGTTGATTAGTGAATACAACTTCAGAGAGGAGGGTCGTAGAGCTCTCTGGTCTAAGACTTGTTCGTGCGTAGCCGTGAAGACGTGTTGGTTCGGTAATCGTGGAGTTGAGCCTATATATACGTGTTACAGTATAACGTGATAAGATTTTCGTCTGATCTTATTATAGTTTCAGACAGTGTTAACCTTCAATTCAAGCACAGCGAACTTGCAGTCACGTATGACAACTTCTTATTAAGCCAATGGTACAACATTGTGTTCTACATTGCAGTACCGAATAAACAGCTTTAGCCATGATTGTCATAGAGGATATAAAGAGAGAGAGATATTGCTACGTTATGAAGATGCAGAATATGGGCTAAACACAGACAAGAAATGTAACACATAGCAGCGTTGAATACTCGGGATGATTACTTGATTCCAATATGAGCAACTATAGTATGAGGCTTTATAAGAGAAGATTGAAGAGACTATAAAAGTCTGAATGACAGTTTGTACTGCTACATAATGAAACTGGCTTGGCTTACTACATCAATGTTGTCATGTTCTCCAGCAAGTGAAAGAACTATGAACTTTGTCAAATGAACATCTGTTAGCTTCGTCTCGTTTCGCGAACGGCAATCGGGCATGTGTTATAGCATTCTCACTTCATTCAACTAGAACTTCAACAAGGTAGCTGGAAGTTTTCTTTTAGTAGACAGTATGCATTTGTCATGCTTTTGAATGTTCCTTTTCACCAATTTTGATTAGAGTAGATAAGAATTACAGACGAGGGCTAGGGTGATTCTTTAATCATTTCTGTCAGAGTATGTAATTCACTTTGTATTTCAATTTAGTAATTATTGTAGTGTTCTTCTTCTTCTTCTACCTTATCCGATACGGACGTTGGCTACCACCATGGCTAACACCTTCTTATCCTGTGCAATCCTGAAGAGTTCCGTGGAAGACAGCCCAAACCACGTTTTTAAATTATCCATCCAAGTTATTCGTCTCCTTCCTGGTCCACGCCGTCCTTCAATTTTACCCTGAAGTATAACTTGGAGCAGACGGTATTTTGGATTCCTCATCATGTGTCCCAAGTATTCCAATTTCCTCTTCTTAATTGTGTTTAACAGCTCAGGTTGGCTGCTCACACGCTGAAGAACCTCGGCATTACTCACATGTTCTGTCCACGAAATTTTAAGAATCCGCCGGTATATCCACATTTCAAAAGCTCGAATCTTCTTTTCTGTAGCTACGGACAAGGTCCAAGCTTCAACACCATAAAGAAGGGTGGAGACAACATAACACTTCACAATTCTTTTCTTAAGCGTCATACTGAGATCTCGACAGCATAGTAGTTGTTTCATTGTCATAAAGATGGATCTAGCCTTCTCTATACGGCATCTTATTTCAACCGAAGGATCCCAATTCTCATTAATATTCTGTCCTAAATAAACCAAACTCTTGACTCGCTCAATATGATGTCCATCGACTAAAAGGACTTGTGACAATGCTGGTTTTCGCGATATTATCATATATTTTGTTTTCTTAATGTTGAGGTCAAGGCCATATTGTTTACTCTTTTGATACACCATAGTAACAATCTCTTTAAGTCCTTCGAAACTATTTGCAATCAATACAGTATCATCTGCGTACCGTATATTATTAATATAATTACCATTGACCTTAATACCTTGTTGAATGCCATCAAGTGCCTCGGAGAAAATCTGTTCTGCATAGATATTATAAAGAAGTGGTGAAAGAATGCATCCTTGTCTCACACCACGCATTATTTCCACTGATCTCGATATATGTCCATCAATTCTGATACTAGCCTTTTGACCCCAGTATAAATTAATGATGATCCGAATGTCTTTCTCATCTATTCCTGAGTTCTTGAGTGCATTATACAACTTATCATGCTGACAACGGTCAAAGGCTTTTGCATAGTCCAGAAAACATGCATATACATCCTGATTCACCTCACGGCATCTCTGGAAAAGAACTTGAAGCGCAAATAATGCCTCACGAGTTCCTAGACCGTTGCGGAACCCAAACTGCGTGTCACTGATATTCATCTCGCATTTCCTGTATATGCGATTATGGATAACTTTGAGAAATATCTTGAGCACATGACTCATAAGACTGATTGTCCTGAAGTCACTACATGACTTAGCCATCGGTTTCTTCGGAAGAGCAATAAATGTAGACAAGAGCCAGTCTTCTGGTAATATGCCCGTGTCGTATATCTTGTTATATAAATTAGTGAGCGTCACAATGCTATCATCATCCAAGATCTTCAATAATTCCACTGGAATGTCATCTTGACCAGGAGCCTTATCATTTTTCGCTATCCTAATCGCATATTTCACTTCATCCATGGTGATCATGGGTCCAACAACTGAAGGAATTTCGGGTCGGGAAGGACGATGATCATCATTAAAAAGCTCTTGTATATATTTCTCCCAAACCTGTAATTTTTCTTCAACTTCAAATACCGTGTTACTTTGAACATTACCTTGCTTTCATTAGGATGTAATTTGGGAATAAGATAGAAGAATATAGTTTGTTGGGAAGACAACATGAGAAAAATTATAGGGAGAAGACGACGTTAAAATTATATAAGAATAATTCTAACTCAAG
The DNA here is from genome assembly GCA_946902985.2 of Meconema thalassinum. Taxonomy (NCBI): domain Eukaryota; kingdom Metazoa; phylum Arthropoda; class Insecta; order Orthoptera; family Tettigoniidae; genus Meconema; species Meconema thalassinum. Next base: position 517,130,381 of record OX336389.2, read on the forward strand.
CAGATGCCCCATAATCCGTCGTATACGTGAATTCGACTTTGAACAAATTCTCTGGACTTTTTGAATTTGACTTCGAATATATTTTTGAAAGCTCATGCAAGTTATTAGATAGACATTCAGGTCCATAAATTTGGCAGATTGAGCATAGACATGGAACATAGTGATTTCTAGTATGATTCTTTGCGATTGTGCAAATTTATTTCTGGTAATCCAGATTTTTTTTTTTTGAAATTCTTTTAATTTTGTCTCCCTTTGTGAGCTCGTTCAGTTTTTAAATTTTTGTGGTTTCTTGTGGGAAACTCCAACTTGATTTAGCGTTCAAATTCAATGCTTAATTTGTACCGTCTCAAGATAGGCTCTTTCCCATGCTGTAGTTTTGACGTGTTTTCCTTTGAGGAGGATCTCCCGTGGAATTATTTTCAATTATGCGAAAACTGAATCGTTCTTTTCACAATGGTCGGTTGAGATATACGAAAGAAATACTTTGTTTGAGAAAATGTAATCAGTAATGGTATGTAATGTAAAGAGAGAAATGTTTAAAATATATGTAAGTCATAATCGAGGTGACAGACTTCGAATTCTCACACAGTTATTTGGACTTGTGAATACAATATTTTATCATTGTTCTGATAAAGATTATTCTCGACACTTTAACTTTTGGCTAATTTGAAGCAACATATTTATCCATGATTGTATAAAAACTTGTGTAATATTCGTAATGTTTGGAATTTATTAAGAGCTGTTTAGCGATGATATGGTAATAATGGAATTTTGTATGCGTATTTGGATTGCAATTTAGGAGATATTTGACATATGTGGATAGTCAATATCAATTTTTCCAGCACTTAATTAGCTTTAGAGCTATTGCTGAGTGCACTACGGTGTATTATTTTGAGCGTGAAATTGAGTCACGATTTTAGCTAGTGGAAAGCTAATGTACAATTTTGAATCCAACATTTAAGAAACCAAGTATTGTAACAACATCGTTAATATTTGTTAAGATTTAGTAACAATTGTTTTTAGAATAGAGTTTAATTGGAAAGACTATGGGCGCGTTCAGCGGGCTCAGCAATCTGCTAACCTGCTAGGTGGCTGCTGACTTGTTGCTAGGCTAGCAAGCGTGAGCCCGCCTGAACGCTTTGCTACAAGCTGACGCGGGAACGTTGAGCAATGCACAGAGTTCCTTTGAAGCTACCATACTTATTGGTCTATGATCTATGATAAATACATAGAAAATAATAACTTTTAAGCGACAGAGCTGTACACATCCTTGTTAATGCGCGGCGCTAGGCCGTGGAGCCAAGCTAATTGCGGACTCGGGAGACGCGAGTTCAAATCTCACCGTCGGCCGTCATGTAAATGGTTATCAGTGGTTTCCAATCTTCAGGTCCATGCAAATACCAGGACATTACCTTCTAATAGTACCCAAAATTGTTGAAAACGGGAATAATAAGGGGTTGACATCCTGACGATAAGAATAACTCTTCTTTTGAAATTCAATTTTATTGTAGGCTAGTCCACTAATTATTAGTCTTATTAATATTAGGCTGATTTCTTATTTAAACATCCGCCTAAATTTGTAATGAAATAAAAATTGTCTCTCCTACGTGTTACGTGCGGAAGATGACCTCGCTGTTCCACCCTTTAAAACAACAATTATCATTGAATACCCTACTATCAAACAAGCCAATTGTTTGGGGCAACATAACCCACAAAATTAACATGTATTATTTCCATAAAATCATGAAGCCTCCGTGGCTTAGGCGGCAGCACGCCGGCCTCTCACCGCTGGGTCCGTGGTTCAAATCCCGGTCACTCCATGTGAGATCTGTGCTGGACAAAACGGAGGCAGACAGGTTTTTCTCCGGGTACTCCGGTTTTCCCTGTCAAAAATTTCATTCCAGCAACACTCTCCACTATCATTTCATTTCATCTGTCATTCATTTAATCATTGCCCTAGAGGAGTGCGTCAGGCCTCGGCAGCCGGCACAGTCCATATCCTCGCCGCTAGATGGGGGCTTCATTCATTCCATTCCTGACCCGGTCGGAGACTGGAAGCAGGCTGTGGATTTTCATTTCATTTCCATAAAATCCAATCAAACAAGTTTGTTCATATTACTGTAGCCCTTAGTGGTAAAACGCAGCAATGTATGTAAATAATTGTAGTGCAAGGCTATTGGCAAGCTATTTTACTTAAGCTGAAAATTAAGAAAATGAGGGATATCACTATGTTGCCCCAAGCCCTTCAGTTATTTAATTCCCCCATATATTTCAATAAGGTAGCATATCAGATGCGATTAAAAATTTATATACAAAAACTCTTTTCTACAAAAATGTGTCAAGTAATAAATAACTTAATTCTTGAAATAATTCTTTAAAGGGGCAGATGACCTCATAGTTCCGCCCCTTAAAACAACAATAACTATTTCTTTAAGGTTTGGGTGATAAAATATTAATTGTTGCTCCTCTCCCAAACTAATTGGACAGAATGATGTTGACTGACTGAAAAGCATTCTGTTAATGAAAATTTAATAGGAAGTTTTCACAGCTAGGGGAGACGTTCTCTATTCAGTCAACTAAGACTTGACCAAGTTTTAGAAAAAAAAAATTGAGTGTCGCCTTTGTTATCTAAGAAAGAATCAATTTTCAGTCGCTGAACACAGTATGTGCCCGAATAATTTGTCACACTAACTGGAAAGAATTTAATTGGCCACATTGCTGTGTTGACTGACTGAAAATAGATTCTTTTAATATTATAAAACTTGAGGGTAGGGCGGATTCTCACCATAGAATACTGTAATATTGGAATGCAAGAGAAATATACATGTCCTTAATGATATGGATTCAAAATAAGGTTGAACATTTGGAATGGTTTCCCTATGTTGGCTCACAGATGGACAGAAAATATTTCCTACAGTAATATTCAATGCCAGCTATTTGTATTGAATTGTGCTCTTACCTGGTAATCTATCCATTCGTTTATCCACATTTTGTAATAAGGGTATAAGTTAGGGTGTCCAGAAAAAGAATTGAAATTAACATATTTTTTAAAACATTGATTAACTTAATTAATATAAATTTATTCAAAATTCATTGTTAATTTTTCTCTTTTTAGACCTTGGTTCCATCCCATCACCATTTTACAGACACTTAATGCAACAGACAATAAAAAAAACACAATTAGAAGAGGAAAAAGTTTCATAATTTTAAATATAAATGAGACAGCATGAAATTCACGAGTAGGCTACTCACACATCCCAAGAGAAAAGATGCGAGTTCATCTTGGCTCTATTATACAACTTCAACAACACTGAAATAACATTTCAGTTCGACTCTGATCGAATTTGGGGGCGACAGCCGAGAACACTAGTCACTGTAACACGAGGTGAACAAGTTTATTTATAAAGGACCTCCTCCTTCATGTGGACTTGTGACCAGCAGGCAGAAGCAATGAAGTACAACCCAGAGGCGAAGTTGCCTAACCAACACTAAACCTAATTACCCTAAATAAATATTGCAAATGGCATTGCTACAAATAGAAAACGTAAGTAGGTTGTACAATTTACGGCTAAACCAACACTTCTTTTTCTTCACAAATTAAACTTATTTTTCCCATCAAATCATTCCTCTTATGAAAATATTTGTTGCATTGTTGGGACAGTTCATTCCCTCTAGCAACTGCCTGCCGTAGGCAGCACAACTTCAACTTCTAAGCCCCAGTGTCAGCAAGGACTTGTCTATGTAGCTCCATCCTTGCTATACTTGGTCTGCTTCTTAGATCGCTCCTTCCCCCTGGGGACTTCGAACTTGAAGAGTTGCTGGGGCAGATTGTGTGGCTGCTTCCACTGGTAAGGCGATCTCCCTCAACTTTGTCGATATGGTCAGTCGAGGGTTGAATGTCTCATCGTTGGAAAGAATTGCTTCAAACAACTTGTAAATCTCTCACTGGACTGAATCAGAATATGTTGAGCGACCGGAATCCCGTATTTTTGTAAACGTGACCTCCATATTGCAGAATATACATCCCCATCAGGTGCCTAAATAAGAAAGGAACACATAATTAAAAAGGAAGTGGACTGCCCATACAAAAGGTACTTCAAAATGGAAAATTCTTTTTTGCCCTAGGGGAACAAATTAGAAATAAGTATTTTAGTCGAAGCACTGCCCAGGGTTGCTATACCGTACACAGCTGCTTTTGAGACTATGACTAGAAAAATGTACGTTGTCATGCATGTAATAGATATAAAAATTGGTCTAGCATGGGTGAGTTGAGCCAAAATTTCCCCTTTTCTCTCAATGGCAACAGGTGGAATAGCAACTAGGAATTACTCCTAGGATCACCAACACATTCAAAGAAACTTTTTAAATGAAATCCTTTTGATTGGTAGGCTCCAACACCAAATCCATAATGAATTTATTGCTTAGTATACAGGTACCTTCCATGGCGAGCATAAGTTTGGAACTCATAATATAGCAGTCTCGAGTCATACTGTTATATGGTCAGTGGTAACAGTAACAAGTCGCAGTTGAACTTTATAAAATACTGAAATTAGCCAAAATACCTTAGCCAAAATACCTTTTCAAATGAAAAATAAATCAGAAAATGATGTAGTAACTTAATAGATGTTTACTCCTCTGCTGACCATAACCCACCCACCATCCCACGTTTAGATCACGACTTATATAGTAAAATTCCAGCTGTGTCGGCCATTATCCACGTGAATTATGCAACGTACAGTATTGTCAACCCCAACGTAATCCCATTCGTACGGTACTAATCGTATAGGCCGTCTAGGGTAGCGTTCTGTGAGGGGTTCAAATGAAAGATACAGTGGTTTTGACAATGGTTACAGCCTAACTCGTCCAGATCAATGGCTACAGCCTAACATGTCATCAACAGTGCCCCGCTTGCCACACTTCAACCCGACCATTCTAACCTTTGTTTTATCCAATCCAATGGGTTCTGACAATGGTTTTAGCCTGCAGGCGCGCGTTAACCATGCATACACCCCTGCACGCACAGTGGGGTTGTCGCGTACCTACCTAATCTTTAATTAGTGTGGTGTATTTTTTATCCCACATGTTGGCAATAATGTGTGCACCTTGTTGACTCAACGAGATTCATTTGCCGTCGGAACATGGCTGCCGTTGTTAAAAGAGCAATAAATAAAAGTACATATTTATGTAGTTTAGCATATATTTCAGGTGCAGTAAAGACTATGGTTACTAATTTGAATTGGTAATGTACCCTAGAAGATGAAAGCCACAATGACGTCTGATGCAAGTATAAAAGCCACGTTCTGGTCTCATTCAGAATTAATGTTTCATCTTCTGGGTGACATACCCAATACAAATTACTAACCATGATCACTACTGCACCGGGAATATGTGTTTCTATTTCTTGATAATTCAACGACAGCGGGCGGATGAGGTCTCTTCAACTGGTACGAAGACTTGCACATACTGATGTCACTACTGTTACCAACATGTGAGATACAAAATATACCACATAGACCTGGTCTGGATAAAGATTATTGATGTGCGAGTACCCTACTGTACGTGACAAAAACCAAAAGTGTATATACGGCTAACGTGGCGGGCCACTCTACCTAATAATTATTGGTCCATGCAAAACCCATTGGTCTGGATCTAACAAATTTTACTATTACAAAAAACAATTACAGTGAAATATTACACACATTAATAACACAGCAGCCAATTATTACACACATCAAATACGCACGTGGTGGGCGTTACTCAGTAGCGGCGGAAGTTCCTTTTAGCGGGTGGGAGGATTACAGTACGGTACCGCCTATATACACAGTAGTACCGTATTCGTGGGGATGGCAATACTGCATTTGTCGATAATTCACTCATATAATGGCAGACAGTTGGAATTTTGCTATATTAGTCGTGATTTAGAAAGGGGATGGTGGGTGGGTTATGGACAGCAGAGGAGTGATCATCTATTATCACATCATTTCCTGATTTATTTTTCATTTTTAGAAAAGGTATATTGGCTAATTTCAGTGGTACTTTAGAAAATGTTAGTGTATGATGAGCTCTCATTCAGCGTTACCGAGTGGTTCCTCCCACCATTAGGTAGGGTGGTCTTAATATTGCGATACATACCTTGATGAGGGTAGGTGCCTTCGGTTGCATATAGTTCAAAGCAGTGGAAAGGCAGCAGACCACAGCAACATCGCCACTGCATATACTGTACATGTAACTACCATCGTGTAAGTTTGAAGTGATTTAATGATTTAAAAAAAGTATAATTATATGAACACCCATGGGTCAAATAAAATTTGCTGTGACCATCACTAAGGATGATAAAATGATTTCTTCAAAACAGCACCCTTTAAACCTAGGCAGACTTTGCAACTGTCAAAGATTTTTAGAACAACAATTTTCTACAATAAACCAAAATTCTAATAGAAAAATTAGATGTGTTAAGAAGTGCCCAACTGCCTCTCAAGTTCCCAATTAAGGTTATCTCCTAAAGGACTAAAAACTGACATTGACCAGGGTGCCACCAACCACAGAAGTTGGCCTACGGTACGTACCTTGCCTTCTGGTCAAGTCAGCTCCACCATCGCTGGGAGGCCAATCTTAGCAGAATTTATTTATGTACAGACAAAATGAATGTTACAGTGGTACCGGTATGTAATTGTACGAAATATGAACCCTGCTTGCTCTACTATACTGAAAATCAAGACTATACCACCTATTCGACAAAAAAGCTTGTAGGCTACACAAAAGGCATAGGCCTAACGGTATCAGAGCTGAAATGTAAATTACTGCAATAAAATTCTACCTCTGGTATCTGATGCATGTAGAAAATGCGCAGCATCTTACCCATGGGAATTCATCGCCGGAGCTACCTCTTCCCACAAGACTTTCTGGTATGGTACTTTTGAAAAGATCGTTCCTCTTCCTATAGGCCCTACTCATTCGTCCAAATGTCCCCAAATTAACCACATAATTACCATTAAAGCAAAGTTTAACATGTTCTGCAAATACCATCCCAAGTGCAATACTAGTTTTAAAACTTACCACCAAGAAGTAGGGGCCGATTTTCTAGATTATACAGCCATCTCCATGTTTCTGCAGTTTTCTTGAATATAATTAGTGGCAAACTCGTGACCTAACATACAAGGAAGAGAAACAGAAAGTCAGAATAATTCCATAAATAACACATCAGTAGCCTACTCACACATAATTTGGCCATGGGAAATCCGAAAGTAGGCTACATTTAAAACATCTTTCAGCCCAAAAGTATGGTTAACAGAGTTAAGAAAAGCTTCTGTTCTAAATATCGCGTTCATGCGCTACCGGTACAAAGTGTCATTTAATTTCAACCCAATTTAACAGCGGGAAGACTGTAATAGGTTTAAATCATACACAAAAATAGATAAAGAATACGAGCCGGATTTGCCTTGACCAAACCAATTCCTTAATACAACATAAAATAACTATTAAAAGTCATCATCCTTCAAGAAAACAACTAGACCTAGGCCTAGTGAGTTTAAAGTTGAATTTTAGAAGCGTAAAAGGTCCAATTACAACAATTATGCTATTGACAAACATTGTATTATATTACCTGTCGCCATTCTTGAGTGTAGATCTTCGTCTCTACAATTTAAGAAACATAATAGGTTAATTCGCCGAACGTGCAGAACTTGATCAATTTGATTCCCCGCCATGCGACGCAAGTCAGCAGAAACATGCTAGCAAGCTAGCAGAGAAAAAGTTTGCTGGCTCTGCTGAGCCCTTGCTACCTACGTCACATCCGCTAGCAAGCCCGCTGAACGGCAAACTCAGAATCTGCTGACCGTTTGCTGGCCAGCAATGAGCCCGCTGAACGCGCCCTATAATATTAATACTTGTATAAACTTGAGCTATTTATAACTAAAATATTGAGTGATAGAAAATCTAATATCTGTGAGAAAGTGAAATGAAATATAATCAATAGAATTAATAATACAACGTCCGATTAGCTTAATTGTCTGTCATTTAGGACGGCATGGACTTGAAAATTGAAACCAAATAAATTCATATGAATACATGAAATTAACGTGATGAATAATACTAGGCGCTACTAAATCTCAGGAATAAAATGTAATTATGTAAAATATGTACAGTGCACTCCCGATAATTCGCGTGCGGATAATTCGTTTTGCTGTTAATTCGCGGGTCTCCATGAGTATTTTTTAAATTGGGAATTCTCACAGCAACTAATCATCACGCTAAGTTAAGCAATCTCTCTGTCATTTAAAAGAATTTTGATGCGACGCAATGCGTAAAGACGAAATCATTGAGACTAGGGAAGACTGAACTGCGTTTCTCTGCGATGCAACAGTAGGCCTAATTGCGCAATCTTCGAAACTTACGCGCATGTTGCCGCGAGTGGTATAGCACAGATTTCCTTTGTCTTTGAAGCCCAAACAATACTTTCACTCGGAACCTACCCTCCCTTTCCCAACAGCCACGCTCCAAGGTCGCTGATCTATGAGTTGTGAAGGGTGGATGCACGGACAGCGTATTGTAAACAGCGATTATTGCGTAATGGCGCAAACGCGCACGACATCGAGAGCGTGTTTGTTCGATGCTCTTCATGCAGTCAACTAGTCGGGAGGAAAGTACCGCTACTCCTCTCGTACAAAAGCAAGCGCTTGCCGACTTTTGTAACGACGATATTTCGAACGGGCAAGTTAGACGTCGATAAAGACGATTATGATTTACTACAGAAAAGCAAAGAAGAAATAGCATGGAATTTGACTGTTGGTGAGGAAAACGGAAATCCAGTAGATTTAGAGTGCGGGAGTGATGCAACGGAAATCCCGAAAGTTTCCCACAGTCAAGCTAGTGTCTCTAGTCACACTTATCTTTTATATAGAAAAACGAGATGAATTTTCGTTTTCATATAATATTTTCTTCGGAAATGTGCAATCGAAAAATAGAATAAACGATCTAAGAAACAAAAAGTAATGACGGCTTTTTTTAAATATATTAATGTAGGCATAATCCACATAGGCCTACCAGTAGTCTAGCATGTCGTATAAGACACTACAATCAGGAGTTAAAATTATTATTTCGCGTGTTCAAGCCTATTTCAATATTTTAACCAATAGTTTTGGTTTTCCTAGGCTTAACAAAAATAACTGCGGTTAATTCGCGGTTTTCGATAATTCGCGGAAGTTCGTGCATTGATTACCGCGAATTAACGAGAGTGCACTGTATATATTAATTGCTACGATTGAATAGAATATTTTTATAAATATATCAAAAAGGGTTTACGATAATATCAGAATATGTTGTGTATACATTTTTTTTTTTTTTGGAACTTCGTTCATGATGATGAGACGATAGGCAGTTTGTATGGCCTAATTAAGGCGATTGTTTCTTAAACATTTTTCATGCTTCGGCAGAGGCATAAGTTTATAAACTTTTGTTCAGTGGAGTTTTTGCTTCACGACACTGCGGTTTCAGTTAAACTTTTGTTAAATTTTAAAATTCATACTAATGACTTAGTGATTTCTATTCGAATTAGAATGTGCTTCGAGAACCAGTGGGTCATTAGCTAGGATGCTTTTTAACGCGCCCGAGATTAGATTAATTTAATTATCTTTAAGAGTCTTGGTAGCTCACTTTGGGCTATTTTTCATTTTTTTTATAGACCACTGGCATCTTCTTATCACATTCTTTTTAATTTTTGTGGTATTCCTATCCATGGTCTATCCTTGGTGGTGGTATCTTGGGGGTTATTTTCAGCCGGGGCTTCCAGATTCTACGATCCTGCATTTCTTTTGGATTTCATCAGGTAAGACCACGTGGATACGGGTGCAGTACCATTCCAGGATTTGCTAGGAGTAGAAGTTGGAAACCAAGAAAAACCACTGAGGTGGGAATCGAACCCACATAACATATGAAGTTGAACCCGGGACCTTTGCGATTGGAGTCTCAATATGTGCCCCCTAGACTACAATAATAATGTTATTGGTTTTATGTCCCTTTTAACTACTGCGGCTTTTAGAGATGCCAGAGAGCCGGTATTTTGCCCCGAAGAGGACCCTTGCATTTACGCACCCTCAAATGCCAACTGACTGCGCCAGGATTCAATCTGGCTATCTTGGGTTCAGCAGGCGAGAATGTTACCGCTGAGCCATGCAGCCAGCCCCCTAGACTACAGAAGGCGGCATTCGGCTAAGACATTTAATTCAATTGTGAGCACTCGGAACAGAATACACTCAGCCTGTGGGGATAACTGCTGAGAGATGTGGGTTTGATTCCTACCTCAGTCATTCTAGAAGAGGTTTTCCTTGGTTTACAATTTCTACTCTAGGCAAAATAAATGGTGTGACCTCCAATTCCCAATCCTAGCCCGAGTTATGGGTACATACACTTTTACATCGATCAAAGAACATAGGTTCTACACACACCCTAGCACACAGGTCTTATGACCAAGATGTCAAGCTGCTAAAGGAAACTACATCCATGTTCTATGAATAATAGAATAGTCACTAGTATTTATTTACATAGAGTGATTTCGAGTAAAGACTATTTACTCAACTATTAGTGATTTAGAGGGTAAGACTGTCCTCCATTTTTCTATCATAGAACTTGTGTTTCTTTTCTTCAGTGGATGGGATATGACTTAGAAGTCGTCACCTCAAACTGCCTCCTTTACCCTATGAACCTGTCAACGATGGGTAATCAAAGTCTGTATTTCTGTATTTTACAACACAATCCTATTCAAATTATCTTGTTCAGATGAAGAAATCATTGGTCTGGCTTCCTTTCTTTATAAAACAGAGTGATAAACGTTCTGAATGTGAACTGTAGCCTTATCTCGATTTTGAAAAAAAAAAAGTGACTGATGTTCTATCTTTAGGGAGTTATACAAGTCCATGAGTTACCAGTTGAAAATAAGAGTTCTTCAGAAGTATAGAACCTGTATGTTGGAACAGTGGCAAGACTTCAATTGAGGAAGAATACTGTAATTGTTACGGAATTCAGTTAGTTTTGATGCTATGAAAACTAAATTTATTACAGGTTCAAGTAATTATTTTGCACTAAATTATTGCCATTTCAAGTAATACTAAAATTATTTTTCCAGTGGATTCCCATAGTATTGAATTGGAGAGATGCATCCCTGAGTCGACTAAGGAAGGACTCAGAAATCTTGGCTTGTTTGGACTGAGGGTCCCATCATGTGGAATGAATCTGAATACCACCGAGTATGCCCGCCTGAAAGAAGTCATAGCACAGGAGAGTTCTATTGCAGATTTCTTACACACACATGAAGACCTAGGAATCCAGGTACAATCCTCTCTACAATATCATTACCACAGGAGGAGAAACCTTCTCTTATTTTAAGAAACTATGGAATGTTTCTATTTAAAATTGTTGAAATTACGTATTATTTAGTAAGGCTATGTTGTTGTAGTTGCCTGGAACTGCCTTGAGAGATGGTACCATTCATGGGTGTTAATAGAATTTCTTCTGACAAGGAAAGGGTTGTAGCTTGATCTTCAATTTAAAATCCAAGATTTGTTTATAGGTTTACATTGCTTTAAAGCTCACAAAATCATTCTTGTTTGTAACGTGCAATAAAAGTTGAGGCGTTGGGTCTTTACAATAGCTTGCCCTAAAATGGACTCTGTCAGTAGTGAAGACTGTATGTTTTTGATGGATTTAATAGTTAAAAGAGAAAATTCATAATGGACCAAATAAAATACTCATAAATTAAAATAATTGTTCATACACTTAATAAAACACTTCTCAGTCCTATTGATAAAGTGTTTTATTAAGTGTATAAACTATTGATGTAATTTATTTCAGGTACTAGGAAATTAATTATAACTCCCCACCCAATATAATTGGGCACACTCTTGTTGACCGCCCCCCAGGGGCTCACATTTTGTGGGACGTGGGTTGGCGACCACGGGACCCCAGCTGAGTACGGCATTGCTTCCACTTACTTGTGCCGGGCTCCTCTCCGTCTTCTTTCCTGTCAGGGGCCTCCCTTGGTCAACTCTTGTTCTCTTCCGACCCCGGCGGTATTAGGGTATTCGAGGCCTAGGGAGTCTTTTCCTTTCCCGCCTTAATTGGCCCTTCTCTCATCTTTCAGGATCCCTCACTCTTCTAGGGTCCTGCCTTCTTTTTCTTTTACATTTTGTATGTCTTTTCGCTTCCAAGTACATTTTGTAGGTCTTTTCAATCTAAATTCCGTTTTGTGATTTTTTTTCAATTTAAATTGCATTTTGCACGTACTTTCAATCTAAATTGTATTTTGTAAGCATTTTGATTTTCACTTGCATTTGCATTTTGTGAGTATTTTCAACCCCAATTGCATTTTGCCGACATTTTCAATCTAACTTGCATTTTTGCAAGTATTTTGAATCTAAATTCTTTTTCTTGTGTATGTTCCCTCTAAATTCAATTTTGTCAGTATTTTCATTTGTCATCGTTTGTCTTCTGAAATCCTGACCTAAACCTGAAATCCTGACCAAATCTGCCATACTGGCCTCTAGCTTAACATCTAGAGCATTTACATTTTCAGTCTGAACCTCTTTCATTAATACCGTATGCTCTCGTATCTATCTTAGTATTCCTAAACATTCACTTACTTCATCTTTAATCTCGATCATTAGATCCTCCTTAATGATAATAGTGTTCGCATTTGCGAATGATTAACTTGTTAATTTTGTAGGTTTTGGTTATGTCAAAAGTCAGACCAGAATTTGATTTCATAACCTCATTTTTCGTCAAGATGTGTTCGAGACAATTAACTTTTTATTTCACTTTCTTGTTTAATTCAATCATATTCAAAATAATTTTCGCACTCACCTGTTGTGTTACAATATATATCTCGCCTTTAAGACATTTTTCCAAGTGTTCATAGGTCATTATACTCATACCTCGTGGCATTCTGGCCTGTCCAGCTGGTCTCAGTAGCTACGCTCTCATTGGCCGTCTCCATGACGTAGCCTCTCTCCAGCCACTCACCGCACTTCTTCCTGCCAACGTGTTTGGGACTCTCCAATGGCCCGACATCGATTTTTCGAGAAGCTTGTTCTGTCTGCTATTTAAGCTGCCGGCAGACCCATCTTCGATGTGATTACTGCGTTAGCATTACGCTAGCCACCCGTCTTGAACACCGGACGATAAACTTCAAACTTGGAAAAACTTCTCATCTGTAAATTCTGCGTCAAGAAGTGTTAAACTTAACCTTCGCCATGTCGTCAAACACATTTTTCAAATAATCCAACTTGGATCAAACTTCAACGTGTTCCTGCGACACAAACATTAAGATGTCAAGTATACATCTTTGTGTGCTACGGAAATCTATTCCTATTAAGTGAATATTATCACTTCATCTTTGCGATAGCTAGGGTCAGCCTCACTATTCCGCAAGTGTTCTACAACTCCGTCAAGTACTTTTGTGAAAGCAACCACTACTGGACATGAACTATTTCTTCTCAAGTGTTCTACGCACACGTGTGGGATGTTAACCACACTCTTTCAAGTTAAGTACTTTGTAATCACATCATGTTTAGTGTTATTTCATGTTCTCTCTGTTATCAATTTAGCTTTATACAAGCCCGGTTTAGATGATTCCTCAATTATGATATCCTTGTGATCTTCTCCCTCACTCCCTTTAGGAGGTATAACGTATCTACTGGCTTTAGCCATTCTTATGTTTCTTTTGAGAATAATCTCACTATTGCTTGTGCATATCTGCATTTTTCATTGCACTTTGCCTGTGCATTTTCTCTTTCATGGTTCAAGTTCAGGTTATAGGTGCAATAGCACCTAGTGTAGTGTTATACAGTGTAGGTATTGCTACTAGTGGAGTGTTACAGTGTGGTGCAATAGCACCTAGTGTAGTGTTATACAGTGTTGGTATTGCTACTAGTGGAGTGTTACAGTGTGGTGCAATAGCACCTAGTGTAGTGTTATACAGTGTTGGTATTGCTACTAGTGGAGTGTTACAGTGTGGTGCAATAGCACCTAGTGTAGTGTTATACAGTGTAGGTATTACTACTAGTGGAGTGTTACAGTGTGGTGCAATAGCACCTAGTGTAGTGTTATACAGTGTTGGTATTGCTACCAGGTGAGTGTTACAGTGTGGTGCAATAGCACCTAGTGTAGTGTTATACAGTGTTGGTATTGCTACTAGTGGAGTGTTACAGTGTGGTGCAGTAGCACCTAGTGTAGTGTTATACAGTGTAGGTATTACTACTAGTGGAGTGTTACAGTGTGGTGCAATAGCACCTAGTGTAGTGTTATACAGTGTTGGTATTGCTACCAGGTGAGTGTTACAGTGTGGTGCAATAGCACCTAGTGTAGTGTTATACAGTGTTGGTATTGCTACTAGTGGAGTGTTACAGTGTGGTGCAGTAGCACCTAGTGTAGTGTTATACAGTGTTGGTATTGCTACTAGTGGAGTGTTACAGTGTGGTGCAGTAGCACCTAGTGTAGTGTTATACAGTGTAGGTATTGCTACTAGTGGAGTGTTACAGTGTGGTGCAATAGCACCTAGTGTAGTGTTATACAGTGTTGGTATTGCTACTAGTGGAGTGTTACAGTGTGGTGCAGTAGCACCTAGTGTAGTGTTATACAGTGTAGGTATTGCTACTAGTGGAGTGTTACAGTGTGGTGCAATAGCACCTAGTGTAGTGTTATACAGTGTTGGTATTGCTACTAGTGGAGTGTCACAGTGTGGTGCAGTAGCACCTAGTGTAGTGTTATACAGTGTAGGTATTGCTACTAGTGGAGTGTTACAGTGTGGTGCAATAGCACCTAGTGTAGTGTTATACAGTGTTGGTATTGCTACCAGGTGAGTGTTACAGTGTCGTGCAGTAGCACCTAGTGTAGTGTTATACAGTGTTGGTATTGCTACCAGGTGAGTGTTACAGTGTGGTGCAATAGCACCTAGTGTAGTGTTATACAGTGTTACAGTATATATATATAGTGTGATCAAGTAGGGAGTGATAGAGGAGTAACACCTCATTAAAAAACCTTGGTCCAGCTGGCCCGGCTGGTAGTACCTTGTTAGGGTCCCTTGCCAGGGTTACGGTGAAGTCCTCAACGGTAACTGCAGTGAAAGAGGTGAACTCTGGCACAGTGTGGTTGGCGGAAGGGGCAGCCTATTGCTCAGGTTTAATAGGGCAAACTATTGTCCATAGTTATGATGGGCAGGTTTTGGCCCAACGGCAAAATGAGCGGATGAGGAGCCAATCACTCTCATGGCTCCCAACGGTCATAGAGGCGGAAGAGGCCACGCCAGACGGACTGGCTGTAAAGGCGCACCTCAGTAGTACTTGAGTATGCGGCAGTTCGTTGCAGTCTCTGTGTTCGGTCCTGCATGTCTCATTCTTTGTGAGCCGCAGGATAAGGCTCAGAGATCATAGTGTGTGGGTCTCGTCCTGGCAAGCTGAGATCCACCCTAAACAAATTCACGCCAGTGGCACTTCTTCCGAACGTCACTTTTCAAAGTCCAACGGCGATGGGATATGGACGGTGGGGGCAGGTTATGGGTGTAACTGGAAGCCCCTAGTTCGGACCTGCACGTTGGCAGCAGATGTGTGATGGTCGTCTTCCGGAGACTCTGTGACTACTCAGGAATTCGGTCCTGCATCTGTGTTTGGGCAGGCCTATTTAGGATCACCGCTGCCCACCCCACATGGGGAAGGCCCTAGAAAAGGTGGGCTAAACATCGGAAGTCACAATCTTGGTCCGGCTGGGCAACCGCACTCAGCAGGTCACCCCTCATGCGGTCGAAACTCAAAAACAGTAAAGAATCACAATTTGATTATTGGATCATGGAACATCAGAACCTTGCTTGATTTTGACAATAACATTAGACCTGAGAGAAGGTCAGCTCTCGTAACCCATGAGTTATCAAGACTCAACGTTGACATTGCTGCTCTCAGTGAAACTAGGCTGTCTGCTGAAGGCAAGATTACTGAATCTGGAACAGGATATACCATCTTCTGGAAAGGAAAGGATGAGGGTGAATGTCGTATTCATGGTGTGGGCTTCGCTGTGAAGACCAAACTGGTAAATTATCACCAACTTACGCCCATTGCAATCAGCGAAAGGCTCATGACTCTCCGCATACCACTCTCAGGAGGTTCCTTTATGACACTCATCTCTGCCTATGCTCCTACCTTAGATTCTGATGATGAAGTAAAGGCTCAGTTCTATAATCAGCTAAGTGAAATCATCTCCAAGGTACCATCTGCAGATAAACTCTTGCTCCTCGGTGACTTCAATGCCAGAGTTGGGAAAGATCACAGGCTATGGAATAATGTGATGGGCAAACAGGGACTTGGAAAATGTAATCCCAATGGACTGTTGCTTCTTGGTCTTTGTGCAGAACACGAACTTTTCATTACCAACACGCAGTTCCGGCTACCTGACCGCTTCAAAACCACGTGGATGCATCCTCGTTCCAAACATTGGCACATTCTTGATTATATCATTACCCGGCAATGTGATAAGAAGGACACTCTTATTACCAGAACAGCAAGGAATATAGACGATTGTTGGACAGATCATAAACTTCTTATATGTAAGCTCAGGATATCCATCAGACCTAAACCACCTAGGAACATCAAAAATTTGCCAAGAAAGAAGTTTAATACATCCAAACTTCAGGATGAATCCATGTACAAACATTTTGGAAACAGGATCGTCACCCAGTTATCAGAAAACCCAGTAACAAATGATATTCAGCAAGAATGGGCCACATTACAGAAGATTATCACACAGTCAGCTGAGGAAACCATTGGTTTTATAGTGCGGAAAAGACAAGACTGGTTTGATGACAACAATGAGGAAATTCTGTCTCTCATCAATGCCAAAAGGAATGCCTATCTTGCCCATCTTCAAGACCCAACTTCCAACACAAAGAGAGATAAACTACTGGAACTCAAGGGTAAATGCCAGACGCAGATAAGGCGGATTAAAAATACTTGGTGGCAACAAAAGGCTCAGGAACTGCAGAGACTATCGGATGCTCGAGACTTGAGGAACTTCTATGCCGTACTCAAGGAAATATATGGACCATCTCGCTCATCATCAGGTACACTGAAAAGCGCTGATAATTCTACTACCTTTACTGATAGTCAAGAAATCTTGGAACGCTGGAAGGAGCACTTCTCCAATCTCCTAAATCGTCCATCAGAAGCTGCTGAAGACTTCCTCTGTGATGTGCCGCAACAACCTGAACAACTGTGGTTGGCAGTACCTCCTACTTATCATGAATTCAGTGCAGCTCTCACCCAATTGAAACCCAGAAAAGCACCTGGCCCAGATAACATCCCTCTGGAACTAATTCAAGCCGGAGGTCATTCCCTCAAATCAAGAATTTTCATCCTTATCCTCAGAATTTGGGAATCAAGAAAGGTACCTGGAGACCTAAAGAATGCCACTATCGTCACTATCTTTAAAAAGGGTGATCGCAGTGTTTGTGGCAACTACCGTGGTATATCACTGCTATCAATTGTGGGGAAGATTCTTGCAAGAATTCTACTTAACCGCCTCAAGGTTATCTCTGAGAGGATCCTCCCAGAGTCACAATGCGGATTTAGAACTTCCAGAAGCACAATTGACTTGATTTTCTGTGTGAGACAGCTACAAGAAAAATGTAGAGAACAACAGAATCCACTCTTCTTAGTCTTTTATGACTTGGAAAAGGCATTTGATTCGGTTCCAAGACCAGCCATGTGGGCAGTGCTGAAGCGGTTTGGTTGCCCTCAGCGTTTTGTAGATCTAATCAAAGCTCTCCATGATGGCATGACAGGTCAGGTTTGCCATCAGAATAAGATGTCCGATGAATTTCCCATTACCCATGGACTGAAACAAGGATGTGTACTGGCTCCAACGCTTTTTGCGCTGTACTTGGCTGCAATGCTTTATGATTCACCCACAAACATCCCAGGTGTGGAGATCAAGTATCGTTTTGATGGAGGGCTTTTCAACCTAACTCGTCTCCGCTCCTTGAGGAAAACTCAGGTTACTAAGGTTACTAACATGTTGTATGCAGATGATGCTGCGTCACCAACTCTCACACCAGAAGAGCTGCAAGAGTCAGTTAACTGTTACAAAAGTGCATGTGATCGCTTTGGTCTTACCATAAATGTCAATAAGACTAAAGTCTTGGCACAACCTTCACCAGGCACACCTCTTCCTCAGTTCAATATCTCCATTTCAAATTTGCCATTAGAACAGGTTGACCACTTCTCGTACCTGGGCAGTACCATTTCTGTGAGCTGTACCTGTGAGCAGGATGTGGATAAGAGAATTGGCGCAGCCCATGCAGCATATGGACGATTAGCGCACCGGGTCTTCATGAATAAAGATCTATCCATGAGTACAAAGCTTATGGTGTACAAAGCAGTAGTCATTTCTACATTGTTGTATGGCTGTGAAACGTGGACCCTTTACCGACGTGATCTTAGGAAGCTTGAGCGTTTTCACCTACAAAAACTTCGATCAATCCTGAGGATTAAATGGGAAGACCGCATTACCAATATTGCTGTTCTGGAAAAGGCTCAAATCAACAGCATAGAATCATCCATAATAGGTCACCAATTTAGATGGATTGGTCATGTCCATCGGATGGATGATGTGAGATTACCTCGTCAAATGCTATATGGTGAGTTATGCTATGGCACCAGACCTCATGGTGGTCCTAAGAGGCGCTACAAGGACCAATTTAAGCAGACCCTGAAATTGACAGGTCTTGATCCACAAACCTGGGACATGCTGGCTGAAAACCGCTCAACTTGGCGCCGTACCATCTCGGATTCTGTAAAGACGTTTGAAAGGGATCGACGCATACATGAAGAGGCCAAGCGTCAAGCTAGGAAACTTCGAGCAGCCCAACCACGTCCTCCTCCAGCAATACTATGCGACTTGTGTGGTCGCTTGTTCCATGCCAGGATTGGACTCTTTAGTCACCGTAAACACATCCACAAACTGGACTGAAGGAAGAAGATTTATACTCGGATTCGAGTTAAAGCCGATGATGATAGGCTTACTTGCCTACCTGTTTCTGCCATCTCAACTTCTCAGTAAATCGTGCATGCAGTTCACGCATTCTGTGTCTGCCATCGCATTTATTTTACAAGTTATTCTGTTGCATCTTGACAACCACCCAAATATTGCAATCTTCATAGGGTACTGCAGGACTAGCCCCCTGTCAGCTACTGGCCCCCTTAATAAGTCATGTCTTTTTGGATAACATTAGTTTCCCCTTTTTTTCTTCCCCGGTATGACAGGATTTGCTCCCTGTCAGCCATTTAAAAGCAGTGCCACTAATTTTCTGCTTCAGAAGAACAATCTATTTAAGTTGTGTTTAAAAACATTAACCTTGTCTCTATGTTTATTGATTGCTAGGCGCAATTATAATTTTGTAAAGAAAACTGTTAACTTGTTTGAATATGTTATATATATTGAACCCTTGCAAAGAAGCTTACGAGACTCAGTTTCGGAGGGTTTAACAGTCCATATCGTAAGTTGTTGTTAAAGCGCTTCATTAACATGCAGGGTAACATATAACAAAATAACATGCAGGAAAAAGATGATGATGATAATTGTTGTTTTAAGGGGCCTAACATCTAGGTTATCGGCCCGACAGCAGCAGCAGGAAAAAGTGAAGCCAGGGTTATAACAAATGAATTTAATAACAAATCAGCTATTTACAAAAAGAATTAACAAACAAAACTCCCATAATGACTCCCACTGAATAAATTAAATTTGCCAAAACTAGGCCAAATCTCAGGAGAGATTATTATACGGACCAAATGTCCCAAAAATAAAATCAACAATAATGACAATGTATGCGCGAGTGCTGTTCTACATGCTTCACGATGAGTACAATTGAATGCATGATTCGTCATCATCGGAATAAACTTTCAGAAGACGAATCCGCATTACTTAGAGCTAGACAGACGCGGGGAACAACTATACAACACTTAAAACTAAACCGACACTTCCTATACTTAAAATAAACAACACAATAATTTCCGTAATGAAATTGGACTCAAGACTGCCGTAGCAAAACATTACTGCCTAAAAAAATTAGGACTTCTCACACAAATCAACACAAGTAAGTTAACACGTGACCAACAAAAGGAATACACATATGACCGCCGTCATTTTTACAAGTATACTACCACTACACCACACGGGCGTCACACACTAAATTACATGACCTGAGTCATAAACAACATCACTAGGCTCAAAGCCAACATTTACATTATTAACACAATATTCATCCATACGACATGCAATAATCCGTCACAAACATGGCGAACTCCCGAATTAATTATGGTTCAAAATAACCATCACAAAGAAACAGGTTCGCTAAATGAAAGCTTAAAGGGGCCAGTCGGAAAATAGGACTGCCTAACAAAATAAGTCACCAGGCTGGACGGGCAATTCGTGGAAATCTGCATATCTGTCAACCCACGTGTCAAAATAACCTCGGCCTCCCAAGGCACGGGATCCAGTCTCGAAGAAGCGTGCCCCAAAGCACAATAATACGTGTGTGTGTGTCAGAACAAAAATATATCTCAGCATTTCCCCTAGGAAATCCAAGAATCAGCACATGGACAAGGAACAGCGGTCTCCTCAGAGCACCCTGCCTTTCCATCAAAATACAACAACAACAAAATATGAGGGCGGTAGGACCTCTACCCCTCTTCACGTAGAATCAAAACACACACCTGACACCATAACACTCACAGAATCGCACGTATGGGTTTGACAGACCCTGAAATAAAATGACATAAATATATTCCACCTGCTGGCGCCTCCGTTCGATGCCAGTGACTAATAAACCTGAAAAGGACTCAAAAAATCTAAAAAAAATAGAACTAAGGTGTTCTACAATTACATCTTAATTTGTTGCGCTTGGCAACCCTAATATGAATAATAACCTGTTCAGCAAACATCTTACAGTAATTACCTCCCTTTCCTATCAACAAATATGAACTTTAATAAAGCACCACTTATCGAATGTAACGGGTTTCGCATTCGCATGGATAAAATCACGTACACACGCCGTGTACATTAAATATGACTCCAAAGAAAATAAATACACAATAAACAACTTTGGCCACGCGCCAACGTACATTTAAACATTTAGTGTCGGTACAAGAAAAACAATCTAAAACAAAAAAGGACTAAAATGAACTATTTACTAAGTTCCCCCGCCAATCTAACTACATATTGAATAATCAATTATTGTACATCACCGTATCAGCTTGCAGAACATGTGACTTGCATCTCGGCTCATTTCCCTCCGGGAAATTAGCACTCCATCGTTGTCTTCGTAGAAGCGTCGGACATCACTCCAGCTCCTGACCACACGTCGGACATCTTGGTGTAGTCTCTTTGGAAGACAAGTTCAATGTTATTATAATTTGACCTGGCTATAATCGCTTGTGAGTTACTAAATTCGCCCACGAATTGTCCTATGCGATTAATCAACGAAGACTTGCCCTAGCTCTCGTTTACACACGCGCAATACAACACTTGAAATAATACAGTAAAATTTACATGAAATGTACACTTCAAACCCATCGTCACTGGTTTGACAATACAAGTTTTAAATCTGCCTGTCGCAGTCGTTATCTCGCTCGGTAATCTCTACTGCTCTTGGACCTTCGCTCGCTGACCGCTAATTGGAATGTTACTCAAGTCTTGCCCCTAAGAGCTGAAAATAGTTGTCTTCAAGATAATATTAGAGTACTTAAATCACCACGCAAACTGGCGTGAAGTTAGCTCACCAGAGCTAAAAACGAATTACTTCAAATAATATTAGAGCGTTATAATCACTACGCAAACTGGCGTGAAGTTAGCTCACCAGAGCTCACAACGAATGACTTCAAATAATATTAGAGCTTTAAAAATCGCTACGCAAACTGGCGTGAAGTTAGCTCACCAGAGCTCACAACGAATGAATTCAAATAATATTAGAGCTTTAAAAATCGCTACGCAAACTGGCGTGAAGTTAGCTCACCAGAGCTCCAAACAGTTGTCTTCAAAATATATCAGAGCTTTAAAAATCGCTATGCAAACTGGCGTGAAGTTAGCTCACCAGAGCTCAAACGAAAAGACATCGAAACAGCGTCTCGTCGATCAATTTATTGGAAACTGAGAGTGAGGAGGAGTGGGGTGAAATAAGAAAAAAATTCTAGAGTTTTCATCTCACTCACACGGGACTAGTGTCAATCTTCATCATTTAATTCAAACGTCTCAGCTCACTCATGCGGAGATAATTCGGATCGGCGGTTCTTTAGATAATCAATTCCGCGCGCTTTTTACCAGTGACGCCACCCATCGCGTGGTTTTGGCTTGGTCTCTCCTGATTGGGTGATTCAATCGTAGGTCGGTTGCAAGAAACTCGTGACCATCCTTTTATGACTCCAATTCTGGTGCATGTTGTTACACAATTTGGCCTTGAACTCAGCTTACCCGGCCGTTTTCAAGAATAGCTACCAAGCTCGGTTTCTGTGGCAATCATTGCAACACGCTAACTTGCCTTCCTCTTGTCACCATCCATAAGTACTGCCTGGGCCGCAGTAATAATAATAATAATAATAAATCATGAATACTTATTTATCGCAGATTAATAAGGGTTCATTTATCCTCAGCAAGGTTTTGAAATTCGAAGCAAGTGATTGATTTGGATTTCAAAAACAATATCCACAGTAGTAACAACAACATCTCTTTAGTACCTCGCTCAGCTGCTCGAGTGTACACTCCACTGACCCAATTAGTGTGCGCGCTCCTTGCGGAATGTCATTCATACGTCTCGGTAGACCTCCCCTTCTCCTCACGTGATTACCACTCCTGCCGTCTCAGCTGCTTGTTGTTTACAAACAAAGCACGCTCTCTCCCGAGGTGCTCCACGGCCACGTACATTTGAGTGTTGGCTCTCAAAATAAAATCTGCAATAATGATTCTGCACACAATCCTGCTTATTCATCAAATGGTTCTCTTCTGTAATATGGTTTTAAGTTGGCGCTATTGAAGACAGATTTAGCACCAGTGCTCACTTCTTCAAGCCTGTAAGCATTGTTACCCAGATTCTTAATGACACGGAACGGGCCAATAAATTTTGGACAGAATTTTGCAAACACTTTGTTTTTGGGATCAGATATCGGTGGTCTGCGGACAAGCACTAGCTCTTGTTCCTGTAATTCCCGGTGAAACTTCTTTCCTCTGTACCTTCTCAGTCTTCGGTCCGCTTGGTTCCTCATGTGCTCTCTCGTTCGCTGAATTCGCAACTCATGCGCTAATAGTGGATCCCTTGGACATGGAATAATCTTGTCCCACGACCTCTCTGGCAACCTGTTATGGTGTACAATTAGTGGGACTTGACCGGTCGACTCGTGCTTAGTGGTGTTCATGCACATCTCAATATCTCCTACTTTGTCAACCCACTTATTATGATCGTTAGGAATCATTACTCTGTAGTACTTGGCAACACAGCGAATCGTTCTCTCGCTCGGATTCCCACAAGGATGACGAATGCTCGAAAATATATGTTTTATCCCCAGGCTCTCTAGACCTTGCCTGAAAACATTGCTCGTGAAATAAGTACCATGGTCTGATAAAATGGATTCCGGCTTCCCAAGCATCGGAATAACTTTGTTCTGAATTGTACTGAGGACTTGTTTTGATGTCGTCTTCTGGATTGGACATAACACTACCATCTTTGAAAATACATCGACACACACCAGAAGGTGTCGGCATCCACGTTTCCCTTTAACCAGAGGGCCAAAACAGTCGATAGCGAGCATCTCGCATGGTTTTTGTGGTAATAGTGGTCTTGGAGGTTGTTTCATAATGAAGTTGTTTGGCTTAGTGCGCTGGCACGCGTCACAAGTTCTTATTACTTCCACAATGGTGAATCGCATCTTAGGCCAAGTAAAAGTCTCCCCTATCGTAGCTTCTGTCTTGTCCGTGCCGATATGTGCTAGGCTCTCGTGGACATGCCACGTCAATCCTCTCTGTAGTGATGCTGGAACTAGGATTCGCAGTTTGGTATGATGCTCATCCACGTACTTATGCAAAAGGTTATTTAAGTAGTGAAATCTCGCTTCTTTAGCACGGGCTTCTCGGTATTCAGGTGAATCTGGTTGTAATTCCTTCCTGTAGAACTTGATCATCATCATCATCATCCACGGGTCTGCTTCTTGCTCCTTCCGAATTTCCTTTAGTTTCTCCAAAAACTCACGAGCCTTAGGTGTTAGTATTATATGGTGAACTTCCGCAGTTACCTCGTTCTCATCTTCAGGATTCCTGCTCAAAGCATCTGGTATGACGTTCATCCTTCCAGGGCAATGCTCTATTGTAATGTCAAACTGTTGTATGTAGATGGACCAACGCGTAACTCTCTCACTTGCCATCGTCGTCTTGAATAGAAATGTCAGTGCATGGTGGTCGGTTCTGATAATAATGGCATAACCGAAGATCATCTTGCGCCATTGTTGGAGAGAATATAAAATCGCTAGCAGCTCAAGCTCCGTCACAGTGTAGTTCCTCTCGTGCTTCCTCAATTTACGACTCGTAAATGCCAAATATGATCTCTTCTTGGGTTCATCAGCGTCCTCTTGGTACAGCATAGCACCGATTCCAATCAATGAAGCATCTGCTTGAATAATAAATTTCTTCTCGAAGTCTGGATACCCTAGTTTCACACAGTTCTCCAGTAAGTCTTTCGTAGCTCTAAAGGACCTGTCGCACTCCTCATTCCACAACCATCGATTTGACTTCTTTAACATCTCTTGCATAGGTGCTACTGTTTCCGTGTATCCAGGAC
This sequence comes from Meconema thalassinum, assembly GCA_946902985.2. Taxonomy (NCBI): domain Eukaryota; kingdom Metazoa; phylum Arthropoda; class Insecta; order Orthoptera; family Tettigoniidae; genus Meconema; species Meconema thalassinum. Next base: position 517,155,231 of record OX336389.2, read on the forward strand.
AATTCTCTTTGAAGAAACCTGTCACTTCCAAAAACGCTCTTACATGTTTGACTTTAGTTGGTGTGGGAAATTTCTTGATGGCATCAATTTTCGCTGGATAAGGTCTCACGCCCTCAACATCAATTATATGACCCAAATACAGAATCTCGCTCTGGCAAAAGTGTGATTTCTTTAGATTAATTTTGAAGTTCATGGTTCTCAAGTTATCCAGAAGTTTATTTAGGTTTACCAAGTGTTCCTCTATTGTTTCAGATGCAATTAATATGTCGTCAACATATCTCGTAGTGAAGCTCTTGACCTCCTCAGTCAGATTCCTATCTAATGCTCTTATCAGTGCACATCCAGCTGTTTTTACACCAAAGGGCATCCGAGACCAGATATAACTTTGGTTATCGAATAAAAATCCCGTCAATAGTTGGGATTTTTCTTCAAGTTCAAGATGGTGGAAACTATTTGTCAAGTCGACACTCGAATAAATCTTCTTCCCACGGAAGCCCTTCAAAACATCCTTGATCCTAGGTGCTTGGTCATGCTCAACTAGCAGTTTACTGTTCAAAACTCGCGCGTCTAGGCATAACCTAATTGATCCATTTGGCTTGGCCACAGCCAATATTGCGTTTAGGTACGGGGTTGCTGCTTTCCTTATCATGCCGGAATCTAATAAATTATTAATGATGTCTTTCACCTGAGCAAAATGTTTCTCTGGGATCGGGTACAATTTACTTTTAAATGGGGTCCAGTCAGTAACTTGCATGGCATATTGGAAATTCAAAACTTTTCCAGGGATGGTGTCAAAAGCTCCTTTATGAAATCTCAAAATTTCTTCCAGTTTTCTTCTATCAGGTTCCCCTACTATTGCCTCCTTAAGCCGCTCCTGAAGTAGAATTTCAAATTTAGTTCCGCTAATTTCTTCTTCCGCCAAATGTACCCAAAGTTCCTGCGAAATATCTCGGCTGTCAATTTCAACTACTGCTGTCTGGTTTACTCGTTCCTCCGTCAAGTTCTTATCTCTAATCGCCTCATTAGTGCATTCTTCAATGACCCAAGTATTCGCCTCTCTCTCTAGTGGACTCTCCTCCATGTTTAAACCCACATGATTCAACCCCTCAACTTGCTTGAAACTTACAGTGTTGTTATGTAAGTCAATTACAGCATGAAAATCACAGATAAAGTTGGCTCCCAAAATGATGTTATAATTCATTTTCGGTATGACAATGAATGTTTGCGAAAATGTGTGGTTCAATATTTCCAGATATAAATATGCTTACAACTTATGGTCTTGTCAGGAATGACCCCTCTGACTTTCATTAACGGGACAGGCATAATTGGATCAGTTTGTTTACTTCTGATTTCTTTTAACAATACCTCTGTGACTAGGCTCACCTGGCTACCTGTATCAATTAAGCATCTCACCCTCATACCTCCAATATGTGCGTAGATAATCGGCAATTGTCTGATGACATTTTCTCGGTCCTTCACCACTTCCTCCAGGCAATCGTCCGGGAATGCTACCCACTCTTCTATATTAGCAACAATCAGCTCTTCCCGCTCCCTGGCGTCCTCCATTTTCAGGCTATCAGGTTTTGGTTCATTTGAGTTTTTTTTTTAATCCCGGGACCCATTCGTTGAGTTCCGCCGGTTGTCATCGCGCCTCTCTTGCTGCCGTAATAAACTTTCCGCCCCCTCTCCTTGGTGATTATCCGGGCTCTGTCTATTCGCCTTTGCACGCCCCCACTTCTCTTTCTCCGTCTCCTCGGCGTTTAACTGATCTAAATACTTATGCGATTCGACGTACCGCTCATCCCAATTATTGCGATAGTCTCCCCGATTTTCTTGGCGATAGTTCCTCGTGTTATTCCACCTGCCATCTCCATTCCTTTGGTAAGGTCTACCCTGCCTTTGGTTTCCCCTCCAATTGGTGTATTCCTGCTGGTACGTCCATTGATTTTGCTGGTTTTGATTGTTTTGGTTATAGTTATCTCGGCGATTCTGAAAATTTCGATTATTCTGGTTGAATTGATTTCGGCCATCATAGTCTTGCCGTCTCGGCGTAAACTGCGTTCCCGTAGATTGGGTTTTTATTTGGTTCCCCTGGTTGTGACTAGTTTGGTGTCCCTGAACCACTTCTGCTGTGTTGACACATTCCATGTTTCTCCTCCCTGTCTGTGGACTAACCATGCTTGTCTCGTCTAAATGGCGGAGTAACTCTTCAGCCTGCACTGCGGTCTTAATATTTCCGGCTACTAACAGCTGTTGAATGTTCATAGGAAGTTGTTTCCCGATGGTTAGAACCATGTTTTGTTCACTAGGGGGGTCGTCAAAATCGCGGAATTTAACCAGCTGTTGGCTAAAGAATTCTGAAAATCTAGTCGGATGCGTGCTGTGATATTTTCTAGTGTACAGATCCATTCTTAATCCCTGCTGCAAAGGAGGACTCCAGAACTTCTTTAAGAACGCTTCTCTGAATTGTGCCATGTCGGTGAATGTATATTTAAAGCTCAAGAACCAGATTAAGCTTGGGCCTTCTAAAAACTTCTCCACGAGTCGCAACTGTTTTGCGGGACTGATATGTTGATCATTAAAATAGTCATCCAGCTGACGTAAAAAAGCTTTGTGAGTGGTTCCTGTGTGCTATGACCTGAATTACTTGGGCGGGTGCCAAGTCTGGTTGCGGTGTGGATGTCTCTCCCCTGTACTGTTGGAATGCGTTGCTCGTTAATTTAGGACTTTGACCTCGGCTGTTATCCTCAGCCAACTTCAAGCCCACCGGACTACCAATGCTTTCCTGCTTGCCTGCTACATTTTCTGCCGAAAATAATGTTGCATTCTCTAATGATCTGATTTCATTTTTAATTATCAGATCTGTGTGTTCTTGGAGTTTGGATTTTACGTTTTCCTCCAAAGCCTGTACTCTCGAATTGTATTCACCTAAGCGCTTTAAAGTCGTCAGCCTGTCTTCCTTCGTTTCGTTGACCTGCTGCTCCCAATCTCTTCGGATCCTGCTCTTCAAACTGCTAATTTTCTCTTCGCTCCTTTCCTGATTCTTTTCTAGCTCCTCTCGTATTTGTTCTTGTATTTGCTCTTGTGTTTTAACTAGCTGTTCTCCGACCTCTTCTCTTATAACCTGCTGGGTTTTAATTAATTGGTCTTCCAGATTATCCCGATTTTTATGAGCTGTTCTCCTACCTCTTCTCTTATGACCTGCTGGGTTTTAATTAATTGGTCTTCCATGTTCTCACGCAAGTGCATACGTTCTGTTTCGGTTTTGATCTCAAGTTTATCGATTTCCTTTATTAATTCAAGTACGTTGCTGTCGACTGAATTAATTTGTTGCTGTAATTTATCCTGTGTGCTCTTTATTCCGGCTGTGTTATTGACGCATGCTGCCTCGATTTGCTTTAATTTATCGGCCACCATTTCGTCAAATTGTATGAGTTTATTGTCAAATTTCGACTCCAACTTTTTAATTTCACCTAATTGTTTGGCGTTATTCTCCGCGACCTCATCTGCCAGTTTCTCTACTTCCCTAACAGTTTGATTGATGTCATGAGTGATCTTTTCTAATTGCTCTGTTTGTACTGTTTGTGTTATCGCCTATTCTGATAGTTTGTGATTCAATTCGTTTAATTGTTTATCAGTGTCCAATTTTTGGACCTGTAATTGGACCGTAATATTACCGCTCATGTCGTGTAACTGTTTTTCACTATGCTCACGTAATTCATATAATTGTTTGTCACTATGCTCACGCTGACTTTCTAATTGTTTATTTAATTGTTTATCATTATCTTCGCTTATTTCCTCCTTCATGTTCTTTAACTGTTCTTCCGTTTTCGCGGACATTTGTATCGACATCTGCTCTAACAATCCCTTAATTTCCTCAACACTCGCCATTGCACAATACCCAAATATAACCAGAGAAAAACAGGGTCATGCACCGAGATTTCAGTCATACACACGCATACATGTCATAATATTTAAATATTACTGATTCTAATTTAATAAAAATTCCAGTAATCAAAATTTACTGAATAAATTACTCTTATTTCCAAACAACAAATAACTCCCTAGTGATCTGCTTTTAAATTCCTAACCAACAGAATTTACAAACAACACTGATTAACCGAAGTTAATTAAATGTCAAATATAAGGCAACACCTTCCTGCTTTGACTGAGTTCAATAATATCCAAATTTTCTAATTTTAATGCCGGGCGCCAGAACAAGTTTATAACAAATACAATATCAAATTCTAACCTTGTTCAATATTTCTAACTTTAGGAACTCAGTGATTTTACTAATGCACATGGCGGTACAACATCGCCTCAATTTACTGAATTTACTTTGCCCGCTTGACCTGGCATCATTTCTCAGCGAAATAAATATGAGATCAGCGAAGCAACAACAACAACAGTCCCACTTGGGCAGCCATTTTTGTTTTATGAACCCTTGCAAAGAAGCTTACGAGACTCAGTTTCGGGGGGTGTAACAGTCCATATCGTAAGTTGTTGTTAAAGCGCTTCATTAACATGCAGGGTAACATATAACAAAATAACATGCAGGAAAAAGTGAAGCCAGGGTTATAACAAATGAATTTAATAACAAAACAGCTATTTACAAAAAGAATTAACAATCAAAACTCCCATAATGACTCCCACTGAATAAATTAAATTTGCCAAAACTAGGCCAAATCTCAGGAGAGATTATTATACGGACCAAATGTCGCAAAAATAAAATCAACAATAATGACAATGTATGCGCTAGTGCTGTTCTACATGCTTCACGATGAGTACAATTGAATGCATGATTCGTCATCATCCGGAATAAACTTTCAGAAGACGAATCCGCATTACTTAGAGCTAGACAGACGCGGGGAACAACTATACAACACTTAAAACTAAACCGACACTTCCTATACTTAAAATAAACAACACAATAATTTCCGTAATGAAATTGGACTCAAGACTGCCGTAGCAAAACATTACTGCCTAAAAAAATTAGGACTTCTCACACAAATCAACACAAGTAAGTTAACACGTGACCAACAAAAGGAATACACATATGACCGCCGTCATTTTTACAAGTATACTACCACTACACCACACGGGCGTCACACACTAAATTACATGACCTGAGTCATAAACAACATCACTAGGCTCAAAGCCAACATTTACATTATTAACACAATATTCCATCCGTACGACATGCAATAATCCGTCACAAACATGGCGAACTCCCGAATTAATTATGGTTCAAAATAACCATCACAAAGAAACAGGTTCGCTAAATGAAAGCTTAAAGGGGCCAGTCGGAAAATAGGACTGCCTAACAAAATAAGTCACCAGGCTGGACGGGCAATTCGTGGAAATCTGCATATCTGTCAACCCACGTGTCAAAATAACCTCGGCCTCCCAAGGCACGGGATCCAGTCTCGAAGAAGCGTGCCCCAAAGCACAATAATACGTGTGTGTGTGTCAGAACAAAAATATATCTCAGCATTTCCCCTAGGAAATCCAAGAATCAGCACATGGACAAGGAACAGCGGTCTCCTCAGAGCACCCTGCCTTTCCATCAAAATACAACAACAACAAAATATGAGGGCGGTAGGACCTCTACCCCTCTTCACGTAGAATCAAAACACACACCTGACACCATAACACTCACAGAATCGCACGTATGGGTTTGACAGACCCTGAAATAAAATGACATAAATATATTCCACCTGCTGGCGCCTCCGTTCGATGCCAGTGACTAATAAACCTGAAAAGGACTCAAAAAATCTAAAAAAAATAGAACTAAGGTGTTCTACAATTACATCTTAATTTGTTGCGCTTGGCAACCCTAATATGAATAATAACCTGTTCAGCAAACATCTTACAGTAATTACCTCCCTTTCCTATCAACAAATATGAACTTTAATAAAGCACCACTTATCGAATGTAACGGGTTTCGCATTCGCATGGATAAAATCACGTACACACGCCGTGTACATTAAATATGACTCCAAAGAAAATAAATACACAATAAACAACTTTGGCCACGCGCCAACGTACATTTAAACATTTAGTGTCGGTACAAGAAAAACAATCTAAAACAAAAAAAGGACTAAAATGAACTATTTACTAAGTTCCCCCGCCAATCTAACTACATATTGAATAATCAATTATTGTACATCACCGTATCAGCTTGCAGAACATGTGACTTGCATCTCGGCTCATTTCCCTCCGGGAAATTAGCACTCCATCGTTGTCTTCGTAGAAGCGTCGGACATCACTCCAGCTCCTGACCACACGTCGGACATCTTGGTGTAGTCTCTTTGGAAGAAAAGTTCAATGTTATTATAATTTGACCTGGCTATAATCGCTTGTGAGTTACTAAATTCGCCCACGAATTGTCCTATGCGATTAATCAACGAAGACTTGCCCTAGCTCTCGTTTACACACGCGCAATACAACACTTGAAATAATACAGTAAAATTTACATAAAATGTACACTTCAAACCCATCGTCACTGGTATGACAATACAAGTTTTAAATCTGCCTGTCGCAGTCGTTATCTCGCTCGGTAATCTCTACTGCTCTTGGACCTTCGCTCGCTGACCGCTAATTGGAATGTTACTCAAGTCTTGCCCCTAAGAGCTGAAAATAGTTGTCTTCAAGATAATATTAGAGTACTTAAATCACCACGCAAACTGGCGTGAAGTTAGCTCACCAGAGCTAAAAACGAATTACTTCAAATAATATTAGAGCGTTATAATCACTACGCAAACTGGCGTGAAGTTAGCTCACCAGAGCTCACAACGAATGACTTCAAATAATATTAGAGCTTTAAAAATCGCTACGCAAACTGGCGTGAAGTTAGCTCACCAGAGCTCCAAACAGTTGTCTTCAAAATATATCAGAGCTTTAAAAATCGCTATGCAAACTGGCGTGAAGTTAGCTCACCAGAGCTCAAACGAAAAGACATCGAAACAGCGTCTCGTCGATCAATTTATTGGAAACTGACAGAGTGAGGAAGAGTGGGGTGAAATAAGAAAGAATTTCTAGAGTTTTCATCTCACACACACGGGACTAGTGTCAATCTTCATCATTTAATTCAAACGTCTCAGCTCACTCATGCGGAGATAATTCGGATCGGCGGTTCTTTAGATAATCAATTCCGCGCGCTTTTTACCAGTGACGCCACCCATCGCGTGGTTTTGGCTTGGTCTCTCCTGATTGGGTGATTCAATCGTAGGTCGGTTGCAAGAAACTCGTGACCATCCCTTTATTACTCCAATTCTGGTGCATGTTGTTACACAATTTGGCCTTGAACTCAGCTTACCCGGCCGTTTTCAAGAATAGCTACCAAGCTCGGTTTCTGTGGCAATCATTGCAACACGCTAACTTGCCTTCCTCTTGTCACCATCCATAAGTACTGCCTGGGCCGCAGTAATAATAATAATAAATCATGAATACTTATTTATCGCAGATTAATAAGGGTTCAATATATATATGTTAAAGCTACTTGCTCTCTCTTTTTGTCTTTGCTTTTTTTCATATTCACTATCCCATGTACTGTAACGCTCAACCTTTACTGATTCTGAACTCACTCAGAATTCTTTCTGAAAATGGAGACTTTTAATTGGTCGATCCAATGGTGTTCTAATTACACCAAATAGCATTGTCTCTTAACTTCATTTTTTAATTCCACTAAACTACTCTGTAATTTATCATGTCATTTCCTTTCGTAGCCCATGACTGTTCACTGTCATTTCCTGTTGTACATTCCCTCAACTTTCACTGTTCATTTTTATTTCCTGCGGTACATTCCCTGTTGTTGTTTGAGTCGTCAGTGTTTTGACTGGTTTGATGCAACCCTCCAGACTCCGTGTCCTGATCTAATCGTTTCATCTCTACATAGCTACCACACCCTACATCCGAGGCAATCTGTTTAACATATTCTAACCTTGGTCTACTCTTACTGTTCTTGTCCTCGACCCTTCCTTCCATAACTAAGATTGCTATTCTTGGGTGTCTTAGTATGTGTCCTACCAACCTATCTCTTCTCTTCATTAGCAGTCGCCAGAAACATCTCTCCTCTCCCACTCGTCATAGTACCTCTTCGTTTGTAACCCTATCTACCCATCTGATTTTCATAATTATCCTGTAACACAACATTTCAAACGCTTCAATTCTCCTCTTTTCTGCTGCACCAATAGTCCAAGTTTCACTTCCGTAGAGTGCAACGCTCCAGACAAAGGTTTTCAAAAATGACATTCTAATACCTAAATCTATATTCAATGTCAAGAGATTCCTTTTATGTAGAAATGCTATCCTTGCCTGAGCCAACCTACTTTTTATATCCTCTTTGCTTCGTCTATCACTGGTTATTTTGCTTCCGAAGTAACAGAAGACTCCGTCTTCCTTTAGCTTTTATCATTTTAAATGATCTAGTCGACTTCGTTGTGATGTTACGGCGACGTCATGAAATGTACCGAGAAGGCACTGAGGTGTGTGACGTCATAGTACAGCTTGGTGCATGTGTACTGAGTTCGCTGGTGAGCTCTGGCATTACGAGACGGCAACGACACAGCGAGCGTGACGTCATCCAGCCAGCTCCCTCCTTTCACCGCGCACTCCAGCTCCCTCACGACTTGTAACTTTCTAGCGTTCTGATTGTTTCTTGATCATCTAACATGTCAAGAGCCTTTCTAGTATTTTTCAGCATTTGTAGAATTTAAAATGATATATATTCTACCTTCCCTTTTCACCTGCCAATTTGATGTCCATAGGGGTTTCTGATTTATTTCAGCTGCATTCCAATATTTTTGTTTTACATTTATTAATTTTCATCATGAATTCTTTCCTCAAGACGGAGTTCATACCATTCAAAAACTCACTCAAATCCTCATGCGTGTCGGCCAAGATGACGATGTCGTCAGCAAATCTCAGAGTTGAAATTATTTCTCCTTGAATCTTCTCTCCCACTGTAAAGTTTTCTTTAATTTCTTCATTGCTTGTTCAATATAAAGATTGAAAAGTATGGGTGACAAGTTGCAGCCTTGCCTTACACCTTTCTGAATACCAGCTTCTCTCTCATGTCCTTCAGCTCGAATGACTGCTGTCTATCCCTGTACTTTATTCAAATCATTTTCAAAATGTCAAACAATTTAGCCCAATCAATGTTATCAAAAGCCTTTTCTAAGTCTATAAATGCCATGAACGTTCTCTTATTCTACCTTCCATACTCAGCCAAAGTCTTTAGTACAGCTTCCCTTGTTCCTACATTTCTCTTGAAACCAAACTGGTCTTCACCCAACTCTGCTTCTATCTGGCTTTCCATCTTTTTGTAAATTATTCTAGACAGGATCTTTGAAGCATGAGTAATCAAGCTGATTGTACGATAATCTTCACATCTGTCAGCTCCTACTTTCTTGGGTATAGGGTTGATAACATTCTTCTTGAAATCAGAGGGTACCTCACCTGTCTCATAAATCCTACACTCCCAAGTGAAATAACCTCATCAGTCCATCATCGCCTATGCAGCGTAGCAACTCCATCGGTATATCATGCCTGGTGCTTTGTTCCTGCTTAAGTCTTTCAATGCTCTTTCAAATTCTGATCTCAATATTGAATTTCCTTTCACTTGCTCATCAATTTCCTCTTCCCTTTCCATTACATGATTCTCTATCTCCTTTCCCTTACACAAACACTCTATGTAAGCTTTCCATCTCTCAACCTTTTCTTCCCCGTCTGTTAGAGGCTTTACATCTGTGTCCTTAATATTACAGTACGTAGTTTTCTTTTCCGCAAAAGTAATCTTAATCCTTCGATAAGCTGTGTCTACTTCTCCTAATTTCAGACAAATATCTATACCTGCACATTTCTCTTTCAACCATTCTTCTTTAGTTTCCTTGCACTTCTTGTTAACCTCATTTCTCACACGTCTGTATTCTGCTTTTCCCTTTTCATCCCTTACATTCTTGTGTTTCCGCCTTTCATCCATTAATTCTAGTATATCCTGAGAGATCCACGGTTTTCTGCCTATTCTTTCTTTCCCACCAATGTTTTCTTCTGTGGATTGTGTTATTTCATTCTTCAAAGGAGCCCGTTCGATTGCTGCCCACCTGTCGCTTTCATTCCCTTCGCGTAGGTCAAGTTAATAAGTTCTAAGATGGTGAGACCAAAAATGTCTATAAAACAGCTCTAAGATTTCAATCAACAGTGCTAATGATTCATTAATCTGCCTGCACTTACCCACTTGGGTGGAATTTAAAGCAAGACTTGAGTTGATTTTGTGTATTTTCTCTGTATTATTCTGATTTTGCATCAGTATAAATTTCTGTGTAATACTTTCATTTCTAACAATTTTCTTGTGTGTTACTTGAACCTAATTAATTTAAAATAAATACTTAATTTATTACATGCAGTTTTATTTCACTATTAACCTTTTACAAGTGTGATTTAAATTTTGCTTTAATGTAATTTCAAAATTACACATTTGTTAGATTTAACCCAAATTTGTGGTTTTCTTTCTTCAAAATGCTATAAAATGCTATATTTCAAGTGTGTAAAAGCTACAAAATGCTAAATGTTTAAAACAAAATGCTAGATTTCTGATTTCAAAATGCTTAAAATCACCTCCCCTATTCATTTCCGGTACTTATTCTCTTCCCTTACTGGAGCCTATTTACGTTAGCCTCCCATTGACTTGTTCATCTGAACGGTTTCTCTTAATGGCCTTAAATCAGTGTTTAGGGCAGCCTGACTTTGCTGAGATGACAGCAACAAAGTTTTCAACTCCTCCATTCTTACAATCCCAAAAATAAAATATGTGGAGATAACAAGGGGTAATCTTAGTCTATGTGCAATGTAGTAACATGAGGGGCCATCTACTCTGGATATGATATTCTCTAGTTGTGCTTAATAAACTCGGGTGAACTCTTGACAATTTAATCTCACTAGTAAGTTAACAAATTTTAATTCAAATATTTACTCTGCTTTATTGTTAGAAAATACCTCGCATTTTTTAAAATATCTTCTATCTAAAAGAAATCACACCAAATCTATCTTAAATGCCATCGATTACATCAAAAATAAAGCTGGAAGCCATCTCATAAAAATAAATAAATAAATAAATATGAAAATCATGTTAATTTTAAATCTAGCTAAATTCCTAAAAATGTAATCTCCATAAATAAAATAATATGCATGAAATATCATCAGCTTTTCATTTGTCATTCAGATTGTTCTCCGTGATCGAACGCTCAACAATTGAAAAAGAGTCATCTCCTCATGTAACGTGTTTTTCGAGGGTTTTTTATGCAACTGGCATAAGTCAGTAGGAAGCCATTCTATATTTATTTACGCGGCAAATTGTTCAGCCAAGATAATTTTTCATGTTAATTTATTATTATTATTAATTTATTATAATTATTATTAAGATATTTCCGGAGCATTTTATAAAAATTATAAGCATACAGATAGGTTTTCTATGTCTTAGAAAACGCTAACAAGCAAATTATTACGAACGACGATATCATAGAAAATTATCTGATTACGGAATTTTACGGAGTTTTGTCAGTTAGGGTATTTGAGAGACATGACTCACTGGGAATTCTAATACAAGCTGATTCCTGTCGAGAAGCATGACGCAATCTTGGGTCGCAAGGTCTAGAAAAGGCGAATTGTTGAAACGGAAAACGACTTCTCCCTCTCGCCCGCGGAGTGTAATGAACCAGAGGAGGGGAAGATAGCGGCGTGCTCAGCCAATCAGCGGAGACAACGTAAGCTGGAAGTTGAGACTGGAGTGGGGGAACCGACAGGTGAATATATCGTTCGACGCGCCGTGAAACGTGAACAATCTGGATAGTACTTGACGAGTATGGATGCGCGTGCGAGTGGCTCCGATGTTCGGTGGAGTTAGCGACTATTTGTGAAATACTTGTGGAGTATGGTTATACGCGGGGGACGCTCCGATGTTCCGTGGAACGAACTATCTGTGTAGAACTTGCAGAGTACGGTCTAAGGTGCTTGTCGCTCCGATGTTCAGTGGAGTTAGCGACGAACATTTGTAAAACTTGGTTGTACGAGTGTTTGGGTCCGAGGTACGGACCATAGAATTATCTAATCTACCAGAATATCATCAAATTCCGACGGAGATGACGACGTCCAGGAGACTGTGGGAAGCTCACAACATCATCAAGAACGAGGGAAATGCCTTGGCAATTTCCAATGGTAAGCGCAAATGACGCAGAAATACGCAATCTCTCATTTTTCTTTGTTTTATATTTCATATTTCAGTAACTTCATAGCTTGGAAATAAGAGTAAAATCAATTTATCAGACTCCGTTTTCACGTAATTTTCTATCGGTAATATTCAAATCACAACGCTCCAATTTAAATTTTATACTTATTATTATTATTATTAATTTTGCTATACTTGTTTTATATAATAAATTCATTTCTTTTACAATGCAATCTTTGCTTTCAGTAGGTAGCATTAGATATAGACCAATTCCTTCTCCTGATACAATTGTTTGTTGGGTTAATGATCAAATCATACCACGATCTGAGTGAATAGAGTCTTGAAGGTGTTCTGCCAGAGCTAGACGTTGTTAAATACAAATTTAGATTTCAACATTGCATTGAGGTCTTGGCGCCCATTAAAACAACATAGCTTAGGCAAAGGTAAACAACTACATTTTCTCCCAACAGTGTGGGCTAGCAAAACTGCTACATTTGGCCCTCAACGTGGAGCAAAGTAAATACCGTTTCACTTGTCATCCCAGCCTAAGCAAAACCATTACATTTGGCGCCCAACGTTTCACTCATAACACATTATCAATTCTAACACGATGAATACTAGGCAACATTCAATTCCTTTCACATTAAATCATACTCGAATTGTACCGGATCTTCAATAGAAGTCTTTCCTCCGATACCAATCAAGGCTCGGCAAGCTCCCGCACTGAAACCCGTTCGCTGGCCCGTAAAAAGTGTGCGACTTCTGCCCGCTACTTCGCGTCAACATACAGTCGTTTAATAGCAATTTCTAGAGAAAAGGATTATCTACGAACTTACCTGGTTTTACAGGAAATGTTCAAAGTGTTGTCCGTCAGCTCACAAGTATACCTGGCACCTCTTAAACAAGTTCCCAGACACATGGCAAATTTCTCCATGGATGACGTTCGCTATAACTTGCCAAATATTTTCTTTCAACTCCTCACTTGTGTGGGGATTGTTTGCATACACCTTTCCTTTCAGCATTCCCCAGAGGTAATAATCACTCGGATTTAAATTAATGATCTGGCGGGATAATTAACTGTATAATCATTGAAAACTTCCCGTATTACCGCCAAGGAGTGGTTAGCTGTGATACACTCACAACCCTTTTTTGGACTTAATTTAACTTTACGTTCCCTGAAAGCAAAACTACTGAATTTACTGCCTTCACATACTGGCCACAAAATGAATTTAACGTTACTAACCCGACATTGAATGAGCGCCAGGGTTGATAATATGGACCTTCCCAAATAAAACTAAATAAACTACTAATTTTACCGACATCAGAGACCCCTCATCCCAAGCGCAGGGCATTTTGCATGCGTTCTGCTGACGTACCAGGATCGTGTCAACACAGGAATAAACAAACATGAATTTAAACACTATATATTCTCTGGCTTGTATTGTTTTCTACATATATGCTATATTTACACTCATGTTATAGACCCTTTGAAATGTACTTGTAATAATGTTTTTGTACAGTACCTTGTATTCACAGATTCTATGCTCTTAGAGCATCAACACTTGTGGTCAGTTTGACCTGAGGCATATCAGCCTTCTATATATATTTACACTTGCACAGTTTGTGTTGAAAATCTACACTCGTCAAGACTTCACGCAGCAGCTTCCTATACTTGCACTTCGTACTGTTTGTACGCAAATCTGCACCCAGCATACTTGTTGATGTTCACTCCACGTTTCCTTCCACGACTCTCACAGATGATGAAAATGAGTTTATGATCGTCCTTTAGGGTGTGGTAGAATCGGCAACCCATGGGCTATGAACTCAACCATGTTGAAAAATATGTAGTCACCCAATAGCAAAAACCTCAGTGGGTAGCTAGTTATAATCTCTGCTGTTCGATTATTGGACCATGCCAGATAAATCGGCCCAGAGTGCAAGAAGGCTTGATCTCTGCTGTTCGTTACGGAACCTTGTCACGTGAAACGACCCTGAGCGCAAGAAGATAATGTTTCTGCATGAAACACGACATTTTAAACCCTAGTGCAGGAATATTCTTACACCAAGAACTGCGCCGAGGCACTTCGGAACTATATGGCGCATACCCGCTCCAAGTGGATATTCGTGGCAACATACGAATATTTGACTATCTTAATTTTTCCGATTGTTCCCGAGCGGACCCAATCGGGTCCGTTCGCCAGCCAGTATTTTTCCTTTCACTGGTTCATCATAGTTCAGGCTATTCTTAGCCCTGGAAATTCTGATCTCCGCACAAACAAGTCAAATTACCGCTCAACTTTTCCTCATGTACCAAGTTCCAGCCTTCGAAATTCTGATTCACATGTGTCTTATACTACAGCCAGGAATTGAAACTTTTAACATTACTAGTTAAAAATAAACGAATTAACCCCAATCAAAATGAAATAATGCTTCTACCTCAGGTGATAATACAGTATATCTATCCCTGTCCCCAAAACATAATAAATCGCAATAAATCAAACATCTAAAAACAGACAATTGATAAACAGTGGATCTAGTTGGCCCGGTACATCTGAAAATGAATCTGTCCACAAATATACACTCGGGCATAATAAACATCACACCAACCCCTAATTATAACCCCAAATAATAAGATATGAAACAAATACCCCAAACTAACCGCACAAGGCGAAAACCCGAGGGTGGGCTATGTAACTGAATTCATTCGGTTACAGCTGTGTGCGTTCTTGCATTATGTTGCTTAAAGTAACCATTTTTCTTTTCTTTGTCCGTGAGCTCATGAAAGAACGGCCTTAGGATTAGATCAATGTAACGGTTAGAATTAATTGTTCCGTGGAAAAATATAGGTCCTATAATTCTGCGAGAACTTATCGCACCCCAGACTCCAACCTTCACATCATGAAGTGAACGGACATGCAACCGATGTGGATTTTAAGCGCTCCAGTAGCAATAGTTTTGGCTGTTCACATATCACTTGAGTGAAACCAAGCCTTGTCACTAAAAAATAAAATTTCAGGGTCTACATATCCATCGTGAACTGACTGCAGCAGCCAGTTGCTATACCGAATCCTCGCACCACCATCAGGCTCCCTTAATTTGTGGGCAGCTGTGAGTTTGTATGGTTTGGCTTTCAACAACTTGGTCGTATTATGAGCAGAAGAAATCGGCACATTAGTCTGTGCAGCAAGATGTGATAAGGATTTCGACGGGCTTCTTTCCAAGATAACTCCTATTTCATCAAGCTTTTCCTCTGTTAAAACAGTCCGTCTCCTACGTCTCTTCTTGTTGAGAATGGACGCGTTGGAGTGGAACTCTTTTACAATATCACGTATTGTGTGCCTATATGGAGGACGGATACCAGGAAATTTCCGAATTAATCGAAAACGGCACTCTCTAACGGAAGAATACTTGCCATAACACAATGAATTCACGTTGTTGTATAGAAAACATCACTTTAAGGCAATATATAAACTGTAAAATTGCCCCGAGACTGCACTGTACGTTAGGTCAATTCAACTAGCACTTCACAAACTTACGACACTGAAGATACTGACAGCTTATTGCAACATTGCCGACCTCAGTACGTGTGTTCATTGGGGAGATAAGGCTACGCCTGCCAAGGTCACTTTTACCGACCTAGCAGCGGGTACAGGGAGGGATTTAAAATGATGACCCTGTATTTTGCATGGGTAGAAGCCAAATTCAACAATTGTAAAGCAAAACTTGGTTAATACCTCATTGGAGAGCCATAAATATATCTTAACTGACATCAACGATTGCAAACAATCAATGCCTATCACGTTGGGCAGCCATAAAAATAACTCTACCATAGTAATAATAATATGGTATGGTCTCAGGTGCCGGGTGCAAACTTAGTTATTTGACGCCCAGAGGGCAGCTTGCATGTCGAATTTTGTTGTTCTTTGGAGTGCTATGAAAGTCAAGGAGGTTAGATATCTAAGCTCCTTGACACTAGAGCGCTTTCTAGTAGAGAAAGGAGGAACTTTTTTATCATTTTAAATGATCTAGTCGACTTCGTCGTTACGTTACGGCGACGTCACGAAATGTACCCGAGAATGCACTGAGGTGTGTGACGTCATGGGCATGTGCATGTGTACTGAGTTCACTGGTGAGCTCTGGCGTTACGAGACGGCAACGACACGGCGAGCGTGACGTCATCCAGCCAGCTCCCTCCTTTCACCGCGGGCTCCAGCTCCCTCATGACTTGTAACTTTTTAGCGTTCTGATTGTTTCTTGATCATCTAATATGTCAAGAGTCTTTGGCTTCGAGAGAAGCGAGAAGCCTCCAGCCTTTCTAGCATTTTTCAGCATTTGTAACATTTAAAATGATATAAAGTCCAGTCTTTCAGACTGACTGTCTCTTTTTGTTGGCGGAAAATCCATAGACTAATTTTGCCATTATAAACACGGCCTACTGAATTCAAATGTGTTCTTTAACATGCCAGCAACGTATGTCATGTTTGTCGTGATTTTTGTCGCCTTTCAAAAATCACTTACCATGGCCAGGAGCGAACCTGCAAGCTTGGGGTTGGTAGACTGACACGATAAACACTCACTCACCGTGGCAAGCAATATATATACCATATGTGCTCGTAGTTGAAAAAGATACAATGCATAGTGACCCGGCTAAACGACACCCTGTACTGCCGACAAAATTCAACTCCTATATTACAAAAATGATTTGTGTCATAAAATTAAACGATGAGTAGTGCGGTAGGAGCGAGATCTTGGTATCTCAGGTCGTGTTGGGCTGTTTGGATGGGTTAGATAGGCTGTTTTTCCAGCCTCCTAAACAGGTAATATTCTACAATGAACAAATGCTGGCGTACTATAAAAAGATCAGAAAACATCTGTGTTTATTACCCTATTAAAATGTATGAATTTAATCGTATATAAACCCCAAAATGCTCCTAAGAGAAATAAATGTTCGTAGCATTGAGCCAAGATTATTAAAAATTGGGCTATTTGTTAGCCAAATCTAATAAATGAGATTTATTAGAAATTAAAAATAGAAACTGAGTGTTATTCTTATCACCGAAATAATGTTCATTGTTCACAACACAACAAATAATTCCCTGAAAAAAATAACAACCTGTTTCTTCTGGCGACTTCTAAATGCATTTTCCATAAGTTTTAACAACTTAATCTCATTTTCCTACGTTTTAAATCTTCTTGATTGGTAATAATATCAAACTATTCTACTCGCTAATTAAACATGCACGATAAAAACATTGAAATGAAATATTGCGATTTTACTACAAATTTGTCATAATCTTCCACTGATCCCCCAGGTGCTCACATCTAGTGGTACGTGGGTTGACGGCAACGGGACCCCAGCCGAGTCCGGCATTGCTTCAACTTGCTTGTCCTTCTTTCCTGTCGGCCTCCCTTGGTAAACTCTTGTTTTCTTCCGACCCTGACGGTATTAGTGTATCCGAGGCCTAGGGAGTCTTTCACTTCCCGCCTTAATTGGCCCTTCTCTCATCTTTCCTTATCCCTCATTCTTCTAGGGATCAGCCTTCTTTTTCTTTTCATTATAGTTCCTTTTCTCTTTAAGATTCCCGCACTGTTTTTGTTAAATGGCTCCCAGTGTATCTAAATTCCCTTCAGCGAATTTTTTGCATCTATACTCCATTTTGTAGGTATTTTCAATCTAAGTTGCATTATGTAAGTCTTTTTGATCTAAATTGCATTTTGTGAGTATTTTCAACCTCAATTGCATTTCGTAAGGATTGACAATCTAAATTGCTTTTTAGTAATTCTTTCAATATAGGGGCTGGGACTTTTGTGAGTATTTTGAATTTCAATTGCATTTTGTAAGTATTTTCAACCTAAACCTTTTTTTGCAAGTATTTTCAATCTAAATTGCATTTTGTATGGTGGGCATTTTGTAAGTATTTTGATTCTCAATTGCATTTTGTGGGCATTTTGAATATAAATTACATTTTGTAAGTATTTTCAATCTAAATTACATTTTGTAAGTATTGTCCATCCAAATGAGTAGTTTGAATCTACCATACATTTTGTGAGTATTTTCAATTTCAATTGCATTTTGTAAGTATTTTGAACCTCGATTGCATTTTGTATGTATTTTCAATCTCATTTGCATTTGATAAGTATTTTGAATTTCAATTGCATTTTGTTCGTATTTTGAAGCTAAACTACATTTTGTGCGTATTTTTCAATCTATTCCTTTTGTAAATATTTTCCTTCTCAATTCCCTTTTGTAATTATTACCACTCTCCATTTTGTGAGTCGTTTCAATCTGAGTTACAATTTGTAAGTAGTTTCAGTCTCACTTAATTTCCTTTCTGGTTTCCATTTCATTGTCCTTTTCATTATCACCCAGACCATTAGGGACCGATAACCTAGATGTTAGGCCTCTTAAAACAACAACAATCATCATCATCATCATCTTCCACTGATGGTAAAATATCCTGTAATTATTTAACAATCCATTCGCACTTAAAATGAGTCCTTTCCTCGTCCAACACTCCACTTCTCTCTGAGTTTGTAACAAATATCTGGTAAAATTCTCAACATTAATGAAAATTGTATACATCCATGTAAACAAATTCTTCGTAATCCTGACAATATTTTACTATATCTCGACAACTATCTTTAAATTATATTCATCAATGAAGGAAAATAATAGATCCAGTCACATGATATAATTTTAACTTGATATTGCCCTGTCTGATTCCTGCTCTACCTGCAGAATGCATTACAATGGTAAATTTTATGATGTGGATTTCAGTCAACACAAATTCTTGCTCACATAAAATTCCTAGTTCTCAACACATCTTATTTAACCTTCAATAACATGGATTTCTAATACAATTCTCATTCTGCTTATTTTTTATTTCAATAGTACCAGCATAAACTTTTTTGCATTATGGTATTTAAATAGCATGAAATCTCATCGTAGCTTCTTTCAATTGTCTACGCTTACAGATAATTCCATAAATACGCTCATTAATAACATCACTTGCAATACATTTTCCTGTCTGCAATATAATAACATAACTTAGCAATAACCCCGGGATCACACCCCTCACTTGTGGAATACTGTACCTTCAATATACACTTGATCTACGTTTGATAATGCTTATACAAATTTATGTGCTCTATAACATTTACCAAACCCTTTATGTGCTTTATTAATATGTGTGCTGGGCTAAAATATCCTTAATACATGTCTGAACTTTCTTCAAATTACCAATGTGACTTCATTTCATAAGATAACAACTTCAAATAATTCACATTACTCATTTATCAGCTAATTGTGCCTTCCTCTCTTAAATTGTCAATATCAGTTTAATGAATTCCAACTTAAAATTTCTTTACCTCTCCATAACTTTCAGTTGTGAATCCTGAATTTTATTTTATCAGTCCCACTAGGACATTATTGTGTCATAACATTTCTGTTAACTCTCTAACGATCAGCTGTTATGTGAGTTCACAAGACTTGATCCTAGTCCATAAAATAATTCTAGCAAAATATGTCCGTCGTGTTTAATTAGAACAGTGTTACGTTGTTTAAAATCATCCTGACAATGTTCACGATAAGAATTGCATAAGAAATGTCACCAAACAACAATGATGATGGCCAAGCTTGTAACTACCAACAAATATACAATAAATAAATTGGGCATTCTTATACCTTAGTGAAGATTCGTGTGGGCATGCCTGGTGTTGAATTCCTTCCCACGATGAATTCTTCTCGGCCTCCTGTTCGCTCCTTGTGGTTGTGGTCTGCAAGCATCTTCGTGATGTTGGTCTGCAATTACCTTCTTCGCTAAAACCCCCCTCGGTTGCCCTGGTGTTCTCTATCACTCGATGATGGATCAGGACGTTGTCTTCTTACCAACTGATGGTAAAGTATTTATTGTTGTAGGTCTTCGAAATCGCACACATCATCTTGGTGGTGTTAGGTTGTAGCTATGCTCCAATCACTTGTGTGATGATATTGATTCATTGTCACTCGTGCCTTGGAACTTACACACGACTAAGATGTCCCCCTTTCATAGTTTCACAACACATTTCAATCTCTTTACTGTTCTTGGAATGAACCTTCTTCCTAACTCGGCGTGAATATTCATCCTCAAATGATCAATAGTCCACGATATTTGAACAATATTTGTGCAAAAATAGTAATAATAATTTAAAAAAAGTAATTCAACTCCAGTAAAATCAATATTACAAATAAACATAAATGCGGGGAATGCAAGTCCAAATAAGCTTCCGTATTCGTTATGCTGAGCATGTTTCAGCTATCAAACACAGAAAATTTTCAGCAAAGGCGTCACATATGGAAGAATCTGGGCATAAGTTTACAAACATAGACAATGACGTCAATATATTACACTAGTCTATGTTTCCAAGGGCAGCTTGATGAATATTTTGGAGG
The DNA here is from genome assembly GCA_946902985.2 of Meconema thalassinum. Taxonomy (NCBI): domain Eukaryota; kingdom Metazoa; phylum Arthropoda; class Insecta; order Orthoptera; family Tettigoniidae; genus Meconema; species Meconema thalassinum. The sequence continues at coordinate 517,175,885 of OX336389.2, forward strand.
TCATTCATATAAACACTTTTCAGAGATCAAACTATTTCAATAATTTAAATGACATCAATTTCGAAACAAATATGTTATTCGACACGATCGCACTCGGCGGTGCACTGACCTCCATGTGGTCTCGCAATCAGTTGTGTTCATTTGACATCGGTAAGTTACTCTTGAAAATTTTCACGTATAAAGTTAAGACCCTCTATTTGAGATTTTTTTGTTAATCACATTTTATTACAATCTACCATTTTTCTTCTTCAGGACCCTGAGAAAACTTTCATAGCTTTCGACATGAATCGGCACGCGCGGTTACATTTTCTGTTTTCGTAAGTTTCTGTTTAATTTGCCCTAAAGATGGGGTTTTATTTTTGTCTTACATTCATTTTTCTGAATCTATTAAGTATCTCAATTCACTCATTTCAGGTACAGTGTGCAGAATGAGAGAAAAAGAAAGAACTTTTTCAATTATTTCAATGACAGACAGCCAATTGATCCCTCTGAAGCAATACATTTGACCACCACATTTCATCAAACACCACCAGCCACTGCATTTTTTTTTTAAATGGTTCTTCAAGTACATTTCAAAACCAGTATAAGATACGCTACACAAGTAGCATAATTGATTTATAGACATTGAACAATCTTCAACATCATGTTTTTATATGCAACAAAGTTTTATGAGTGCCCAATGACGTTCATTATAATACAGGACAGAAGCATGTGACACGAGTGTGCTTGAAAGATTGAGAACCTTGCATGTTATTTTATTAGTTTTGATTAGTGTTTTTAATGTTTTATTTTCTTCAAATATATGTGTGATATTTTTTAGTAGCCTTTAATAGTGTTCAGACTTCCTCAAAGTCAATCTTCTAATAATATAGTTAGCACGAGTTGATTTCTGAACAACTCCTGTATCGGGAAATATTTTGTTAAAGTTCAATCTTTATCACCAATTTAATAGATCTAGTGCGCACAAAATGTTTTTATATAGTCATGGCCTAAGTCAGCACACGTATTTCACTTGCATTTGTTCTTTAATTTCACAAAAATATTCAGAGTTACCGATCAGTGTTCGAGTTTAGTTTGCGTGAAATATTTAAGTTCCTCTCCAACGTACCATAAAACATCCACTAATGTTCGACACTGCTAAATTCATACGGGAATTTATAACGTCCCACACCATCAATCGTGCTATCATAACTCTGCACTTAATATACTTGATAATATTACACGTTCTGCAAATTGATCACCAAACCTCTGTTATAATGACACCTTGCGTCTCATCCGCCAATACTTTTCTGTTGACTGGTTGAACCCTAGCCTGGAGCTGTGCAAAGTTGCTCCTACAGCTGCCAGAATTAAAGTCCTCGATGCATCTCTCTTAATAGTGTCTCTTGATGATTAATCCTGAGTTTCGACCATTTTCTGATGGTTGGAATTCTCGCGTTGGTCGTTACTGGACTTAACATCGAACTCAGAACATCCTGTATAAACCGAATAACATGGTAATTTTCACCTATTTTTCCTCTTCATTTCCAAACTTGCAATTACTGTACTTGTATATCTAATTAACAACCAGCTAGAGCGATTTTCATGATTGGTCTTGCTGGTCGTGTTGTAACGTTTCGGAGGGAGAGTGGAAAAGCCACAACAAACCCCACAGTTGGGTGAAAAATGTAACGTTTTAGGGCTGCTCAAACCCACGTTAGATAACCAAAAGTAACGTTCTGCGCCACACTGAAGTGCAACACCAAAACGTTAACCACAATAATAATATACTTACGGCTTGCCTGTTTTGATAGAAATACTAATATGCTCTTGTGGGCGCCAGCTCATCAGATGAACTTGATGAGCCAAATTTATAATTAGGCCTTAATCTAGAGCAGTCGAGACATCTTTCTCAGCTCGCGGTGAGGCAATGCTAGTAACCAGTTGACGTTCGTGACAGGGAATGAGGATGCCTTATGTCTAAAACTATGTACTGATAAAGAAAGATCTATCATGTGCAAAGAAAAGTATGAAATTTATTAAGTAAAAAGCAGCAGATAAAAGTGACGTTAAGTTATAATAGACTAATAATATAAATAATAATAATAAAGCTTGAATTTACATTTATGGTGGCGAACTAGACAAATTGGAGGTTAAGAATTAATTAATTTGAATTGACATGAAAAGCCTGAAGTTAAATTGCCGAAAAGATAAAAACAGAGGTCGTGCATAGATTTTTATTTATGTGAGCTCACCAGTTTGTCTCGGAGATTGCCACGATAGATTGTCATAGCCGCAGACTTCTCTCTCGTCGGCGTTCGGCATATGGAATGTTGAATTCTTCTCCTCCTTCCAGCGTGGCGATGAGGATTTTAAACGAACGTTGCTTCTAGTAATCAGAGACATGATGTGTCCTCTGATATACTGGTCGTGACGGAATCCGATTCCTTAATTCACTTTTATAGAGATAGCCACAGACACGACTACCCCTATCGGTGCAAAAAGACGTGAATTGTCTTTCACACTTATCCAGTGTTAAATTTCACTAATGGCCTCACAGAGAACCAGAGCGACGATGTACTTGTGATAATGAAATAAAGTCAAGCATTGCGGCTCTGGATCCTCTCTGCATCCCTTTTTATAAACCCTCTTCGCCTTCCATCCTGTAGTTCGTTCAGTTCGAGATCCCGCTCCTTCTCCTCCAATCACGGGACATCCTCTTCCCTACCACTCGCCAAAGTTCATCTCCTCCCTTCGATAGGTCAGTTGATGCCACGTGATGATACAGTTTGCGCGTGGAGGCTGTGGTTTCAATGCACATGTCCGAGATTGCGTGGGACAGCTGCAACTTATTTAATTGCTGCTGCAGCTATTCGAGATAGGGTCTTCCTTCGGGCAGGCTGTGTTTTCAATGCACGTGTCCGAGATTGCGTGGGACAGCTGCAACTCATTTAATTGCTGCTGCAGCTGTTCGAGATAGCGTCTTCGTTCGGAGAGGCTGTGCGCCAACCTATCTTCGATCACCTCTCGTGCAAGACCATACTCGGCTCGTTTTAACTTATTCCAACGTGAAACCTCCAGTTTATATATTTCTAAAATATATATATATATAATAAAATGATATAATAATAATAATAATAACAAAAATCTAATAATAATAATTCCATAAAATTACTTCTTGAATAAATATAATAATACTATTGCTGCATAAGAACTTAATTATAAATAGAGATCTAACGAATTAATATAAGGTGCATTCAAAAAGTAACTAGGCGGAGGCTGGAATGCGCAAACAGGTGACTACATCGGCTAATCGTGGCGTGTATGATGAGGTGTGGTTCCAACCAGAGCGTGGAAGGTCACAGCCCGTCGCTAGAAGGCACGCGTGCACGTCACTTGACGATACAAAGCGAGCAGCAGCATGCATCAATCGTCGAACGCTGCCAGTCGCATTGCAAACAGTGACATGGAGGCGTCAACCGAAGAGCAAAGAAGTGTTGTTTGGTTTCTGACAGCGGAAGGAGTAGGGGGAATGGACATTCATCGCCGAATGTCACAAGTGTACGGCGAACACTGCATGTCCCTTGCAAGTTTCAAGGCGTGGCACAAGCGCTTCAGGGAAGGACGGATGTCGTCAGCCAATGATGCCCGGTCTGGGGCACCCCCCTGCATTACCGATGACAACGTCCAGCTGGTTGATGCACTCATTACCCAGGACCACTGAGTGACAGTGAACGCCATAGCCGCCATGGTCGCTCCACGACAATGCACGACCTCATACGGCCAACACAGTCGCAGCACTCCTGCAGAAATTCAAATGGGAGGTTCTCGGCCACCCTCCATACAGTCCAGACCTCTCTCCCTGTGATTACGCCATGTTTGGTCCCCTGAAAAGGACTCTCCGGGGCCATCAATTCACCTCGGACGCCGTCGTCCAGCTGTACGTGCGGAACTGGTTCACATCGCAGCCCAGGAAATTTTATGAGACAGCCATTCACTGCCTCGTTTCACAGTGGGACAAGTGCCTCAACAGCCAGGACCAATACTTCTAACATACAGGTACTGGTTTCTGTAATTATGCCTCCGGCTCGTTACTTTTTGAACGCACCTTATATATACAGATAAAGGGAAGAATTCAGACTGTTACAACGTGTGTCCCTGATAACCTTGGCACGCAGTCGTCTGGTGACACTGTCCATTTTTTAATGTGCCTCGTGCCTTCGTCTCTCCCGTGCCCTGATTTTTTTTTTTGCAGCTAAACCTGTTTCTTTCCTCTCTTTGCCGAGCTAAATGAAAGATAAATGTGCCTGCGGCTTGCCTGCATGTTAAAATAAAATGCAACAAGGGTATTGTTTTAGACTCCTTCCACTGGAGCCAAATATTATAAGTGGGTCTTTGGGATTATGGGTTCATCTTTACTCTACAACATTCCCCTAGACACAAAATGGCGGCAACCATTATGTCATAGACAACACTTAAGGTTTAAACAATGCAACCTTGTTGAATCCTGTGTGTTAATAAGGCTTTACATACACCAACCTAACCTGGGGCTTACGCCTCAGACCCCCTTGCTATTATTATAAGCAGTAATATTTTTCCAAACAGTCGTCTAACCTAGTAACGACCAATGGTTTTATCCAGATAGTTCTCTAACCTCTTAGCAACCAATGACTTTGTCTCACCATGGCTTTAAAAGACCTTCCAATTAAATTGTACAACTAAAAGTAATTTATGAACGTTCGTAACTCACGACCAAACCTTGCACGCTGGTAAACTGTGAGTTCTGTGTGTTATCCTTCCACCTAGGCCTGGTACAGATTTGTGAGAGTGCATTGTGTGGGCATAGCTATTGCTGGTGTTCCTGGCGGTGGGTAGAGAATCTTATCAAGCTGCTAGTACATAAACTCTGCTAATATTAGCCAATGCATGTATAAACAGGCAGTGGGACAGAAAAATGTGTAGCAACAGTTCATCTTCTTCAATGCACCTGGTTATTTTCATCTACCCAAGTGATTGTATATTTTTGTTTTATACAAGTATGTGTATGTGCACAAGTTATAGTTATTTATTGTATATTACTTACGAATGTTTATTTCATTATTTATTACTGCAGACATATTACTTTTATTTCCATTATGGCATTTGAAATTGTTACATTTTTGTGAAGAATGTACTTTGGAACGGAAAATGAAAAAAAAGTTGTTGTTCTTCTTCCTGATAACGTTTTGTTAATATCTTAGTTTTGTTAGTACTTTTATTCACATCATATTTTATTGAGATTTAGTGCAGAATGGAGATACAATAGGCCTACATGTTTTTCTCCTGCTGTGGTGTAGCCTACTGGTTAGTTTCTGCTTTTCACCATTATGTACCTCTTCAAGTCCACATTTGAATAGCAATTATTTGAACGATTTATGACTACACATAGTGTTTTTATTTCCTTTGTGATTGAACCATGATACCGTATATACCCGAATGTAAGACGAGGTTTTTTCCCACTTTTTGTGTTATAAAAATTTGGGGTCGTCTTATATTCAGGGTACTAAAAAAAAAAATTTCTTTAAATTATTATTATTATTTGCAAAGTAGTATGTGGTGTTGGCATCTTGTAACTCGCAACAAATCAATGCATTAATGAAGATTAAAATATGGTTTGTTATGTTTAATTACCATGCATATACGAATAGCGTACATTTTGAGGTTAGGATTTACGCATACACGTCATTTTAAGCGGATAAATTATATGTTCGAAAGCATACGGAAATATGTTTTAAAACAATCTTTACAAGAACAACCAGTCAGTTTTACGAGCAGTAATTGAGTGATCAACGTATCTTTATTTAATAACGTCTCCCATTCTTGAACAAAGAAATTATAGAGTATGTCTTGGAAAAAGTGGGCAGAGGGATTTCCGATAACACGAAACGTTATAAAAATGAAAGCACGACCTTAAGGGCATTTGTGCAAGTTATGAGTATTTTTTTGAAAAAATCTGTAAGAGGCAGTTGATAACTAGGCCTCGTCTTATATTCGGGGTCGTCTTACATTCGGGTATATACGGTATGTCCCTCTAATTTCATTTTTAGCCTATTTTCATTAATGAAAGAATTGGCTTGTGAGATCACCCTTTGTCCGTGTGTGTGTGCGTGAATATGTGTGTCCTTAATATAATGTTAACGGCCAAAGCAATTTCATGAAACTCAGTAAATACAGATAGACAATCATAAATTGTCGCTTGGAAAATATCAAAGTTCTGTTCGGGTATCATCGTGCTTGGACGTGGCTGTACATTTGCAACAAAATTGATGCACTTCCATCTTTGGTCAACGGCATGTTCGTGACAAAATGCAATTATCAGTACACAGTGCCACTGTGCACATATCAGAATAACAGAGGAGAATGATATGTAATTAATGAGAAACCGCCCAAATGCGTAAATAAATGCGTGAAGTGAGGGACACTTCCCAAGATACGATGGATGAGAAGCACTTAACAGAGTAGCTGTGTTAGCGTAGAGGAAAGGTGTGAAGTTGGTAACCCGGTCCACCGTGGTTCAAATATTGGTCTCGGCAATTCTTTTTGTTTTGATGGCCTCTGTTATACCATTGTGGAACCGCACGATACTGGATGCCTTTTAAGTTTTACAATGAAATATTGCAGTAAACTGTTAGTTAATTACCACTGGGTCTATGATAGCTGTTATAGACGTGCATGAGATGTTGGAAATATCATTACAATATTATGAGCTTTTGCAGACCGCCAGTTAGCTCAGGGGAAGAGGCGTTGCTTGAAACAACAAAGAACCGGTGTTCGAATCATACTCGCGGTTTTTAGTTTTAACATGTCAAATATTTCACGAACGAAATACGTGAGTGTTTCTATAGAAAGGGAAATCTGGTTTAATGAATTTGCTTATTGTTATTCCTGAAAAGGACTGTTGTAGGCACTTCTTCAATATCTCGTCCAGTATCCACCGGCTTCGACAACTTGCTGTAGCCGACGTGGCATTGTCTGAACTAGATTTCTGAAATGCTGTTCATCAAGGGCAATCTCCACCCATGCTTCCAACATAACCTCCCACAATGCATCCTGCGAATGAGGGGGGAGGGTGAGGCCAGTTTTCCCTGATATGGCGTTTCCACTTTGCCCACACATGCTCAATGGGGTTCAAGTCTGGAGTTCGAGGGACCCAGTTGAGCAGTTTAATGGAGTCCTGCTCAGAAAACCAGCCCTGAACACTACTGCTCATGTGGATTGGAGAATTGTCTTGCACGAACTGAAGTAATGCATGTCGATAGTGCTCTCTCACACTCGAAATCATAATATTCTGCAAGATGTGCAAATATTGGTCCGATGTGAAATGTCCATCTATCCGATGAAGCACTCCAGCCTCATCAGAAGGCATCCACCCCAGCACGACACAGATATGTGGCCACTACGTGTGTGCTAAGCCACATACCGTTTCTCGTATCTGGTTCCACGTGGCTTGTAAACACGAACTAGTCTGACCTCTGCCGAACTGAAACATGTCTCGTCAGAGAAGATGACCTGATCGCAATTACGATTTAATGCCAGCTCAGCCAAGGCACACCGGTCGACTATAAGTTGGTAGGAGAGACATTCTTTGATTGCAGGTTTTCTGCAAGCAATTCCTGCTTCTCGTAATTGTTTATGGGCCGTGTATGGACATCCAGGAAAATTGGTCGTCTGCATGAGCTCTACCGAGTTTAAGAACGGATTTTCCTGCGAAGTTATAACTAAATGGCGGTCTTTTTTTACAGTAGAAACCCGCTGTAAACCAGTGCCCGGTAGACGACCAATTCTCCCTGACACCCGCCACTGCTGTTCCCATCTTTGAGCAGATCTCGGTGGAACACCACACCGAATTGCTGCCTCACGCACACTGTAATTGCCGTGTTCGACGAGAGTTGAAAGTGCTCTTTGGATGCGTGTGTAGCCTATAGTGAGCCATGGCAGAATGTAATGACTCATTTTCATCAACGTTAACCCAGCCAAACGCGGTTGTTTTCGTAGCATGACAATCGGGGTGTGTTACTTCACAAAAAAGAATCACGGCGGGACTCGAACTGTGGTTGCTCGGCGATGAACGACTTTACAACCTGATGGCTAACCAACTACTCTACAGCGCAACACACGTAATTGTGAGTGTATCATGTCTTACCGAGGCACGGTGCATGTGCAAGCGGGGCGAGGGGCTGGCCGATAGCGAGAGAATTACGGACTGACCATGTTGCAGTACATATCCACCGTACTGTACGCAGCCGACAGCAGCCAAAGTGAAACTTAGCATTTTTCATGCCTCAAGAGATGCAACATTTAATGATTGTTTATCTCTACGTACTACAGGGCGCCCGAGAATGTTCTCCGCAGTAGCTACGTGCAGCTGCGAGCGTTTGTGTCATGGGTTTAGTTGGCGGCCCTGTGTCCTTGAAAGGGGGAGTCCCACGTGTGGCCTGTAGACTATCGAATCGTCAGTGTGTACTGCGATGAGCGAGCGAGCATGTAGATAGATTTATTATTGGAAGAGTGCAAGAGTATACAGGCGGTAATGTTTACTGCTGAAGAGAGAGTGTTTTTGGTGGAATACGTTTCTTGCGAAGGCGATCGGTTTACAGAAAATGTAAAATTAAGATTTCAGGCACGGTTTCCTAATTCAAAGTGTCCAAACCGTGATACCGTTCGTGATTTGATAAGTACATTTCGTGTGACTGGCTCAGTTCACGATGTACCAGGAACAGGCAGGCCTACGCTTTAAACAGACGAAAAACGTGATGAAATCTCCGATATAATGCCGCGTAGTCCAAGTAAATCAACACGAAAATAGTCGACGGCACATAAGGCTGTAAGTGACAAGCTTCAGTTGTTTGTTCCCTTATAAAGTTACCGTGGTTCATGAATAAAAACAAACTGATTACAGAAAAAGAGTAATGTACTGTGAATGGTTCCAGCATCTGTTATGAATGGCTGTGGTGAGTACAAAGTTTACTGTTTATTTGTTATGATGCAAGTGGCAGCCGTGCTACCAACGTAACTGCTGTAGATAGCTCTCGCAGACGCATGTAGGCGCTGCGGAGAACATTCCTGGACTCACTGTACTACTTCATCCGACCTCGACCGTGCCTTTCAAATTTTAATACCCTTAACCAATCCAACATGGCAGCTGCACAAAATATTTTACTGGTATTCTATATCTCCGCAACAGTTACCAATATCACCCTAAAGTTTTGAATGATGATTAAAAGGGCACTACTATAAGTTCTGTTATGTGACTTTCAAAAACTTGTTAAGTACTAAACCAACATGGCGGCCAAGAAAATTTGAAGCATTCAAATGGACTTTTCTCGTGATTTAACCATCCGAGTGCAGTGAAACTTGGTACGGTAAATGTTTATACAAATTTTAATCCACTGTCATCTAATATAGTTCAATTGTTTTCATAACCTCAAGATTGTGACAGCAAAATTTTAAAATTAGGTTTTTATTTCCTGTGTCCTAATCATGCAATCAAAGTGAACGTTTGAATTTTGTATAATTTTCAAACATTATATCATATATATATCGTCAGTACGGATCCATGATTAACTTTAAAATTCCCGCAATTAACTCTATATAACAATCCAACATGGCGACCATCCATTATATTTAGACGGTTCTCAATATATACGAATCAATTACAGAAATCAAACTGAAATTTTGTATGTTGATAAAGGCTATTAACATAAGTTTACCTATGGGACTTTCAATAACCTGACGAGCACATATCCAACATGGCGGCAAAGCAAAATTTAAATATTTAAATGGATTTTTCTCGCCACTTTTTATCCGAGCACTGAAACTTGGCGCAGTATATCTTCATATAAGCCTTCATATATTTACGTCTAATTTAGTGGACTTTTATGAGAACTTAAAAATGGCGGCTGTGCAAATTCTTTAAAGTCTCATTTCTATTTCTCGTGTCCTAATCAAGCAATAAAAATGTAGCGTGGTATAATGAACTGGCATTTGAATATTAATTTGCTGGCATATAATTCTATAGCCTATATATGAAACAATCCAACATGACATTCATACAATATATTTTACCGGTTCACAATGTCCGAAACTATTTAAGCAATCAAACTAGATTTTTTATGGTGATTGAGGAATATTAACTAAGTACATATATGTGACTTTCCAAGTCCTGAGAAACACAAAAACAATATGGCAGCCAAGTGATTTTCAAATATTTCAAACTATTTTTCTAGCAATTTAATCACCTGAGAGTTGTGGTGGTAAGAACAGTGAATCTTTATTCAGAGCTTAGTATAGAGACATCTCATGTTCAATTATTTTCAAAAATTCAAGATGACGTCAGTTCGAAATTTTAAAACCCCTTTTTTTGCGTACCCTATTGAACTGATTGAAGAGAGGATTTGTATGATAGGTTATTATAATAATCATAATCTAATGGCACAAATTCTGTAGCTTACCGTACTTTTCGTAAATCATAGAAGACTTGCATTTGACTGTACATAAATTAAACACCCGTGATGTGTCACAGAAAGATGCTATCTGGCGGGAGGAGTCTTATTCACTGATACTGAAAGGTATATATTCTAGCACATACTTTCTCAATGCAATGGTATTGGTGTAGACATAGGTCGTGTATGAAAAGTTATTTAGTATACATCACATGGAAAATCCGGGGGAGTTTTTTAATAGAAAAGACCAGTAGGATATATGAAAATAGGCTATTTAATTCTTCACGGAACTAGTTGTTGTTATTATTGTTATTATTATTATTTTTATTTTCTATTTCCTTGCAGAGTATATTACTTGCCTGCAATCCAAGTGCCAATGTTGATTATTTGCAAGACATTGCAAGTGGGAAACTAACTGCAGCACTATGCCTGTCTGAAAATGACGATAGCATTGACGTTTCCTCTCTGAAGTCTACAGCTGCCCTGGATGAAGAAGGGAAGACTTGGATACTAAATGGAACAAAGAAATGGGTGAACAATGCTTCATCTGCTGGAGTTTTTGTAGTTGTGGCCAAAACTGGAGTGAGTGGTTCTTTGATCAACAGTATGTTAATATATTGTATGGAATTTACTGGTACTGAACAGGGTGGTTCCATGTGGTTACAGTATTCCAGATTATGATAACTTCATTTGTTTGGTGGTACAATGGCATAGCCATTAGCCTTTAACCTGGTTTGATTCCCATTGACTATGGGAAGGAATTTTCAATCTAAGGCTAGTCGAACTGTTTCCATTCTATGTTCTGGTGGATAGTGCCCTATAACCTCCTCATTCCTCCTCGTAATTTTGTGCTGAATAAATAATTTATTTAACTTAGAACCCTCTCGTAGCATTTGTGGCTACATGTTCACTTCTTTTATTTTTGTGGGATAGGAAGGTGGTGATATACTGCAAAGCAGTGCCAATTTCCAAGTGAAGTAAGGGATTAAAGAGAGCAATAATATTAATTCAAATATTGTTGCTCATTGAATTTTGAAACACATTTCCTTTCCTGTTAATCCCATGTTTCCCATGTTAGTATTTAATTAAGGAAAGGAAAGATTTTCTGAATGATTTTCTTGTAATAAGAAGAAATTTAGGCAGAGGAACTGCTTCATCGTTGGCTGAAGTTGAAGGAAAAGTCTGGAAAACCTTGCTCGGAGAGAGGTTGGTTCAGTGGCTCGCCCTGTATAAAAGGAGAAAAGAAAACACTCATGCACAGTCATTTGATTTTAGGTCTCTACTGTTATGGATAAAATAGGAGTTTATAAAAATTGAAAAATTAAACACTACAATGCAAAGATTATTGATCATTTATATGTATTCTGATAGGAGTCGCCCCTGCTTCTACACTTCTTGTCTTGAAACAGTTAAAGAGCAAGTCTAAACATGGTCTGCTGAGTTCTTAGGCAACCTTTATATTTTCATTACATGGCCCCACAATCTTAGCTGGCTCACATGAATAGCCTAATCTGACTTGTTGATTGCAGCCTTAGTTGTGATCTCTTCATTTTGAGTGTTATACCCTCTGCAGGGTAAGTATTACTCCTCCCTTTGACTTTTTATGGGATTAGACCGTTATTTTCCACATATTCTAAAGTATTTTTTTCCTTTTTTTATCCATAGGATATCCAAGTATTCGAGCAATGAAGATTCACATTGGGAATAATGGACTGTTACAAGATTCCACTTTAAAAATAACTTTAATTTCCATTCAATGCTTCCACACAACCCAATTCGATCTTAATTACAGACTCAGCTTCACCTTAAGAATGCACACACCTAGACTTTGACGACAATTGTTGTTAATGTAAAGTTTTTAAGCCAATTTTTAGTGTTGCCTATACAAGCAGTTATTTGTAGCTCTTCAGTCAGTGAACACGAACTTGCCCAACGACTTGGCGCGGTACGATGTATCTAATACAGTATATGTAAAAAAATAAATGACACTGCTGGAAAAAGTTACATGTATTAGTTATGATCACTATTATAATGGGGTAGTTTTAGGATTACGCGTTTCGACCTTGAAGCGGTCATCTTCAGATCCTGATCACTGAGTTGAGGTTTAAATTTATATACAATGTTACAGGGGCGTAAAACACGGGGAGGGCGGGCCTGAAGTTTTACGTGCAAGACAACATTTTTAAGTACCCTTAAAAGGTAAATGTAAAATAACCTGAAACTATTCTGTAAATGATTAATACTACTTTAGGCAGAAAATCGGAAAAGCCATCTTGCCATGCTTAGTCGTAATTTCTTTACTCTATTGAACAAACCGTCTGTTTCCTCCCCTCCCTTCCGGTTTCCTGCCGAGGCGCCAACTGAGCAGAGAGCTTTGAGCTTTGTCCCCTTACCACGACGATCTAAACATGTGAATTTTCGAACTATTGTGAGCCCTGGTTTAAAACTGAGGTAAGATACTGTAACACACAACCCACAATCATTACTCCTATCGGAAAACAATACCACGCGTACCCTTTTTTTTTTTTTCGAAACAATGTAAAATAACACAACTCTTCCGTCACACATCTCGCGTTTTAAGCACACCCTGTGAATGCGCTCTGTGTGCGCCGACAGAGTTCGAAAAGCAGTGATGCACATGACGTCAGAAGTTTGCCATTTGGTGCTACGCTTGTATCGTGATTACCCGAATCGGTGGAGCTCCAGCATTTCATCAGTTTCTGTTTGAACTTTGTTTATTACTTCGTTTAAATTTGTGAAGTTTGTACTTTGTCACTGCTCGTTGTACCTGCTTCAAGCTGTTCTGCAGAGAGAAGATTTTCGATGATGCGAAGGGTAATACTACCTCCGGTCTACGTTGGGACAAATTAGACGGAATTATTGATGTCGACTGGCCGCCTACTCAGTAATGTTTGACAAGCTAGATGACACCCGTCTTTTTCAACAGTTTGTAAACAAAGATCGACGGCAGCCAGTGTTCGGGTCTTTTGCTAGACGTTGACAAATATTTTATGTTTTGTATTCATATTCTGATTGTATTTTGTATTTTAATTAGAAATAATGAATAAAAATCATCTTCGGTTTTTTAAAACGCAGTGTTAGGCCTAAATTACCGTGTTATTTCAAACTTTAGAGCCTTGAACTGAAAAATAAAATTACCTGGTAGATAGGCAATCGCAATTTATAAATTTGATCCCCCACGTTTGCGAGGAGTTTTACTTTTTGTACTTTAATGTCATCTGACTACATAAAAGCTGTAGTGCATACAATTGGTGTTTGTATTTCGATTTGCAATTTGAATCTCGTTATGTCAGGTTAGTTAGTTTTATTTATACGGGTTCGTGAATTACGCAATATTGCTGTAGGACTTTTGGTTATTATGCTATTTATCTCCAAACCTGAGTGCACATAATTTTTGAACCGACAGTAGGTATCAGACTTTAAGTGTCAAAATTTAGGAATATATTTATTTTTAAGTTAAAAATACTTGAAATATGTGACGAGTTAAGTTAACATATTTAAATAAGTTTTAGTACTTTCATATGAACAAATATTCAGTAGTTCTCACCAACACAATTTATATGCCTCATTGATTCCTAAACAATTACAATTCACAGTTATATTTATCCTCAACCTATTCACAAACGATGGCAGATTATTGTGAAACACTGACTTATACATGGAAGTCGGTACACTGTGTCACATGTAGTCAGTCTGGCGAATTCACAGCAGGCCATGTGCCTCACACTCACACCAATGTTCTCTTCTTCATGGTTATGCAACAAACTCAAAACATTTTTTTAAGTATTTTATTTTCTTTGAAATTTGATGCACTGATATAATGCATTGAGATGGTGACTTATTTTAATTTTGTATACATTACAATTGGGAGGATACTCAGGAGGCTGGATTTAGACAGCTCCTTAACCCGGTCCATGAGGCAATTATAATTGGCTACATGGATAATTCTTGCCAGGCGCATCCACGTCGCGGGGGTGGGCAACGGTACTGTAATATACCATGGAACTACAGTACCGGCTAAGTTCTGGTGAGGACCCAGTCCTATGGGGTATAACATAGGCCCCGTGCACAGGGTTACGTGCGAAGACCTCAACGGAATCTGCAGCGGAGAAGATGGACTTCGGAACGGTGGAGATTGCGGAAGAGGCAACCCAGTACTCAGGGAATAGTATGAGTACTGCATCAATCGGCAGCGTCTGTTTCCCAGGTTAGGGGCGGCTGCAAGGGCATCTGTTTCCCATGTTAGGGGCGGCCTGTATAATAGCTGGCAGTAGCTTCATAAAATGCCTTTGGGAGTGGCGACCCCATCGTAATAATAGCCTAAAATGGAAATGGCACTTCAAATGATTCGGAGAAGGTTAGGGCGTACCCTGCAGGAGACGCGCAGTTCTTTTGGTACTGGGGCAACTGTGAGAAATGGGCGACCAGTAACCGAAATGAAAGTGGGAATCATGAATGTCATGACCCTGACAGGCAAGGTGGAGGAGGTGCTAGACTTCATGGAGAGGGAGAATGTTGGATTGATGGGGATGAGTGAAGTGAAATGGAAAGGTAAAGGAAGGAAGAAATTGAGGAAAGGATATACATTATACTGGAGTGGTGGCCAAGAGGCAAAAAATGGCGTGGGACTGATAACCTCGAAACAACTGGAGGAGTATGTTGAAGTGGTCGAGTGTGTGAGTGACAGAATAATGAAAATTAGAATGAAGATGAAAAATGACATGATGGACTTCATACAAGTGTATGCACCACAGACTGGAAACAGAGAAGAAGATATTGAAGTATTCCTGGAGGATGTAGAAAGAGTAATTTCAGATGTAGAAGTGGTGATCATGGGAGATATGAATGCACAAGTCGGAAACGAGAGACAAGGAAAGGAAGAAGTCATTGGACCATATGGATATGGGAAAAAGAACCGGGAAGGAGAGGAACTTGTAAACTTTTGTGAAAGGAATGTACTGATAGTGGGTAATTCATGGTTTCGGAAGAAAAACAGCAGGAAAATTACGAGATATGGTTGGGGCGATAGAAGAACAAAATCAGTAATTGACTACTGTCTGGTGGAAAGGACTAATCGCAGAAAGCTGATAGATGTGACAGTTTTACCAGGAGAAGCATTTGATGGGGACCATAGAGCTGTGGTGGCAAAATTTAGATGGGAAAAGTTGGAAAATCTAAAGGAGATCAGAGAAAGTAAAATAAAAGTATGGAAATTGAAAGACAAAACTGTACAGGAAGTTTTTCAGGAGAGATTGAAACAACAAATCCCAGTTACTGAAGTGGAAAACATAGAAGAGGAATGGTCCCACTTTAAAAAGGCATTTGTTGGTGCAGCAGAGAGTGCTTGTGGTAGGACGTCAACAAGAGTGAAAGAGAAGGAGACCCCGTGGTGGAATGAGGAAGTGAGGAAAGCAGTGAAAGAAAAGAAGTCTGCATGGAAAGAATGGAACCGAGATCAAACAGAAGAAAGCAAAAGGAAGTATCACGACAGCAAACGGAGGTGTAAGAAAGTGGTAGGAGAAGAAAAGAAGAAAAGTTGGGAAGAATTTACACGAAGAATGGAAACAGATGTAAGTGGCAGTAAATGGATGCTGTATGGACTTCTAAGAAGTAAGAGGAAAGAAAGAGTTACTACAAAGCTAGTAAAAAAGGAAGATGGAGAGTTGTTAACACACCCAGAAGAGATAAAGGGACGATGGAAGGAGTATTTCGATAAGCTATTGAATGTGAGCAATTGTACTGGTGAGATGGAAGTGACACAACCTGACGACTCTATAACAGAAGATGATATAACAATGCTGGAGGTGGAATTAGCAGTACAGAAAATGAAGATGGGAAAAGCAACAGGGGTGGATGAAATCAGTGTAGAAATGATAGAGGCTGCTGGACCTGTTGGTATGCAATGGTTGTATCGACTGCTAAAGTGTGTGTGGAAACGGAAATGTGTACCAGAAGACTGGGAGAAAGGGCTAATAATACCAGTTTTTAAGAAGGGGGACAAGAAGGTGTGTGATAACTATAGAGGGATCACCCTCATATCACAGATAGTAAAAATACTGGAAAGTATATTAGAAAGAAGAATGAGAAGAAAGGTGGAAGGAGAGTTGCAAGAGGAACAGTATGGCTTCAGGAGTGGAAGATCCACAGTGGACCCAATCTTTAGCTTGAGGCAGGTGATGGAAAAGAACTGAGAATATGGAGAGGATTTGATCATGACTTTCATAGATCTAGAAAAGGCATATAGTGTCCCCAGAGAGAAGGTATGGGAAACCATGGTTAAGAAGAGACTGGTAGGAGAAATGTTGGAAATGGTGCAAGCAATGTACAACAACTGTGTTAGCAGGGTACTGACCCCAGTTGGAAAGACAGATTGGTTTAGGAACAAGACTGGACTAAGACAGGGGAGTGTGCTGTCACCTCTCTTGTTCATAATGGTGATGGATGAAATTGTAAAGGAAACAAAGGAAGCATATGGACATAAAGAAATGAAGTTACTGTTATTTGCAGATGATATTGTGGTCTGGGGAAGGAACACCAAAGAAGTGCAAAAACAACTAGATGCACTGAACGAAAATATTCAGAAGTACGGCCTGAAAATAAGTATAGAGAAAAGCAAGACCATGGTGATGACAAGAGGGGAAAGACAAGGAAAGGGCACTGTGAAAATTGGAAGTCAGAGTTTGGAAATTGTGGACACGTTCAAATACCTAGGAAGTGAATTGATGCAAACTGGTAGGTTGGACATGGAGATTGGCAGGAGAGTACAGCAGGGCAATGCATTCTATCAAAGTCTAAGAAAACTTGTTTGGGATAAGGAAGTACCAAGGAAAAGCAAGGAGGTAATGTATAAAGTGTACTATGTTCCCATATTAACTTATGCAGCTGAGACATGGACCCTGACAAGCAGGCAAGAGAGTAGAATCCAAGCCAGTGAAATGAAATTCCTAAGAAGTATGATAGGAAAGACAAGGAAAGACAAAGTGAGGAATGAAGATGTTAGGAAGGAAGTTGGGATGGGAAAACTAAATGAGAGAATTGAGAAGAATAAACTAAGGTGGTTTGGACATGTAAAGAGGATGGAGGAAAATAGAATACCAAGACAGATGCTGGAGGCAAAGTGCAAGGGTAAGAGAGCAAGAGGAAGACCTAGAACAAGGTGGATTGATTCAGTGAAGAACAGCGTAAGAAAAAGAAATCAGGACTGGGACAAGATCGTGGAAGAAGAATGGTGGAAGGAAAGAGGAAAGTGGAGAAGTGCCATAAATACCCCGACCCGGCAGGAGCTGGATAAGGGGAGATGATGATGATGATGACTCAGTATACATTAAAAATACATAGAAAGCTAGTCTTGATAGTGTGATGCATCAATCAGTCAATAAGAAATAAGAAATGCATACAGAACTATTCAAATAATAAAAAATTGGCAGCCCTGTGTAAGACTAGCAACCTGCTTCCCTTGTACTTGATACACCTGCTAACAATGTTTTCAGCAAGCCTCGGTTGTATGCGAGTGATGGATTCCATTCCCATCTGACAGATCAGGGATTCCTTGGAAACGAACAGGCAATCAAACTGTTGTTCGATGGGGTGCTATTAATATCGAGGAAGGATATGGGAGGATGAAAGTACAGCTATCTGAGTCGGCAGGTAGGATGGGACTGGATATTCTGGGGATTAGTGAAGTTCAGATTAAGGAGTTAGAGAGGAGGAAGTAGGAGATTACGAGGTGTATCTGTCAGTTGTAAAATAAGTTAAGGCAAAGTGGGGAGAACCTTAGAAAGTAACTTAGTGCCTGTAAGGTACGTAAATGAACAATTAATGTAATAGAATCGGAAATCTCAGGAACTAAAGTCAGGATTGTTTCAGTGTACAATCCATGTGAAAGGGTGAACCAGGATAAAATAGACAGATTTTATGAGGCACTGATTGATGTGGTAGTGAGAGTTAATGGGGTGAAGATAAGGAAGCAAATACCTATGAGAATTGTGTACTGAATTTCCGTGCTGGCATGGGATTAGCTGTTGCAAACACGTTCTCGAGACCTAAGGAGATACAACAATACACATGGAAGAATAGACGAAACAGGTCAATAATAGGCTAAGCCATCACTAACTTTCAATTTAGGAAAATAGATACCGAATTGTAGGGTATTCAGGGGCTTTATTGATTAAACAGACCACACGCTGATCTGCTGTGAATTGAGCATAGTTAGACCTAAAGTGCAGAAAGTGTGGTCTGTTAGCAGACGGGTCAGAGTTGAAAATCACCAGGATAAGGAATGATTGATGAGTAATTCCAAAGAGTAGAGAGTAAAGAATTGCAGGACTTTGAAGCGGAGTGGTCAGGATACAGGGATGCAGTACTAAATGTAGCAAAGACATGCCTTCACCATTGCATTGATTTATTTCGGCGAACACGGTTTTGGACCCCAGGAGGCCAGTTGCAAAAGTTCGACCTGACCTTGCCTTGTGAGCCATTCCTGAACTAATCAGGACGTGTGGATAGGTGACAGGTCCTTCTAAAATTGATTAGTACTGGTGAAATGAACACTTGTTCAGAAGAGACCATAATATTCTGTAAAATGTGCATTATGTTGCCTGGCGTAAGAACATGTCCATGTGGGAGTGGTGTGATTCTGTGTGATATTCGTTACTTGCAAGAGTTCATCCAACCCCAGCACACAACAGATGCTTGGCCTTGTATGCTGGATTGTGTTGGGTGCCGAAAGGGGGATTAAGTTGTCCATATTCTTTACACCTGTTGTAAAATGGTATGACAACTCGATGATAACTTTGCTATCAAGTGAGTATTTAGTTGAATCAGATCAAATCAAAAAGTTACATTAACAGAAAAACACAGGGTTTGAATCCCAGAACTTTGGTATGTTAGCGTTAATGGTCTTATTTCCCTGGTTCTCCCCCCATCCCCCACTACTATACACACAAGCACCCACGACACCCCCTAGGTGGTCACATCTAGTGGGACGTGGATTGGCGACCACGGGACCCCAGCTGAGTCCGGTATTGCTTCCACTTACTTGTGCGGGGCTCCTCTCCATCTTCTTTCCTGTCGACCTCTCTCGGTAAACTCTTGTTCTCTTCTGACACCGATGGTATTAGAGTATCCCAGGCCTAGGCCCTTCTCTCATCTTTCCTTATCCCTCATTCTTCTAGGGATCAGCCTTCTTTTTCTTTTCATTATATTTCCTTTTCTCTTCAAGATTCCCGCCCTGTTTTTATGAATTGGCTCCCCGTGTCTCTAAATTACATTTTGTGAGCATTTTTAATCTCTACCACATTTTGTATGTATTTTCAATCTAAACTCCATTTTGTAAGTATTTTCAATCTAAATCGCATTTTGTAAGTATTTTGGATAGTGGGCCGACATATTGTGAGTATTTTGAATCTACCGTAAATTACATTCTGTAAGTATTTTCAGTTTCAATTGCATTTTGTAAGTATTTTGAATTTCAATTGCATTTTGTGAGTATTTCGAATCTACATTGCATTTTGTAAGTATTTTGAACCTAAACTACATTTTGTGCGTATTTTTCAACCTAAATTTCTTTTGTGAGTATTTTCCTTCTAAATTACCGTTTGCAAGTATTCCCACTCAACATTTTGTGAGTCGCTTCAATGTGAGTTCCATTTTGTAAGTATTTTCAGTCTAAGTTAATTTTCTTTATGGTTTCCATTTCATTGTCATTTCCACTATCACCCAGACCATTAGGGGCCGATAACCTAGATGTTAGGCCTCTTTAAACAACGATTATCATCAACATCAACACACATGACACAAATGCACTTTCTCTCTCTCCCTGACCATGCGAAAATATATTGTGGGCATCATAATAACATAGGTTATCAGAAAAATCACACACCCTCACAAAGATACACATACCCGAATATATGGATTTGGTGACCGGAGTTATCCTGAGTTCCTATAAGTATAGGATGACCAGATAGAAAAGAATGTAGGGGGCGGGACTCAATGTAAGTTGCTGCTGTAGAGCTTCCCCCACTTGGCACTACGACTCCACCTTGCACAAGAAACCAGTAGAAGCGAGAAAGAGAGAGAGACACTTCCCCTACTTGATGCACATGCGCAGAAGAAAGACTAGCAGTGGAGAGATAAGGGAGCTGGAAGCTCTCTCCCCTACTTTGGTGTGCTTGCGCAATGAAACATTCTTTTCTACCTGGTCAGTCTATAGCAAGATATGAAACAAAGAAAGCTGAATTAATAATTTTCGTCTATCTGTTAAGTAGTCTGGTTGGATCCTCATAAAGCACTGCCATAGGTTATGTGGATGAAACCCCCCCAAAAAACCAAGGCAGCAATCTAAAGAGGTATACTAGGCAAGGTGAAAAGTGAGATAGTTTGTCATTCCTTTCCTCACTGATCCTATTAATAGCACCTTTCACAACATTTAAAGCACTGGAATTATACAGCATCACCCATACCTCACAGTCATGAATGAGACTGAGACATCCATGAAAAGCCACATTTTGCTCTAGCCTATACCAGCAGACAAATGCCAAAATACTGCATTCATCAAGAGATAGCAACAGGTCACATAATTTTTGTATGATATCACATTTGCCCAGTGGGTCGTTAATGAACCGTGGGATGCTGTATCCTAATGTATACCATGGTTTGCAGACTTATGGCACAAATTTTCGTAGCAATCAACATACAGTATTGGATATTTCTAAATACAATAGTATTATTGACTTACATTTTACATCTTATTTTTAAGTAACACTCAAACTACTACTTTATGCAGCCTCGCATATTCTGGCAATAATTTCATTCAACAGTTTCATTGAGCTACATAAAAATAAAAGTTCACTCAGTTATGATGAAACATCAATTATTGAACAGGAAAAGGGGGATAGAACTGTGGAAAAAGTTAATACACAATGACAGGCATGAGGGGGTGGAAGGACAGATGCAAATCACGGGCACTCAATGGCTCTTAGGATGTAAACATTTGAATTGAAATTGAATTTTTGCATGCTGTTTATTGTTCAACTGTCATACATTCTGTAAATTTTAATACTTGTTTAATATTATTTTCAGGCAGAGGATAAATTATCCATGTTCTTGGTTAAAAAGGACTCCGAGGGTGTTACAGTAAAACCTCCTGACTGTAGGATAGGTGTTCGAGGTTCCTCAATGTCCGAGGTATTGGTAACATTAAATTATTTCTATGCATGGTTGTATGACATTTTCTGCTAGTGGAGAGAAGATACATTGTTCAAGCATATGAGACATTGTCCTTGCAGGAAAAATACCTATGTGATGCTGTATTTTCCTTCTAAATTACCTTTTGCAAGTATTCCCACTCAACATTTTGTGAGTCGTTTCAATCTGAGTTCCATTTTGTAAGTATTTTCAGTCTAAGTTAATTTTCTTTACGGTTTCCATTTCATTGTCATTTCCGCTATCACCCAGACCATTAGGGGCCGATAACCTAGATGTTAGGCCTCTTTAAACAACGACTCATTGAAATCTTCTGGTGTGTCGGCCAAGATGACGATGTCATCAGCAAATCTCAGATTTGAAATTATAAGGTGCGTTCAAAAAGTAATGAGCTGGAGGCATAATTACAGAAACCAGTACCTGTATGTTAGAGGTATTGGCCCTGGCTGTTGAGGCACTTGTCCCACTGTGACACGAGGCAGTGAATGGCTGTCTCATAAAATTCCCTGGGCTGCGGTGTGAACTAGTTCCGCACGTACAGCTGGACGTCGACGTCCGAGGTGAATCGTTGGCCCCGCAGAGCCCTTTTCAGGGGACCAAACATGGCGTAAACACAGGGAGAGAGGTCTGGACTGTATGGAGGGTGGCCGAGAACCTCCCATTTGAATTTCTGCAGTAGTGCCAGACTGTGTTGGCCGTATGAGGTCGTGCATTGTCGTGGCGCAGAATGACCCCACGGGTGTGATTGCCTGGTCGTTTTGTTTTGATCGCTTGACGAAGGGTGGTCAAGGTTTGCGAGTAACGCTGGGCATTCATTGTTGTCCCGTGCAGCATGAAGTGTATCAGAAGGGGGCCATCTTGGTCAAAGAAGAACGTCAGCATTACCTTTCCTGCACTCGTGTGGATGGCCTTGCCTTTTTTGTGTGGTGGTGACCCTGGATGCTTCCACTGGAGGCTTTGTCGTTTGAATTCTGGTTCGAAGTAATGACGCCATGACTCATCTCCAGCCACCACTCGTGCCAGGAACCCATTCCCTTTCCTCGCATAGCGCTGCAGATGACCAAGACAGAGGGCCATTCGACATGCTTCCTGGTGTGGTTGAAGACTGTGGGGCACCCATGGGGCACACACTTTGCGCAAGTGAAGTCGTTCCTTCATGATGGTGTGCACACTTCCGACGCACAATCCGACCACGGCGGCTAGGGCGTTCACTGTCACTCGGCGGTCCTGGGTAATGAGTGCATCAACCAGCTGGACGTTGTCATCAGTAATGCGGGGGGGGGGGTCAGACCGGGCATCATCGGCTAACGACACCCGTCCTTCCCTGAAGCGCTTGTGCCATGCCTGTTCGCCGTACACTTGTGACATTTGGCGATGAATGTCCGTTCCCCATACTCCTTCCGCTGTCAGAAACCGAACAACACCCCTTTGCTCTTCGTTTGATGCCTCCATGTCACTGTTTGCAATGCGACTGGCAGCGCTGGACGATTGATGCATGCTGCTGCTCGCTTTGTATCGTCACGTGACGTACACGCGTGCCCTCTAGCGACGGGCTGTGACCTTCCACGCTCTGGTCGCAAACACACCTCGTTATACATGCCACGATTAGCCGATGTCGTCACCGGTTTGTGCATTCCAGCCTCTGGCTCGTTACTTTTTGAACGCACCTTGTGTCTTCGCTCCCACTTTAAAATTTTCTCCCACTAAAAATAGATTTTTAGAAATTTGACCTGTAGGTGGGTGAAAAGGGGATGAGATTAATATTTTCTTTTTTATGAATGCTCTCATCTCACAAGTTGCTTTGTGGCAGGGTGACCACTTTCTGGAAAACTCAGGGAACACAGGGAAAACACAGGGAATTTAAATTGCATAGAATGAACAGGGAAAACACGGGGGGAAAAATTGGCACAATGAAAAATAATGTCTTGACGTATGATTGGGCTTAATAATAATGCATCACTAGCGGTATTAAATTAATGTTGCTTACAAGATTAATTGCTGTTAAGATTAAAGATTAAGTACCATAATTTGACCGTTCTGCCATTTCTTCTTTTCGGATGTTCGCCTTTCAGGGTATCCAAAGCAGGGGTGGTTCTAGGCATAGTGCCACCGAGCCATGGCACTGCCCTCTAAGAGAAGAGGAATTATTCATAGTCCTGAAAGAATAATTTCAAACGCCTACAGTTTAATACTTGTATTTAATTAGTTTCAAATTACTTAGGTAGTTTAAATATTCCGTCCGTTGAGTATGATCATTGATTCCATTTTCGCGGCTGTGATATCTTGTGGTACGGTCTAAGCGGCACGGTTGACGCATGCGCAGTTCAATTTATGATCCTTTTCGTAACCTCTCCCGTCACTGGCTATGGGGAAATAAACTGGGCTCCGTGCCGGATACAGCTTGGCTCAAGGATGTACTGAAAGTAAAGTTCAATGCCATCTATTGGTCATTATGAGGTACTGGGCCAGCGCTATACCTGTCTTCACAAAGGGAGAAGCAGAAGAGGGTGTGGACCAATGGCCTGATTTTCTGGAAGTAGTTTGACACTCATTGGTTATTGGCGGGGGGGAGGGGTTCGTTGACTAAAACTGACAACTAATCGCTCTCACACAAAGACTATTAATTCTAGATTTCTCTAAAAGAGGGCTCTGCATCCAACATTGAAATCTAAACTTGCCCTAATAAATTATTTTATGTTCGACGATGTCGAAATGTAAATATTATAAGTCAGAAGACTGTACTATAATGAGGCTTATTATAGTACAAGTTTTCATTATGGGACAGTTCCCACCAATCAAAGCTCAAGAAACAGTTGATGGACCAATTAGGTAAAGATAGCATCGCATCTGTGCTGAGTTCCAAGGCCTTCTAATTTAAATTTCACTGCGTGGCTTAGTGTCATAGTGGGGTAATCGAGGAGGCCATGGTCAAATACAAGGTATTCTCGGCATCCCATGCGCTCTGTTCAGTACATAAAACTGGCGAAATCTCGACAGACATTTATATTCGAACATAAAATAGTTATAATAATTATTGTCGATCATAAACAGTCGTAAGCAACTCGCCTATAATGGTAATTAAGACACTCGTGTGGAAATTATAAAACTCGCATAAGCTCGTTTTATAAACATACTTGTGTCTTAATTATTGCCATTATACGCTCATTGCATAATGTACTATTAAGGCATGACATCAAAGAAAGGGTTTGGCTCCAGACTCCTTGCAAAATGAAATGTTTGGAATGTCGTTCTTGTATACACCTGAGCTGAAACAGCAATCAAGCAAATGGCAACATACAGAATCACCACACCCAAAAAGATGTCGAGCCTGTCTCCTCACGGCACTGTGCAATCCTGGAATCCCTAATGACTTCTAAAAGCAGCACAATTGACCGGTGTGTTTCGGCTTCGTGGTCAGGTAAAAGTAAGAAAGTGATCACAGACAGTAGCGAAGATGGGTCGCTCGACAAGTGTTACGTGCACAGCAGAACTAAACAGTTTGCGAGTGAAGTTTTATGCGTTTCGGAAAGCAATATTTTAATGTAAATTTTGTAATGTTCGTATCGAGTGGGAAAAAAAGATACTGTCTCAAAACATTGTTCTAAAAATAAGGAACATTCAGAACGTAAATTAAGCACTACAACAGTGAAACGGCAGGCAACAATCAATTCTCATTAGATATGCAAAAGAAAGCTTAGAGTGAAAAAAATAGAATTTATTCACGAAACAACTGCAATGCTACTCAAAGCCAACATCCCGCTGGAGAAGGTAGACGACCCTGCAGTCCAGAAATGGCTTAAAAAGTTTGTATTAGGTATGTACAGTCTATCAATTAAACCTCCACAATCAACGATCAGTGATAGTAAGACAAGGATTTCTAAGAGGAATCCCTTTCGGCGATGAGAGAAGAAAACCACGAGGTAAGAAAACTAGCAACTTTCTTATCAGAAAAGTATGATGAACTCCACCGGGAAATTGAAACTCTGAAGAAAGAGAGAAAAACCGTCAAGGACGCAGAAATGGCAGCATCTAGAGCTATCAACGAATTGGAGGAACTAAAACAGTACCAGCGCAAGAACAACTTGATAGTGTATGGAATACCCACGGAAAGAGAGGAGGATGTATTTCACAAAATCTCGGACATTGGCAAGACGTTAGGAGTTGAAATCACCAGGGCAAACATAGACGCAGCTCACCGCCTCCCGTCAACAAAGCCTGGGCCTCAACCGATAATTGTGAAATTAAATAATAGGTGGAAGAAGGAAGAGATTCTCAGTAGCAGAAGACAAAAGAAGACCCTGAAGACGAGTGAAATTGGTTACAGTGATGGTGGTAATATATATATCAATGAACACCTGACCCCAAGAAATGAAACCATCGCCAAAAAGTGCCGTGAATTGAGACAACAGGGAAAAATCTTTGCAACTTGGGTCAGAGACTGCAAAATATACATTCGGAAAAATCAAAATGGACCCTCAAAGCTTATATCAAGTGCTGAAATACTGGATGAACTCGCCCTCTCAAACTAAAATCAATGTAATAGTAAGATATCTACTAAGTATTATCCCATATGGAACTAGAATTACAGAAATTAAATTTTTTAGGTAATGCTAATAATAATACACTAGAATTAACCGAGTGTAACTGTAATACACTTAGCGATTATTATAAGATTAAGGACAGTAAACAGATAATAACCGATACCAGTACACTAAAATGCGTACACATAAATGCACATAGCATAAAAAACAAGTTCGATGATATCCAAATAATGTTAGACAGAATCAAAGGTGTAGATGTCCTAGCAATCTCAGAAAATTGGTTAACAGAACAAACAAAAATGTTTTTCAATATTAAGAAATATGTTGCATATCACATAGTTAGAAAGCAAACTGGCAGGGGAGTATCTTTGTATATTTCAAACAAATGTAGCAGTACCCTTGTAAAGGAAATAAATTCCACCCACAGCATACTGCACATTACTGTGAGAAAAGGCCATCAAGAATACAATATAATCACTGCTTATAACCCTCATAAAAGTAACATACCACACTTTCTAACTGATCTCGAAGTAATTATTAGTTCTTACTCAACGAATCCTGTTTTAATACTAGGTGATATGAATATCGATCTATTAATTGGGGACAGATATACTAGTAGTTATATTAACCTAGTCAAATCATACGGTCTAGTCTTATGTAATACAAAATATCCAACTCGTGTAACACAAACTAGCTCTACTCTAATTGATCATGTATTGGCGAAAGACTGTGACAAAATATGTAATGTCTATAATATTGATAATGATTTGAGTGATCACCATTTACTCATCTGTGAAATGAGAAACAAAAAGATAAACAGGAACTCACTATGTGATGATAGGCCAATAGAAAAGGATAAAATAAACTACAAAAAACTTAATAAATATTTAATAACTCAAGAATTTGTATGCAATGAAACTAACATCAATGACTACTACAATAAATTCTGTGATTTTATTAATAAAGGAATAGAAGCCTGTACTATGAAATATACGAATAAGGAGCCAAGTGCCCCACCAATAAAACCCTGGATCACACAAGATCTTTTAGCACTAATACACAGGAAAGATAAGATATATACAAAAACCAAAGTTAAAAATCCATCTGCAGAAATTTTAGAAGAATATAAAATTATTAGCAACCAAGTTACAAAACTTAAGAGAAACCTACAAAGAAACTACTTTGACCAAAAAATTCAAAATGCAAATAATCAGAGGGAAGTGTGGAGTGTTGTTAATGAGATGTTAAATAGACCAAAGAAGGGGAAAAATGAAATTGTCAAACTTATAGTCGACGGCACAAATGTCGAAAAAAAGGAAAATATATGTGATGAAATGAATAAATATTATGTCAATATTGCTAACAGTATATGGGAAAATCAAGGAAACGGTTCTACCTCGGGCATTACAAGCTATAAAAATACTACTAGCACTAAGACAATCTTTATGTTACCTACTGATGCTAATGAAATACAATCAATTATAAACTCCCTAAAACACAAAAACAATATAAGTGAGGACAACACTACTAATGTCATGCTACAATTGTGTCTTGAGGGCCTTACACCATATCTTGTCAAAATAATAAATCTTTCACTGATGACTGGTATATTCCCCGATGCCTGTAAAGTCTCTAGGGTGGTCCCGATCTACAAAAAAGGGGACAAAACCCACCCATCAAATTACAGACCCATTAATATTATATCTGCCATCAGCAAGGTTCTAGAAAGCGTTGTTAAACGAAGACTTATGAATTTCTTCATGAAAAATGATTACTTTGCAAACTGCCAATATGGGTTTATTCCAAATAGAGGAGCTGATAGTGCTATATTTGAAGTAGTAACTGATGTAGAAAAGGCATTAGATGAAAACAAACTAGCTGCTGGTGTACTAATTGACCTTCAAAAAGCCTTCGATCTGGTTAACCATAAGATTCTCCTTAATAAACTAGAATTTGCAGGCATCAGAGGAGTGGCACATGATTGGTTCAAGAACTACCTCACTAACAGAAAACAATATGTTGCAATCGATAATGTAAAAGGATCTCAAATGAGAATTGACACAGGAGTACCTCAAGGTTCTGTCTTAGGACCAATTCTTTTCTTGGCCTATATTAATGATATAGTATTATTAGAATTGAAAGGCAAGCTTAAACTATTTGCAGATGATATTTTTATACTCTATCTGGGAACATCTGAACAGGAAATTATGCTAAATATTAATTATGATCTCAATAAGCTGGTGGATTGGTTGAGAGCACACAAAATGGTTATCAATATCACTAAAACAAAATATTTGTTCTTCCATAAACCATCATACAAGATTGAGACCACAAACATAGTCAACATAGCCAACAAAGAAATAGAAAGGGTTAAATCGGCAACATACTTAGGTATCACACTAGATAGTACACTAACCTGGGAAAATCATGTAGAAAATGTAAAACATAAAATCAGCCCTTTAATTGGTATTATTTTCAGATTAAGATATAGCTGTATTACTAGCCAACAGTTGAAAAATATATACTTTGCTCTGATACATTCACATCTAATGTACATGAATTTCATATGGGGATATTGTAAGAAGAAGCTGATAAAAGAACTTGAGATACTCCAGAAACGTGCTATAAAATCTATCTTTGGATTACCTTGGCTCACACCCTCAAATGAATTGTACCCAGGAACTAAAATTATGCCACTGCAAAAACAAATAGCTATGTCAGCAACAGTATTTGTATACAAATTAGAAAACAAATTGATACATACACACATCCATTTTACCCATGCAAATGACATTCATCACTATGCAACAAGAGGAGTAAATCAAATATTCACCAGCCATTCCCAATCCATTAAATTTGGAACTAAAGGAATTATGTCCTCTATAATAAAAGAATACAACTCGCTACCATTAGGCATAAGGGAAAGTTTCTCTATAAAAACATTTAAGAGGAAAACAAAAGACTTCCTATTAAGGAATGAATAGCCAATGTACAATAGCCTTAAGCAATGCAATGTATCATACCGTATTATCTCTGTAAAGTTAGTCACTAGCAATCTAAGTTACTATTAAACTAAACAATAATGTTACAAAAATTATATATATGCCATGCTGTAACTATGTTAATTGATTGTCCCTAACACGAGCTCAGGCTCATTGGGACCTATGTAAATAAATAAATAAATAAATAAATAAATAAATAAGACCTCTTTCTGATAAAGATTTTTATTTTTTCTATTGGTTAGGATCTGGAGACCTTCCCACAGCCAACCAACTAAGAACACAATATGCCCTCCGTTGCTCAAACGAAGTACTAGCAACCATCAAACAGTCTTTGGAAGGGAGAACAGACTTGGCTCTTATCTGCGATGAAACTACTATGCTAAAATGTTGTGAACTGCTTAAGTGAATTATGGGAGAACATTTAGTTCACATCACTTGCTGGGCTCATAAATTCAGTTTGTTCGGTGATGTCCTGCAAAAGAATTTGAAAGAACTTAATGCCATTGTGTCGAAAACAAGGAATTGTTTTCATATGTCACAGAAAATCAAACACGTTTCGTTCATATATGCTAAAATGTTGTGAACTGCTTAAGGGAATTATGGGAGAACATTTAATTCACATCACTTGCTGGGCTCATAAATTCAGTTTGTTCAGTGATGTCATGCAAAAGAATTTGAAACAACTTAATGCCATTGTGTCGAAAACAAAGAATTGTTTTCATATGTCAAGGAAAATCAAACACATGTTTCGTTCATGCCTCGACGATAACTTCCCAGATATGTCAATATCATTGTATCCCGAGCCTGTGTTGAGTAGATGGGGAAGTTGGTTTAAAGCTGCCTCTTACATACATGCAAATGTAGATATCCTCCACTCATTTTTCAAACAGTTGTCACTGAAACCTGTACCAGTGGTAAACTGGTTGGCAGAAATGAAAGATGCCATATTTCGCAACCTGGTAAAATCCCAAGCTGCATATATTTTTTTTTTTATTGCAAGTTTATTGCAGAGGTTGTTTTGGAATTAGAAGGGTCTAATTATTCATATTCTCACTTGCTTGTTTCGAAAATAACAGAACTGAAGGAGAGAATGAATGCAATTGCTTCTGGCCATATTGGTGAATTAGTTAGTAAGATTATTGAAGGGTTTAGTGAATCGTTGAAAAGTGAAGAAACTCTCCTCTTTCAAAATGTTTGTGTCTTATTTGTAAAGAAAATTGAAAAGCACCTGTCCCCAAGTGATGCAAACATTTTATTTGGACTTTTGAATGATTTGTTTCATCCAACTAATGTAATTCAATCAAACTATACAAATGTTTAGTCACTGAGTGAAAAAGTACAAAAATTGTCTGGCTTTAAAATGTTGAAGCAGTTTGATATTATTGCTGGGTAGCCTACCTTGCTTTTAAAGATATTCTACGAAAACAAATTGAAGAAAATCCTGGTCAACAAGTTGAAATAATTCATTCACTGCTAGCATTAAATTTATGCACCTGAACTTTGCAAATTCTGTTTCAAAATCTATTTGGGTTCCCTGTTCATCCATTGATGCAGAGAGAATTTTTTCGAAGTACATTTGATTGTCAATGACCGGAGACGACTAATGAAAGATAGCTCCATTGTAACATGTGCTATGTTATCTTTTCACAATGTAAGGAATGGGTGGTGTGGCCCAATGATACTGTAATATAAGTGCTATTTAATCATAATCAGGAATATAATAAAATAATATTGGATGCTTACTAGTAATTTATACACCTACCATACATATAAATAATTCAGAACCACAATAATGAAACCTTCAATGATTAATTTTAGAATTTCATTAAAGTGATATGGTAATATCTATTTCACGAAATAACGCAAAAATTAGTATCCGTCTTGCGAAATTGTTCAAAAATTAGTGTGAAAAAATCATGCCTCTACTCATGGTATAAAAGTAAATGCAAACTATTACTTAACGTTACTTGGAACATAATTTGCACTCAGCATGGTGTCGTAATTGGGAGTCCTATTGTGTTACATGACGATGCTCGTTGCCATGTAGCCGCAACAGTGAGGAATTTGTTTACAAGGTGGAACTGGGAACTACTCAAACATGCTCCAAATTCATGTGACATGAGCCCTTGTGATTACGACTCATTCTCAAAGATCAAAGAACCTCTATGAGGTGTTCGATTTCAATCAAGTTGACATCCAGAGAGCTCTAGATCAATCAGTGAGAGAAATATCCAGAAATGGTGCTGCAGATGGAGTGCGTCGCCTTCCAAGGATTTGGCTACATATTGTTGACATGGCAGGAGACCATAAATGAAGTTCGTAATGTCAAAATTAACCAAATAATATTCTTTGTGATGTTTTAGCAGTGTTGCCATTACTTATCGATAGGGACCTGAAATATTAGCATCTATTTTCCTTTAAATTAGCATTTATTTTTTCCCTATTTGGCATCTATTTTTGGAAAATTAGCATCTATTTTTTCCGGATTCTTACGGACTAGTGACTTTATTGGCGACACTTGAGATACAATTTAATGTTCAAATGAAAGAATTGTAAATAACTCTGCGTTGCACTCTTTCAAGTTACACCTTCTGTCTGTAACAACTGTATTGTAGTGCGACAAAACACGCTTACTGTCCACATTGTTTGTTGGTGTCCACAAAAGATCTAAAGAACTCTTGGCAAAATGTTCATGTTCATATTGAACAGCAGTCAAGGCACGTACTGCTTCACACTCCTCATTTTGTTTTAACTGCGATTCAATAATATTCTTGAAAGAATCATAGCCCTTCCTTATTTCATGACATGGAATGTTTGTAA
This sequence comes from Meconema thalassinum, assembly GCA_946902985.2. NCBI lineage: Eukaryota > Metazoa > Arthropoda > Insecta > Orthoptera > Tettigoniidae > Meconema > Meconema thalassinum. Next base: position 517,207,931 of record OX336389.2, read on the forward strand.
AGCCCGGAAGTTTTTGAATATCGGTTTCTTTGTCATTGTTCAATACCCCGTGTCTAGGTTAAAATATCTGTGCTATGGTTTCAAAGATTTTGCGATTGGGATCACTTGCCTTTAGTCTAGCAAGCTTGCTTCTAGCAGACTGAGCTACTTTTACAAACAAATCTTTCCTTGTAGCACATTCTAAGGCTGTGAGTTTCGCTAAGGCATTATCTGTCGCTTCAGAATAATGGCCTTGAATTAATGCACCAGAATTGGCATCTAAGTTTTCAAGTTTGGGATAAAGCAAATGTGAGAAGAGTGAGAAGTTCAACAAGTTTACTAGCATGCTCTTTCACAAAACTTATTTCAGAATAAATCCTATCTACATCTCTATCTGTCAAGCCTCGCAGAAATGTGACACCAATGTTACTAACATCTTTCATGTCAGGTAGCTTAAAAAAACTCACAACATCATGACAATAACTCGCTAAGTAGAAAACAGCTTCAAAACAGCTGTTACATCGAGTAAGTACCGGCGATGGAAAAAGTTTTGCTGCCTTTAATTCCCCACTTTTTGACTTCAGAAAATGCAAGTAGTTATATTTGCGCTTCCTTGTGTTTAGAAAGGCCGACTTGACCATTGTTACAACCTGATTTAAATCGGACATAACTGCTGTCCAACAATTACCAACAAGGCAAAGTTTGTGTGCCCAACACTGCACATGGAGCAAATGATCCCCAATGATGATCTTCAGTGTTTCATAACGACGAGTCATATATGGAGCACTGTCACTTACAAATACTTTCACGTCATCATATTGCACACTGTGATCAAGCAATGAATCTAACACTGCACGGGAACAGTTTGTAGCATTTCAGGTTTCGAGGTATTTCACTCCAGCAGCAAATCATTTCTTTTCAATTGCTGTTGGCACTTGGAACAGTACAACAAAAACACAGTGACCCATTCTGTCTGTGGTTTCATCACATAAAATGTTAATTTTATTCCCAACTAGAGCTTCAGTTGTTGATTTCTTGTGATCAGCTGCAACTTCTGAAAATAAAATATTATGAAGTTAGATTACCTTCACAATTTTATAGGTTAAGGTATGTCTTGGAAAGGTTATGGAAGCAATGGCTGTAAGCTTAGCCTCTACAGAAGTTGGATTAGCTTTGCTTTGTATAGGTTATATGAGCAAGAGAGAATCAAAACGCAAATGTATTTATTTAAACTGTACTTACCAGGCAAATATTTTTCGCGGAGAGTCCTTGCGTTAGGCAGCTCCCCTTGACTTGAAAATTCAGCAATACACGCTCTTACAGTTTCATTTTCAAGCTTTCGTAAGGGAATATTTACTTTTGCAAATACTTCAACAGTTCTTTTTGTGAAGTAGTTCTTGTCATGCTTCCGTCGTTTGGCACCTGTAGTCTTTCAATAACAGAGGTTTGTTTGGGTTCAGAAACTGTTGCGCAATCTCGTCGCTTCGCAACATGTTTTACCGATGTAATATGTTTCTGAATATTGTCCTTCTTCTGCCACCCAACACGGCAGTTACAATATTAGCAAAATACTGTTGCAGAGTCGGAACAATAAAAGCCATGATTAGCGTACTGCTGTGCTCTTTCATGAGCAGTTACAGCAGTACGTCCCATTTCTAGAAAAAAAACTTTGAACCTTGAAGTGCTTGAAGGTTAAAAAAAGAATAATAAGGTTACTATTCAAGCGGCAAGCCGCAAAATTTTCCGTTTAGCGAAGTCCACGTGTTCGACAAACCACCAGTCACCACGATGCGCCAGCCGCCAAGTACACAAACGAGTTTCGTTCGTCAGCTGTCTGAATAAGTTATAGATAGTCGAAAGTTCGTATCGATACAGAAATCGATTGTTATATCGACCAATATGCGTAGCACACTGCGAGTCCGAGATGAGGTATCGCTAGCGAGCGATTAGGCCACCTACTAAACATTTTATTTTGTTTAATAAACAAATTCGCAAATAAATTAGCAGATTTAAAGTAATTTCGCTCTAAAATCGCACTTATTTGGTATTTTCGCATTTTGTCGCTCTTTGATTTACGCGTAAAAATGGATTTTTATTACATTAAAATTAACGTAGGCTTTGATTCTGTACGAAATTTAAAAATTCGCATTTATCGCAAATGCGATTTTTTCAGATCCCTACTTATCGAATGGCCTAGTATCATTTAAAACTTTGTTGAATGGAATTTAGTTTTTTTCCAAAAGCCTCTGGAGGTACCTCTGAGGTGCGAGAACCAAATAATACACCTGTAAAATCATAGGAAAACTTAAATCTATGTTAAATCTATGTGATCGATGTGCCAAGCAATAATGGACTTATATTCATTGTGCCACTGTTTCAGTTTCTTAAAGGGAATTACTTGGCTAGAATGGATCCAAATTGTGATATCCATAGGTGGAAATGTAGACATGGTGTTCCATATGTGTCACACCTCACACTGACTTTCAGAATATTTTCATGTCCTGCGGCCCACAACCCATTCATGTCCATGAAAAATTTAAAACTCGCTATATGAGTCACACGTGTACTAAAAATTATAGTAGCGCCCTATAGTTCACTTGGCAAAATGGCTCAATGGGCAAAAATGTCCGCTATACTAAATTGACAAACAGCTGAAGGGAATGTCCGGGGCGTGAGTCAGCTGCCTAGGAATGCAGCTTACGGCAGTGAAAGGTGTAGTTAGGTTCAACCATAGCTGGTACTTTTATCACTTGAAGAAATGCAATTATTCTTAAAATAAAGTCTTCTCCAATTTACCATGTACAGATCATCACCTTGTTAGAAGGCCTTTTATGTGAGTCAATTTAATTTCTTTCTTGTTAGAAAAACCTAAGGGTGGGGTCCTTATATGTTAGTAAACATACTGTAGTATGTACAGTTATAGAGTATGCGATTAATAGTTAATTCTTCTGGGATTCTGACTTCAGGATGTTCCATTTTCATTTTCTATCAATATATGTGATATACGAGGGAAGTTTCGAAAATAAGTTTCATAATTTTTTTGCTGGGGACCCTTTGTTGCCAAACTGACATACACCATGGCATCATGAACTATACATACACCTTGCACTATTTTTCGACATAGTAGCCACCGACATTGAGTCACTTGTTGTAGCGTGCAATCAGTTTGAAGAAACCACTCTGGTAAAACTCGGTACCCTGTGATGCAAGGAATTGTTTTCATTCATGGATGTGGAGGGATGCCCACTTTCATCTTCATCCTCCACACTCTGCGGTCCTCCACTGAGCATGCAACACCAACGACCGGCCATTTGACGAGACATGACCGCTTCACCATACATGGCCTGTAGGCGTTCATGGATAACTGACAGTAGTCCCACATGCCCATTCATACCAGATAACAGCACGCACTTCCATTGGCGACCCCGTTGTGAGTGCAAGTCTGTCTGCCATCGTGACTTGTACTCGAAAAATATTTGCACGGTGGTCTGCTGCTACTGTCTCTTTCGGCGCTCTGCGCATGCATCATTCCCCCTCCGCTGACGCTCCTTCCTTCGTTGAACCAGCCATGGGTGTGGATTCTTATGGCAATTGCTTGTGTCACCTGGTGTACAATCTGCTCATGCAGAAACTTACTTTCTGAACTTTCCTCGTACAAAGAAGGTTCAAAAAATAGGGCAACAAGATTTTGCATGGGGAAACTCTATTTTACAGGCAGCTGTAAGACTATGCAGTACCAGTACTTTTCAAACCTAGTTACCATTCTTGTTCCAACAGTAAAACAGGCATCATTGTTTGCATGGAAAAGATCAGAATCCAGTCCCTGAAGCCACGTTGAAGAAGCATCTGGAGGTAAGTGTAACACAGTAACTGGCAGTATTTATTGTATCTCTTCTGGAGAGGAAATCAACCAGAATCATGTCCTTAAGGTTCCAAAACACCGTCGCCGTAAGTATCTTTGTGGATGAAGATTTTTGGCATTCTTGCGAGGTGGGTACAAGGAATGTTTCCTTGATATGGATGCTCTCTTCATCTCCGGTGTCGCATGATGGTCCCACGTTCCATCTCCTGTTACAATCTGCAGTAACAGGATTGCACAATGTGCTGCCATGTTTGACCCTATTTCTGTACTGATAGTCATCTTTCACCGATACTGCGAGGGTCTGACGCAATGTACACACCATCTAATGAATGCAGAATAAAACTATGGTCTCTTGCTTCAGCCTTCGTGGAATTTTCGAACATTAGGGGGAATATGAACCTGTGAGAAGAACTCTTGCTACCTTGAGTGTGAACATTGGAAAATATGTAATTTCATATATAGCATTATTAGGATTTTTTACAAATTTTTGTTGCTTTCCTTTTGTAGGTATCATTCCAGAACACTCCAGTACCAGCTAGGAATGTCCTTGTCAATGCTGAGTTAGGACCTGAATTCATACTTGATCTTCTTGCAGCCAATATGTATTCCTGCGGTACTTCTGGTGTTGGTAAGTGCTTCACAAATTATGATATTATTACACTCCACACATTTTGGAATATTTTATAGATAATACAGGGTGTCCATTAAATAGTAGACCATTTCCAGCTCAGCAAAATGCTGGGTGTGAGAGGATGGTAACATATCTGTGATCGAGAGAACAGGTGATTGTGTATCCTGTTAAAGCCCTGTTTTCGCATCAGAGCATTTTGAAAGGAAGCGTTCATGGCCTGTTAGAAATTAACGTTCCAACATTTGTTTGGAGTTGAAAATTGGAAAATGCAGAGAACTTTCAAGGACAGTTGGTGGTGGGTTTTGAAACCACTTACCTATTGTGTTTGAAGATAGCTCAGGCCTATGGCCTTACACCTAACTTTGTATAGCTACTGTGGTCCGTATCTTCTGTTTGATATACTTGTGAATTTAATTCGTGGCTGTGATCAAGAGTATCGAGGACGGTGTGCTTTCATATCAAAGCCCCGTTTTTGCATCAAGCCATCTTGTTCCTCCTATGTTGGTCTTTACATTACTGATACATGTTTTTTTTTATTAGGGCACTTTTGCTCTGTTTGCTTGTTCCCCCCCCCCCCCCCCCCCCCATTGTGTCCCTGACCAGTTACCTATAGGCCTTCTCAATGTCGATAAATGTCAACAAATCGCTCCCAAACTCCCATGTTTTCTCCATAATGTGCCACTGTAATTGTTACTTTCATTCTTACTGCCTTTATTGGAATAATGGGATTATTAGATCCATATTGCCTTCTTCTGGGACTTCTTTTTTCTTCCATTTCACCCTAAGGCCTAGTTCTTGAGTCAGCTTATAAAATGCGTACAGTATATATTAACCATATTGAAGTGGTAACAGTTTTATCCATATTTACTAATAGAAAAATATAATATGTATTTTGTAATCCACCTCACCAATACTTTGAAAAGATGTTTAATAATATAATTTAAAGGTATAGAGCTTATTCCAAAACTTGACTATGCTACGGCTGGATTTAAGCTTTGGCTTAAGTTCAGTGCATTTTATGGTTATATGATGGGGTTTTACTTAGCCCAGCGTTATTTCAATTACCATTGGCTAATAGTCAAAGTATAGTACTGTACCTGCATACCGTAATGAAATTGGGTTTGATATTCTCAAAGAGGTTGGAATACCCTTACAACCCAGAGGTAATAGTAATCCTACCCCTTTGATAATTGTAGCCAGCTACTCTTTGCTTATTTCTGTGTGTAGCAAACTACTTGGGATATGTTGTTAATCTCACTTCGTACAATATATGTGCCCGATCGGCGTGGTTATGTCGGGTGACCGCAGACCACCAACAGCCCTCTCGACATCTCCACTCCCATCACTAAAGAGGATGGAATATGTCACAGACTAGCCTGCACGAGACTGCTACACACAGGTAGTGTCGGGTTGGGTGAGAGGTTCGTGGTTATAAAAAGAACAGCCCAAAGAGAACACACCCCCAAAAACTTAAATCTAGCAATGAAAAGTCCAGGCTTAAGTAAAAGAGCATACAATTTATTCATAAAAGACAAATCCCTAATCTATTTCGGAGGGTATAAATCGGCTAGTCTACAAATCAAAAATATAAAAAAAGAAGATAAATAAATAATCAAAGTTAAATTATGTTAACAAAACCTCGAAAACTTAAATAATTCCCTAAGCATAACACAAGTTTTTGAAAAATAACAATAATCATATCCTGAATCTACAGCAAAATAAGTTAATTTAATCGTCGACAATGGCAAAGTGTTCAATTACATTTAATAGCATTAATAAAAATATCTAAGCTATGATGGTATCCCCTCCATCATTTAACGTTATTTTAATTTAGTTAGCTAAGTCCTATTTTAAGTTAAACTGTAGGCGAGATGCGCCCACATCAAGAAAAAGAAGAGCTAGCATGACCTCTGTCCTAGCATAAAAGAAAGTCTTAACTAATACATACAAGGGTACATGAAAGGTGCATACAACAAGAAATAATTAAATAACACAACACTCCTATTGTCAATCCCTTATGCATGCCTACCTACACGAAAATAATGCTGTTCGCATTAAATCGTCATCTACTTGTGTTCATTACGGTGGCAAAAGCGTGGTTAAAACCACGACTCACATCACGTGATTACTATACGCCTTTGCCTCCAGGTTGTCACAGCGATTACAATCAGTCATCTCAAAAAATCTTGTAAAAACGGTCCTAATGTGTTTAAGATACCTGTATGTCCGTCGAAGCGTGAAAGAACGTCGTATAAGACAACGTTAGGGAACCAAAATATCAAAGTAAACAACCACAAATTAATTTAATTCCATTAATTAGGTTCCATTTTAGTCAAAGAATTATGCATCATGATTAATACATTCCATTATTAAATTTAATATTAATCCCTCATCGTGTATTCAAATAGATGTAGAACTCCATATCATTTTGACTAGGCGTAAACACTCTAGCCTTACCATCAAATATAATATGAGAAAATAGTTCTCAGGTTGTACACGTTAGCGATCCACAAAACACGTCGTCCTAGTGATGTAATATAATGGCTCTAACAGCTCTTTATTCATTTTGGTTGACTGGGCAAAAATGGCCTTATGTCACCTTCCTCCAATAACACAGCCTCGCTCTACTTGCGGGAAACCTCTTAGGAATAAAGCATCGACGGTAAAAAAATACACACAAAATAACATCGCCCTACGTGATACAATCTCCGGTCATTCCTAACTAACATGGAGTTTAACTGCTTCTATATTCAATAAATAAAATCATGACTATTATTATGAAAGTTGCACAGGCATTGGTTATTCTGATATGATAAAAGTACAGCGTTAGATCGGCTGTGGTTCTAACATTCTTCGAACTCAGGACTGGTATTAGTCGAAGCAAAGCCTTCTGGTCTACATTTAGTGTTTTCATAAATTGCAATCGTTTAAACCAGGCCACGCCAACTCAGGTGCCTCGCGAGCACCGGCTGGCACTGGCAAGAGCACTGGCACCGGCAAGAGCACCGGTGCTCTGCTGTAGGAGAGGAACATTAGTGGCAGCACTTAGCGAGGCGACAGTCGTGTTATTTGGTGAATGGGGCTGGGCAAATCAGCGCGCGCCAGGCGGAGTACGGGTAAGAAAACTAATAATAATAATAATAATGCCAATTTTGTGTATTGTTTATTGTTTATTGTTTAATTGCGCTCCTGATTTTGCACTAATTTTTAACATTCTTTGTTTATCTTTGGCATCGCATTAAAGCCACGCCGATATTTGGAACAATCGTTTTGGCAGTTGCAATCCGAAGTATAACTTCCAAGGAAGCATCAGATAAACTTGGCCTTGTTTTTGTTTTGTCAATATTCATAATATGTAAACATTTGTTCACAAACAAACGTTGTTCTGAACGTAGCAACAAATTTCAGGGCAATTTCCTTCTTGAAGCTGACTTTTAAAAAGCACAAGCTGCAATTTGAAACTTTCAATACGGTCACACATAGTAGTGATTAATTTATTTTTGCCTTGCAACGGGATATATTTAAATCATTTAAATACCCCGTGATGTCTTTCATGGAAGGGAGGTCAGCGATCCATTGCTCATCATCCAGGTCTGACTGGAGAAAGAGGGCAGGGAGGGCAAAAGCACCGGTGCCACTCGGTGCGGCACCAAGTGCTCGAGTTGGCATGACCTGGTTTAAACTGTGCCGGGGCTCTGTCCTCAAAAAAACAAATATGTAGATTATAACAGGTTTCTGTTTGGTAGCATCACGTGTCCACTGCCTTCTAAATGTTTTTTTTTTTTTTTTCGTGTGGTCTCCTCAGAGACCTAGTGCAGGTCTTTCTATTCGACGCCCGTGGGCGACCTGCGTGTCGGGATGAGAGATGGAATGGATTAAGGTGAATGAAATTGGAGAAGGATGTGGAAGGAAGCAACCGTGGCCTGTACCTTCTAAATGTAGCAGCTATAAAGATTTAGTTGGCTGTGCCAAACTCACTCTTATAAAGTAACATTCTTATACCTTCCCAGCTGATCTCGAACAAACACATCGATCAATACTTTGCTATGCAGTGCACTCTTATGAGCAATTCCAAAGCTTATGGAAATATCACAAGTATTCCATACAACCTTAAAAATAAAGATAACACAGCTCCTCCGCAACACTATAAACTGGTCCGTTAATTTTACATTATTCTGCATACTAAGCTCAAGCCTCTATAAACATAGTAAATAGTCAAAGTTTATGACTCCAAAGATATTCCACTCATACTTGTAGGAATAAAATAATAACAGACATCATTTAACTAGAAATGTGGAACTCGCTAAACTTGCAGACAGATGAAAACTAAAGATATTCCACTCATATTCTGTGACAGGGCCTCGGACCTCTCCATAGTTATTTCAGAAATAATTACTGCGCAAATGTTATCGTCGGGTTATATTGCATGACCTGCGCCATTCAAAGCTGTTAAGCAAGAATACTGTTAAACTAGCTACAAGTTCCCTACCTATCTGAGTTCATGCTAAAAATATCTGGTCTACTACAACTCATATACGGGCATCTACCTCTCTACAGAAATTAGACTTTCCACTTACATGCTCGTAGAATTAGTTTGAGCATTTTATTGGAACTTCAGTTATGGATTTGGGTAACCATGTGCTCTGCTCGTTCAAGCGTCCATTTCCCCTTCCTGCGTTTGATGATTAGCCAATATTAGTATCTCCCAAAGGCATATTTCCTCTACTCCATGATACTCATTGCTCCAAATTGGGGTTTATTCCACATAGACATGGGTGAAAAATCCATTCTCATGATTACACAGGTTCTAAGTTATTAGTTATATCCTTGGAGATTACACTGAATTTACACTTCTCGTGCAGACAGATTACACATTGGCCATGGTCTGTCACAGACTCTAAACACTGATTGTTCAGAGTTATCATACTGATTCTATGACTTTGCAAGACACTGTAATTTCGTTTGAGCCTCGAGGTACTGTTCACGTTTTCGCTTCACACAAAAATGCTGGAAATAAGTATCCTTCAGGAATACTAACTCTGTTTCAATTACACACTGTTTTAAATGTTTCCCGGTGCCTCCCACACACAATAAATCCAATACTTGACGTGATAAACTTAGATAACAACCTGAAGGTTATTTATCCGGGTAATCAAAACTTTCTCTTGGTATATCTCAGTTTTATTCAGAACCACAACTTCCATACATTATCGAGCCAACACATGCACACACACACACACACACAATGATTTGTACGACAAAAAAATCAAGCCTACCAACAAGGCGGCAGATAGTGCACCACTGTCGCACCACCCTAGTCAAAAGAAGGTCATCGTCATCATCTTGCACAGTTTCCATCCACTGGCCGGGCCTGTTTGGAACACAAGCCTCTCCAACGTCTTCTGTCTTCCCACCATCTCTCAGCCTCCACCCTTGTCCAGTCTTCTCCTCTCTTCTTCACGCTTTCTTCCACCCCCTTCAGCCACCTGTCTCTCGGTCTCTTTCCTTCCCACTTCGTCTCGTGTACTCTCCTGGGTATCTTCTTCTCCTCCATTCGTTTTACATGTCCATACCATCTAAGTCTAGATTTCTCTATACCATCCTGTAATGGTTCCTCCTTCATTAATTCTCTGGTCCTCTCATTTCTTATTCTGTCCATCTTTGTAGCTCCAATACTGCTTCTCAAGAACCTCATCTCGCTGGCCTGTATTTTGCTCTTCTCCCTTCCTTTCATAACCCAGGTCTCCGAGGCATGTGTCAGGATAGGGACATAGTACGTCCGATATATGATCTTTTTGCTGTTCTGAGGGACATCCTTGCTCCATAACATGCTTCTCACACTCCTTCGGAATGCTTCTGCCTGTCTCCCCTGCTCATTTATTTCTCTATAGTTTCTTCCATTATTTTGTATCAGGCTTCCCAGATACTTGAAACTCTCCACTTTCTTCAGCTGTTCCCCACCAATTGTTATTCCCGTTGTGGTTCTTTCCTTCTTCCTTGTTGTGATCACCATCTCACTCTTATTTATGCTAAATTTCATCCCATATCCTTGTATTATTCCTTCCCACACGTCCAACTGTTCCTGTACCTCCTCCTCCTCCTTGTTTCCCCAAATCATCAAATCATCTGCAAACACCATTGCTTTCATCTTTCCTTCCCCAATTACTTGTGCCACTCGGGTCATTATGTCATCCATCACCACAATGAAAAGTAACGGTGACAGTGCACTTCCTTGTTTCAGGCCGTTTCTCTGTTCCAACCAGTCTGATCTCTCTCCTCCCACTTTCACACAGCTCACGCTTCCCTTGTACATCTCTTTTATCCTCTTTATCGTCCATTTCTCTACTCCTCTATCCTCCAGGGACTTCCATACTTTGTTTCTGCATACACTGTCATATGCTTTCTCAATGTCCAGGAAGGCCATCAGTAGATCTGTTCCATACTCATAGTGCTGTTCTTGTAACTGCCTTACAGCAAAAATCAAATCCACTGTGGACCTTCCTGCTCTGAAGCCATGTTGTTCTTCCCTCATCCCTCCTATCCTTGTCCTAATTCTCTTTTCCAAAACTTTCTCGAAGATCTTTGCACAATGACTCATCAGTGTTATTCCCCGATAGTTTCTGCAATCTGTTTTACTACCTTTCTTGAAGATCGGGACAATTATTCCTTTTTTCCAGTCCTCTGGGGTCTTCCTTTCCTTCCATGCTGTCCTCATCACTCGGTACAACCACTGTATCCCCACCTCTCCTGCTGCTCTCACCATCTCCACACTCAACTCATCCACACCTGGTGCCTTCCCTCCTTTCATCTTGTTCACTGCATCTTCCACTTCTTTCCATGTTAAGTCCTTTTCTGTTTGCAGTTCATCTTCCTCTTCCCCGATTTCTTCCTCCTCACCATCTTTTCCATTTGGGTTCAGAAGTTCTTCAAAATATTCTTTCCACATTTTCTTCAGTTCTTCCCTATTTTCTATCTCTTGTCCCCTTTTGTTCACCATTTTAACATAATCCGTAGGATCCTTCCGCCTCTTATTTTTTACCATCCCATACAGGACCTTTTTTGTACCTTCACTATCCTCCTTCATCATCTTTGTCCACTCTTCCATCCACTTTCTTCTCTCCTCAGCCACTACTCTCTTCGCCTCCTTCTTTCTTTCCTGGTACTCTTCCCTTGTCTCTACCGTCCTATTTTGATACCACCTCCTATAGGCTCTATTCTTTTCCCTTACTATATCTTTTGTCTTCTCATTCCACCATGGTGTTTCCTTCCACCTCTTCTTACTACTTGTCCTCCCACATACTGCTTCTGCAGCACCTACTAGTGTCTTCTTAAATCTAGCCCATTCCTCTTCCACCCCTCTTTCTTCATCTGTTGGAATTCCTTCCTTTACCATTTTGAGGTACTCGACCCTTCTATCCCCTTCTTTCAGTTTCCATATCCTTATACGTCTTTCCTGGTTCTCAGTCCCTTTCTTCTCCTTACTCCCTCTCTGGTTCATTACCAGCAATCGGTGGTCGCTATCCAGGTTCTCCGATGGTATAACCTTGACCTTCGTTGACCTTGGCGTTTTGATCTTAAATCGTTGCACGTCCGTGGACCTCTCAGCTCAAGACAAACTCACCCAGTTAATGTGCAAAATACAAGTTTAATAATTGAAAGGTTTTCTCCGTTTGTATCTATTAAGCACATGTCAGCGCACGTTCAATAAAGTGCCGAAAAAAGTTTCCACTTATGTCAACGTTCATCAGTACAGCAAGTTATTTGGGTCCTGGACTCTAATGCAATGTGCTCTTTGTTTTCATTCACAAAAAGAGATTAACGACTGCACAATTTGACCGTCGCATACCATTCAAGAATGTGCATAATAGTGATTATTAATCAAGTTGACTGTTAACAGCAGGAATGTTTTTCATTGTTTTTATTGCTTTATGTTTGTAATGTCCATAAGGTTGTCATGTTTTAAAGTGTTTAATTAGTTTTTTATAGTATTTTAATATCAGTGTGTTATGTTTCTCACATGGACGTGGTCTTTTTAGTCTTTTTAGTCTATGATGTTTCCGAATATGAATTATGAAGGGCTGAAGAAGGAATTGTACTAATTCCGAAACATGTACCCATAAGCTAACTAAAATAATAAATGAGTGTTGATTAGGCGGAAACTTTAAATTTGTTATACTTAATAACCTTGATGTCCGTGATGTTCTTATTTAGTTCTTTCTCATACAGTATATAGTCGACCACCGACTTCCTGGTCAAGTCATCACTGTACCATGTGATTGTGTGGCTCTCTCTTTTCTTAAACCAGGAGTTCCCAACTAGCAGGCTGTTCCTCTGGCAGAAGTCCAACAGTCTCTTTCCTTCCTCATTTCTTCCGCCCCAACCCTCTGGTCCTAGAACACTCTCATAACCTTGTCTTTCTCTTCCTACATGGGCATTGAGATCCCCCATAACAATCATATTTCTTCCTACCAGCTGCTTTTGCAATTCCTCTTCAAACTCCTCCTTCTCTTCAGAGGCGCAGCCTACTTGTGGAGCATACACTTGCACTATTTCTACAGTCTCTCCCCTCAGTGCTACTTTCACTTTCATCATCCTATCACTTATTCTCCTCACTTCTTCTTTTAAACCATCTCGTACTACTACTCCCACTCCATTCCTCTTTCCCTCTTCGTTCCCACTCCCACTTTTCTCAGTTCTCTCCTTCCTTCCCCTTTCCACTTTGTTTCTGCCAATCCCAATAAATCCAACTTCCTTCTTTCCATCATATCCACTATCTCCTCCACCTTCCCCGTCAGCGTTCTTAGGTTTAAAGTTCCAAATCTTAGTCCGTGTGTACAGCCATGTCGTCGTCTATTAAATCCATCATGTCCGAGGCTCGTTCCATTTTTGAAAGCATTTGGTTTCATCCACTACTGGCTTGCTGGGCCTATCGTAGCTTCACCAGAGCCCCGTTAGCCGTCACTTTTCAGGGTTCCTGTAGGACCTTCACAGCTACTGTAACGGTCCCGGGGCACACTAAGTCCCCACTGTACTTCGCCCCTACAGGCGATCCCCTACTTTGTGCCGTTGTCCGTCTCCCACGATGTGGACGAGGGGTTGGACTTATGGGAGACTCAAAAGAAGGTATACTTAATAATTATTTGTGGCGTCTTACGTAATTAAATGATGATGGTGATAATACTTGTTTTAAGGGTCCTAATATCTAGGTTATCGGCCCCTAAACTTAATTAAAAACAAAATAACTAACACTATATGCATTTATGTACCAAGTGGCCCTCCTGCACCGTATTTGAATCGGCACATGCTAAAAGGACCTCGGTCACAAGATGTGGTAAACTGAGTTAAGCATGAAAATCGCATGATATAGGTTAGTCTAAACTATGTATGTTAAAAGGGATTCAGTCACACGCGTGGGTTACCTAATATTAGCTAGGAAAATTCTTAACGTATGCTAAAAAGTTCTCAGTCTGTTGTTTAGACACAGTTTTTTTTCTCGTTTTTCTCAAAACTGGGTTGCTTGGACTGAGGCCCTTTCAGCATGTGCCGATTCACTTATAAGTTTCCTGCATGCATAGATGGTATGTCTAAAAACAGATTTTCTCAGTGGTATCACTGCCAGCAAGCAGGTTACATCAGAATACAAAGAGATAACCTGGTGACCACTCGCTGCATGTTCCTCAGCGCAACAGGTCTAATGCGCCTCATTGCGTAATGAAGCCTTACTTTCAAACTCAAAGTAGTAGGCTGGTATTTGATATAAATGGGCTGGTCGTATAAGTGTGAGAATTTTAGAGTGAGTCTATTTATGTCATGATGTGGCATTCCCTTAACAAACTCCCGGTTCCTCGGCAGTCGCTATCCTTGGAGCTCACACTTCATCGTGAAGTCTATATGCGAGCAACTCGAGTAGGACACTGAGACTGGACTCTATATGCGCTGCATGAGGAGACATTGCGCACTTTATTTGCACTGGTCACAAACAAAAGGCTCACTGCACACAGTTACACCATTGCGCACATAAATTGCACCGGCCTATAAAGAGGGATCCATTTATACAGTAGCATTACAGTTGTTTTCTACTTATCGACAATGGTTGGTGGTGCAGATCGGTCGATTTAAGACCTCTTGAATCAGAAAAAAAATCAAGAAAATTACTTGAGCCAAAATTACGTTGTGCGTTACAATGAGAGTTTTGAAACAGTAAGGTTAGAAAGTTTAAAGAGCAGAACAAGTTGCTTAGTTGCATTACATTTATTGACAAATGATATCATGCATAATTATGAATCCAACATGAGGGCCCAAGCCCAATAAACATATGAAACTGAATTCAGTATTTGATCAACAATTTAACATATAGTTTTATCAAGGAGGAACAAAGTTCGAAATAACATTAATGAACACAGCTTCAACTGGTATATGCAATCCAGTCTATATTTGAACAGGAATAGAAAAAATAAATAATTGCTACGTGTATGCATTAGAGGTTAGACCATCGAATGCAAACAAAAGAGCATTGATTTAACAACAAGTGAATAGCAAGAAAGTGCCCTTCAAAGACCAAATGATCAGTTGAATTATTCATGCAACTTCATAAGACAAATTAAAGCCTTAAGAAAAAAGGAAAACACTAAACAGAATTAGAAGGCTGTAAAGCTTGTAGCAAAGTATGTGCAGCCTGTGAACGGATCCCTGTAGAAAAAATTGGTAAGCAGGTTTTAAGTGAAGATCTTGATGATCATATTATAAAAGAGTTCAATGGAACACTTTTACTTTCTTTTTGTTTCTTGCTGCGATGGTTGCATATAACACTTCAAACACAAGCAGTAAACTGCTGAAAAACACTGAGACCTGGCTGATCATTAACAACACTACCTCTCCAGGAGGAGCAGTTTAAAAACTTAGCCAAGCTTTGCTAAAATACATGCTATCTTGAAGTAACACGCTTTAGCACAATTACGAATGGTCAAAGAAATGACTATACTTGTAGAATTTTGAAGAAACTAAAGCCTAATGGCATATCAGCCAAGGCTTGTAGCGGTGATGGATTTGTTAAGAGTCCCATGGCGTAGGAAGTTCTTGAGTAGAAAGTAAACTCTTGTCCAAACTGAGGACAAGTTTGATGATTTCAAATATGTAGATGAAGAAAAACGTGCTGAATTGTCGATAGCTTCGACGTGATGACAGCATGTCCTGTAGACGTCGAGTGTGCTAGACAGCAAGTTGACAACGTGTGTTGATGACGACTTGTGAGTAGAGGTCCAAACTGCCGGCGCTTATATGGGAGCACGGTCATGAAGTTCTGGAAACATCGATGAATCGGGAGATGTGATTGGTCGGCAGGGCACAGTGACCAATGAGTAGCGTTGAAACAGAGACGAATGGTGTGACGACAACATGGCTGTCATTTGTATCGAGGCACTTATGAAGTTCGGAAGAAGTATTTTAACTGTAACGGGCCTAAAGAATGTCTTAGAACCGTGCAGACGTAAATGCAGAACAAGTAAGTGAAAAAGATCGTAAACATTTAACAAAATGGTCAATCTAGACCCAAATGAACAAACATAGAAAACATGTGTGCACATGTCAAATTAGTTAGGTTAAACAACGGCTGACATTTTCATTTTTTTCTCTCGAAAAATTATGCATAGCTAAAATGAATAAATTACCGGCTTTAGTAGGCTTCGCAGATGCGAACAGTTGGTGTGTTCAGCAACGACAAGAACACAGACATAATTTTACTGTATGGAGAATCTGGCCACCTGCAGCCAATGCTCACAGTATGCGCTGGAGTTTTCATGATTAGAAAAAAGGAAGCTCCCACGGGAAGACCGGGCAAACTATTTAGTTCAAAAGACATAAAAGCTGGAAGCAGGGTGATGGACAACACAAGTTAACCGAACACCATAGAGTGCGTTCACGCCACTCAGCTGTCCAGATCGACGCCACTAGTGACCATGCATAAAGTGACGCACAGCATAAAATATTAATACAAGTAAAAGTAAAAGTGTTCAAGTACAAACACAAGTTCTCAGACCATCACAGGGCGAGTTCACGCCGGTCCGCGATCCGTTGTGACATCGCCAATTGAAGCGTCAGTCGATTTGTTATATCAGAATAATATAAAGGTAAGTGATAATATACAGTAAAAGTTATAATAGTGAAGTAACTTTATAAACACAGTGTAAAGACACAAGTTGTTGCATTTTCGTGAAGGAAGGTAACGTCGTGCCATGACCTAATATGTGAATAATGAGTACTCATGATTTCTGAGATCGTTGAAGAGAACAAAAACATAGGTAGTCGAATAGACATTGAAACAGTATAAGTAGTTGATATAATAGTTGAACGGGTTAGAAAAAAAAAATAGATAGCCTACAAGTTCTTATAGTGATGCGAGAGAGAACACTACGAGAACATTGAAGTAGCTGCGAAAGTAATAATGGGCTACAGAATGCTAAATATGTGTAGCATTAAATTTTAAAATAAAGCAGACATTTGGCTAAGGTAGGTGATAGCGAAACCTGAGAAACAGAACACGCAAGAGAGATCAGGAGTGGGATTGGAGTTCCTCATCCAGTCAGATCAGCACGGGGATGATAATAGGGCGGTCCAGTTGTCTCGTGACCGACGCAAAACCTTTGCTTGCATGGTAGAGAAAAATGGTCCAGGAAAAGTGAAGTGAAGTGTACGGATAAAGGTGGAGTGAATTCCACAGTGTTTAAATGTGTTAAGTGTTTTGTAAAGTGTTCTATGTGAAACTCAGCAATTTTTCTAGGTTTATGCCGTGCCTTGTGTGGGGTTTCGCCTAGGAACACCAAGCTGGCTCATCAGCGTCTTGGTGCCCGGACCCCCACAGGTGTCCAGGCACATACACCAAGAGTTCGCTGATGAGCCTAGGTGAAACCCCACACATGACACGGCATAAACCTAGAAAAACTGCTGAGTTTTAATTCACTGGCCGTGAATGCCATGTTCTATGTGATTTCTTTTAGTGTTACGTGCAACAAAAATGGTATTAATGTGTGTTAAAGTGGAGCCTGAAGGTTGTTATGAGATGATGTTGGCTCAATATATGTGTGAAAATGGAATAATACTAATCACTCAGTGATGGACGACATTTTCTGTAACAGACTCCGTCCACCAGAGACGTAAGTACCAAGCATTTAATTAAAGTGTGTATGTGACCATGCACCGGTGATTAAAATGTGAAGTCAGAGACAGAAGGGACCCAGGTAGATGATGGATCATTAGGAATTCTGAAGAGAGCATGACTGGTAAGTTATTAAAAAACATGTGGAGATTAATAAAATAATAAGTGTCTTAAAGAAAGGAAATTTGTATGGCTTGAAATAAAAGAATTAAATGTTCATGAGACAGCAAGTACAGAGATGTCCTGACAGAGAAGTTGTGAATCTAGGAGAATACTGTGTAGAATATAAGCACACGTAATAAGGAGAGGGAGAGAAATGTTGGTAAATTGAAGATTAAAAGTCTGAGGGGAAATTAAGGGGAAGATGCTACTAAGTAACGTGAAGATTTGAGGGACTGAGTGCCCACTGTTCGATAGACATTGCCAGTAAGAGTAAAGATTTGATATTATCATGGGATTACGATAATCTAATAATTGAATATTGCAGCTGAAAAATGGGCTCATTTAAAATAAAGGCTAGGGTTTGTTTAAATAGGAAAGGATAAGATATTCCAAGCATAGGTACCTTAGTGGAGGCTGGATTCAAGTTGATTGTGCTATCAAGCACTGTGTAATATGAAGGTAATCGTGCAGTACGCCCTGAGTATAATCGTCAGAGGTATTAGGGCTTTAAGCACCAAAGTAAATTTCCCACATCGTCGGCACGAGTGGAGGTAAATGTGAGTTGTGCTATGGGGCACTGAAGGAGGAACTTCTGAGAAAGTCGAGATGAGGATGCATTTCCATCTCAGGACTGTGTATAGGCACTGTTGAATGTAAGTAATACTGCGAGCAAGAATGAGTGTAGTACTTCTTAGCCGCTTGGTCAACCCGAGGAATTTTGTATATGGCTCTATGATTGACCCTCTAGCACCATTGTATCTGGTTATCCCAGAAATGTACCAGTAGTTAAATGTCAGTATAGCGAAGATTGGAGTAATCTTAATCCTATTGATGATTAGTAATGAGAATGGTCATAGAATACACCAAGAATTAACTTCCTATTCAAAAATTGACAGTCTTAATTAGGGTCTGTGGGTCTCTCTACCCCAGGAGAGGCCCGCCGCCATTTTGGAAGGGCATAACTTTACCTTAAAACCCACAATAAATCAGACCGGCTGAAGGAGGCTATTGTCCTCGGAAATGTCGGACAAGACCCTGTGAGAGGGCGAATTAGACCAGTCAAATAAATGTGCTTTTCTCTCAGATAAAGGTGAAGTGATAGAATGGTTGAATAAATTACCTGTCAGGAGAGCGGCCTGAGTTCATATCTCTGGCCAGTCAAGTGAATAAATGTAAATAACGGATCCTAAAGAATAATAAAAACTACTGGTACCAAAATAAATGGTAAAATGTAAATTACAAATTATGATTGTCCTGATGAGCGATGCATGGTCAAGGTACTCATATGTGATGCATAAAAACAATGTGATGGCTGAGATTAATGCTGGAAACCAATATTGAGATGGTTTTGGAATAAATCCTGTGATGGTTGAAATAATTGAGATAATTTTTGGAATGATAGGTGAGATTGACTTTAAAAGAAGAAACAAATTTTGAATGAATTAAAATGTACTGTAATTGAGCCAATTAAGATTAAAAATGACAGATGCCACATGTGGATATTGTCCAATTAACTAGTAATTGTTTGTTTAATTCGTGTAATAGGGTGATGGAAAATAGATGGATAAGGTCCTGATTCCAGGGACAGTGTTATACGCTATAATGTAAACAAAGGAAATGTTTTATGTGAAAGTATAGGTTTTGAAATGACAACCTAGGAAATGAAAGTAATCCACAAGACAGACAGTTTGTTGTGTATGGATTTTTATAGGATCAAGATATCCCAATTAAATGGAACTGAGTGTTTATTTTGTGTTTTGATTGAGTGATCAATATTTTTGCATTTGTAAAAAATGTAGGATCCCTCTGATTCAAATTTTGATCTTTTTTTTTTTTTATAATAATAATGTTCAGTTTTAGAAAATTATGTATTCTTGTTTATTTGTAGTAGTTCGTCATCCCTGCTTTATATCCTGATATGTGGTTGCAAATTGTGGGAAGGAACGTACCATGTCCCGAACCAAAAGTGCTTGCTGGACTGTGACATATCTCCATTCTTTCAATGGGTACAATAGCAAGCAACTCTTTTGTAGAGTGGAATGTTTGTACGTGTATAAATTAATGTTTCATTAAACATAATTTTCAGTATTTTTGGCGCATTTACAAATGAACCCTATTACAGAAAGTGTGCGGTAAATTGGCTGCTATTATGTTTCATACCATCCAACATATAACACATAGTAGTGCTTCTTTTGAAAACAGTAATTAAGCATCCCATTCATCATTTGTGCCTGGGGGACACTTATACGTAGAATGTATGGCGTAGGAGGGCTACCTGATATAAGAAGTAGCGGAGTCATTGAATCTCTTTCTATGTTAATGGTTGTACATCAATTCATTACTCTCCTTTTTTGCCCTTTCGCTACGATGATCTATTTTTGAAAGGACTTAAGACCTGAGCTCATAAAATTCCTCAAACTAGACCCATACTGCTGGGCAAATGCACTTCCTCAGCACTTGGTTACATTTCAGCTGTAGAACAGAACAGAAGTTGAAAGAGGGTAACAGTAAAGTGACGTGAATGATGCGCAATTTCATGATTAACCAGATCAGAAAACGGAAAGGTTATCGTGCAATACAATCAGGGTTGAATGCTTTAAGAGTTTATGATCATCTCAATATTAAGATGTAATATTTGTAATACTTATAATCTGTCCTTAAAGAAGCCTCTGGATCCGTGGTTCAAATCCCGGTCACTCCATGTGAGATCTGTGCTGGACAAAACGGAGGCAGACAGGTTTTTCTCCGGGTACTCCGGTTTTCCCTGTCAAAATTTCATTCCAGCAACACTCTCCACTATCATTTCATTTCATCTGTCATTCATTTAATCATTGCCCCAGAGGAGTACGTCAGGCCTCGGCAGCCGGCACAGTTCATATCCTCGCCGCTTGATGGGGGCTTCATTCATTCCATTCCTGACCCGGTCGGAGACTGGAAGCAGGCTGTGGATTTTCATTTTCATAATCTGTCCTTAAAGAAACAGAGTCCTTAACGAGCTTTCATGTCACAGAGATTTTTGGTCTAAAGTACAGTATGTGACTTCTTGTTCCGTATGTGTTTTCTTTGTGATATAACTTTTTCTTTTCAGCCAATGGTAGTGAGGCCACTAGGCCTAATATGTGAAAGTTAATGATGAAGATGAATAATAATAATGTTATTAGTTTCACATCCCTTTTAATTAATGCGGCATTTTAGAGACGCCGGGGCACTGAAATGTTGCCCCGAAGGGGATGTTTAACATGCTAGTAAATCTACTGACACGACTCCCTCGCATTTGCGCACCCTCAAATGCCAACTGACTCCGCCAGGGTTTGATCCTGCAACCTTGGGTACAGCAGGCGAGCACATTACCGCTGAGCCACGCAGCCAGTCTTTTACCTTTTAATTAAAAGTATTGCAATACCATGCATACTTTGTTAAATACATAACATACCATGACACTTCAACCTTACAATGTTTCAAAAATATTATATTAGGTACAGTGTCTATGAAAATATTGTATTTATTATTTTAGGATACTGGAACAGCATATTATGTTTTATCAGTGAGAGGTGCAAAAATCAAAACTTTAAATTCCGTTTCTAAATTTTTCGACTAATGGGGTCCTACATGTATTTATATAATAATTTGAATTTTGAATTTATTTATTGATTACTATTGATATTACGTTTGTGATATGTCTCACGAATCTGACGACAAATCCAGTACAGGTTATCTAAGGGACATATTAATTATTTTTTACAACATATATACAGATTGTATTTCAATACAAGAGTGTACGCAAAAGAAATGTTACTTTTTTTAAATTATTTATTTACATTTTTTTCAATTATTTATATATATTTAATTTTATTTTAAATAATTGATTTACCATATTATGTGATAATTGGAAAAATATTAATGTAAATAATTAAAAACCCAAATCGTTACACTATGTCAATAAGTGATAAAATGTTATATCACTATAGTAATTATAATAAAAAGTTTATGTTATAAATTAATGTATATTTAAGTAATAATTTTTAATGTGGCATATAGCTAGTTGTTTGCTCTTCATGTTGGACAATCCAGCTGGTAGTTCATTAAGTAGTGATGGTACAATGTATTTTAGTCTCTTGAAACCATAGCTATTTACACATAAAGGTTTTACATATTTAGTATTCATTATGGCTCTTGTGTGTATGTTGTGAGAGATCTTATGCCTGAATCTTGCATCATGGTTGTAGAGATTCAGTAATTTTAAACACTTTCAGATTGAAATAAGAGATATCAGAGAAATATTTAAAGAACAGGTCTTGGCTATCTTGCAGATTATTAATTAACCCTTAGCACTCATGTGGCAGGGAGCCCCGACAACGAAAATATCTCGCATAGATCCTTTGTCGGGTCACACCTGACATCGATTTGTTCCGCCTATAACTTCGCTGTCGAGGTACACCCAACAAAATATCAGCAATACTGGGCTTCTCCCATCTTCTAGCGATACGAGACACTCGCGGCAGTAAGATTTCTTGGCACCGCATGCGCAGTAGACACTTGCGGCCCGTTACGTATTTTGTGCCTTCCCATCCGTTCCACATCTATATTCTTTGCAAGTAACGGCGACACACCCTTGCTACTCTCTGACCACAGATTACCTTCTACTACAGATGGCCAACAGCCATGCTAATTCTTGGTACCTAAGACTTCAGCGCTGTCTGGTGGTTGACTGATGTACTAGCAACATGTCGACCGGTAGCGCCACCTATGAGCAGATCTCGTAAACACTAACCCTCCCGCCCCCTCCCCTCCACCCTGCCCCTTCCTCTCGTTCTGCTAAATATTCCCATCCTAAATGCTCTGCCCACTTCAATGTTCCGAAAATCACAATCTCCCAATACTTATGGCACGTTTTTAAGTGTGGAGATAATAATATGATCTACAAGAAAATAAATCACATTCAAAATACCAATAACAGAAAAGAATAATAAAATAATAACAAAGTGGGAAATTGTGAATTCCAGAACTTTTAAATGAACAATCACAGCATTTAGAACATAACCTCATCACTAATGAAAATGAAAATCCACAGCCTGCTTCCAGTCTCCGACCGGGTCAGGAATGGAATGAATGGAGCCCCTATCTAGCGACAAGGATATGAACTGTGCCGGCTGCCGAGGCCTGACGCACCTCATCACTAATATACATGTTTAAATTTCTTTCAGTTGCAATTGGAGCATATTGCATTGGTGACAAAAATTAGGCTACTACAAGGCCTGCAGCATATTATTACTCAGCTTAAAAAATGGCCCAATTAGGCCTATAACCAATTAGTTATTAGAAAAAAAAAACTACAAAGGAAAAGTTCTGGGAAGGGAGAAAATTCATATTTTAAAATGCTTGATGCTGTTAGCAATAACAGTAAAATTTTAAGAGAGAATGCTAAGGAATCAGGTGGTGTAACCAGATCCTCATCACACTAAAATTGTTAGTGTAATTAGTGCCAAATACATTACGGGGACAGAAAAAGAATTGGATATCACAAAATTTCTATACAGTAGTTCATTTCATATGCCCTTTAAAATATATCCAGTTAAAAATTTTGAAGGGTGAAATGCAGTAAGTAGGCTACATCAAAAATTAACATCGCACACTAATACAGTACATTCCATGACGTGCTGTTAAGGGGAAAGGAGAAATAGGACTATCAATGAAAAACAAGAAAAACACTCAATACTGCTAGAATTCATCATGATTTATTTAAAAAGTTGTCAATGAAGAGAAGATAACAGCAAGAGCCAAGATCAAACTTAGCAAAAATACAGTAATCAAATCTGGTCCTCCTAAAAGTATGTGTTGAGGCATGTTCCTTTCTTCTTTCTTGCCAAAGTATAACAGTAGGGACCAGCACATAATAATGGACCTAGTTCCTCCTTGATGTAATGGCTGACACCGATGAACCGCAAATTCCTACAACACATACCAGTGTGCATGTTGAAACAGTAAACTTAATAAATGTGTAACTTAATGCTTGAAACGGGGAACTTGAATTTGCTGACATGTGTATGTTTGCACCTACTGTAAGTTAACTACATTTTAAAAGAATCATTGTGTTTTTGATATTAATTCATTTAGGGCTTTCGATAACATATTCATTTAGCCCCATGTATTTGGAAGTGTGTATGATTTGTTGATGATGATATTTGTTGTTTTAACGAGCCTAACATCTTGGTTATCGGCCCCTAATGGTTTGGGTGATCGTGAAGATGAAAATCAAATGTAAACTATAACTGAAACTAACTACAAACTTATATAGGCTACTAGAAGAAGAAATGGAAAACAAAAGGAGAATAAGGCAAACAAAGGACAGGAGGAAAAGAAATGCCCTCAAATCCTCGAAGAATTAGGATCGAGGGACTTGGAAGGAAGGAGAGCCACGAAAGGCCCCAGAGGCAATGGAAAAAAGGGGAAAAACCGGACCCAGCTCAGGAATCCCTCGGGGTCGCCATCTCCCGAACTCACCAGCCGTGAGCCCCTGAGGGTGTAGCAATATCCAGGGCGCACCAAAGGTGGTGGGGCTACATACACCCTGCCCCTTGAGGGCCTTGAGCAGAAGGCAGGAGATAACAAGAAAAGAAAAAGTCCTCTCGGCAAGCCGGAAGGCGGAGGTAGATTTCATTGGGCAAACTTGGGGATAGGCGAAAATAGGCAGAATATGCACGTTTTCGTAGAAGAATCAGACCTCATTTATTGCGAGAAAGTATTTTATAATTGGAGCTTAATTAACTTTGTTTTTCGTCATTTTATGCATATTTTAAACATTTTATTGTCTTATGGGGACGGTAACCTGCTTGTCATTTGGGGTACATTTTTATACTTGTGGTCACACTGTCCGTATGCAAGGTTTCGAAACTGATGTGTAACTATGTAACGGTCTGTTACTTCTTCACGCAAAATTATATCTCCCGCAGAGATTTTGGTTGGTTCCTCAGTTTAGGGACTGCGACAACGCGGTCATGTAACCCCGTGTACTTTGGGTGAGTGTAGAATCTGTCTGATAAACAGTGTGAATTGTAAGGCTGTATTAGTCTGTAATTCAGGTAAGGACTGCAGACGGTCAATTTCAAGCAGTAGTTCCTAATGTGCTACCAGATACTACCGTCAACGACACCTATCTCTGAACTTGGCTACGAGATGCCACTGCAACCAGCAACTCGCAACGAACGTTGGATCATCCCCTCCAAAGGAAAGCATATTGAGGGATTTTTAGCGCTCTTAGAAAATCCGACGACTTCGGCCGGCTTTGAACCCGCGAACTTGGGCATAGAAGTTCAGCATACTACCATTTAGGCCTACGTCACCGAGGCCGCTTCTCACTTAGATAGAAAACTGAATGTGATCGCGTGCAAGTGCGTTGTCATGGCAACGTCTGATGGCTCATCCCTCATCAATTTAGTAGTGTTGTCATGGCAACCCCTGATGGCACTTGGCATTTTCTTCTAATTCTGAAAATATAATTTTGCTCATCCCTTGGCGTAATGGTGAGTCATATCAAAAATTCTTTCAGACAAAAGTTTTAGGTAATTATTAGGGGAATATTGTTCATTTTGTACGGTTTTGATATTGTGCCTATTAAGAGAGATATGATTAAAGTTTCCCGAAAAACCCACTTTTTCCCACCCCTTTGGTCAATGGTTGGTGCTATCAAAAAACTCTTCAAACATAAATTTTTGGGCCTTATTCGACACATAGTATGAACTTTGAATGGATTCGATATTTCAAATATTAAGAGAGTTATAGCGATATTTCACTTTTTCGATAAAAGACCCCCATTTTCACCCCCGTCGACCGATTGTGCCCATTAACGAACTCGACCGAGATTTTATAGGGATACATATTATGTAAAAAATTCAAATTGATTGGTGTACAATTGCGGTAGTTATCGTGTCCACAAGAAAGTGATATATATATACATAAATTATATATAAACTTTTTAACTGACGGTGGTTTTGGGGTCTGGGGGATGTGAAACGTGAAGATATGTCGAAATTTTCCGGAAGTCGAAACATGGTACCCATTGCAATAGTTAGCTTTCTAATGAAATCTACCTAAAAGAAGGCTGACCCCTCGCAGGAGGAGGGCATCAGAAAAGATGAGACAAGGGCCAATTAAGGCGGGAAAGGAATAGACTCCCTAGGCCTTGGATACCCTAATACCGTCGGGGTCGGAAGAGAACAAGAGTTGACCAAGTGAGGTCGACCGGAAAGAAGACAGAGAGGAGCCCGGCACAAGTAAGTGGAAGCAATGCGGGACTCAGCTGGGGCCCCGTGGTCGCCAACCCACGTCCCACTAGATGTGAGCCCCTGGGGGAGTGTATGATTTGTATGATAATCTGTGTTATTGTGGTATCTGTAGTAGTGTGTATACTTCCTGTAATTCAGGTGAGGACTGGAAAGGAGGCAGCCGTAGCCTTAAGTTGGGAACCATCCCAGCGTTAGCCTGGAGTGGAAGTGGGGAAACCTTGGAAAACCACTTCTTGGATGGCCGAGGTGAGAATCGAACCTACCTCTTCTCAGTTCTGCCTCACAAAGAAGAGTGTGCGCCGTTCCAACAGTCAGACCAGAATTAAATTACTTAATCAAGCTTGGAAACTAGCCCAGGACCTCAGGAGCGGCAGCAACCACACCACAATGTGGTCTTATTACAGAATCAATTGATGAAAAAATCCCTCCATGTAAGCTTAGACATTGGCATCCTACGTGTTGAAAAATATTGTAAATAACGTGTGGGAATAAAATACTACCTATAGGTATATCAACCATTACATTGGCATACAATAAATCAATTATATTTGTCTTGTATCTATCTCACTGTTACAGAATATCATCGACAGGACCTAACACTTATTAACTTACCAAGAGTATAAAATAAAAATTGGCAGATCAAGGTGGGGTTATCGGGCCAATGGTTCCATGGTTTTATTGGATTTTCACGTTGGACTTAGTTCCACAGGACAAGAACACAATGTATATAGTTACACATTGGTAAGACTATAATATGATCCTAGGTCATTAAACCTATTAGATCATGGGGGTGAATGTTAAGTTTTAATAACCTGTAATTACAGTCCTACATCAGTATTGCCATTACTACCAATTCGACCAACTGAACACCCAGCCCAAACACTGCATTCCTACCATAACACAAACCGTACAGCTTATTTTCCTGTGTATCTACAAAAATAAATACAAAGTGCCCATAGCATGAATATGGAAGGAAACACATCTACACATTTGTTTGTTCTTGGCTTATTAGAGGAGGACAGGTGCATTTGAATGGTATTTGGGTCGCAGAACATTACACGAGTCGACTACTTTAGCACCATGACTTAGCAAAAGTATATCACGTTGGACTTCGTTCCACAGGACAAGAACACATTAACTTAATGTATATAGTTACACATTGGTAAGACTATATGATCCTAGGCCATTAAACCTATTAGACCATGGGGGTGAATGTTAAGTTTTAATAAACTGTAATTACAGTCCTACATCAGTATTGCCATTACTACCAATTCGACCAACTGAACACCCAGCCCAAACACTGCATTCCTACCATAACATAAACCGTACAGCTTATTTTCCTGTGTATCTACAAAAATAAATACAAAGTGCCCATATCATGAATATGCAAGGAAACACATCTACACATTTGTTTGTTCTTGGTTTATTAGAGGAGGACAGGTGCATTTGAATGGTATTTGGGTCGCAGAACATTACACGAGTCGACTACTTTAGCACCATGACTTAGCAAAAGTATATTCACGTTGGACTTCGTTCCACAGGACAAGAACACATTAACTTAATGTATATAGTTACACATTGGTAAGACTATATGATCCTAGGCCATTAAACCTATTAGACCATGGGGGTGAATGTTTAGTTTTAATAACCTGTAATTACAGTCCTACATCAGTATTGCCATTACTACCAATTCGACCAACTGAACACCCAGCCCAAACACTGCATTCCTACCATAACATAAACCGTACAGCTTATTTTCCTGTGTATCTACAAAAATCAATACAAAGTGCCCATAGCATGAATATGCAAGGAAACACATCTACACATTTGTTTGTTCTTGGCTTATTAGAGGAGGACAGGTGCATTTGAATGGTATTTGGGTCGCAGAACATTACACGAGTCGACTACTTTAGCACCATGACTTAGCAAAAGTATATTCACGTTGGACTTCGTTCCACAGGACAAGAACACATTAACTTAATGTATATAGTTACACATTGGTAAGACTATATGATCCTAGGCCATTAAACCTATTAGACCATGGGGGTGAATGTTAAGTTTTAATAACCTGTAATTACAGTCCTACATCAGTATTGCCATTACTACCAATTCGACCAACTGAACACCCAGCCCAAACACTGCATTCCTACCATAACATAAACCGTACAGCTTATTTTCCTGTGTATCTACAAAAATCAATACAAAGTGCCCATAGCATGAATATGCAAGGAAACACATCTACACATTTGTTTGTTCTTGGCTTATTAGAGGAGGACAGGTGCATTTGAATGGTATTTGGGTCACAGAACATTACAGTTCTACATCAGTAATGGCATTACTACCTATTCTACCAATTGAATAGGTACTTGCCACAGCACCAGTAGCTAACATGTACAAGAACTGATCTTTTTTGAATACGGTACCAATAATAATTTGAAATTCAAGGAAGGGGAAAATATTAAAGCTTCGACACGTTGTCAAGAATCATGACATTTTTAATCTACCGCAATGTGAACTGAATTATTAACACACCTCAAGAACTTGAGTACACATATGCAATAGGCTCATGGTACTGGACATATCTCTGCAAGATGTAATCAAGTTGAAAATATTACGGAAACATAGACTCTTACCTGGTCATTTCTAAGGAGAGTAGGCCTAATTGCCACATTCCTCTGCTATTTCGAGAACAGCAATTTACGATTTGTTTGTTCCCAGAATTTGGTAGGCCTACCTGTGGGATAAATAATAGTGAAAGTTAATTAATATGTCAAGTGGAATGTCACCTGTACACTGCGTATAATATAAATTCAAAAGTAGGCTACGGTATATTTTGCACACACAGAAACACGTTTTTACTTAAATTCTTAAAATAAGCGTACTTACTTGGCGTAGCAGAAGAAGAACTGTTTACTTCTCATTACCACGAAGACAATTTGATATAAGAAAGATGAGATAGAACACAACATTAGCTTATTTAGCTTATTTGTATACGGCCAATATTATTACATACAACACATAAACAGAGCCGCCATGGCATGGTCAGTGCCGCCAACCCAGTAGAAATAATGTTTATTTAATGATAAGTGCCGTAATTATCGTCTGTGAGCAAGATAATTGCAAGGAAATGTCAATTAGTAATTATGTGTATATTTATTGACTAAATATAGTGATATGTTTGCAATTTAATTACAACGTTGTATCATGCATATGTTGGCAACATGATATACAGCGCTCCATACGACTGGCACGTGCTACTACACCGATGGTGCCAAATGATCCCTATCTGGTTGACACCCCCTGTCTCTGACCGACTCAAAAAATTTTCAAACCTGCTGGGCTCCTAGCATCCATGTTGTATGTTTACAAACGGCAATATCGTGGATCGCCAACGAGTCGAAATATTATTTTATTCCTTATTTTAAATCCTATTATTATGTGTTACGAGAAATGTAGCGGTAATGTTTTGTGTGTATAGATTACCAGTGAAATATCAGTGTCATAAATTCCTTTGATTTTACTTATGATTTCCAATGCATAATATAGTGAACAAAAGAGTACTATTTTCGATATTATTTTGGGTGTACAAATCATTAGTGGAAATGAAGAAATATCAGTGATTGAAATTCCTCTGCGACTTTGATTATGCTTTCCAAATACCTACAGTGAACACATTTCTAACCTCGTGTGAATTGTCTTGTTTCTTAAAGTGCATAGGCTTGATGAATGTAACAGTAACCATTTTGTGAAAATGTTGCGGCCTTTCAATAAAATTGTAATGTGTTCATGAAGTACGAAGTTTTGAATATCTCTTCTCCTAATTCAGTTAGGACTTAAATTTGGTTCTCACATCAAGCTCACCAAGGTGGGCCTACATACAATCGAATGATCTTATGCACTGTATGGTTTGGCAGAATCATAGTATCAGTTCCTGCTAATATCTCTCTTATATAAAAATAATAATGTGGGGGTAATGATGGGATTTTGTTGAGCTTCACCAGCTTGTCGGGGCTATCAACGAATATGAAGAAAACTTGTACTGTATATGAGGCGAAATCGAGTAAAAAAGTAAAAATATTGGCCCTCGTGTAGTATACGTTGCTCGTTTTGAAAGTGCATTATTTTACTTAGTAGCGCTCTGAAAATGGTTTGTAATTACTCTGCCATGTTATTTAAGCCATTTGCCACCAACAAACACCGCGTAAACACTTCCAAAATAAGGAAATTGTCAACATTAACTTTCAAGTAATAAACTTATCAAAAAGCACGTCGCCATGATTGATTACGTAATGCTGCCAACTTACTGATTGTACTACTAGGCAAAACCATTGGCCTGAATAAAAATTATTGATGCGTGACAAAAAACAGGGGTTTTTATATGAGCCTAAGGGCCGCGCTACCTAACCTTTATTGGCCTGGACGAAAACCATTGGTCTGGAAACAATAATGTTGGCACTCTGAAAAAATACAGTAACACACTCTAGCAATATAATATTCAACTCTTGTATAGGCCTATTAGTAACATTGGCCATTTCTATAGAAAATTTTTCGGATTTTAATGGCACCGGGCAACGTATACTACACGAGTTTATTGATTATTCTATGGTCCGCCAATCAATACCTTTACAATGAAGTGTGCCGGTGGGCACTAAAGACGGGATATGTTTCGAACCTTGTAAATTCGGTTCTTCTTCAGCCGATTTGAATTGGCACAGAGAAAAATCACAGACAAGAGTAATGACATCATACAAGTATACATAAAAGACCCTTAATATACACATTAAAACAATTAAAACACAATTTAAAAAACTTGCTTCACTTCATTTAAACCACTGTGCTATGAGTTTGTCCATGCTGTGGGACAGCTTGTGTTGAAATGCGCGGAGAGAGCGCGCTTTTGTCCGTGCGTTATGATGAATTTAAAAACGTGCTTATCTTCTAATTTACATAAAGTCCTTTGAGATGGCTTCTGTTCAGTTCTACTTGACGAGAACATGCAAAGGACTTATTCCTATCCTCCGGTTGTAATTTTGTCACAGGCTTATTCT
Organism: Meconema thalassinum; assembly: GCA_946902985.2. Taxonomy (NCBI): domain Eukaryota; kingdom Metazoa; phylum Arthropoda; class Insecta; order Orthoptera; family Tettigoniidae; genus Meconema; species Meconema thalassinum. The sequence continues at coordinate 517,239,045 of OX336389.2, forward strand.
TGATTTTATTAAGAAGGGAATTGACATAATGACTATTAAATCCGTTACCTCTGGCTATTTGGTGTATAATGGTGAGTTCTTTGTTCCAATTTTTACCTATGCAAACCAACTCACCTATAACATTACTCATCATCATCATCATCATCATCATCATCATTTCCCCTTATCCAGCTCCTGCCGGGTCGGGGTATTTATGGCACTTCTCCACTTTCCTCTTTCCTTCCACTATTCTTCTTCCACGATCTTGTCCCAGTCCAGATTCCTTTTTCTCACGCTGTTCTTCACTGAATCGATCCACCTTGTTCTAGGTCTTCCCCTTGCTCTCTTACCCTTGCACTTCGCCTCCAGCATCTGTCTTGGTATTCTATTTTCCTCCATCCTCTTTACATGTCCAAACCACCTTAGTTTATTCTTCTCAATTCTCTCCTTTAGTGTTCCCATCCCAACTTCCTTCCTAACATCTTCATTCCTCACTCTGTCTTTCCTTGTCTTTCCTATCATACTTCGTAGGAATTTCATTTCACTGGCTTGGATTCTACTCTCTTGCCTGCTCGTCAGGGTCCAAGTCTCAGCTGCATAAGTTAATATGGGTACATAGTACATTTTATACATTACCTCCTTGCTTTTCCTTGGTACTTCCTTATCCCAAACAAGTTTTCTTAGACTTTGATAGAATGCACTGCTCTGCTGTACCCTCCTGCCAATCTCCATGTCCAACCTACCAGTTTGCATCAATTCACTTCCTAGGTATTTGAACGTGTCCACAATTTCCAAACTCTGACTTCCAATTTTCACAGTGCCCTTTCCTTGTCTTTCCCCTCTTGTCATCACCATGGTCTTGCTTTTCTCTATACTGATTTTCAGGCCATACTTCTGAATATTTTCGTTTAGTGCATCTAGTTGTTTTTGCACTTCTTCGGTGTTCCTTCCCCAGACCACAATATCATCTGCAAATAATAGTAACTTCATTTCTTTATGTCCATATGCTTCCTTTATTTCCTTTACAATTTCATCCATTACCATTATGAATAAAAGAGGTGACAGCACACTCCCCTGTCTTAGTCCAGTCTTGTTCCTAAACCAGTCTGTCTTTCCAACTGGGGTCAGTACCCTGCTAACACAGTTGTTGTACATTGCTTGCACCATTTCCAACATTTCTCTTCCCAGTCTCTTCTTAACCATGGTTTCCCATACCTTCTCTCTGGGGACACTATCGCTCAAGTAAAGATCGCGATACCCATCAAAAATTTGCCATTTCACCTCATTTTCAAACAATCGCGATACACAGAAAAAGATCCACATTTCACTGCATGTTTTTAAAAAGCCGGTATCGCGATCTTTACTTGAGCTCCCCTGCTCAAGTACAGATCGCGATACCCATCAAAAATTTGCCATTTCAGCTCTTTTTCAAGCAATCGCGCTACGCTGTGAAAAATAAAGATTGCGATACCCATCACAAATTCGCCATTTCAGCTATTTTTCAAGCAATCGCCCTACGCGGTGAAAAATAAAGATCGCGATACCCATCACAAATTCGCAATTTCAGCTATTTTTCAAGCAATCGCGCTACGCAGTGAAAAATAAAGATCGTGATACCCATCACAAATTCGCCATTTCAGCTCTATTTCAAGCAATCGCGCTACGCAGTGAAAAATAAAGATAGCGATACCCATCACAAATTCGCCATTTCAGCTCTTTTTCAAGCAATTGTCCTACGCAGTGAAGAATAAAGATCGCGATACCCATCACAAATTTCGTCATTTCAGCTCTTTTTCAAGCAATCGCGCTACGCATTGATAAATAAAGATCGCGATACCCATCACAAATTTGCCATTTCTACTCATGTTCAAGCAATCTCGCTACGCAAAGAAAGGAAAGATCGCGATACCAATTACAAATTTGCCATTTCCATCCATTTTTAATATTTCACACACACACACACTGTTTTTGTCAATAGTTACAGCCTAACCTGCCTAGAGGAATTGATTTTTGGTGCCCCCTGTGGCCACAGCCAAATGCTGCACCTACCCTCAAACTTCTAACCTTCGTTGCGTCCAATCCAATGGTTTTGACAATGGTTACAGCCTAACCACCCAGACCAATGGTTTAGTGTGAACAGTGCCCCACTAGGTGCCGCACACCTACCCACAGACTTCTAACCTTTGTTGCGTCCAATCCAATGGTTTTGACGATGGTTACAGCCTAACCGCCCAGACCAATGGTTTAGTGTGAACAGTGCCCCACTAGCTGCCGCACACCTACCCACAGACTTCTAACCTTTGTTGCGTCCAATCCAATGGTTTTGACAATGGTTACAGCCTAACCGCCCAGACCAGTGGTTTAGTGTGAACAGTGCCCCACTAGCTGCCGCACACCTACCCACAGACTTCTAACCTTCGTTGCGTCCAATCCAATGGTTTTGACAATGGTTATAGCCTAACCGCCCAGACCAATGGTTTAGTGTGAACAGTGCCCCGCTAGCTGCCGCACACCTACCCACAGACTTCTAACCTTCGTTGCATCCAATCCAATGATTTTGACAATGGTTACAGCCTAACCGCCCAGACCAATGGTTTAGTGTGAACAGTGCCCCACTAGCTGCCGCATGCCTACCCACAGACTTCTAACCTTCGTTGCGTCCAATCCAATGGTTTTGACAATGGTTACAGCCTAACCGCCCATACCAATGGTTTAGTGTGAACAGTGCCCCACTAGCTGCCGCACACCTACCCACAGACTTCTAACCTTCGTTGCGTCCAATCCAATGGTTTTGACAATGGTTACAGCCTAACCGCCCAGACCAATGGTTTAGTGTGAACAGTGCCCCACTAGCTGCCGCACACCTACCCACAGACTTCTAACCTTCGTTGCGTCCAATCCAATGGTTTTGACAATGGTTACAGCCTAACCGCCCAGACTAATGGTTTAGTGTAAACAGTGCCCCACTAGCTGCCGCACTCCTACCCACAGACTGTAACGTGTTTTTCGAGGGTTTTTTATTCCACTGGCATAAGTCAGTAGGAAGCCAATCTATATTTATTTACGCGGCAAATTGTTCAGCCAAGAGAATTTTTCATGTTAATTTATTATTATTATTATTATTAAGGTATTTTTTGGAGCATTTTTATAAAATTATAAGCATACAGATAGGTTTTCTATGTCTTAGAAAACACTATCAAGCAAATTATTACGAACGACATTATCATAGAAAATTATGTGATTGCGGAATTTTACGGAGTTTCGTCAGTTAGGGTATTATGAGAGACATGACTCACTGGGAATTCAGATACAGGCTGATTCTTGTCAAGAAGCATTACGCAAGCCTGGGTCGCAGCGTCAAGAAAAGGCGGATAGTATGGAACGGCAATCGACTTCACCCTCCCGCCGAGTGTAATGAGCCAGAGGTGGGGAAGTAGCGTGTGGGGAGCAGCCAATCAGTGGAGACCACGTAAGCTGGAAGTCGGTACTGGAGTGGGAAGCCGACGAGGGCATATATCGTTTGGCGCGCCGTGGAATAGAGGACAATCTGTGTAAGACTTGACCAGTACGGTTGCACGCGTGAGTCGCTCCAATGTTCCGTGGAGTAGAGGACTATCTTTTTTAAAACTTAACCAGTGTGGTTGTACGAGTGTTTGGCTCCGATGTTCGGACCATAGAGTTATCAAATCTACCAGTATATCATCAAATATCGAAGAAGATGACGGCGTCCAGGAAACAGGGAGAAGCTCTCTTCATCATCCAGTACGAGGGAAATGCTTCGGCAATTTCCAGTGGTAAGCGCGAATGACGCAGACATACGCAATCTCTCGTTTCTCTTTGTTTTAAATTCAGTGTTTCAGTAACTTCATAGCTTGGGAATAAGAGTAAAATCAGTAATTTATCCGACTCCGTTCTCACGTAATTCTCTATCGGTAATATTAAAATCGCAACGCTCCTATATATATATTTTAAACTTATTATTATTAATTTTGCAAAACTTGTTTTATATAATAAATTCATTTCTTTTAACAATGCAATCTTTGCTTTCAGTAGGTAGCATTAGATATAGACCAATTCCTTCTCCTGATACAATTGTTGTTGGGTTAATGATCAAATCATACCACGATCTGAGTGAATAGAGTCTTGAAGGTGTTCTGCCAGAGCTAGACGTTGTTATATACAAATTTAGATTTCAACATTGCGTTGAGGTCTTGGCGCCCATTCAAACAACATAGCTTATGCAAAGGTCAACAGTTACATCCGTCACCCAACAGTAAGAACCAGTCAAAACGTTTCATTTGTACGCACAACAAGGAGCAAAGCATGCCCGTTACATTTGTCGCCGACAACTTGGGGCTGAAAACCTAATAACATTTGTGGAAGGAGAAGGGTATATATTTCTGTGCCTGTATTTTGGGGTGTTATTTGTCTTTATCAGTGTATATCATTATGGGGGATGAGAAAGAAAAACAGATGAGGTTACGTAGTGGTCATCAACTGGAGAGTGATGATACGAGCAGTATGTCGAGTGATGGTAGTACCGGGGTAGCGGAGGTAAATCCCGATACTGAAACAGGGAGTGTAGGCGGCCAACCAGAATTAAAAACTTTACTTCTCGAGTTTATGTATCAGAACAAAGTTAGTAGTGATGCCTTAAATGCAAAATTAGAACAAAACAGTAGGGAAAATAAAGAAAGTGCAGACGCTTTAAATGCTAAATTAGAACAAAACAGTAGGGAAAATAAAGAAAGTACAGACGCTTTAAATGCTAAACTGGAACAAAACAACGCTAAACTAGAAAAAAAACAGTAGGGAAAATAAAGAAAGTACAGATGCCTTAAACGCCAGATTAGAACAAAATAGTAGGGAAAATAGAGAGAGTACTGAAACGTTAAATGCTAAATTAGAACAAAACAGTAGGGAAATTAGTGATAAATTCGAACTGATTAGAGGTGAGATCAAGGGGGTGATGGAAGAGAAGGCTAAAGAGATTATTGCAGATGTAGACCGAAAATTAGGAAAAGTACAGGAGGAATTAGAAATTAGAATCAGTACACAGGCTGAAAATTTAAAAGAACTAGTGCAACTGGAAACACAGCAGGTCAAAAAACAAATGGGAGGAGAAATTGACAAAATTCAGGTAGCAACTAAAGAGGTTAAGGAACAGCTGGGGGGTAGAATTGAGAAAGTCCACTCGCAAATAGTTGCAGAAGTAAATGATTTAAGAGAGAGTAATAGAGAGAGCATTAGCAAGATTGAGGAGAAACAAGCAAAGCTATATGATAAAGTAGAAGAATCAGAAGGAAACATTAAAGTAACAGTAAACAGTATTGAGAGGAAGCCTGAGGAGAAAATCGCAGAATTAGAATTAAAATTAAAAGCTAGGATCAGGCAAGAAAATAGTCAGAATAGGCCAGTTTTTGTGAATAGCACACACAGAGAGGTAGAACTGGGTAAGTTCAGCAATCGACAGGGGTGCCCAATGGAGTTCATGAATACTATAGAAAATAAATTCGGGGAGAGGTTGGAAAATGGTAGTATGGAGTGGTGCCAGGTAGTTGAAATTTTAGAACAAGCACTTGCGCTTTGTCAAAGCTACGGACTAGTCTAAATCCTACCGTCGTTTTTTCCAAAATACTACCTTGCATGAGGCAATCAGAAATCGAAAGACACACTCAGACAACAAATATTAATACTAAAATACTCTACCTGAGGCAGTCAGAAAGTGGGGACACGCTCCGGCTGGGTTCAATCCTCGTCTCCTTTGGTTGCATTCGGACCTGTGTGGAAGATTATTTCCCGGCAGCAAGGCCTGACTGAAGGAGATAGTCAGGTTGTAGAAACTCTTGATATAACTTCCTTTCTGTAAAATAACCAGTGATGAAATTTCTCATCAAAATAATGCAGGATTCGTCAAATGCTGTGTGGAAATAATGCTAGTTCATCCCAATAAACCATACTAAAATGCAAACATCACGAAGCTATCTTATAGGTTAATACAAAATACCATCTTGAATTTATCACAAAGGGAATAATGCTCGTCTCGATTGTTTTAATTCACATACCTAGAAGTGAAAATAAATGATATCTATCAATATAATTCACAATTATATTAATCCATAAAATTAAAACGGAAGATATTAACTGCAAATACCTTAAAACATCGTTCACGACGATTAAGAATTCATCCAAATCCCAAGCGGCGGAGCAAAGAAGATATTTGAGGCGGAAGCCTGGAAGTAAACGATATGCTACACTCTCTCTCTTCTGACATATTATAGTTTCCTTGCGAATTAGTAGCAACGCTATCGCCGTTACTTGAAGATGTGGAACGGATAGAAAGTTACGAAATACGGAACGGGCTACAAGTGGCTACTGCGCATGCGGTGCCAAGAAAACTTACTGCCGCGAGACACTCGTCTAGCGATGCTATGCACTACCGTTACACTATTTTCTCTTTGGAGACAAGCCGTATGGAGAGGTATTTTGAAGGCCATGCAAGTTTGAAATGAACTGTTACGTAGCAACATGGCGACGTTAGAAGATCGCGAGAAGCAAATAGGATATTTGGATGAAAGTGACGTTGATTTTAGCGATAGTGGAACTGATACTGAATTAAGTGGTGCGGAAGATCATGCAGAATTAGATGGTGTTAGTGAATTTAGTGACGAAGAGTTCGTTTATGATGAAACATTTCGTAATGACAGTGCTGGTCGCTTATGGAGTTTAGGTGGTAGGGATTTTTTTCACGAAATGTGATTTTTTCACATCAATTATGGGTAAATCGAGGGTGCTGATCACGAATATACTATTAGTTTTGCACCCACACCTAACGCCCTTGAGGGACGAGTGTTCGATTCCCCTCCCAGGTACTCCGTCATAAATTCGAATTTGCGGCGTGTAACCCGGGAAGTTACGGTATTGTGTTCATAAAAATAGTATGGAGACGTTTCTTACATTGGCTGTTTGAAAAGTCACACCTAACGCCCTTGAGGGTTGAGGGTTCGATTCCTTTCACAGGTACCAAGTCAAAAAATTCGAATTTGCGATGAATGACCCGCATTAGTATCGACTAGGCGGATCCATAATAAAAGAGTAATTATTTATCTAATCATATATTATCGACACAATACCGTTCCGATCCGGGCCAGAGATCGCGAATTCGATTATTCCACTGAGTACTCTGGAGGGGAACCGAACTCCGACATTCAAGGGTAGTAGGGGAGTAGTAGGGGTTCTGCTTCACTTGTAGCGGCTGTGCCCAAAAAAAAAAAAAACATGGCGGCCAAGCGAATGTTAAATAATTAATAGCTCTCGAACCCATGGTCCGATTTACACATGTGTAATGTTCTAGAACTCGGGGTGATTTCCCCTATCCTAAGGACGACTTGTTATATTAAAAAAATGGAAATTTTTGTTTTTGAAAATAAGTGATATTTTTAAACTAATTATAATACAACGTTGTACAATGGTTCAAACGAAAGGTCTTTATGTCCTTTATCGTTAGAACAAAACGTCATATTTTTTATTTTTTTTACAAAAACGTTCAATTTTTGAAATTGACTATATTTTGGAAACTAGGAGGTTTACAAAAAAAGCTTGTTTGACATTAATGAAAGGTCCCTACCCCCTCGACCCTCAAAATAAATTTCAAGTCTCTAGGACAAAAAATAACAGTAGGTTAGTAAGGCGGTTTCTAACCCACAAGGTGCTCAAAAAGTTAGTACACACTTTTTTCTTATTCATATCTCGTGAACCCATGGTCGGATTTTAACAAATGAGGTGTCGTACGACTTGGGCTGACGTCCTCTTTCATATGGATCACTCATTATATATTACCTTTTTTTAAATTGGAAACTAGATTTTGGGGTAAAACGTGTTTTTTCGTGATTTTTGCTGATATCTCACGAACCAATAAGGCTAGAGACTTGTACGAGGTGTCATTTTTTTTTCGTCGCGTTGCCGTCTTGCCGAGAATGCCTGTGTCGAGTAGGATCAAAAACCTATTTTGGGGTAAAAAGGTGATTTTCGACATTTTGTTATATCTCGCGGACTCGTAGGACTCGGAGTGACGTCCCCTTTCGAATGTGGTAGTTATTATTTTCCAAAAAAATGATTCACAAACGGCCTAACGCCATACATGTTGAAAAAATTGTTTACCTGTTTTAAATTTTAAATAAAGCGTGGTTGTCAAGACAGACAGTACCACTGGCATGTGTGTCAACGAGCCTGTCGCCGGCTATGGTGGCGGTATCCCAATATAACAATGGATATTTTGACAGAACGGTGGGGCGGTTTACGACGGTTCGTTTTTCGATATTTGTTATGGCGGACGGTTGGAGGCTAATATTCCAAAATGCGTGAAGCGTGCTAGGATTTTTTACCCCTAAATGGGATGTTTAACGTGCTAGTCGATGTAGTGTCACGGCTCTATGGCATTCATGCATGCTCATAGGCCAGCGGATAGTTGTAGGATATGAAGCTATAACGTTTTCATTGACCAAGCAATTTGTATGGAGGCAAGACATTAGCGTTAATGCAAATGATAATTCTGTGATGAGGTAGATTTAGGAAGAAACGCAAGCTTTGAATGGTTAAATGAAATGTATGATTTAACACTTGTAGCTGGTAGCCTGCTAGCAAGCCCCCGTGTGTTTTGTCACTTGAAGGCTGAAAAGAACAAAACCTGCTTTGCTAGCTAGCCGAGCTCAGGTTCCACGATCAACACTTGATACCGCTATCTCAGGAATGTCCGGACCGCACTTGGCAACACCGCTGGCTTGCGATAGGGGGCAGATGAAGGTCAAACAATCTGACAACCGTGTCAGAGAGACAACGGAGTAAGCGACTACAACTCCTCCCCCTACCATTGCCACAGCCAATTGCCGGGCAAGAGCGGTGTTAAGAGCTGTGGTGAGGGGGAGAAGAGGGGCGGGGAGAGGAGGGTGGGGTAATAGAGTGTTCAGCTTGTCATGACGCATAGTCTGTCATTACTGTTTTGAACTGTGAAGTGCAAACATAGGCCGTGTCTTATCTGTGTAAAAGTAATTGCATTCGTATACCCAACACTCAATCAGTGACCGTATTGGATACATTATGTATTAGAGGTTGGGTAGTTTATTGACTGAGGAATAACCCACCCACCAAGGGAAGATGATTATGAGAAGGAAGTAGATTTGGGATTGGAGAAGAAGGATAGAAAAATAGGAGGAGAGTCCCACAAAATTTATGAATTTGACTTTCAATACACTTAGAAGCGGTTGCCACCGAAAATCCGTGCTCGGATACCTAAAGTGGGTACGAGCTTGGTCGAAGCTGACGGGAACCGCAGCTAAGACTTGGGCGGTTTGCAAGAGAGAGGCTTTAGTATATTTCCTCCCAAGCATGTATAAAAGTACTATGGGGAAGGGTGATGGTCTGGCAAGGCTGAGAGCAAACTATTTATGGTATGTCTTCTCAAAGAAATTAGTTTTTGTGAAATGATTCGAAGAATGCCAATAATTCAAATCAAGTTCGGAATTTCCAATTTTCGAAATTATAGAGTTTCTGGAAAAAGAGACCCAGTGCTTCCAGGAAGGATAGTGACGAAAAATTATAACTTGGAAAGTAATCTTTGTAAGTGAACCAATGGTTGCCTTTGGAAATGGCTAAGCTTTTACTCGGCGAGAAGCCGGCTAAAAGTTTAGACAAAAAGAAACACTTATCTTTTTGAAAACTGACCATAAGTTTTCGGAGAGGATCTCCACAAGCAGGTAGCTGGCGTAGCGAGCTTTACTTGCCTTACTGGCCAATTAGAATTAGCTATTAAAGCTAAAAGAATCTTTAGTGAGGTTACTGCTGAGAGTTCTTGCTCAAATGCAACGAGTGGTGAAAGCCCTATTAATGGTTTTAATGGCATCAAGTAGGGAGAGCCAAGGAGGACAGGACTTTGTTTAACCTTTGTATTAGAAAAAAATGAAAAAGAGAAAAAGAACGCTCAATTTATTTAACAATTCAGGAGAAATTAATATTTTTAACAAATAAATATTTTCCAATCTTATTAACCATTTGAGGTCGCAGACCTCCGACAACATTCAGAAATTGCTCCAGGCAAATAACAATTTTTAAGGTTTTAAACCTGGTATTAAAATCTTTTTAAGATTTGAAAAAGGACTAAATGAAATGATTAAAGTTTAAACATTTATAAGAGTACAAGGAGTGTACTATAAGCAATTTCTGAAAGAATGTTCTAGAGAGAACAACAACTTTAAAGTTAACTATAAGGAAAACATAAAGCATAAAAATAGAAGTTCCTACAACTTCTTATATTTAAACAGGATTACTTTATGAGAATTATACAAAGGAGGGCAGGTCACTTACTGTGAAACCTAAGTAAGTAATCAAAAGGAAGGTTCTAGACTTCCTATGTTTAATTAGGAATCACGAGCCAAATGGGGTAGTGTCCATTTCGTGAGACCTAAAAATAACTCACTCAAGAGTTGAAAATATTGGTTTTCCTGATAATAGAGAAAAAACAATGTAAACTTAAACCGTGTATAAAACACGTAATTATACAGCAATTACTTAATGATAAACAAGAAAAATGGAAGGGCACTTCGCAGAGTGACACCTTATTGAAACAGACCTATATTGAAAAATTTATTACGGATTGTTAGTAGGAAGTTTAGGAAAGAGAAATAGGGGGTTGAGGAAAAATGTTCATGGCCTTATTTAAATATAAACGGACGATCGCGACGCGGTAGAAAGTTGAACAAGCACTGATTTTCACTATAGTTCGTTGAAACTTATGAAAAGTTCACTATGGAAACACGAAAGTTTTTGGCAGAGAAAGTTATTTCAATTCGAACAAAATGACTGGTTGCACTAAATGGACGAAAGTCTATTGCTTGAGAACATGGTGGATTACAGTTAAATGCGCCATAGAACATTCCAGCGGTTCCAGCGGTGGAAGAAAGTTAGCTATTAAGCTTTTAATTCAGAAACGAAATTCTTCAATTTTAGATAGCATTCTTACAAGTGAGTGAAAATTTCAAAACGGCAGGACTTGTAGATGAAATACAGAATCTAGAAGGTTCCAGAACGACCTTGGTAGAAAAAATGGAGTTGAGAAAATCCAACGGAGGAACTAACTTGTTGAGTTATAGACAGCGGGTATTAGATAATATCCCACGTAGTGAGAGGATTTCTCATTTGAATAGCCTAAGAAAAGCTCTTTTTTAATAAGGTTGGCTTATACAACCAAAGGCTCAACATGGCAAATCCCACGAAGAATGATTTTTGCCCCAAAATAAGCAATCGCACGCTGTCTATAAAACATCTTTAAAAGCACGTGAAAGTTAAAACTATGAAGATGAGGTTAAAACTTTAAGATGGTACTTATCTTGATTTCATGTAGAAGATGAAGTTCCCTTTGACGATGACTACTTTGCCAACATGGCGTAGAAGAGAGTTTGCCTCTTGGGTTGAGGAGACTAGCTCGAGAGGAGCTTTGACTGACCGAGTCAACTGCCGATTGCGAAGTGAGACCTGCTCAACGGAGCACAGAAGGTCCAAGGAAGGGAAAAAGAGTGGGGGGTAGGAAACAAAAGGAGAACATATAAACATTGCCAACTTGTCAAAAATAAATGTTCTTCTTGATGAATGGTCTTCAAGGAGTTGATAGTAGGCGATATTAGCGCAGCATGGTGAGTAAAGAGGTAGACGTAGTCCTCTTGCTCAAGGAGAAAATAGCTGGCGATGGTAACAGGATCTGGTGGCCAAATAGATAAGTAAGTCCTCTAACACCAGGAGGAATTGAGGAGCTTCAGAGATTCGCTGCGAGATGACGCTAGGTGGGTCACAGAAGTTATATATCTGAAACAAACTTATGAAGACATAAGAGATTTGCCCATCAAGGAGAAAACAGAAGATCACTGTTGGTGTTTTGACAAAGAGGAAGGAAAAAATGGACATGCAAAGAGCAATAGACTTTATTCTCTCGTACCGTGTATTCAAAGAATACACCATACTGGGGGGACGAACACCAACAGAGAGCAAATAAGCAGTTACACATTTAATTGAAGAGGAGCGATCAAAGACAGGGGTCTTGTAATCGAACCGTTAATGGTCAAGACTCTGACCACCCTGACTCTCCCATCTCTTCCAGGGTAACACTTGGTCACTCTACCGGAAGTCCAGACTAGAGGGGGAGAAACATCCCTAACCAAGACCAAGTCCCCCACTTTAATGTCGGGACTGGAAAGAAACCACTTCTGCCTCCGTTGCAAGGAAGTTAAATATTCCAAGTTCCATCTCTTCCAAAAAGAATTACGGAGGGCTTCAAGTTTACGCCAAACAATAGGTAGATTAAAATCCCTGTAAGAATTGGGAAGAGGAGGAGGGGCAGAAAGAGAAGTGCCGATAAGGAAGTGACCAGGGGTGAGTGGAAGTAGGTCATCAGGGTCATTGGAAAGCGGAGTTAAAGGGCGAGAGTTAACAACACCTTCAATCAGAACAGACAGTGAATTGAATTCTTCGTAAGTCAGAATTCGATTACCTAAGACTTTTCTTAAATGACGTTTAGTGAGCTTTACGCAAAATTCCCACCTACCACCATGATGCGGAGCGTAAGGAGGTATAAAGCGCCATTTGAAACCTTTTGAATAAGAAAAATTAGAAATTTGTTCCACGGCTGGAGAGGAAGTGAGAGCTTTCTTCCACAGGGAAGCTGCGCCCTGAAAGGTGGAAGCGTTATCAGAGAACATCTCAGAAGGAACACCACGCCTAGCAGTGAAACGAGAGACAGCTGATAAAAAATAAGAAGTAGAAGCATTCGTTACTAGTTCCAAGTGGATTGCACCGGTAACCATGCAAACAAAGAGAGAAACATAAAGCTTACCAAACAATTTGCGTTTAGCTTCAGGAGAGTTTCGTTGATATTGGAACGGACCCATATAGTCCACGCCAGTTAAAGCAAATGGGCGTATAGGAGAAGAACGAAAAGAGGGCAGATCGCTCATTAATTGAGTATTGATTTTAGGTTTCGCTTTGAAACAAGGAATGCACTTGTGAATTACAGAAGAAACTTCATGAATTCCATTTATAATCCAGTACTTTTCCCTTAAGAGGCAAAGCAGAGTACGTGTACCAACATGAAGATTACGGTAATGAAAGTCACGTATAATTAAGGAAGTTACGTGATGTTTGGAAGGCAAAATAACGGGATGCTTTTTGTCCTCAGAGAGTAAAGATTGCGAGAGCCTTCCACCTACCCTGAGTAACCCATGGTCATCAAGAAACGGGGCTAAAGCACGGAGACGGCTGGATTTGGGAAGATCTCTTTTAGAAGAAAGCAATGACAATTCAGAAGAAAAGGCTTCTTGCTGTGTCAGTTGTAAAACCTTAACGGTAGCGAGATTCAATTCATGATTGGTAAGGTGTGGTTTAGGGAGAAGAGGTTGGTCAACCACAAGATATTTCCATCTAAGGAGATAGGCGACAATTCGTAGTAATTTGTGAAAAGAAGAATAGCGGGACAACAAAGGATGAGAAGCGTTGGAAACAAGACAAGAAGCAATGGGTAGAGTTACTTTAGCGTCAGGCAAGTTGGAGTTTGTAGCTGGGGGTTTAGAAGGCCATGAGGAAGATTCTTCGATTAGCCACGAGGGCCCATGCCAGTACAATTGGGAAGCTGCCAATTGAGAGGGTAAACAACCACGAGAGATAATATCGGCTGGATTATCAGCACTGGGAACATGCCTCCATTGACATCCAGAAGAAAGAGTTTGAATTTTGGAAACCCTGTTTGCAACGAAAGTTTGCCAGTGAGAAGGGTTCTTGGCGATCCAAGAAAGGGCGATCATGGAATCGCTCCAGAGATAAATTTGCGAGAATTCGACTTTTAATACTTCCCGTAATTTCTTGACAAGTTCTGCAGCCATGAGTGCAGCGCACAGTTCGAGCCTAGGCAGAGTGATAGTTTTAAGAGGAGCGACCTTCGATTTGGCACAAACAAGGTTGGAAACTGGAGATCCATAGTGTGAATCGTGATGAACTAAATATGCACAGCAACCATAAGCTTTTTCGGAACTATCCGCGAACACATGAAGGAAAAAGGGTGTATTAGAATGAGAGCTAATTAAATTCCTGGGAATTTCAATGAGGGAAAGGTCTAACAAATTACTGCGAAACGAGAGCCAGCGATTAAGAAAAGAAAGAGGGACAGTTTCATCCCATTCACATTTAAGCGACCACAGCTCTTGCATGAAGAGTTTGGCTATAACGATAACTGGGGCAAGGAATTGAAGTGGATCAAAAATTTTTGCAATTTCAGAGAGAACTTGTCTCTTTGTATTAGGAAGCTCTTCTGCGAGCGAAACTTTATAGATAAGAGTGTCAGTGCTAGTGCACCAGTGAACTCCTAGAGTTTTTATAGATTCGGAGTTTCCACAAATTTCGACAGAAGAAGGATCTACGTCTTCGATGGGAAACTGAGCAAGAAACTCAGGGGAGTTGGAGTTCCACTTATGAAGTGGAAAACCTCCATTCCTTAACAATGCCTGAAGTTCTAAAGACACAAAAGAAGCTTCCTCTAAAGAGAGGAAGGACTGCAAGTAATCGTCAACATAAAATGATGTTGTTAGTGCTTCAGAGGCTTTGGGGTTAAATAAATGACCATCTTGTGAGGCTAGCAAGTGTAGGGATCGGATAGCAAGGAAAGCAGAGGGTTTTAAGCCATAAGTAACCGTTTTCAAGCGAAATACCTTAATGGGCTTATTGATTTCATCACGCCACAAGATTCTTTGAAGATCTCGTTGTTCTGGTTGAATAAACACTTGACGGTACATCTGTTTTATATCGGCTATGACAGCTATGGGAAATAATCGAAAGTTTAAAAGTATAGCAGATAAATCTGATTGAATAGCAGGACCAGAATAAAGAGTGTCATTAAGGCTGTTGCCATTAACGTCGGGTGATGAACCATTGAAAACAACTCGGATTTTATCTTTTACAAGAGGGTTTTTCCACACAGGATGATGATTTAAATAAACCGTTTCGATTGGGGGGTGCAATTCATCATCGGATTTGTTAACAACCTCCATATGATCTAAGCTTTCATACTCATCCATGAACTCAGTGTACTGCTTTTTGACAAGGGGTTCCTTTTTGAATTTGCTCTCGATAGCAAAGAGAGCTTTTCGAGCTTTAGGCTGAGAGTTAATAAGTTTGGGGGGATTGTGTAATCTTGGCATTTGAACAATGAACCGGCCATCAGAAGAACGAGTGGTGGTGTTCAAAAAAAGTTGCTCACAGAATTCATTTTCTGAAGAGGTTACGTTAGGAGAATCAACGTTTTCAAGCCTCCAAAACTGTTCCAGATCAGTATTGGAGAAGTAACATTGCGATGCAGGTTGGGGAGAATAATGGGGAAGTTGCCCTGTGACGATCCATCCAAAATTAGTGTCTCTGGCGACCACGTTAGAGGACAACTTGCGAACCTGTTTCCGAAGGCAATTCCAAAAGACATTGGCACTAAAGAGTATGTCAATGGGGTTTTGTATGTTAAACAAAGGATCGGCTAACCTTAAATTCGAGGGAATGTTTAATCCTGAAATATCCACCGAGTGACTTGGAGTGTCTTCTCCAATGCTATTGAGAATTAAACAATTAAGTTTAAAAAAGTTGTTTCTATGACAAGTATCTCTTATAGTTAGCTTTGAGAATTGTAAAGCTTGCGAATTTGAGCTGTTGATGCCCGACACATTGATAGAAGTAGGGTTTACGGGTAGGCCTAGTTTTTTAATCAAGGAATTAGACACAACATCATGAGTTGCCGCTGAATCTAGAAGACCGCGTGCACGGACCCAGTTGCCAAAGTTATCCTGAACTTCAATTTGGACAGTAGACAACAATACTTGAGCACTGCGAATGGACTTGGCATTTTGAATATACGATGAGACATTAGAACTATTAGCACTATCATTTTTAGGAGAAGTGGATGCTGTCGATGACCTTGCCTGATCATGACGATGTAGCAAAGTATGATGAGCCTTTTCACAATGGTAGCAAAGCCTTGTGGACTTGCAATTAGAAGCAGAATGCGTGGGCGCTAGGCAGTTAAAAACAATGCTTGTTTTGAGCAACTAATTTTCGTCTGTCGTCGACTGACATTTCTTTAAAGGATTTACAGAGGTATAGGGCATGGGGATCTTTACAAAGTATGCACTTTACAGGTTCGTTTAAACTTTTGCGAGGTTCGCTTTGAGTGTTTAAAACAATAGAGCTAGCAACACGACGTTCACTAGACCTAGTTGGGTAACCAGTAGTGTTTGATTTAAATTTGGATGAGCTGGACCCGGGTTTTTGGGTATTGGACGCTGAGCGTTCACTTTTGGGTTTGATGGACATTAATTCGAATTTGGAACTAGGAGATGAAGGTTCACTTTGATTAGCTAGAGCGGTTAAAAGTTGGCATCTAGCGTTTATGAAAGTAACTAAATGCTCGTAAGTGTAGTCATCTTCTTTAGAAAGTTCAATTTCCCAAGCTTTGAGGGTAGCAGTATCAACTTTAGCAATCACTAAATATATTAGGAAAGTATCCCAATAATTAGTAGGTTGATCTAATTGGGACAGAGCCTTAACGTGAAGTTGTGTAGTGTCAACTAGAGTACGTAGACTAGTGACGTCATTGTGCTGTGACGCAGGTGGATTGAATAGAGCCTTTATATGGCGTTGAATACGTAACCGTAAATTTCCATATCTTTCCTTTAATAAGTTAAAGGCAATGGAATAATTTTCGGCACGCAGAGGAAGTGCTTCGACCAACTGCAAAGCTTGACCTCGGAGGATTGATCTCAAGTACTGAAACTTGTAAATGACTTGAATGTCTTCATTGTCGTGAACAAGGGAGCAAAATAATTCATAGAAAGAATCCCAAGCAGATTCATCTCCAGAAAAATGGGGTAAATCAATTTTCGGTAAAATTGGTTTGGGCTTGTGAGTACCCTCACGGAAAGAAGTTTGTGGTTCGTGAAGGGAACCGAGAACAGAAGCGTCCTTTTTCTGCTCCTCTTCGAGTTGGCGTATTATTTTGAAAGCAGAACCTATGCCTTCGTAATATTGGTTTTCTACTTCAACTCGATCTTCGGTTTGATTGAGCATGCAAGTTTCTATTTCAGTTTGGATGTTACAATAATTTTCATAAGAACGTTCATAATCTCGTACACGATGTTTCAACAAGTCTAATTGAGCTTCTGAGGGATCTAACTCTTTTATGTACTTTCTAAAACGGGTAATTTGTCCTTTATAGGATGCTCGTTTAGAAGTAAGTTTTTCATCTTTATCCTTCTCAGTAGGAGCCATGTTATAAAGAATAGATTGAAATGTAACTCACGATACTGTGGAACCTTGGAAATGCTGTCAAGCTGGCAGCAGCAAATAAGTAGAAAGAACGGGACACGCCAAAGGAGACAGGAGTGGCCTCTTTCCCGTTCACAGGCTTTGCATGATGTAGTTATAGCTGAAAAATTCAAAGCAGAGATTAATAATTTGCAGAGTATTGTCAAATAGAAAAAATGACAAATGGACTCTCCCGGGTTTCTGGTACCAATTTTTGGGTAGTTTATTGACTGAGGAATAACCCACCCACCAAGGGAAGATGATTAAGAGAAGGAAGTAGATTTGGGATTGGAGAAGAAGGATAGAAAAATAGGAGGAGAGTCCCACAAAATTTATGAATTTGACTTTCAATACACTTAGAAGCGGTTGCCACCGAAAATCCGTGCTCGGATACCTAAAGTGGGTACGAGCTTGGTCGAAGCTGACGGGAACCGCAGCTAAGACTTGGGCGGTTTGCAAGAGAGAGGCTTTAGTATATTTCCTCCCAAGCATGTATAAAAGTACTATGGGGAAGGGTGATGGTCTGGCAAGGCTGAGAGCAAACGATTTATGGTATGTCTTCTCAAAGAAATTAGTTTTTGTGAAATGATTTGAAGAATGCCAATAATTCAAATCAAGTTCGGAATTTCCAATTTTCGAAATTATAGAGTTTCTGGAAAAAGAGACCCAGTGCTTCCAGGAAGGATAGTGACGAAAAATTATAACTTGGAAAGTAATCTTTGTAAGTGAACCAATGGTTGCCTTTGGAAATGGCTAAGCTTTTACTCGGCGAGAAGCCGGCTAAAAGTTTAGACCAAAAGAAACACTTATCTTTTTGAAAACTGACCATACGTTTTCGGTGAGGATCTCCACAAGCAGGTAGCTGGCGTAGCGAGCTTTACTTGCCTTACTGGCCAATTAGAATTAGCTATTAAAGCTAAAAGAATCTTTAGTGAGGTTACTGCTGAGAGTTCTTGCTCAAATGCAACGAGTGGTGAAAGCCCTATTAATGGTTTTAATGGCATCAAGTAGGGAGAGCCAAGGAGGACAGGACTTTGTTTAACCTTTGTATTAGAAAAAAATGAAAAAGAGAAAAAGAACGCTCAATTTATTTAACAATTCAGGAGAAATTAATATTTTTAACAAATAAATATTTTCCAATCTTATTAACCATTTGAGGTCGCAGACCTCCGACAACATTCAGAAATTGCTCCAGGCAAATAACAATTTTTAAGGTTTTAAACCTGGTATTAAAATCTTTTTAAGATTTGAAAAAGGACTAAATGAAATGATTAAAGTTTAAACATTTATAAGAGTACAAGGAGTGTACTATAAGAAATTTCTGAAAGAATGTTCTAGAGAGAACAACAACTTTAAAGCTAACTATAAGGAAAACATAAAGCATAAAAATAGAAGTTCCTACAACTTCTTATATTTAAACAGGATTACTTTATGAGAATTATACAAAGGAGGGCAGGTCACTTACTGTGAAACCTAAGTAAGTAATCAAAAGGAAGGTTCTAGACTTCCTATGTTTAATTAGGAATCACGAGCCAAATGGGGTAGTGTCCATTTCGTGAGACCTAAAAATAACTCACTCAAGAGTTGAAAATATTGGTTTTCCTGATAATAGAGAAAAAACAATGTAAACTTAAACCGTGTATAAAACACGTAATTATACAGCAATTACTTAAAGATAAACAAGAAAAATGGAAGGGCACTTCGCAGAGTGACACCTTATTGAAACAGACCTATATTGAAAAATTTATTACGGATTGTTAGTAGGAAGTTTAGGAAAGAGAAATAGGGGGTTGAGGAAAAATGTTCATGGCCTTATTTAAATATAAACGGACGATCGCGACGCGGTAGAAAGTTGAACAAGCACTGATTTTCACTATAGTTCGTTGAAACTTATGAAAAGTTCACTATGGAAACACGAAAGTTTTTGGCAGAGAAAGTTATTTCAATTTGAACAAAATGACTGGTTGCACTAAATGGACGAAAGTCTATTGCTTGAGAACATGGTGGATTACAGTTAAATGCGCCATAGAACATTCCAGCGGTTCCAGCGGTGGAAGAAAGTTAGCTATTAAGCTTTTAATTCAGAAACGAAATTCTTCAATTTTAGATAGCATTCTTACAAGTGAGTGAAAATTTAAAAACGGCAGGACTTGTAGATGAAATACAGAATCTAGAAGGTTCCAGAACGACCTTGGTAGAAAAAATGGAGTTGAGAAAATCCAACGGAGGAACTAACTTGTTGAGTTATAGACAGCGGGTATTAGATAATATCCCACGTAGTGAGAGGATTTCTCATTTGAATAGCCTAAGAAAAGCTCTTTTTTAATAAGGTTGGCTTATACAACCAAAGGCTCAACATGGCAAATGCCACGAAGAATGATTTTTGCCCCAAAATAAGCAATCGCACGCTGTTTATAAAACATCTTTAAAAGCACGTGAAAGTTAAAACCATGAAGATGAGGTTAAAACTTTAAGATGGTACTTATCTTGATTTCATGTAGAAGATGAAGTTCCCTTTGACGATGACTACTTTGCCAACATGGCGTAGAAGAGAGTTTGCCTCTTGGGTTGAGGAGACTAGCTCGAGAGGAGCTTTGACTGACCGAGTCAACTGCCGATTGCGAAGTGAGACCTGCTCAACGGAGCACAGAAGGTCCAAGGAAGGGAAAAGAGTGGGGGGTAGGAAACAAGAGGAGAACATATAAACATTGCCAACTTGTCAAAAATAAATGTTCTTCTTGATGAATGGTCTTCAAGGAGTTGATAGTAGGCGATATTAGCGCAGCATGGTGAGTAAAGAGGTAGACGTAGTCCTCTTGCTCAAGGAGAAAATAGCTGGCGATGGTAACAGGATCTGGTGGCCAAATAGATAAGTAAGTCCTCTAACACCAGGAGGAATTGAGGAGCTTCAGAGATTCGCTGCGAGATGACGCTAGGTGGGTCACAGAAGTTATATATCTGAAACAAACTTATGAAGACACAAGAGATTTGCCCATCAAGGAGAAAACAGAAGATCACTGTTGGTGTTTTGACAAAGAGGAAGGAAAAAATGGACATGCAAAGAGCAATAGACTTTATTCTCTCGTACCGTGTATTCAAAGAATACACCAGAGGTAAGTGTGAGATTAACACATTTTATTTTATGCTAATGCATGTTTAAATTATTATTGGTTAACCATCTTATGGATGAATTGTTTTTATTTTGTTTGTTTTAGATAATCCGCTTACCTCTTGTGGGAAATATAAAGACAGACTTAAACCATTCCACTCGAGCCTACGAGATAAGGCAAAAAGTTACAAAACCCAGGTAAGATTGTGTTGATATAACCTGTTTGATTGTATTTTAGTTTTGTTTTAGGTTGTACAAAGGTGCTATTTGGAATTGATATACTTATGGTGGTTTATTTTATTTCTTTTTTAGTGTGTGTTGGAAAACGCTTGACCACGAGCACTGCTGTTTGTTTGGGAACCATTGCTGGAGAGTCTACGGCTGAAAACTTTGGTAAAATTGTTTTTTTATATTAATAATGTCTTTTACTGCTACCGATACATTAACTGGGGAACCCCTCGAGTCCTGTTTTAAATCCCGTGTTTGCTCTGGCCGCGTGGTGAATGTTAGGGAGAGTTTAATCCCAAAGGAATTTATGGAGTCGTGTTTCGAAATTTTTAAAGAACAAATTTGTACAGTGCAAAGGTTGCATACGGCTTTAAAGGTCAATATACAACTCTTGTGCGATTTCATATATAAAAACAAGGACGGTGAGCATAAATGACCATTTTATATTGGCAGTAAAATGCGAGAGCTTTTGATAGCCCATAATCTGAACGAGTGGTATCAATGCCATGTGGTGAATGCCTTGCTATCAAAATTTAATAAACTGCAACAAGGACCGAGTGGTCTAGCATTAGACAAAATTCATCACCTACAAATCAACATTTGTCAATTCAACCTGTTGAATACTGGGTCTAGCTTTATTAAAACACCACCAGCAATAGCTTCGAAAAAGGCTATGGTGAATATTGAAAATAAAGACGATAAATGTTTCCTATGGTGTGTGGCCGCGTATTTTCAGCCAGCACAATACCTCAATGGTTCTCGACCAGGAAAGGACAAGGCCAAGTTTAATGAGTTGAAACAAAATTTAAATTTAACTCGAGTGTCGTTCGCTATGGACTTAACGGAAATCCATAGGTTTGAACAAGATAACCAAGACTTTTCGTTCATGGTGTATGGCCTTGATGGTGATGAGATTGTGGGTCCCCTTTATGCTACTAAAGAACCGAAACGACACCACATTCATCTTTTATATCTGTCTTACGGAGGGTGAATCACTATTGCCTGATTAAAAGCTTAAGTAGATTGCTAAGCAGTCAAATGTCTAAATATAAATGTAAAAAGCATATTTGTGATCGTTGTCTGCAATATTTTAAAACCCCTACGCTTTTGGAACGCCATAGAGTAGATTGTGTTTCTCAGGAAGCGGTGAGACTGTTATTGCCACGAGGGGACAAAGCTGTTTTGAAATTTAACAACATTCACAAGCGTGACATTGTCCCCTATGTGGTGTCTGCAGATTTCGAAGCTCTCACCACACACATGGCGTGATGTGAACCAGATGCCACCATCAGCTCAACCACACCCATTCAAAAATATGAACCTTTTGCCATAGGATTTAATGTGGTGTGTGCCTGTGACCCCGCACAATCTTTTACAGATCCCGTGAGGGGCCAGATTGTGCCAGATGGTTTTTGGATGAACGTGTTAGGTTGGCTCATCATGTACAGGGGTTACTGGACCCTCCAGTACCCATTAGCCATCTCCAGAACAGCAGCAGCAGTATGAGCATGCGACCCCATGCCATATTTGCGAAAAGCCACTGAACAGTGCCGTAGACACCGTTCGTGATCACTCGCACTTTACGGGAGACTTTCGTGGAACTGCGCACAGCAAATGCAATTTGGACTTTCCATCTCCTCGTTTTATCAGTGTCTTTTCCCACAATCTGGCGAATTATGACATGGAGTTTTTGATTCGTGAATTCGTGATTCGTGTCAACAAGGGCTCGTTTACCACTATCCCCCAAAACCATGAGCGTTTTACAGCCCTGACATATCAATTGGGCAACTTTAGCATTCGAGTTTTGGATTCCTTGAAGTTTAAGGCATCCTCGCTGGACAGTCTTGTGAATGGCTTAGATGAGAAGGAATTAAAAAACACCAGAATGCATTTTGAAAATCCTGAGTAATTTCAGTTGTGCATTCGGAAAGGTATATTCCCGTGTGGTATCTCTAACAACAGGGACGTGTTAAAGCAAAAATCTCTCCTACCCCAAGACAAATTTTACTCGAAACTAACACGTAGTACCGTTTTCGATGAAGACTATGCACATGCATGTCAAGTTTGGCGTGTGTTTGGCATTAAGACGCTAGGTGAATATGCTATGCATTACCTAAAACTGGATGTATTGCTGCTCACCGATGTGTTTCAAAAATTCAGTGAGTTGTGTCGCACATTTACGGTCTTGACCCGGCTCACTATTATACGAGTCCTGGGCTTTCGTTCGATGCCGCTTTGAAATACACTCAGTGGAATTGGATTTGCTCACTGATGTAGACATGGTTCTATTTTTGAAAAAGGCATTTGCGGCGGCTTTATGTCGCTTAATCAGCGCCATGCCGAAGCGAACAATGTCTACATATCTGATTATTCACCAGACAAACCAGAATCGTACTTAATGTACTATGACGTGAATAATTTGTATGGCTACGCCATGAGTCAGCCTTCACCCTATGGGGATTTTGCTTGGCTGACAGAGAAACAAGTGTCAGAATTTAATGTGAACATGGCTAGTCAAGAAACAGACCGTGGATATGTGTTAGAATTGGATATTGAATATCCCTCATCCTTGTATGATCAACATGCCGATTTCCCATTCTGCCTAGAGCAAATGGTCCCCCCTGGCTGTAAAGTGAAAATTGAAAAACTCATGGGTACACTTTACAACAAAAATCGGTATGTGCTACATATCCAAATGTTGGTGCAATGTCTAGCCCAAGGCTTGGTGTTGAAGAAAATCTACAGGTGTATTTCTTTTGCTCAAAAAGCATGGCTCGAGCCATACATGCGACTCAAACACAGAGCATCGACAAATGGCAACACAGCAGTTTGAAATTATTATTTTTTAGTTAGTGAACAACTGCATCTATGGCAAGTCCATGGAGAATGTCCGCAAATACCGTGACATTAAATTGGTTAATGTCTGGGACGGGCGGTGGGGTGCCCGGCGGTATATTGCCAAGCCAAATTTTAAATCGATCAACATTATCGATGAGGATATGGCCACTATTGAATTGAGTAAGACCAGTGTGACCATGGATAAGCCCATTTACTTGGGCCAAGTCAATTTAGACTTTTCCAAATCACTCATGTATCGATTCCACTACGAGTTTGCCAAACAACATTTTGGGGACGTATCCCTTTTGTATATGGATACGGACTCATTCATTTACCACATTCGCCACTGCAACCCCTATGACGTCATGAGGCAGCATAGTGACTGGTTCGAAACCTCTTCTTGTAGCGCTGACAGCGTGTTTCTGCTACCCATTAAAAACAAGAAGAAAATGGGCGTTTTAAAAGATGAATGCGGTGATTCCGTCATGACGGAATTCGTAGGTTTGGCCTCGAAAATGTATGCTTATCGCACACTAGACTGTAAGGAAGCCAAAAGAGCAAAAGTGTAGGTAGGGCAGTGGTAAAATCGCTACGAGTAGACTATTACCTAGCGGTTTTACGCACTGGCAAAGCTATGTCCCATACGCAGTGCAGGATACAATCCAGCAACCATAATTTGTATCTTGTGGAACAGAGAAAACGCACCCTCGACTCCATGGATAGCAAACATGTTTGGGCTGATGACCTGCTTACCAGCCTTCCCTGGGGTTATGACCGCAAGGAGGAGGAGGAGGTGTGATTTTTCTGTTTGTTCGTTTAGGGACATGGCTTTTTTTGTAACTCGTAGATTTAGTATTTTTGTATTTTGTAAATATTGGTTTTTGCCATTGTAAATAGTATTTTTGTGAATAGTGGCAACCCACTTAGGCCTTTTGCTCTTTAAAAGCCTAGTGCAACCTTAGTTTATTTTTATTTTAATTTTAAATTTAACAGAGATGGGAATTTGAAAAATTGGTCATGGTAAATAGTTTGATTTTTTAAAGCTGTACAAAGGTGCTGTTTTTGTAAATATGAAATGAGTAATAGTATTTCTTTTGTAACTTAAATCACAAGTATTTTTTTTTTGTAATGTAAATGGTAAACTAAAAAAAAGTTCTTTTGGCATGAGTGTGCATGTCGAGAATGTGCTTTTGGGAATAAATAAAGTGGTTGTGTTTGTTCCCAAAGACAGGTGTGAATGTATGAGTAGAGAGAATGCTGGTGTGTATTTATGACCAGAGCAAACGGTGAGGTAGGGTGTGTGTGGAAATTGTCACTTATATAGTCATTTTGTTTTCAATAGTTTGTCTGCAGTAGTCGTAGACCTCTACGTTTCTCCAAACACACATAAACAGACTGCATCATCATCATGGTCAAGCACTTGCATCAACATCATTGACAAAAAAGAAGAACTTTCAACATACACCAAATGGAAAAAATAATATGTGAAAACAGGAAAATGGAAAATCCATGTTTCCATATCAACAAAATAAAATAAAACTAAAACTATAATTTTAAAAACTGGAAATGGCCATGTGTGAAATATGAAAATGCCAAAACTTCAAACGGACATTGTTTAAAAAGTGTAATCAACAAAATGGAAAATCCATATCATCAAAAACGTAAAACTTCGAACGGACATTTTTAAAAACTGTAAAGTGGAAATGGTAAATGGCAATGTGTGAATTGGTCATGTGTGAAATGTGAAAATGAATCCATCGGCATCATGATTTTTAAAAATAAAATAAAAAAAACTTCGTGCTCTGGTAAACCTTTGTTTTTATTTCATAACCATAGGGATTGACAAAAGAAAATAGAATCAAACTAATCCCAATTCCTCAATCCTCAATTCCTCAATGTTCATGTCCATGCATTATTAACTTTCCTTTCATAGCACCCATCACAATCAGGGCTGCCATCCTCTCTCCCATTGAGGCGTCACAGGATGTGAAACGTTGTTTAGCTTTTTTCAATAACAAATTATCTGTCACATGTCTTAAACCAGGATGACTATGGCGATAAGAATGATCGTGTTCTATATATGCTTGATCCAAAAGATTAATGGGTACATCACCACGCTGCAAACGTTTTTCGAGTCGAGTTCCAGAGCCACAAAAACGATAACCTGGAAGATTGATTTCGAAAGGTAAGTATTGAATCACTTTGTCAATGACACCATTGCCAGTACAGGTCTGGCATATCCTTTTACATGGGTGGTGAAAAGGTTTGGTCTTCCTCCTCCTCTGTGGACGATGTTTGTGTTTGTTGTTGTTGCTTTGTCTTGCCATGACACCCGTGGAATGATTCAACAAAGTCTTTACATGGACTTTTATGACCATGATAGAGATTGACCAGCTGGCAAGTCGCACACTGACGCATTGAGGGTATTTTCGCCATGGCCACTTGCTTATGGTGATCGTAATCCGTACAGGGTTGCAATTAGTCCATGATTTTGGTACATGTTGCCAGATTTGTTTCACCGCCTTGGCGGCCACATAATAAATGAACGACTTGGGCAGCGCCAAGAGTTCCTCTTTGGTAAAACTGTCTAGTTTCTTTTTGCACACAAAGAACTTGCCAATGGCTTTGTCCGTAGCATTTCGTTTCTCCATGGTATCATGTTCTGTAGATGTTTACACGTCGCTTGTAGAAATCTCACTGGCGTCATTCACAGGTAAATCTTGGGTTTTAATTTTGTTCAACAACTCCCAGCAGGCATGGGTGGTTAACCAATGAAACAGATGCCACGCATGCGCTAGGGCTGTATGGGTAATGTTGCCACAGAGACAAGTATCCATGAGCGTTTGCAGGGATGGGCAACCCAAATCCATGAGGTCGATACATTGACAGTAAGGCGCCAAAAATGGTTGCAACCATTCGCGTTTTTCATTACCTTTCACAAATACCACATTGGCCGAGGACAAGTGCGCTTTCATGGCCACATTCAAATATTTATAGGAAATGGTTCCTTGATTCCAGTCTAGTTGCCTATGATTTTCAATCCACTCGGTGTGTTTACGGTCTTTTTCACACAACAAATCAAAATCATGGGGCGGTTTAAATACCAAATGCGTAGCTTGCGATAACCAAAAAGTGGTACAATCGATAATGGCCAATTGTTTAAATATAAATTTGTTATCTGCAATTTTAAATCCTTGGCAATCCACATTGAGTGTGCGCAACATGTTGCCGCTTGCCTGGACCAAGTTCAACTGACGACTGACTGACGATCGACCACTAAGGTATGCCCATGACAATGGACTTACCTACCATGTTATTTTAAAAAAAATCGAGTTTAGGGTAGGACAGGGGGACATGAAAAATAAGAATAACAAGAACCACCTAAGTTTTTTTATGACATCATTTTGTCATAACACGTCTTACAGGCTTTCGTCATTTTGGATTAGGGGTGATACAAACTCATGCAACAATACCGTCTTTTGTGTTTATAACGTCCATAACACCGATGATGTCCCAATGTCTCTAAACTAGGCGTTTTTGAC
Organism: Meconema thalassinum; assembly: GCA_946902985.2. NCBI lineage: Eukaryota > Metazoa > Arthropoda > Insecta > Orthoptera > Tettigoniidae > Meconema > Meconema thalassinum. The sequence continues at coordinate 517,266,117 of OX336389.2, forward strand.
GGTGAGCTGCTCACCGAAGCACCATGGACACCATACAGTCCACACGTATCATAACTTGTTTTTTCATCACTCAGAGGCACGAGTGAGGGATAACTTGAATGACAGGGTATATTTCCCACCTCCATTCTGCACAGGTAGGGAAAGGCAGGTGACCAGCGCTGATGTTCCTGCATGGGTTCATTACACTCTTCCCATTGGTCTATGGTAATGGCACAAAAGGCACATTTCACTTCATCTCTTGTTTTTAAATAATAGAAGCCAGCGGCCGCCAAGGCTAGAGGGTTTATGAAAGGCACCGGCCACGTCGCAAAGGTCTTGAAACGTTGTTCCTCACAGTTTAAATTCATAGGTGTGACGTCTCTTGATGCTTTAAAGCAAGACATGACTGAGCGGCTTAACGTGGGTTGACCTGTTATTTATACACTCATCACTTGGTTGGACAGTGGATAATAGTTGACTTGTTTGTGATGAATTGGTTGTCGTATTGGTTGGTACATTGTCATGCGTTTCAAAATCTAGTCGAATGTCAATATTGGATGGCTTGACAGACTCTTCCAGGTAAGAACAGGCAAAGACAATCAGTGGCGCCCTTGCCTTAAACGCTTGGGGTGACAGCATGGGGCTGTTCTCTTTTTGATGATACGACCATCTAAATTTAGAAAACAATTCGTACAGGGGGCCAATATTTTTTCTTTCGAAAAATCCAAATCCAGTCCTTCATAGGGAAACACAGCTCCGTTGAGGAAGAGACGTGCATTTCTCAATTGTAGGTGATCAAATTGCGTGGCATCTTTTGTTTATTGATACTTGCGATTCGTTTGAAAAACCACGATCATGTAGAGTGGTCTCTCTGTATAGCGGGCTGTTTTTACAGACCAACTGTGCGTGTTGGTGGTGGGCAATAGTGGGTACCCGTGGAGTGCCCAGATTCTAAATTCCATGGGTAGAGGCATATCTCTTTTCACCATTTTGAGTATGTCCAGTTTTTTGCTATCGTCAAGGGTCACATGGGGCACTTTACATAGCATGCATTGTAGTTGAATTTTTGAATCTATGGGTGCATTGTCAGCTCCCTTGAGTGCATTATTATCACTCCTGTCTCTCTCCAAATAAAGCACTTGCCTTGCGTTGACCACAATGCGCTGGTGATCTTTGGCAAAGCCTAAAATCAGTTTAAGAGGTAAATATCCAGTAAAGGTGCCATCGGTGTGTACCATCCAGTCGTTGGTCGAGTCAGGACACCAACCTGCCATGCAAAGTGTTTTACCTTCGTCCTCAATATAAGAGGGATATAGTTTCATGACACTGGAAATACCCACATTTCGAGTGCTATCCACCACGATATCGTTAATCACATAGTGCACCTCAGAAAACAGAAAGGCAAAAGCATGGTTGGCAAACTTGGATGTGGTGGGTGTAGAGCCATCGGCTTTGGTGAGCTGGCCTTCAATCTGAATGACACTTTCATGCGGTAGGGTGTGAATATCTTGGTTGTTGATAACAAATTGAATTTCATCATTGTTATTGAGTCCAGGTGTTTGGGCTTGATAGGAATCGAGATCAATTCTTACCACTGCTGGTTGCTCCTCGATGTGGTTCGCTACCTCTAGGATAGAATTCATCATGGGGGTTGACGTGGTAACCCAAATGCTGTAAAATCTGTTTGTCCTTAGATGTTAACGTGTATTCACGCAGCAAACAACTAACACCATTCCTAGACGGTGTTGTTGCTTTATACACCAACTTCATAGTGGCTTTAGCACCAACTTGTAAGTCACTGGTGTGGTAGAATCTAGTTGAATGAGTTGTTGCTCTCTATTGATCAGTCTTAATGTTATATTACTAATACCATCGACAGCCACAGAATGAAAAAGCACCACTGGAGGGTTTTCACGAATAATATAGCCATTGGGCGATGTCGCAATAAAGTCATAAAGCGTTTGACATGGTTCATGATTGGTGTACACTTGGCTAATAATATTACACGTCACTGACACCTGATGGTCCTCAATGAATTTTACTTCATCGTCTGATTGATGTTTTTTGTTGGGCTCTAACACGCGTGGTTTAAATCCTACTAATGGACTCATGGAATCGGGGCGTGTTTTAAAGTCAATTTTGAATGTAGAGAAAATACTGTAGCGATGAGTGTTGGTATTTCCTACAAGTTCAAACTTGCGCGTTCCATCGAGAAATGACTTGAAACCATATTCATTGATCATCACCGCAGAAATACCGACAGTAGTGGCTACGCGGGCTAAAGCGCTGCGTTAGGTCAAGGGGCCAAGCTCTCTGCTGACTCGGTAGACACGTGGGTTCGAGCCCCACCGTCGGCTGTCCTTGAAATGGTTTTCCGTGGTTTCCCATTTTCAACACCAGGCAAATGCTGGGACAGTACCTTCTGACAGGCCACGGCCGCTTCCTTCCACATCCTTGCCCAGTTTCATTCATCTTCATCCATTCCATCTCTCATCCCGACGCGCAGGTCGCCCACGAACGTCGACTAGAAAGACCTGCACTCGGCCTCTCAGGAGGCTACACGACAAAAAAAACGCAGAAATGTGTTCATAAATATCATCTATCGTTTATCCACCTGAGTTCAGGGTGAGCACAGAATCATCATAGTAAAACTTGTTGTTCACATTTTCACGTATGTTGTATATTCTATTGTACGTTTCAAGTGAAACATGTCCTAAGCCATAAGGTCTTTCACTCAATTTGATAGGCAGGTAAAAGTCTAGGCTGACTTCAGGTCCACGTCCATGCAGTGTAAACGTTTTACTTTCTGCCGACATACTGTGGATGTTTTTGCTTATGCTGCGTCTTATATAAAAAAAATAAACTCAAACGTCCACACTGTTGGCTGTTAAACGTTTGCTCACGTTTCACATTATAATATATCTTGATCCTGTTTCCAAAATAGGTCACTAGATCCATGGGCGGGAGCAAATACCAAAAAATGTCAAAGTACCATACGGTGGATCCCTCTTTGACATAAGCTACAACATGCGTTCCTGGTCCTCGGTGATCATCCAAATTGACAACGGCACATTCCTGTTTCCAGGGTCGTGGGGGTAATTGGTTTCGCACAAACACACCTCGAAAATGAGAATGCTTCAGTTGTTTAGCATAGCTTTCCACTTGGTGATGAGTCAGGGCATGTCTTGCTATGGCCGAGGTTAAAATTATTTTTTTAAGTTTCGAAATGGTGAAATCCCAAATCATTGTTGATAAAAGGCTGGCTTTAAATTAGCATTTCTAGCCCCCCATAGCAATCGCTTCCATGGTTTCATTGTGTCGCTGACTTTATTTTAGTTGTTGCTTGCCTTGCTGTGCAGCTTTAATGGTTTTCGCCACCGCACTAGCACCACCCTAAGGGGAACCCAGAGCAGCCAGACCGGCAAATAAAGCAGGTAAAAATCCCGCTCGTTTGGGGACGGGAATCACTCGCCCTCGTATTAAACCCTGTCGCTGACGTTTTGGAATAACACGTCTTTGTGCTGCTCGAAGGGCTTTTCTTATGGTCAACACGTTATTTTTTATTTTTTTCTTTCGCAAGGGCTTGTCCACTAATGCCTTAAGCCCATGCTTTGACAATGACAGGGTCTTATTTTTAGTCTTTCTCACCACATATCTTTGTTTCACCATGATGATGATGACCAACAACCTTTCACAAGAAAGTTTAAGTCACAACTAACGTCAGGTTGTTATTTCATGGCTGTATATTCCAATTCCAAATAAAGTGGGAAAACGTTTATGGTTTTCCCCGCTTGCTTTTCATCCCATGTCAATATGAGGTGAAAGGATAATTCGTCACCTGCATTGACCTTTACATGGTTATGGATCAACATCCTATGACCATTTATCTCTATTTGTAAATGGTTCTCATCAGGCATCGCGTATTTCATGTGAATGGTTTCATCATAGTGTAATCGATAGTGGCTTAAACCCGAAGCAAGCACATAGGTCAGGTGCTGGTCATGGACTAGCGATAAATGGTTTCTGTCATTCACAGGTTTTTCATTTGTCAGATACACTAAAAATACAGATAGGATAAATGTATAAAGCCTTTTCATTTCATAGGTCACATAACGTTTCGTGCAGACATCGTCTTCTTCTCGTGGGTCTTCCACGTGAATGAAGCGGTGATGATTAGCGGTATAGCCATTCACTGTAAGCTGAGGCACTTTGTCATAAAACTCGTGCAACTTGTTATTCACATACTTTTTTGTAGTGACGTCTGTAGACATTTGAGGATGTTTCACATGGGTTAACTGCTTTCCCTTAAAGTCATAATCTCCCTGTTTCGTGCGTGGCACTACAGACCTATCCACATAGTGTTTATTAGCAGGATCTGTTTCTTGTTTAGGATCATGTATGGGGACAGACCTAGCTTTGGCTATTAACGCACGTCCAAAGACGTCAACCTGTAGTACGAGTCTACTGTTTCTATGACAAGGCTAGGTTCCATGTATATAGACAGCCTGCTAGCCTCTCTAAGCCTTAGTTGATATGAAGATTGTTAAGCAGCAAGAGTCATTCCCCGTGGGAGACATGGTTTCCCATCTCTATCCCACATCACGTGAATAACGCCATGGTTCACTGTTTCCGTTTTCCATTCGCTGCATCAAGGTGGGGTCTTCCGGGTGTGGAAAGACCAATCTTTTGCTGACGCTCATCACGGCGCCCAATGGTCTGCGTTTTCAAAATATTTATATTTTTGCAAAATTTCTCTACCAACCCCTCTACGTGTTACTGGATCAAGTCATGTCTGGATTACAAAATGGGAATATGGGTTATTTCACAATTTCCATGCAAGAAAATATTATTGCCCCGGATGAGGTAAAGCCTGATTCACTCATGATTTTCGATGATTTATCCACTGAACGACAAAGCATCATTCAAAGCTATTTCAGCATGGGTCGTCACAAACATATCGATTGCTTCTATCTCGGACAAACGTATTCTAAAATGTCTAAACAGTTGATTCGTGACAATGCCAATGCCATTGTTTTATTTCGCCAGGACGAGAGGAACAGTCGTCACATTTATAATGAACATGTGAATCCGGATATGACCTTTCAAATGTTGACTGAATTGTGTGCCATATGCTGGTACTCTCAACGTCATGCCTGTTTGGTCATTGACAAACAAAGTGAACTCAACCAAGGACGTTATCGCTTACGGTTTGATCAATTTATTGCTATTTAAGGCACGGACTCATTCTCTCTCAAGTCATTTGTCAAGACACCATGGCGTTAGCAGAGAGTCAATTGAAAAAGCATATTATTAAAGCAAAAAATACTATTCGCCAAAAGTTTCGTCAATTGACACGATCATGTGCGGATCATGCTTTGTTTATTCAACAACATTTAGCACCTCCGCTAAAAGCCATGCTTACACCCTCTTTCAAGGCATGTGAAACACCACCCACTGTTTCACAAGCCACGCAGACGCTACACGAGGACCCTGTGGAAGAGGAATAGGAAGATTTGAGTAGTGTTAGCGTGGTTGAGGATGAGGAGGCACAAGTGTTCACGCCTCAAAAAAAAATCCTCACCCCTTGCAGAGTTTTTGAGGAAAAAGGAATCCTTGGTCATGGTCGAAACACCTTGCCCTTCCAGATCGTCTCCGTTTTCACAAGTCTTGGTCACCCCTCAACATAAAGCTCAACTGAAAAACATTTTAATAAAATATTATGGATCAACATTGGAACCCTATTTTACCGCTCAAGGCTCATATCGCTGGTTGGATTTGTTACCTGAGCTAGTGTCACGTTACAATGACACCAAACATAGAACGATTGGGACCAAGCCACGCCTCGTAACCAAACATATTCAGCGACTGGATAAACTGTTTTACCCCATAAAAACAGCAGACCCTAAATGTCACCGACTGAACATTGGGGATTTTGTTCGTGTTAGCAAATTTAAGTCTGCCTTCGATAAGGGCTAGACGCCCCCATGGGGGACTGAACTATTTCGAATTCGTCAAGTCCACCTGGACAGCCCAGTCACCTATTTACTCGAGGACCTCAACCATCAACCCATAAAAGGCAAGTTCTATCTCCATGAACTTCAAAGGACAGCGTTTCCAAAACATAATCCTGTGGAAAAAGTTTTGAAACAAAAAGGCAATAAATTATGTGTAAAATGGTTGGGATTTAACTCTACCTTTAATTCTTGGATCAATAAATTACATGTTGTGTGTTCCTGGGTACCATTTATTTATTCATTCATGTGGTACTATAACCTTGTGTATAGCGCTCAGCGCTTTATGCATGTCCACACATGTTTCTCTGTCTCTATCCACACCTGTGTCTCATTCCTTATTTCCCAGCCCCTCCCCTCTCCCCCTCCACTCCCAGTTTACACACTCCTCGTTTAGCTATTGGCTGTCATGGATTCCTCGCTCCTCCCCTCTCTTCCCCTCTATCACACTCACCACAGCTGTTAACACCGCTCTTGCCCGGCAATTGGCTGTGGCAATGGTAGGGGGGAGGAGTTGTAGTCGCTTACTCCGTTATCTCTCTGACACGGTTGTAAGATTGTTTGACCTTCATCTGCCCTCTATCGCAAGCCAGCGGTGTTGCCTAGTGTGGTCTGCAAATTCCTGAGATAGCTGTATCAAGTGTTGAACGAGGGAACTAAGCTCGGCTAGCTAGCAAAGCAGGTTTTGTTCTTTTCAGCTTTCAAGTGACAAAACACATGCGGGCTTGCTAGCAGGCTACCAACTACAAGTGTTAAATCATACATTTCATTTAACCATTCAAAGCTTGCGTTTCATCCTAAATCTATCTCATCACAGAATTATCATTTGCATTAACGCTAATGTCTTGCCTTTATACAAATTGCTTGGTCAATGAAAACGTTATAGCTTCATATCCTACAACTGTCCGCTGGCCTATGAGCATGCATGAATGCCATAGAGCCGTGACACTACATCGACTAGCACGTTGAACATCCCCTTAAGGGTTAAAAAAAATCCTAGCACGCTTCACGCGTTTTGGAATATTAGCCTCCATCCGTCCGCTATAACAAGTATCGAAAAACGAACCGTCGTAAACCGCCCCACCGTCCTGTCAAAATATCCATTGTTATATTGGGATACCGCCACCATAGCTGGCGACAGGCTCGTCGACACACATGCCAGTGGTACTGTCTGTCTTGACAACCACGCTTTATTTAAAATTAAAAAACAGGTAAACTTTTTTCAACATGTATGACGTTAGGCCCTTTGTGAATTATGTTTTGGAAAATTCGAAAGGGGACGTCACCCCGAGTCCTACGAGTCCTCGTAGACGTCCCTAACAGCATTGGTTCGCGAGATATAACAAAAAGTCGAAAATCACATTTTACCCCAAAATAGGTTTTTGATCCTACTCGACACAGGCATTCTCGGCAATAGGGCAACGCGACGAAAAAAATGACACCTCGTACAAGTCTCTAGCCTTATTGGTTCGTGAGATATCAGCAAAACTCACGAAAAACACGTCTTACCACAAAATCTAGTTTCCATTTTTTTTTAATATAAAGAGTGATCCATAGAATAGAGGACGTCAGCCCGAGTCCAACGACACCTCATTTGTTAAAATCCGACCATGGGTTCACGAGATATGAATAAGCAAAAAGTGTGTTAACGTTTTGAGCACTTTGTGGGATAGAAACCGCCTTACTAACCTACTATTATTTTTGTCCTAGAGACTTGAAATTTATTTTGGGGGGTAGAGGGGGTAGGGACCTTTAATTAATGTCAAACAAGCTTTTTCGTAAACTTCCTAGTTTCCAAAATATAGCCAATTTCAAAAATTGAACGTTTTGGTAAAAAATGTAAAATTATAAAGTTTTGTTCTAACGATAAAGGACATAAAGACCTTTCGTTTGAACCATTGCACAACGTTGTATTGTAATTAGTTTTAAAATATCACCTATTTTCAAAAACAAAAATTTCCAAAAATGTTTTAAAAAAATGTAACAAGTCGTCCATATGAAAGGGGAAATCACCCTGGGTTCTAGAACATGTCACATGTCAAAATCGGACCATGGGTTCGAGAGCTATTAATTATTTTACATTCGCTTGGCCGCCATGTTTGTTTTTTGGGCACAGCCGCGTCAAGTGAAGCAGAACCCCTACTACTCCCCTACTAAGGGCGCTACGGATGACGTTTTGCATATCCGAAGTAAGAAACGTTTTCATACAATTTATATCGACGCAATGCCGTACATATACGGGTTATACGTAGCAAATTCGAATTTATGACTTCAGTACCCGGGAGGGGAATCGAACTCTCGACCTTCAAGGGCGATACGGGTGACTTTTCGCACATCCGATGTAAGAAACATTTTCATACAATTTATATCAACGCAATACCGTACCATTCCGGGTCATTCATCGCAAATTCGAATTTATGACTTGGTGCCTGTGAGGGGAATCGAACCCTCGACCCTCAAGAGCGTTAGGTGTGACTTTTCGCACAGCCAATGTAAGAAACGTCTCCATACTATTTTATGAACACAACACCCTAACTTTCCGGGTTACACTCCGCAAATTTGAATTTATGACTTAGTACCTGGGAGGGGAATCGAACCCTCGTCCCTCGAGGGCGTTAGGTGAGGGTGCAAAACTAATAGTATATTCGTGATCAGCACCCTTGATTTACCCATAATTGATGTAAAAAATCACATTTCGAGAAAAAATATCCGTACCACCTGAACTTCATAAGTGCCGACGGTTCAGAAGGTTATGCAATTACCGCTAATTACAGCTAATTGCAGGTACATCCTGAGTGTAAAATACAGAACACTGTGCCTGATATGTTTTACTATGTTATAGTTCATTGTAGTAATTAATTGTATTGTATTATGTTACATTAACCTATTAAATTCACATCGCAAACATACATGTGGTCTGATGACCTGCCACAAGCATATATTTAAATGGAGCTGAAGAGGAAATACTGTTCACAAATAATGGAGTGCTAAGAGTTAAAGTTGTGTATTGATTTCCCCAAGATGATATGGCAATTCTTAATTTTCTTTCAATCAGAGCACTAGAAATGGTATTGTAAGTATTTTTATCTGCATAGAATCGGAGATTGTAGAAGGTGTGAAGGTTTGCTCTCAGGTTTTTGATGTGTAACATCTTTCCGCTCGGTTGCTGGATAGTTTGGTGGGAGTGATTTTGAAAAATAGGGACGGAAGTTGATCGGAGCGATCGAGCTGGCAGTGGTGGATCGAACGGAAGTATGCACTGCCCGCTCGATCGATCGGAAGTGTACTAGCTGGCAGTGGTGAAAAACTGAAGTATGCACTGCCCGCTCGATCGATCGAACGGAAGTGTACTAGCTGGCAGTGGTGGAAAACGGAAGTATGCACTGCCCGCTCGATCGATCGAACGGAAGTGTACTAGCTGGCAGTGGTGGAACGAACGGAAGTATAAGATGCACTGCCAACTCGATCGATCCAGCGGGCAGTGGTTAGACCCAGCTGGCAGAGGTACGAGAAACAATGAGCGCGCGGTGTCGGAAAATGATACCATGACGTACTCTCGGCCATGTGGAATGTATAGACATACTGAACGGAAAACGCTCATGTGAACTCAAGTGATTGAAACAAATGACATGGTACATTTTCGAAGTCTCGTATCAGTATTTAAATGGTAAAATGCCTTAATATCAAACATAAGTAGTCAGCATTGCCGGTATTATGTTTCTGCACAATGGCTATTCAAATATTAGCCCACATAACGGTAATGCATTCATCAATATAATATAATCGTTGTGGTTATACGAGAATTGAGCAAGCCTTCATGAACTATTACTGAATATATTCTTTTTACTCACAAGAGGGCCTATTCATAAGGCATTTTAAACTCAATTTCACGCAGGAACATTATCGAAACAAGCAAAATACACACATCAAAAAAAGTTTTGCATCACCTCGGTTCCAAGAGTTCCGGAACCGTTAAATACAAAGGGAATAGAGATCAACACAAACAACATTTCAGCTCGTTTTATTGCTCATGAGACCCACACATTGCATGTTGTACCATCATACAGCTAGACTTTCAGCATTTGTGGTCCAGATTGCAGTACACACCACTACCTCTAATACCCAGTAGCACGTCCTCTTGCATTGATGCATGCCTGTATTCGCCGTGGCATACTATCCACAAGTTCATCAAGACACTGTTGGTCCAAATTGTCCCACTCCTCAACGACAATTCGGCGTAAATCTCTCAGAGTGGTTGGTGGGTCAAGACGTCCATAAACAGCCCTTTTCAACATATCTCAGGCATGTTCGATAGGGTTCATGTCTGGCGAACATGCTGGCCACTGTAGTCGAGCGATGTCGTTATCTTGAAGGAACGCATTCACAAGATGTGCACGATGAGGTCGAGAATTGTCGTCCATGAAGACAAATGCCTCTCCAATATTCTGCCGATATGGTTGCACTATGGGTCGGAGGATGTCATTCAGGTATTGTAAAGCCGTTTCGGAGCCTTCCATGACCACCAGTGGCGTACGTCGGCCCCACATAATGCCACCCCAAAACATCAGGGAACCACCACCTTGCTGCACTCGCTGGACAGTGTGTCTAAGACGTTCAGCCTGACCAGGGTGCCTCCAAACACGTCTCCGACGATTGTCTGGTTGAAGGCATATGCGACACTCATCGGTGAAGAGAACGTGATGCCAATTCCGTGGGGTCCATTCAGCATGTTGTTGGGCCCATATGTACCGCGCTGCATGGTGTCGGGGTTGCAAAGCTGGACCTCGCCATGGACGTCGGGAGTGAAGTTGCGCATCATGCAGCCTATTGCGCACAGTTTGAGTTGAAACACGACGTCCTGTGGCTGAACGAAACGCATTATTCAACATGGTGGCATTGCTGTCAGGGTTCCTCCGAGCGGCAATCCGTAAGTAGCGGTCATCCACTACAGTAGTAGTAGCCCTTGGGCGGCCTGAGCGAGGCCTGTCATCGACAGTTCCTGTATCTCTGTACCTCCTCCATGTCCGAACAACATCGCTTTGGCTCACTCTGAGACGCCTGGAAACTTCCCTTGTTGAGAGCCCTTCTTGACACAAAGTAACAATGCGGACGCGATCGAACTGCGGTATTGACCTTCTAGGCATGGTAGAACTACAGACAACATGAGCAGCGTACCTTCGTCCTGGTGGAATGACTGGAACTGATCGGCTGTCGTACCCCCTCCGTCTAATAGGCCCTGCTCATGCATGGTTGTTTACATCTTTGAGCAGTTTTAGTGACATCTATGAACAGTCAAAGGGACTGTATCTTGGATACAATATACACAGTCAACGTCTATATGCCGGAGATCTGGGAACCGAGGTGATGCAAAACTTTTTTTGATGTGTGTATAAATGAAACTTAATTCCGTAATGCAGTATTATTGGAACGTGGAAATAAGCCACCTTCTTGTGCAGAAAATTTGCGTCGTCGAAATAGCCGTGGGGTTAGTGCTTATGACTGTCAATCTCTTGGGTTCGAATCCCGGACGGGGTAGATATTTTTGCTACCAGATTACCATTTTAAACGATATTTATCATATCAATATGACTAATTTTAACAGAATCCATATGAAATTACGTGTTGGTCTGTGGATGAAGAGGACCTGTTTATAAGGAATTTAAGGTTATGATCGGTGTCGCGTCTATTAATCTAGTTGATCCATATCGTATTCTTTATTTAGGCTAGTGCTGGTGGAAACTACAAATCATCTAATAAAATGAGATCCGTATTATAAACTACAATATCTGTAAAACACTCCCTTTTACAATAGATTAATATTTGTGCCAATAATAGTATAAAATACCGGTGTATCAACAATTTCACGTGAGGTTTCTTCTATGTCAGATGTTACACATCATATGCGACTACTGTAAGGCTCGTAATTTTTTATATGATGTTTACTGTGTGTTCATTTTAAAGTGTTCATCAAGGGTAATTCGTAGGTAATTTTTGTGTCGAAGTGCTATTTATAGAGGTGTTACATTTGCAACCTGCAAGGATGGTTCGGTGCATGCATTGATATGCTGTGGTGTGTCAGTTTGTATTTTTCTTGTGTTAAGTGCTGAACTCTGATGTGCATTATTTTAGACTGGGTTGTATTTATATACAAATTATTGTCATGACACCATTTTTTGATGTTACTGAAGTCTTCATGAAGTCTATCAAAAGCTGTTTTAGAGTCTTTATGTATGGTAAATATAGTGGTGTCATCAGCATAAATAAATATTTTACTACTGTAAGCTTAATTTTGGATTTGTCTTTTGGCACAGGCTACAGTAAAATGTGGCTTTTCACCGATGTCTCAGTCTCACTCATGGCTGTTATTATATGGAAGCTACTGAGGTATGGGTGGTGCTCAGTAATGACAATCAGGGCACAGTCAGTGCCTGTGGATGCTGTGAAAGGTTCTACTCATAGGGTTAGTACTGCTGTTCTGACTCAGTGAGGAAAGCAATGCCAAACTACCTCACTCCTCATATTGCCTATTACGCCTCAATATAGCGCTGCCTTGGGTTTTTGTGGGTATCTACCCACATAAACTAACGGTGGTGCTTTTTGAGGATCCAACCAGCCTTTGGGTATGCTTAATGGCGTCATCCATGTCATTTACGACAGGGGCGGCTGCACCTATTGTGTTGAAGTGCTGCAGCACATTGTTTTATTTGTAATTGACTTTAATAATATTACAACCAAATACAGCGCATTGAAAAGACGCCAGCCATAGGAAATAAGGTCTCCATAAGGTCCTCACAGGGTACATCTATCTATAACGACACTACAACCACCCCCTGTATCCGCCCCCTACTCAACCCGCTTCAACCCAGTCTCATACCCCATGCTACAAAACAAACAACAACTACAACCGTTCACCCTATACAAATTATAACATTTCATAGCAAGTTGGCTACAGCCATGTGCCAACTCTTGCCCAATTCTCACGACACTTACCAACACATGAACAGAAGGTACTAATTGGGTCAATGATGTGCCTACCAGCTTATTCAGCACTCATCATTGTTATAAATAGTTCCTTCCCCCAAGGTAGAAGAGACACGAGCTGTATGCCTGTCTATCTACGACGCTGCCGTCACCCACACCGTCTACGCATCTGCATTGGGTAAGTGTGTACGAAGGGTAATTCCCTTACTTCCTATCACCTTCACACCTCTAAAAACATTATAATCACTCACGCCACCTAATACCAGTTATTGTTGCACTGAACATTACCAGTGAAGTCTGTTCACACTGTCACGTCTATTAATTAAACATTTCACATTTAGTCACAACTTGATTTCCGACCCCTTTATTAAAATCCTACCTCAATCCACCGCCCGTTAATTAGCAGTGAGATTCTGCTTAGGTCAGGTCGGCCGCTGCCCGACACGACCTTGCCAGCAGGGCTATTCTCAGGCGCTCGTGCAAAGTCAACTACTCAGCACTTCTCTGAACTTATCTGCAGCGCTGGCCTGTATTCTCAAGTCCGCTAGCCACTACATTTACTTAGGAAATCGGCGCATCTATGTAAGCAACCGTTAGGACCCTTCAACCCCCCATTTGACATTAGAATTGTCAAATACTCCGAGAGCGACCCCCATAAGTGATTTGACCGTCTACCTCATTTCCACACGCAATTACACAGTCACACCCTTTCCACACCCCTTTACAACTAAGTTGCAGCCCTTAAAAGCTACAACAAGGTGGTGGAGGTGAGTTAGCTGTGGTCGTTACGTTGACTGCTGGCAGTCGCTCACATCCGGGAGGCGAGGTGGTTCGAATCCCCCCGCCAGCAACCTTGAAGATGGTCTTCTGTGGTTTCCCACCATCCTTCCAGGCAAATGCCGGGATTTGTCCCTAACTATAGGCCACAGCCCCTACCTTCCTACTCCTTGTCCTTACAATCACACTTTCCTCCCCAGACAACACTCCACACGCGACGGTACGTGTAGCTCACCCATTGGGTGTCCGCCTCGATGCAGCTACAAAAACTGGCGAGCCGAACATGTCCTCGGACACTCCCGGTGGTGGAGACGCGGGTAGTTGCAACCCTAAGGCTTAGACAACAAGTCTTGCAGCTACGAAACCCGCACCAATTAAAGCAACCAAGTGAGTCCAAAAGTTGGAAACTTTTCGCGAGTACAAGCGAAGTGCCAAGCAAGTTAGATTCTAGCCCCAGACACACTAGTTACTTTTCCACCCCGACCCGCCAAGTAGAGCTAAAAGAAGGACAAACAAGAACCAATAGGTTAAAGGACCATCAGTCGTCCGGATTTTAACTAGCTCACAAAGCTTGGCTAGAAACTGAAGCGAACCATTTAAGAGGTTCAATCGGCTCCGGAAACACATTTCCCTCTTGCACTTGAATAAAGCAAAGGAAATTACAGGCCCCGACACTTACACACTCACATACAATACAACATACCTATACTTTCCAATAATTACAGCCCCCAACACTTAAACATTTACATACAGAACAACATGACGACACTAGCGCCCAAAGCCATCCCCGAAAGCAAGGGAAATTAAAACCCCAACCACACCCCATTAAATACAAGGACCATGGGACCACATGCAGTGTCGACAGGGTTACCAATCAATAATGCAAGGGTACACGCCTGCATTGCAGACAGTGGGCAACGAAACATGTTACACACATTATTAAACTTACGACAGGCACGAATGCGAAGAATACATGCACGATTGCGTACAGTACATACGCGATTAAGGGCTGCTCAAGCTAGAGTAGCGAATACACGAACGCAATCAATGAATATGCGACTAAGACATGCACACAAACAGTTAAATGCAATACATTCACAACTACACACGGAAAACATGAAGGCTAACAGAATACATGACCGATTGAATACAATGTACGCTCAATGGCAACCAAACGCCACCATTGAGCAACTAAATATAGAACGCGAGAAATTACACTCGGCTTATAGACAATTAACAAGAGCACATGCACAATTAAGTATTCAGATAATTGGCATGCGCATGGCTGCCAGCATTACAACTGAGCATAAGCGGAAATGATAAGCACAAACCCATACTTTGCCACCTACACATCTAACAATTAATGCCCTTAGATGTACTTTGCCACCTACACCTCAGCCAACACTTAACACACATAGGCGAACGTGGCTAACCTCCCCAAACAAAGAAAATGCAATCCCGCATACACCATAGACGTGCATTGCTCCCTACACCCCATAAGAGGGGTAACAATCAACACCATAGACGTGCATTTCTCCCTACACCCCATACGGAGGGGAACACTCAACACCATAGACGTACATTGCTCCCTACACCCCATAAGGAGGGTAACACTCAACACCATAGACGTACATTGCTCCCTACACCCCATAAGGAGGGTAACACTCAACACCATAGACGTACATTGCTCCCTACACCCCATAAGGAGGGTAACACTGAACACCATACACGTACATTGCTCCCTGCACCCCATAAGGAGGGCAACATTCAACACCATAGGCGGACATGGCTGCCCAAACCCTATAGAGAAATGGCCACAGAAGGGCCTAGACGAACATTATTACCTACGCCCAACACGGAAAATTATTGGCATAAACCTAGAATAACGCTTCTACAGACACCCGACCCTAGATGCACAGGACCCTCAAAATGGTTCCACGACACTAACAGCACTTACAATTACAGACAATACAGACACTACTAATTAGGAAACATACGCAATTAAATTCACACACTAACACCGGTCAGTGAACCAAGTACAGATGGGAGACCCCAAGTGGTGTAACTCCTCTCGGAATAACAGGCAAGTCTAACCTTGTGGCTGACAGACGCAATGCTCACTTCCAATGCTTCACACACACTGGCCCTGAGCTATGCCTGCTTGCCATAAGGTTTAGACTTCCCTGTAATTCCGAGAGGAGTTACACCACTTGGGCTCTCAACGGCTCATATACATATATATACATATTTGTGCTTAGAACGGGCACTAAAACGGGCATCCTTTCCATCGAAGTGAGAGAGAGATTACCGGAAAGATGCCTGTTCATAATACTGTATAAGTGTGTAATAGCGCAATATGTGTATTGTATTATACAAATAATTGTATTTTGGAATGCGATACCATATAACAAGGGGTAAACACCGCAATTGTACGCACGGGCAGCAGGAGTGATTTTTTAAGTTGTACACGACCGTATTTTGTATTTTGGGGACCATACATATAATGGGGAAGAAACTCACACAAGGAAGCAACATGCCTATACTTTCCAGTAAATAAATAAAAAAAAGGGCAGGTTCAATGCGGCCTTAAACATACAATTCACGCCCAGCGCATACAACAATTATACTAATTTCAAGCATTGATTTAGAATAACATTGTGTTTGTATGCAAATTGTATATTATTTCATGCTCATTTGTATGTATTTGTACTTCATTACCTCATTTAGTGGCGATAAAACACTACAATTGCAACTACAAGCAAGAATGCTAATTGTCATATCACAACCAAGTTCACTTAGAGACAGGACAGAACACATTTAAAAACAAGCAAGGAACATAATTGTAGAGACATGAGATACGAGGATCCATTGAAAATATAAGATACATGACACACGGGGACCGAATACATTATACATGGCAGCATACACGACGGCAGTTCAACATTCATTTATTGCTACACTCCATTAGTCAATAGAAAGGAAATAGGTTACATATTCATGCCACAGACACAACAGAATGCAAGCTAGCACGTGTTACGTAACTATGAACTAATCTAGCCGCACGTGTGTCAGCAATACTTGTCGCCCGGCACGAGCCAAGCGATTGCACTACACGTGCACGGCAGGGTTGCACATACGCAGGCAGGGAACACAAAGTACCGGGAGGACACACCTAGAGCACGGCTTCCATACCAATACTTATTTTCTTTTCTGGATCATTTTCTATTTTCTTTGAAACTAAATCAAGTTGACAAGTACAACAGCGGCATAGGACTGAGCAATTACGGTTCGTTTCTAACCCACGCATTATCACATTAGCCGTCGAAATAGGGCGTATTGCTTATCGCAATATTGCTGGGTTATTGCCCATTACCTAATCTAGGGAAATCCATTAGCCTACGAAATAGTTAGATCATCCATACTTAGTCTACGCAGCAGAGGTTATTGCTTAATTGCAATACTGCAGTCTCATTGGACTTTATCTGCACCCAGGAATCCTATCTGCACCCAGGAATCCATTCTATCATCCAATGCCAAGTGGATTTACAGTTTAATGATTTGTAATGCCAGTCACATGTCGGGACGATTTTTACTAAATTCAGTGACACCAAATTTCAACGGGGACCAATATTTTAACCCCTGAATACGATCCAGTGATATTTCATAATAGGACTCCATTTTTCTTTGCAAGGGATCATTTTTTCCGCCTCTTTAATTATAGCCTATTTTGAATTAAGTCAGCTTGACAAAAACACAATTGACATCTGATTGACAAAATTTACAGCTCGTTTCATAATCCGCGTATTTCTAATACGAAATGGATTTCCAGTTTAATCAGTTGTAAAGGTCAGTCACATGTCGCACAATCATACTAATTGCAATAATAATTAAATATTTACCGAGGCACACGATGCAATAAATTACATGTCAAACAATAGTATCAAAGCTTAGTAGTATTTAGATTTTACGGAGACAAATATTCGATTCCTCCATTTCCACATTAGTATACGCCTTTCGAGTTCAATTACGCACATAGTTTAATTAATAACAATAAGTCAATTTGACATGAACACCTTGACATCTAATTGACAAGATTTATAGCCCGTTTCAATCCACGCGTTCTATTGCGAATGGAATATCAGTTTAATAGGCCGTAATAATGTCAATTACATGTCGTAAAAAGATACTAGATTCAGTAACATTAACTATTCATTGAAGAGCAAATTTTGACTCCTCAAATTGATCCAATTAACTTCCACACTAGATTACATCTTTCTCGCACAGTGCGCACACATTTTTAACAATAAAGCATGGCCGACCACTTTTCGCAATAGGCAACAATTGCGACTAACAATTTATAGAGCAAATACATACGTCAATAGCAGACCAATACGTAAACTCACACATTACGGGAACAGGGTTAGTGTAAAGGGTAGATTAGCTAAATACCCTTGCACTACGAGTATACACGTAATAGCACAAATGCCAACAATGAACACAAGGGTAAAACACGATAAAGAACGAATGCCAGGCGCAGACAGTCAAACAACATGAGCTAGCACATGACTAGCGATGCGACGGATACGTTCTGCGTAAGCGTTAAATGCCACGATGAATTAGATATAGAATAAACATTAGAATATAAGTAATTCAGCAGCATTGGCAAGCAGTATTCCTATCAATTACCAAATACGTAAGTAAATGAACTCGAGCCAACCACCTGAGGTAGCCTGCAGTAATATTATAATTCAGGGGCAATATTAGGGCACAAAATACATAATTAGGGATCCGCAAGAACACGGTCACCGACATCCACATCCCGACTATAGAACGCAACATGAACACCTAGAAAGTACACAATAGTTAAGGGCATTCTAGGCCGCGAAATATGTACACCTAGAAAAAAAAAACATTTTCCTGAAGGAGAAACGAGAAACCACGGACATGCAGAATACACTACAAATTACAGATCCCAATACACAATAAGCGACAAATTGCAGAGCTTCCAAGATACCATACACCGGGAGACAGAAAGCACTATTTGCCTGGAGTAGACAGGATGAACCACTGAAATACCGCACACGCTCTAATACTGTCACAATACGGACATACACACACTCACACACATAAAGGCTCTAATACAAATTAACACACAGGGAGTGCATTCCCATTTCAATCACATCCCATACCAAGAAAGCGCCATTTTAAAATGCGACCCCTATTAACCCTCCGGCGGCGCACTGGCGCACAGAGTGCGCCATGGTAGATATTTCACGTGATGCGTGGAGGGAATGCGCACCATCATGTTGTTCGCCCGCCTATTCCTTCAGTGGAGTGTCTTCTGTCGTGTGACGAAAACGTGATTGTTATAGCTGTGGTAGAGTGCGCCGCGCGCCTGGTCTTGTAATTAAAACTATCCAAGTAGCTTTGTTTCATTTTTATTCTCTGTGATTATTTTAACGCTGAATAAGTTTGTAACAACAATCTTTGATTTAACATTTGTGCCTATTTATAATGACGTTTTTGTCGTATAACAAGCTCTAAGGCACGCCCATGTACGGTTGACATTCTTAGCATTTCTATTCAGTTTTCCAAATTTATTCTGTTTTGCCCGGTGTTAAATTGGGAAAAATTGGTAAGTTTCATGCTCATATTAGCAATAATATTCGTATTTTCAGGACGGCTTTCCTTGATGACGAGGCTATCCGTGAACTTGTAAACAACTTGCAAGATGATCAGCCCGTTGAATCAAGCAAGGAAGACAGTGAGAGTGAAGTTTCAGATACAGAGAATGAAGTAGTTAATTTCATCGACCACCAGACTGGCTCTGAACAGAGTTGTGACGATGACGATGTTAGTGAGCCTGTAGCTAGTGCATATTTCGTGGGGAAGGACAAAGAAACACACTGGAGAAAAACTGATTTCTCAACCACATCCAAGACCAAACGCAAAAATATTTTGAGAAAGAAATTGCCCATGCCAGTACTAAGGTACAGAGATGTAAAAAAGGAATTTGATGCGTTCTTGGTGTTTATAGACACTGATATGGTAGACGAAATTGTTAGGTGCACTAACTTATTCATTGCGCGTCAACGAGAAGAAATTCAATACTCTAGAGAAAGGGATGCAAAGGACACAACGAGATGTGAAATGAAGGCTGTCTTTGGTGTCTTGTACTTACTGGGAATGAAGAAGCTAAGCCACATTAACGTCAATGAACTCTGGACCACAGATGGTACTGTACTGGACATGAAATTCTCCGTGCTTGCTTGAGTGCTAAACGGTTCCTCTTTGTTCTGCGATGTATGCGCTTTGATGACAAGGCGACAAGAGTTGAGAGGTTGAAGACAGACAAGCTTGCTCCTGTCACGTATGTGCTTGATAGATTTACCGATAAGTGTAAAACAAGTTACTGGTTGAGTGAGTACGTTACTATCGACGAGAAATTGGAACCATTTAGAGGGCGATGTGCATTCATCCAGTATATTCCAAATAAACCGGCCAAATACGGATTAAAATTTTTTGCCCTCTGTGATGCTAAAGCATTTTACACCGGTAACCTCGAAGCATGACGAATAGAAGGAGAAAGTGAGGAGACTCCTGAAGTTCAAGCGCGCCTCGCCAGGCAGCGCTAGAGTGGGCAAGTTCCACACTGCCGGGGTCGGCTGGTCTTAGGGATGGTGCTAAGGGAAACGAATTACTTTGTAACTAATACTCTTTTAAAAAGTAATTAGCGGTTACAATTAAAATAGCACGGCAGGGCACAATGGAAAATATAATTCACGGAAATAAGAACTACGGTCTTCATTGCATGTTACGGAACGCACAGATTCCTGGAGTATACAGTCGGAGAAAGCCCAGATCTTTCTCGTAACATCTGCAGGATTAAGGATGTGAGATTGTAGAGAGCTTGTCTTGCCACTGACTCCTAACGAATTCCTGGCCTTTGTATTTGATTGACTACCATCACAAGTAAAGCCAGCCACCCTCGCCCCAGCCTCTTCTAACTGCAAAATCACCTAGACTATATTAGAATTTTTGCGAGAAAAACCCCTGGAGTAGCATTTTTGCTTGCATAAACAACAACTGGCTGCACCCAATTATGCACGAAAGGTACGAACTTGAACACTAGAGCGTGATTTGCAAGTACGTTCTTCTGGAGGTCAGGTGTGTGTCCACCTAAATCAACTAATCCATCTACTTTATCAGAAAAGCTATTTAACTCGATTTCTTCTCTTAGCTTCTCTTCTTCGAAAATTACAACACCGTAACGTGAATTATCATTCTTTTCTTCCTTAAAATAGTTTTAAATAGCATTTATACTATGCGTATTAACTCCATAAGGGCACTTAAGTCCTTTACAAAGTTTTCTCAAGTGACTTTCTGAAGGCACAGGCAAGAGATTATGTCGCCGACAATGACGGGATCCTTTCGGTGATTTTATTCTCAACAATGAACACTCTAAAATGAATTCATTGCTGTACCTCATTCCATTGGGAGATTTTTCCTGGCATTTCTTGCTAAGGTGTTCGTTATCAGGGGCGGATCCAGGGGAGGGCGAGGAGGGCGACCGCCCAGGGCTCCGCGGTCCCAGGGGCCCCGCGCCATGGATTTTTCTACATTTAATTAATTAATTAATTAATTAAGTATACTTTTCAAACTAATTTATAATTCATCTTCCTTTCTTCAGTGCAGCTATGACCTCTCGAGACCGTTTAGCAAGTTAAGATTTCAGTGAAATAATACAAGTCTTCAGCCGGGAAAAAAGTCGCAAAGTAATATTTTAATATTTCATTGTTTACATAATCTTATTCAAGGGGACTTAAAGGTTTCTTTCATATTATTAAAATAATGTACTGTAGTGTATTCAAAATATTGTAACTATTCTTTATTTTATTATTATTATTATTATTATTATTACCAAACTATTTTCCATTTTATTCGATAATTTTTTTTCTATTGTTGTGGGCCCCACCTTATCATATCGCCCAGGGCATCGCAAGGCCTGGATCCGCCACTGTAATCGTTATCTTTGTAATTAAATGCCTGTGAAATTCGAACCTGCTTCTCCAGCAAATTAATTCTCGATTTTGCTGAGTTGAGGCGGGATCTAACTCGAATTAAATTACGGTTAGCATTCTTTAGGCGCCTTTTGAGCAATATTATAGTCTTTTCAGCATCAGTAAGTACACTAGAATGACCCAAATTCTTATCAACATTGGACTGACCTTTTAATGCATCATTCGTTGCTCCACTCCCATCTTCAATCTTCTTTCTTCTTTTTCTGGTGGTGTCGAGATTCTTTTTCCTGTTGGGAGCTTTACGGGACTTATTCTTACTACTTCGGTAAATTAGGGGGAAAATGAGGCACTGCTCCAGGACGTAACTTCCACCACACACGAGAGATTTCCACTTCTTCACCATTCACTATAAAATTATCTGATTTTACTATCAAATCAGCAGAGAAATGAATTTGACAAATTCTACTACTACGCGTTAACTTCGTATCCTTTCGTGGAATAGCTCTGGCCCATTTTTCAAATTGATTTGTATCCTTCGGTGGTGAAAAAAATCGTATATCGTCAACTACTCGACCATACCCTGACTTACAGCCAGGTACAAAACAATAAGGCATGTTGAACTATTAAATGAACCAAGCCACATAAGTAATATGTTTGAAGTACACAAAACACAAAACGCTGATGTACACAAGGCACAATGAACTGAATTTAAGAACTGAAAGCAAAGAAAATTCAATTTAATTCACACAAATATCTCACACAGTAACTTCTCGCGCACTTTCTACGACCCGGCTCGACGGAAACACAGCACGTGTTGGACATAATCGCTTACAGTGCTTGTAGCGGCGGGACCAGAAACTACCGTGCTAAAATGGCGGAGTCCTCACACTAGGTCCTTCTATTCGTCATGCTCGAAGTTTACTGCGGGAAGCAGCCAGATCGCCCTTTTTCTGTAAAATAATTCGCCATCTGCAATTGTCCATAGATTAGTGGACCCAATCAAAGGCTCTAACCGAAACCTGACGATGGACAACTGGTATACAAGTGTACCTTTGGCAAGGGAGCTACTTGAAAAGAAAATAACTTGTTTTGGAACTCTTAGAAAAAACAAGAGAGAACTGCCAGCTGAGTTCCTACCCAAAAAAGGTAGAGAGGTAGGATCATCAACATTTGGGTATCAAAAAGATTTAACTCTAGTATCTCAAGTTACAAAGAAAAACAAAGTTGTATTTTACTCTCTACCATGCATGACACTGGGACAATAGACGAAACCTCAAACAAGTCTCACATAATTCTGGACTATAATGCAACTAAATGGGGAGTAGATACGGTGGATCAGATGTGTTCATCATACACAGTGGCTAGGATTATGAAGAGATGGCCATTGGTGCTCTTTTATGCTGTGATGAATATGGCCGGGATAAATGCTCAAATTGTTTTTCAGTTCAATGAGGGCAACCCTAAAGACAGGAGGAGGGCCTTCCTCCGGAATTTAGCTCTGCAACTGATGAAAGAGCAGATGAGTAGTCACGCTATGATGCCAAGCATACCTGATATAAAGAAATTTCTCATCAACTACCGTACGGAAGCTGCAGAGGAACCTGTGCAATATGTCCAGAAAATGTGAGGAAGATGTCAAACATGTGGACGATCCAAGAATGTCAATACGACCATCATGTGTGATCAGTGCAGGAAGTTTGTTTGTAAGAAGCATGCTAAGATAAACTATCTCTGTGAAAGTTGTGTTCTCCCGAGTAACGATGTCTAAAAACTGAAAGGAATTCCGTTCCTTAATGTATATTATTATTCTGTACATAATACATTGGCCTAGTTACCCTAGCATTTTACTAGCATAATTGAAGCGTTTTTATAACTCAATCACATTATAACCTACTTAAGAACGTCCCTAAATAAGTATGCAGGTATAAATCCACAGAAAGTCAACATTTAAATGAATGAAACGCATGGCGCACAAATTGCGCCACGCGCCTGCTCATGTTATAAAAATGAGCGCGCCTGCCGGAGGGTTAACAAAGGAGAAAGAGAACGAATGCGTTTCACAAGCTGCATCACAGCAAACAGTACGGCATTAAGAGAAAGGAAGCGTAATTCACGACGCGACGCAACGCGAAAGGTCGTCACAGTGACAGCCATACGTAGGTTTCACTTCCATGACGGAACCTAAGAGAACCTCCCAATTTTTTGCGGCACCATAAATGGACATAGTTATTTTTGACAAGCGAAAGCAGCGCATCTATAATTAAAGCCAGCTACATAAGTCAGCAGATTCCACCCTTAAGTACCTATTTTTACCACCACGTGGCCCCATATATATAATTTACCATTAGGGATATGGTTATTATATACAAAGTGTAATTAGCATTAACAGGCAAAATACAATTACTATTACTAAGGTCACTTTCCCCTTTTCTTTCGATCGATATTACATTGTTCCTATGATTGTTAGTATTATCGCAACGCCATTGCTAGATATGAGTAGCAGGAGTAAGATGTTGGATCAGGAGCGTTTACATTTAGGAAACATAAGGGCGTTTATTAATATTAAAATGAAACACGCACAATTGCAAGGAAGGAAATAGAAGCTAATTAAATAAGTCGTTATGATTGTTCCCCAAATGGGACGAAACCGGTACATTTCATAAGATAGAGAAGTACACAGCGTAAAGAATAATATGCCAACGAGTTAGCATATAAACCTATGTTTAGAAAAGAAGCAGCTGAATCTGATCCAACAATGCTAAGAGAGGTAGCATTATTACTACTTTCCGTATGGATACGCAACACTTCTATTATTAGTAGTATTGCTGTTATTATTTCTACTATTACTAGATAACATTAAGATCACCTAGAACGCCGCTAGGTAATACCAGCAGGAAAACAATGAATGAATGCAGGCAGTTATTAAGCAGGCAGAGAGAAGCGACAGCACAGCTCAAGGGCAGGCCTACAGAACGGACTGGGCCACAACCCAAAAGGCGCCACATTAACAGTGCAGCAAATATAAATATAAATACCCTTCCCTTCCGTAAGTGGGCATTCCCACAAACGTCGTATCTTGGCATAAAGACGAGTGGCGAAGCTGCACGATTACACGCATAAGACTTGTGTTAAATAAAACTCGCGGAACTAGAGACGCTGTATACACGCATAATTGTTCACGCTACTAATACAATACCTTCTCTAACAAAACTAATATACTGTAACCATGTGACTGAGGCACCTGGAGGCTTAAACCCAGGATACGTTGGAACCGGTCTGGAAGCCCAGAAGGCAGAAAGATAAAAGAGCTCCTGAAATCAAGAAAAGCTGAGGACGATTAAGTCAGATTCCGGGAGAATAATGAATATATTTGTGCCACGAAAATAATGATCAGAAAGGATACTTGGTTGGTAAAAGTTCGCTGCCAGCCAGGAACGAAGCTTGAATTTACACCGTGAATAATTGCTCTGCGAAGAAGGAGGAGACAGCCGGCGCCGGAGACCATAAATAACTCACGAACTACTTACGAGGGGTATGGGGTAGATCACTGACCTAGAGACCTGTTAAACAAAGACCAGAAGAGGGAAGGGGGAAATAAACTCCTCCCATTTCGAGATATTGGCGAAACGGTTCAATTGATTTAAAAATAGAAGTCACAGAAGAGACAGAGAAATTATAAGCTTAAGTTACAGGTGAAGAAACCTGGTAATGAAAGGGAAATAAGAAGCCATGCGCGGATGACCACGCCAGTTCATTAGAGCATCATGTGCGGAAGAATCTGTACTTTGTCTAAAAGAGACGCTCCCGAGAGCGTCTCCATGCCTCGAAAGAGCGCCAAGCGGATATTTGATGAAGGGATGGTCAAATTAAACTCCGCCCGATATATTCGAAACCTATGTGAAATTTTGAGTCCGGGGAGTCGAAAATGAAGACCATGGGAGGTCGGACATAGAAATTCCGCTCCCGGATTGACGGTTGAGGGACTAATTTTGCTCATTTCCTTTAAATAGGCGGACGAGAGACTCGGACGACACAAGTATGCTGATCACCATGGGGTGAGTCCACGCAACTCTGCGAGCTGATCTGACGCGCTAAAATATTACAAGTTTCGGACGCTTAAAATCACGAGTACAGTTTAAGTGAAAAAAAAAAAAAAAAAACACGTAAGAGTGCTATCTAATACAGTAATGCACCACAAGAGATAAGTCATGAAATATGATATCTAGTAAAAGGTCGGGAGCACAATATTATACTCAGAGTTCGGGAGAGGACGCTTATGTAGTGCTAGAACTGCGGGACAAGGCAACAAAGACAGTGTTCGCGCAGTAAAGGGAAGCGAAGGTATTGAAACCACAGGTTAATAGTACCAGTACAGTAATTTATGTACTCGATAAAGTGCGTTCAAGCAGATTAGGGGTGCAAAAGAACAGTTCGTGCCGCGAAGGTGAAAATGAACGGTGTTGAAAACGAGACCGTAAGGAATAAAATAGGGGTTCGAAGAGGTGGCATAAATTGGACTGTTTGCAGCCACGCGTTCATGTGTGAACAGTATTGGTCATTACACTATAAACTTTGGGAACGTAAATGAGACGGGATATTCCCTTTTGGAAGACAGATACAGGAACGGGAGGGGATTTCTTCACGAATCCAGAACTGTCGAGGGTCGCGTCAGATTCTACCTCTGCATCGCGGAATTAATTGGAGTAGCCATGAAGAAAAAGGTGTAAAGAAATCTTGTGTCAAGTGTTAAAGATTGACGAGTGAAATAAATATTGTATGTGTAAAGTGTAAAAATTATGAAAATTGTTATGTGTGTGTAAATTGATAAAGGATTAATTTTGTGCTACAAATTTGTGTATTACCAGAGCAATTGGGAAGATGTATGTTAAGGCTCTGTGTGCGAGAGTGAGTATGAGTGGTCGCTAAAACCATCGAGGTGATGAAATGTCGACACCTAAGGGGAGTTGCAGAGATGTGGGTACCATATTTCATTACAGTGTATAATTAAAACAAGCCATGCATCACGAAGTATATATTATTGTGTAAAGTGTAAAGACAGGGGGCCCGGTGTCATTAGGAAATCAAAAGCATGTAAACCAGATGGAGTAGGCGGAGCCGACCAAGTAAAAATGTAATGTAAAGTATTAATTCAAGAAATGATAATTTCAAGATATGAAGTTTGTTGTCGAGTAAAGAATAAACAATTCTCTTTGGTTATAATGAGAACTAAATCATGAAATATCACATTAGGACAGAGATTCAATGATTTGAAGTTGTTTTTTGGAGACCGGTTAATTGAGGTGATTTGAGCCCAGTTAATGTTTAGAATCAAGGATAGGTTGGAATTAGGGAATTCCGGACATAGACCCCTCGGTGACAGTTAAAATCGGGTGAAAATGAAGTGAATGAATTATTGCCATGTCATTATGACGAGTGGAGATTATATAAGTGTTGTGATACACTTAAACCGTCGAATTTAAGTGTGCCCTAGGAGCCACAATTTGTTCCCATACTGCTGTTAGCAGGTGGAGGTCTAAATAGAAATCCAGGCGAGGATAGGATTCCCGTCTAGGAAAGGTAATGGTAGTGGAGATTCGAGTGGAGTTCACCTCGCTATTCAGCTCGCGAGGGATTGTAGGTCTATGGTCCGAGGAAAAGTATTGATAGTCCGTGATATCAGATCACGTAGAAAAGAAATAAATGCACCTGTTGTAAAGGTAGAATAGTAAGAGGTTAGGAGAGGTGATCAAAAAATCCTTCAATTTATTGAAAAGGAAAATGTACAAACCTTCAAAGAAAATAATATATTGTACCACTATTTCGAGGTAGAAGTGTGATGAGAATAATTTAAATACATTGGTAAACTCGACAAATAAATATTCAAATAATTTAACTAAGTTGATAATGAGAGCTGGTATACGTGTAAACGTTTTGTTTAAAGGGTGCTAAACCCAGTGAAGGGCGGCAGGGCCGTCGCGAGGGTGCGCGGGACCTGGCGCGAGAATGTGCGCGGGGCCTAGTAGGCATGAGTTCGCGGGTGGGGGTAGTAAATGCAAATTTTAGACTGTAAGTGGCTGTGTTGTACGGAGAGTGATGTTTTAAAAGAAATTACAATTTTAGGCTAGTTAAAACTCATTTTATTACATTTATAGTTTCTAAACAAACCTCAACAAATAGGATAAGCATAAAATTGGATACAGGAAGCACCTGATCAGATAAAAGCAACAAGCAATATCAATGGAAACCTGATATAATGAGCTAACACAGGTGATTTTTTTGGCATAAATAATATATTATGGAAAACGAAGCATGTGCTTGATGTACTTTCTTACCCAAACGAACATAATTATTAATAATACGCAATCACGTTTACATATTTCAACATTTCTACGGCTATACAGTTTTTCATAAACTAAGCTACAAAAGTGCTATAAGTCCACTTTCACCGATAAATATGAGCTGATCGGCCCCTTTGTTCGAGAAATAACGTGGTTTACAAGGCAGGCTTTTTTTTTCACAAAAAATATAATAATTTCTGATTTTTTTTTAGAATTTAGAGCTTTTTATTTATGTAAAAGACGCTTTGCGGGTCTTTGCTAGGGCAAAAGTGCTGATTAAATCGTTCATTTCTAATTTTTTGGCCGGTTCACATTCGAGTAGCCAAACCGTTCAGACGCTCCTGCGCCATCGTTGATCGCAAATAGTTTTTGATTAGTTTCAAAATGGAAAAACTCCTTTACCTCGACGCAACCGTTATAGGAATTGTAAGAATAATTCGGTAGGCCGTCGTTAAATTAGGATAGGACTCCTTTATCGGGGATAAGTACTGTAGTGCACCTAAAGCACTTTTTACAGATGACGGATTAGCGTACCTAAATAATTGTAGCTCCAGAAAAAGAACTTCTGCATCCAAATCTTCAAGCTCCCCATCTTTTAGAAAATTAGAGAGTGTTTGACAATGGTCTTCCAATTGCTTTTCCTCCAAATTGGAAAGCTTGGAAGGATCGAAAAGAAATCCAAAGTATTCCGAAAAAAAAAACTTCTTTAAATCTATTTTCTATTTCTACGCAGCTCAGTGCAGTATCTACGACAGACAAAAAGTAATTTACCCGAAATTTATTTTCAGCTTCTTTTTGAAGTTCCTCTTCGTTTTTTTTTCCACCTGTTGATCATTTTGCTGATTTATTTCATCAAAGAACCTTTTGCGATTGCCTTGACGGCAAATAGAAAATTTCTTTGCATAGCAGAAATCTTCCATTATTTCTCTGGCGGTGGACATTGCACTGTTACAGCCAGTGTTGCGATAATTTTGAAAAAATGACTTTAGGCCCTGAAGTTCGGTTAAAGCCGTATCTGACGAAGTCTTCTCAGATTGGAGAGTTTTACTTGTTGAGTTCACAGAAAATAAAATATCGTACCAGATAAGGAGGCTTATAACATATGCATACGATCTTGTATGAAGCAACAAAAATTGGGCCTGTGACCGGGTAACAGGATCTTTGGTAGTTTCTGCCACTTTTTCTAGAGCTTCGTTTACTTTGCCTAACTGGTACCTGCACTCCCTTATACTTGGCCTTCATATTAGCACCGTTTTCATACCCTTGTCCCCTACAGTCCATGATATCAAGATCATTATCCTCCAATACTCCGTCTAAAACCTCAGCTAACCCCTTTCCCGTAGTGTCGTGTACCTCCAAAAACTCGATGAACGATTCGACGATCCTTGGAGTTACTGCCATCATATCAACATAGCGGAGGACCAAGGTCATTTGCTCATTGTGGCTCACATCGGGCGTACAGTCGAGGATAACCACGTAATATTGGGCGACACGAACAGCATTCAGTAGTTTTTCCTTCGTAGCAACGCCTTAAGACAAGGAAAACAGAAAATTATTAACATTTTTGCTAATTCCATTAAAAGATCTAACCGAATGTTAAAATTTGGTTTAACTTTAACTTACCTAACGTCGAAATTATATCGTTTTGTATTTCGGGACCGAGATAATGCACGTAGATTTCGTCATCACGCACCCGCCGAAGATGTTCCCCATACGAACACAGCATATTTTACATTGTTGGCTTATTTTAATTTGGGCTGGACTGAATCAAACCTTAGCCTCCATGGAGGCTAAGATTACACACTCTATCTTTATTTTTTTTTTCATTAATGAAAAAAAATGGCGTGAAGCACGGGGCCTTTCTGAGCGCGGGGCCTGGCCACGGCGTTCTTAAGTTAACAGGCGGGAGCGTTACCCCCACTCTGCCACCGGCGAGTGACGTCAGGGGTCTCAGCTGGACGGCCGACAGCGCGCTAGTCATAGGGCAGAGAGGTGCATTCATGTAATTAAATCGGTTTTGTTTACAGAAGAAATTGGGATGGACTTCCGAATTTCACCACAGTCCTACCTTAGTGATCGATGATTTGTTTGAGACGTTTTCCGCTGTCACTACGGGCGATTAAAGCAAATGACTGCGATACAAGTCAGCCCAGAGCGGTATGCAAAAGGAACATGCTGGAAACTGTTTGATTGCATTACAAGTAGGCGGTTTTTGTATCTTCTACAGAACACAATAATTAGTTGAATATATTTAAGTGAGCATATCATATCTGTTTATGTACTTTAACAAACAAGCAGATATTTTATTACTCATCGGTTTTGTCCAACCACTAATGAATGTCACTTGACAGCATACAGGTAACAGTAGGGGAAAGGAATTTGCATCCCTTCCTGAAGCTTAGAAGCAGAACAATGACATCCTCAAACAGCTTGGCGTCACCGATAACAAAGTACAAGGAATCTGCTTACGTGTACTAAAAGATTCTCTTCACATACGATACTTCCTAACTATATTCTGGCAGGAAGAAACCCGGGAAACTGGAGCTGGAGATGATTATAGTGATGATGAGAGCGAATAATTAAAGACTAGCTGTTTTTATTTTCTTGCAATACAAAATGTTTGACATTTTCGTTATTAAAAATGCCTGCTTGAAGAAAACTCGACTCATCACTCTCCTTTTTAGTGTTCTTGATTACACTGGAGGAAACGTACTAATCGAAACAAAGTAAATTTCAGAATATGGCTCCACACACACACACACACACACACACACACGCCCGCGCGAAAATAATAATGTTTATCTAATAAATCTGCACAGAATATTCATTTTATGTCTACTTTGTGTTTTAATCACTTTAAAGTGTTCAATTTCCTTTTTCTTTTCGGGGCCTTTTCTAAAGAAACTTTATCACATCTTGCTTTCTTGTAATTAGACAGGATAATGTTACAAAGTATACAAATAATACGATCAGTAATTTTCATAATCGGAGTACCACACACACATGTACGCTCCAACATTTGTCTCAGGTCCACGTCTTCGTTGACAACAAGTTTGATTAAAGAACGTAAAATTGAATAATGCCTTTTACATCGCTTTAAAAACTTCGTTTCGTATTTGTTCGATACCATAACTTGCATCGAACGAAATGCATACTTTCCTATGCTGATTACTGTACTTGATGGTACAGTCAAACCACCCCTGTTTATCTCCTCAAAGTAAGCATCCTCCCTATTTTCACCAATTATGAGGTCTCTGCAGATTTTACATTCTATTTTGGCCGCTGTCTTAAAACTTGCGTAGCCACACACAAATAGCAGAGCAGAAGCGTCAATATCACTGTTTACCATACATTCCTGAATTATCGATGGTATGTCGTCACGAAGAATACAATCCAGTTCGTCTTCGGTTTTAATTTCTTCATCACACACTTTTAAATTGTCCACATTGAGAGCAATTTGGCCGTAACGAGCAGATCTGATTCCTAAAACACTTTTTGCTCTGATCTTTCTTTCCGAGTCCATTATTTCCCTGACACTAACGGAGTAGTTTCCACCGCTCATTTGACGGTATACACTGAAGCGTTTTTCAAGTCTATCGGTTTGAAGTTTCCCTGGTAGGACATATTCCACTGAGAGGTGCAGCAACGCGAATCTTATGATTGAGATTAGTGTCTTTGTTGTATGGATCAATGCTTTTCCTGTGTCATTGCTTAGACTGCCACCATGATATTGTTGTCCTATTTTCAGCCAGGTATTGACCCATAAAACAAATCTCTCTAAGAACACGAATCTTTGGTCATTTAGTGACGTAAAAGGCACCCCCAACATATTATTTCTACAAACGCCACTTATTTTACTCTTTGTATTCACGATTTCCCACCATTTCCAAATTATTGTAATGAAAGCTGCAGTCTCATTAAACCCTTTAGCAGCAAGTGCTGCGCGTGTACTTTCATGGAAAACGTTTACGACCAACATAACATTCTGCCTTTCCAAGTTGGTAGGATATAAAGTTCTGTAATTTAGTTTAAAGGCCTTCTTCAGAATGAAGTTTGATTCTTCTCTGTACACGGAGCGCAGGTCACTAAATGGTGCTCTCAGAGGTGATTTCTCTTCATTGCTATCCTGTACGTCAAATGGTGGAAATATGAAGGTGTTGGAGCTGTCTTTCTGATTAAGCCAGTTATTTCTAATATTTTTAAACAGATGTACGGTATCATACATATAGTACACGGGGTGATCAATATCTGGCAATGAAAGAAGAGAACTATCTTCTGAGTCCCTACTTAGAATTGAAAACATATTCTGGTTCAGTCTATTGTTGTCTGAAATTACACAGAGGACTTTGAAACCACACTCCTCTAGCAAAGCAATATACTCTTTTGTCATACCCGCGAGTTCCTGTCCAGAGAGATGTTTCACCGGATTCAAGGAAATTACATGTTCTAAAGACGAAAAAGCTCCAGTTATCATGAACACTTGCACAGTTTTTGCTTCACTTAACTGTTCTTGGTTTTCAGCAAATCCAGTTATGTTTCCCGACCTGTAGGAAATTTCTTCTTTAACATATATTTCATCAAGTTGCAAAATTACCCACTTATCATCACACTTTTCAGCGGCTTTTTTCAAGAAATGAACGTTTTCGTTAAAATTACCCGGAGCTACATTTAGGGAAGAAGTCAATCTTTGTAAATGTTTAGAATGAGGAAGAGATAGAAATTTGTTCTGCCTGATAGTATCATAACACTTCGCGGATTGCATGTACAATATGTAAGAGCAAAGTATCATGTTGGGAGAATACCTTTTTCTGTTCTTAAATATGAGAGAGAATTGCTCGGATAAAAAATTCACTTGCTGAGAAATTCCCTCTTCTCCACTATCCAATAAAGTTTCTTGAATGACATCCAGCAATTTTAAGACATTGGCCACGTAATTTTCCAAATTGGTTTGGAATCTCTTCTCAGTAAGATACTGTAACAAACTGAACAGTGTTCTCCAACTCTTCACAGCTGTTTCACTTCCCAACACTGAAGAAAGTTCTGTAGAAGACAATTGCAAATTGTTATAGAAAGCCGAAACAAGTAAATGATTATCTACATTAATATAAAAATCAAAAGTCATAGACTCAAAATTGATTCTATATATAACCACTCTATCGTCAAAAATATTGAAATTAATAGCTGAGTCCCCTTTCACTTTAGTACTATTATCTGCTAATCGTTTCTCCAGAGAATTGCATAAACTCTCGAAACTGATTATAACATCGTCCCATTCTGCCGCAGCAACAGCACTTTCTTGAGCATGTTTCTTCCTCACTTCGATTTCTCTTCTCCTCTCTTCTGGATGTTTCCTCTTAATTTCACTTTCCTTTGTCAAGTATTTCGGCAAACCTTCAAAAATAGTAGGACTAGAACCTTTAACTAGCTTAGGTTGATCGTATGTATACACTTGTTTCTGTCCATTAGAATCACAATATTCATTCTGTAAAATAATGCAGTCCGGTTGAAAATGTTTAATGCACACAACACTGTTTACCGAAGGTGTCCAGTCTTTCCTCGGGATGCTTCTCAGCCATTTATTTCTCAAGTTTACTTCCTTGGGAAAAGAGAAACAATTCACGTAGGCGGTTTCAACTCCACAAACCTGAAAATTACTCCTACATCCTGGTACACAGCACCTTCGTGGCATTGTATATGCATTAAAAATATATCATGTGTGGCACGGGTATATTTATCGCTTGTTACTGGACAACAGGAAAAGCAATATATTGTGAATTGTCACCCTCGAAACATGAAACAATGACCACATCACAGCGCGCCCCAACAAGACTGAGCATCTGTTTGCTGTGGGGAGTAAGACCCATGACGTCACAGCCCCGCCGGCAGTGTTCCCGCCTGTAACTTAAGATCGCCGTGGCCTGGCGCGACCGCACCTCTCGCGCCGACCTCGCGACGGCCCTGAAGGGCGGTCATTGTGTGACCCGGTGGGGAATGGGGAGCCACCCAGCAGAGCTCGCAGTCTTCTCAGTCGGGCGGCCTTCTTGAAGGTCATAAATTAACCGCGGCAAGGGCTGAGGTGACAACTTGAAAACAGAGTTGTTTGGCGAGTAAAAGATTTAGAGAAGCACGGTAAAATATGAGTGGGCGATTTCTTTTAATTCCCACATGAAATATAAATGACATTTGGCCAAGAGAAGTCAGTCCCCGGAATGATAATAGATACTCATATGATAAGTTCAGAAATGTTACTTAATAATAATAATAATAATAATAATAATAATAAAGGGAAATATTTTTGTTTTGAAATGTTAAAAATATAGATTTAAGGACGGGTTCCCCTAAATGAAAAGAATGAGTGATTGAAATAATCAATATCGGTCGTGATGCAATAAAGAAATCTACAAAATGGCTATAATGGTGCGAGATCTTACATGCATGTTCAAATAAGATCGGAGTAGTCAGATCGGAGATTGATCATAATCAAAGACCACAGGAATTAATCATAACATTTATAATACTTCTGTTTAAAGTTGAAAAATCCGTTTGGTGATGTAAGATGGTGTTCGGATTCGGTTGGGATGTTGAGTTTACGATCACACCAACCTTCTCTAGGGTTTTGGCCAGAACCAGTGGAAATAGATAAAGGTTGATCTAACGCAGTCCCTTCAGTTTTGGTTTTTCTTTTGTGTCGTGTTGATTTGCATTTTATATTTTTCTTAATAAATTGGATTTTTGAGTAATGGAGTTTTGTTGTTTTCTTGTTGGGAGAAAGTGATCCTTGGTAAATCCTCATATATGTACTGCCACTGTGGGTATGAACGTCCTACCACCCGAGTTGAGCAAAACCGGATAGGTAAGATATATATATATATATATATATATATATATATATATCCGATGACGGATGGGTACAATACCCACTATTAAATTAATATGACCTGCATGCAAAACCCAATAACAAGCCTTAATCCTCCCACGAGCACATAACATACGCTCAATTCCTAACCTAAATAGATACTACCGAAACCTAATTCCCCAGCGCTAATAGAACATGTTCTAACCTAAAAAGGGCTACAATAGAAGCTCAATAAGCTACCATCCTACCATGCATGCCAATCTCCATAATTAACAAAAAATTAACATAACTTACTGCCTTATTAACAAAGCCCAAGCATGCATCCAAAAGCCAACTAACACTCAGAGCATTGTGAAATTGTATACGTGTGGAAATCCCCCAAGTCAGCGTAAAGCAGCACATGCGACTATATTTCCTAATGCCCTACACCACTCCTATCTTATACCCTTCTGCACACTACCTAAATGTTGAGAGCAGTAGCACATAAGCATCGGACAGAGCAAGGGCGACACACGTTACGATCACACCAACCTTCTCTAGGGTTTTGGCCAGAACCAGTGGAAATAGATAAAGGTTGATCTAACGCAGTCAGGCCTATATACACACATACATTGTACGAAGCGTAACAACACCAAGATTTTTTCCAGACGGCAGCTGCACCAGGAATGACATATCTCATTATTGTACTTTCCTTTACAGATAACTAATCCACCGTTGCCGCAGAAATGTAGTATTTGCATTTTCACTTTCACTGCCATAAATCAGGAGTATTTCTTTCTCTCCTTCCAGCGCAACACACTACCTTTGTTCTAAATTTTTCTACACCACACTGAAACACATTAATATCCTTTCTTTTGCAACAACATGACGACGACAAATTCGTACAGTGATGGCTAATGTCTGTGGGACATCAAGCGTTACTGAAGAATACATATAACGCTATATATGGGGCTTACCATACGGTAGTTAAGGCCGTCACAAGCCTGTAAGTGACGACATTCGCTACTAGTTGAATTAACTCGCCCACAGAGGGTAATTCACAGGCTAGGATAGAATGGCCACCTAGACATAAGTTTAACACATAAGTCTAATGCATACGTTTGGATCATAAGTCTAGCATAAGGCATGAAAACAGAAGAACTAGCGCGCATAAGTTTGCATATTTTAAACTTCGACAGAGCTCTGTAACACAACGACACAATTGTTTTATTTTTATTATGTATTTATGTAGTTATTATGTATTTTATCATGTATGTAATACCTGGAGGTACATTCTTTTCTTGTATTATCCAATTGTATTCCTTATCTACACATTTTTCTATATATCCTTGCCACTACCTATCAAACACAATGTCAAATACTCTTACAGGCCGGACGTTTGTTTTAGACGAGTGAAAAATCTTAATGGAAGCCTGGAAGCGAGTTACTGCAGTACCTGTGTTGTTATCAGCTGCCCCGAGCGGTCCGATGATTGACAAAGCTGCCTCACACTCCTACTGAAGTACAGTCATTGGCAAATATAATGACGTTCTGTTCGTAAATGCGTAACGTGTTATTCTGCGTCACACAATACTTCGACGTTGACTGTACTGTCTGCAAGTCGGTGTCGCCACGTGCTCAAGTCTGGAATTCCATTACATCAGATCGGTGGTGACAAATGTGAAGCGGTAGGGTGAGAGAGTGAATGTATACAGGCTCTCCCGCAGGCTTCAAGGTCAAGGGCAATCGTCTAAAACAAACGTCCGGCCTGTACACGCCATCAATAAAAACACATTTAATACCTTTTCTCACCCCATAGAGCATTTTTTTATTTTTCAAACCTGTATTTTCTATCTCGTAATTTTGGTATTTTGTTATTTTACTATTGTATACCTTAGATC
Organism: Meconema thalassinum; assembly: GCA_946902985.2. Lineage (NCBI taxonomy): Eukaryota > Metazoa > Arthropoda > Insecta > Orthoptera > Tettigoniidae > Meconema > Meconema thalassinum. The sequence goes on from OX336389.2 coordinate 517,302,960, forward strand.
TCACTGTTTTTGTATTATTATTATTTGATATAACATTGCAACCCTTCACACAGGTATTCACACTTTGTAATCTACACATTTTCCTGACACGCATGGTAACATGACATTGTATATTTTCTATTTCTATCCTTATAATCACACATTGCAGAACTTATAAAACATATTGTTAACATTTTCATCTTCATCATCATATAAATGATACATAATATTGTTCCGCCCTTAAACCTACCCTACCTGAGTACACACTACGATTGCACAACTCCAGCACCAATGCATACACGCACATCCACGCTTTCTACATGACAATTCAGCTACACAATCTACACAATCAGGACCGGAAGAAGAAAGAAGAGAGAAGACGACGGGTGAAAGAATAGAGAAGATGACGCCGCCCCTAACACTACACTAATCTGTGGGGACACAGATTTAGCCAAGAGGGAGAGTTGTTATACCCTGAGGCCCCATATGGTCCTCACAGGGTACATCTATCTATCTATAACTACACTACAACTACCCCCCCCCCCCCTGTGTCTGCCCCCTACTCAACCCGCTTCACCCCAATCTCACACCCCAAGCTACAAAACAAGCATCAACTACAACCGTTCACCCTATATAAATTACAACATTTCATAGCAAGTTGGCTACAGCCATGTGCCAACTCTTGCCCAATTTTCACGACGCTTACCAACACACGAACAGAAGGTACTACTGTCGGCGCAGAAATTATGTGCACCCGAGTTTGGAGATAAATAGCAACACAACCGAAAGGCCTACAGAAAAACAAATAACATCACCTTTTTCCGTGTTTATTTCTGCGTTGATTGATGATAAAGGAAGTTTTTTGGAACTTATTTTAATATCCCTTATGGCAGGTATAACGTAAAATGTACCGGTTTTTTGCGGGGTTGGAGCGAAGTGTCGACTTTAGAGACTCACAACTCTTAACTGAATTGTGCTACAGCACCCAACTTTGGATATGAGTTAGTCAGATGTGTTTTCTGTGTATATGTGAAGTTTCAAAATTTGATCTCCAACACAAACAACGCAACAATCAATTATGTAAAAGGCTCGTATTTCGAAACTGGACTCCCGCAGAAGTTCGTTCTTGGGTGCGTTGTAATCCACATATAATAACCGTTTGCGATATGTAAATATCAGTGATCTAAATAAATGGGTTTAGTTTATATGGATTGATATTTATTATGCGTTTGGTGACTGTTGTTGGCAGGCGAAAGCCGCAGGAAAGTTCGTGCGCTGTTGCCGCATTCATTGCCCGCTTAGCGCTGTTTCGGCACAGAGCATGTTCAAGTTAAATGTATTTCGTTTTCACATTTCCCATCAGCTTTTCTCAAAAGGGCTTTGGGTCTTCAACGGCAGCTTAAATTTTTTTTCTCACTTTTTTTTTTCAATTTTCTATTTATAATTTCATAAAATATGCAGTGTTTACATGACAAACATCTCGGAAAGTTATCAGTTATCGTCATCTGATTGAGTGTGATCATCCAAAGTAAAATGTTGTGTGACCTCATCCTCACTATCTGAAGAGCTGTTCAAATCAATTATTAGGGGTTCGACTTGAGGTATTTCTTGAGACAGGTGATATTTTTCCAGTAGAAATCTTCATTTTTTATAGCGTGCCCCATACATTTCTGGAAACTACACATTAAGACAATGCCAGAGATACTAAGATAAACAGTGACTCACTGATGTGTATAAATACTTCCTTTGACATATCTTAAGGCCCGAGTTCAAGAGTGGATGTTGACACTGGCTAAGAATGCCATCTTTCCGTTATCCAAGGCCACTCATCCAAGGATGACAAAATATGTCTTTGATATAATTTATTTATTTTTATTGTTTTATTTTGTACTCGCTAAATATTCAGAGTTCGTCTGAATTAAATTGCTTCCTTTCTTCTTCTTCTTTTCGAATCACCCACTTTGGGGTACGTCAGATCAATCACTTCTTAGATGCTTGTGCTCTCCTTTTCTCCCAATACTTCTTCATTCTCTCTGATCTCCTCTTTCTTTCCTCTTGTGATATCTGCATCGGTTTTCTGGAGACGGCTCTGGCTTGGAACTTCTTGGTGTTGTCTTTGGTCACGGTTTTGGCTGTACCATTCATCAACATGATTTCAGTAATCTGAAGCTCTCGCAGGTCCTATTCCACTTCCGTAAACCAATTAGGTTTGATCTTCTTTTTGGAAAAGAAGTCAAAGATTTTCTTGGTTAATCGGGCAGGATTCATCCGGTAGATGTGTCCATAGAAATCAATCCTCCTTTTCCGTATGGTATCTGAAAATCTCTCCGACTTCATATACAGGGTGTCATTCCTATAGAAAATTTGTTTGTTATTTTGGAATTTAGGACCTATGATCTTCCTCAAAATTTTTCTTTCTTTGATTTCCAATTTTTCCATTTGCCCTTGTCTCCTCAAGACTAGTGTTTCTGCTGCAAAGAGTGCTTCTGGCTTAATTACGGTGTTATAATGCCTGATTTTAGTGTTCCAGGAGAGGGTTTTCTTATTGTATGTATTTTTGGTTTTCTGGAAGGCTAGTTCCATTTTGATTCTTCTCGCCTCCATTGTTTTTCCTTCAAGGTTATTCCAGTCGATCCATTCTCCTAAGTATTTGAAACTATTAACCACCTCGATTTTATTAGCTCCTACTGTAACTCTCTTGGGCACATCCAAACTATTTGACATAATTTTCGTTTTTTCAAAGGAAATCTTAAGTCCTATTTTCCGCGCCATCTCTTGTAATTCTGTGATTTGTTCTTTGGTTTCCTCCCATGTTTCTGCGAGCAGCGCCAAGTCGTCAGCAAAGGCCAAACACTTAATCGTGATTCCTTTGTTTTTTGTTCCTAGACGTATTCCCCCTCGTGTTTTTGCATTCCATTCTCTCATAACTTTTTCAAGTGCACAGTTAAACAACAGGGGGGAGACCATCCCCCTGCCGGACCCCTGTTCTGATCTCGAATGGATCAGACAGTTCACCCATGAATCTAACTTTAGAGGACGTATTCGTGAGCGTCTCCTTTATGAGGGCTAGGGTTTTCCTGTCCAGGCCAAACTCTTCCAAAATATTGAGCAACGACTCTCTGTCGATGGAATCGTAAGCTTTTTGGAAGTCTACAAAGGTCACTATATACGGTTTCACCCTCTGCTTCTGGTACGCTATAATGTTTCTTAGATTTAAAATTTGTTCAGCGCAAGATCTCCCCTTTCTAAACCCTGCTTGATACTCCCCAAGTTGGCAGTCCAACTGTGGTTCTGCTCTTTCTAATAACGCTCTTGAAAATATCTTGTATGTCACGTCCAACAGTGAGATCCCTCGGTAATTGCTAGGATCCGATTTCGAACCTTTTTTGTGAAGAGGGTGTATCAGGGCCATTTTCCAGTCCACTGGAATGGTCTCTGTCTTCCATATCTCCTCAAAAAGCTTTTGTAGTGAGCCAATCGCATCTTCACTGGCATACTTCCATAATTCAGCTGTTATCTGATTTTCTCCAGATGCCTTGAAATTTTCCATACGAGTTAGTATCTTCTGAATCTCTCTTTCAGACTGGAATCATGGCTGGGAGAAGATTTTGGTCCACAATCGAAATACATCTTTTGGAGTGGTTCATCGCAATTTAGGAGTTCTTTAAAGTAGCCGGCTAGAATTTTACAGTTACCCCTGTTATTATATGCCACGTTCCCGTTTTCGTCCTGAAGTTGGAGAGTTGGGGGGTCATATCTGCTTAGGTTTTCCTTGAACACTCGATAATAGTTTCTCATATTGTTCTTCGCAAAGTCATCATTTATCTTCCTGAGTAGTTGGTCGCCGTGCTCCTTCTTTACTTTCTTGATCCCCTTGGACACCATCTTCCTGGTTTCCACAAAGTGTTGCCAGGTACTCTCGTCCTTTTTGGTTTGCCAAACGTGCCACGCCTTCTTCCTCAGATCAAGTAGTCTGTCACACTCGTTGTTCCACCATCTATGCTTCTTCGTCTTTGTAACAGGAGCAAGTTGTTCTGCCTTGGTTAGAAGACTCTTCTCCATCTGTCTCCAGTCCTGGCCTTCTAGGTCTCTGGTTAATGTGTCCCATTCTTCCATGTTCTCCTTAATTTTGTTTGGTTCATATCTTCTTCGTATACGGTTGTTCCTTTGAAAGTTACTCCTAGGAATAATCTTCAGTTTAACTTTTGACAAGTAGTGGTCTGAGTCAAGGTTAGCTCCTTGGAGAACCCTAACATTTTGAATTTCCTTATGAAACTTCCGCTTTATTGCAACATGGTCCAACTGGAATTCTCCGAGGAGGGGATTAGGTGATATCGATGTCTTCTGTTTTCTCGGTAGTTTCTTAAAGCTAGTCGATTTTAAGACCAAGTTACGTGCCTGACATAATTCAATGAGCCTGACACCATTTTGGTTCGTTCTGTTATGTGCCGGGTAGCATCCCACTATATGCCTGAAATTCTTTTCTCTCCCCACTTGGACGTTAAAATCCCCTAAAAGGATGACGTTATTTTTGTCTGGGATCTTCTGGATCGTATCGTCTAGTTTATCCCAGAAAAGTTCTACTTTTACCTTATCCTTTTTGTTGTCGATGTTTATAGGGGCATGAATATTCACAATTGTATAAACTTTGTTGGTCGACTTGAACGTGAGTGTGGATAGCCTTTCAGAGGTGGACTCGAAGCTTATGATGGAGTCTAGTATTTTCTTGTCAACTATGAATCCTGTCCCAAGATGAGGAACATTCTTCATTACTCTGGCCCCTGGTTTCCCCTTGAGTATCCTGAATCCTCCCGATTCAAAGCTGTTCTCATCTAGGAATCTGGTCTCTTGCACAGCCGTTATGATAATTCTATGTTCATTTAGTGTGTCTGTTAGAGTCTTAAGTTTCCCCACTTTCAAAAGTGAATTTGCATTAAAAGTGGCTAGGTAGTTTATTTTCCTGTATTTTATTGTGTTCGAAGTTCCAAGACGCTCCGACTCGTCTTTGTGTGACATTGCAGACTCCCCAGTTGCTTCCTTTACTAAACACTAATAAAATAATTGTTATGAACAGACATGCTACAATATAATAACATATAATTTCCTTTTCTTATTCATTTTGGTACGAACGTGTGAATGAATTAGTGTGTGCATGTCTACCCCTTATTATTCCCGTTTCCAACGGGTTCGGGGATGAGATGCGATGAAATTGTATGTGGCCAACGGCTTTTACGGCCGGATGTCCTTCCTGACGCCAAACTCATGAGAGGAGTTAATGAGAGTTGAAATGAATGAATATGAATGTAACTGGGCAAGAATGTGGAAGGAAGCGGCCGTGGCCTGTCAGAACATACCGTCCCAGCATTTGCCTGGAGTTGAAAATGGGGAAACTTGTGAATTAATTAGTAGTTGTTAATTATTATCAATATTTTTATTTACTTATGTATTAATTTATTGATTGATTGCCACGTCATGGTCCAGGGACTGTCTTTCTCTGTTTTTCTTGTATTTTATTACCGCCGAGATTCATCTTAATAGTAATTAACGTACAGTATACAAAATAAAATATTTAATGACTCTCCACCACTAAAATCCACGGAACACAAAGCGCAAGTGAAAAGGCATGCTGCCAGACACCATTTCACAAAACGTCCTACAGGTGGCGTAGTACAAGCTTTTTCAACTTCTTAATATAAATGTAGGTACAGTACTACATTCCAAAAGATTTAGCCTACTGTATGACGAAGCAGAGTGAACGAAGTGATGAAAAGTCGGTGGCATACTCGGGCGGGTCAGAGCAAGCTAACGCGACAACACAGAACAAGCTTTCCTGCGGACCTCGTTTGTCAACAACATACACCAAAATCATAATAAATATCAATCCATATAAAATAAACCCATTTATTTAGATCACGGATAGTTACTTATCGCAAACGGTTATTATATGTGGATTACAACGCACCCAAGAACGAAATTCTGCGGGAGTCAAGTTTCGAAATACGAGCCTTTCACATAATTGATTGTTGCGTTGTTTGTGTTGGAGATCAAATTTTGAAACTTCACATATACACAGAAAGCATATCTGACTAGAACATATCCAAAGTTGGGTGCTGTAGCACAACTGATTTAAGAGTTGTGAGTCTATAAAGTCGACACTTCGCTCGAATCCCGCAAAGAACCGGTATTTTTTACGTTATACCTGTCATAAGGGATATTAAAATAAGTTCCTAAAAACTACCTTTATCATCAATCAACGCAGAAATAAACAAGGAAAAAGGTGATGTCACTTGTTTTTCTGTAGGCCTTTCGGTTGTGTTGCTATTTATCTCCGAACTCGGGTGCACATAATTTCTGCGCCGACAGTAAGTGGGTCAACGATGTGCCTACCAGCTTATTCAGCACTCATCATTGTTATAAATAGTTCCTTCCCCCAAGGGAGCAGAGACACGAGCTGTATGCCTGTCTATCTACGACGCTGCCGTCACCCACACCGTTTACGCATCTGCATTGGGTAAGTGTGTACGAAGGGTAATTCCCTTACTTCCTATCACCTCCACACCTCTAAAAACATTATAATCACTCACGCCACCTAATACCAGTTATTGTTGCACTGAACATTACCAGTGAAGTCTGTTCACACTGTCACGTCTATTAATTAAACATTTCACATTTAGTCACAACTTGATTTCCGACCACTTTATTAAAATCCTACCTCAATCCACCGCTCGTTAATTAGCAGCCAGATTCTGCTTAGGTCAGGTCGGCCGCTGCCTGACACGACCTTGCCAGCAGGGCTATTCTCAGGCGCTTGTGCAAAGTCAACCACTCAGCACTTCTCTGAACTTATCTGCAGCGCTGGCCTGTATTCTCAAGTCCGCTAGCCACTACATTTACTTAGGAAATCGGCGCATCTAAGTAAGCAACCGTTAGGACCCTTCAACCCCCCATTTGACATTAGAATCGTCAAGTACTCCGAGAGCGACCCCCATAAGTGATTTGACCGTCTATCTCATTTCCACACGCAATTACACAGTTACTACCTTTCCACACCCCTTTACAACTAAGTTGCAGCCCTTAAAAGCTACAACAATATTTCAACTCCCCTCACAAAGAGGTATTTGTCGTGCGCTCCACTCTGTGTCTGGCATTTGGCTGTACATATCGCAGCTAAGCGAGAATTTTGATGTTTATTGCCAGCAAACATGAACTCTGCCTGTTGTGCATGCGTGTCCAACTTTTCCGTTGTGTTGTTGGGACAACTGCCAAGATCACAGACCATGACCTGAGTCACAGATTGCCCTACCAGAGCCAAGACATCACAGCGATTCTTCGTTCGACCACAGAGTGGCAGCACTGGCCACACGTAATGAGACCATAGGGGGTAGCGATAGCACTTTAGAGGGAATCGCTCAAAGCAAACGGTGGAGGGGGAATAGAGGAAGCCATCAGCTGTTCCTCCAGAGGGTCTTTTAATACTCCCAACTTAAATATTTTATAGCGACATTTTGTAAATCGATGAACTAGAAGAATTATATTATTTATGCTGACTAAGTAAGACCATGATATTGTGATTTTCTTTAATTAAAAAATGTGTAATTTGTAAATTTCACTACGTTTATAGCATAATAACATGTAATTTGCATTACGGCGTTGCTGGTTTCATTTTAATGCTTTTGGTAACACTGAGACACTGTCTAAGGGTTGCAAGACCTTGACGTGGTGAGAGTGCTTGCGAGGTCTAATGATCCTTAGCATAGCTACTGGCATGGCCTCCCTTGCCGGACAGGCCAAAGGTGTAGATCCAGACTAAGAAGCAACCCAAGAAGATTTCCAACGACTCCAAATGCGGAAGAGGAGTGAGAGTCCCAACGAACGAGGAGGCGGAAGAGACACTTCAGGATAGGGAGGCGCAGACGAGGCTCCAAAGCCATGGTCTAGAGGTTGGATGCCTCGAGAACAATATCCCCATTGTCTGGTAGAGGTTAGGCGTGAGGTTAACAGCCTTACCCTGTAAAAAAATATCTTGTTGTGAAGGACCAAACACAGAATAAACCGGACGGATATTTTGAACGACGACCAAAGCAAGTTAAAAGGACAAGCATAAGGAAAATGGACATAAAAATGGCTTCTTGGAATGTAAGAACGGTGTTACAACCAGGGAAGATGCATGCAATTGGGAGAGAGATTAGTAAATTTGGATTGGATTTAGTGGCGCTACAAGATATAAGATGGAATGGAAGAGGAGGAATTGATAAGAAAGATTTTATTTTATAGTGGACCAGAAAGAAGAACAGATTATTCGGTACGTGATTTATTGTAAAACAGAGAATAAGGAAAAGTGTCCTAGGATTTGAACCTATATCTGATAATATATGTAAACGTAAGATTGAAAGGGCACTTTAGAAGCATGATAATTATCTCAGCACATGCACCAACAGAGGATGCAGAAGAGGATTGTAAAGATGAGTTTTATGACGAACTAACGAGAGTAATTTACAGCGCGCCCAGAAAATGGACCTGTTGCTTAGTTTTGGTGACTTCAATGCAAAGATTGGACGTGAAGACTTTATGAACCAGGTGGCAGGATGATATTCATTACATGATGAGACAAGTAGAAATGGTATATTGCTTGGCCAGTTGGCTGCAGCAAATAATTTGGTTATTCGGAGCACCTATTTCAATCATAAGAACTTCCATAAGGGCACGTGGCAGGTGCCCGGAAGTGACCATGTGAACCAAATAGACCATGTCTTGGTGGGAGCAAGACACATTTCGTCCGTTATTGATGTGCGTGCCTGAAGAGGACCCCATTGGAATTTGGACCATTTCTTGGTCAAAGCTGTAATAAGGCAAAAACTATCTAATGCACAGACGAGACAACCATCAGAATGAAAGAAGTGGAACTAAAAAGCTCTGAACGACCCAAGAAAAGTAAACAAATTTAAAGAGGAGATTAAAAGGCGACTACAGACAACAAATGCTATGGATACCGAAGAGTAATGGGAAGATATTAAGTCAGCAATTCAAGAAAGTGCTCAGGTAGTATTAGGAATTAATGAGAGAGTAAAGAATGAATGGTTCGATAAAGAATATGAAGAGGCAATGGACAAGAAAAATGAAGCAAGGAAGTTAATGTTACAAAGAGATACAAGGCAAAGTAGAGAAAGATACAAGGCATATAGGAGAAAAGAAACTATGTAAAAAGAAAAAGAAGGAAATGTTAATGAGAAAGTTAGATGGAAGAGAAGAGAGAAGACAACAAAACAAAGTGAGGAAATTTTATACAGAAGTTACCTGGTTCAGGAAAGGATATCAACCTAGGCTTACTGGATGTCGAGACAAGCAGGGGAAAATATTAGACGACGACGATGATATTATCAATAGATGGATGGGACATTTTGAAGAGTTATTAAATTTAAGGACTGAAGAAGAATGTGATACACATCCAAAGTTATTGAATTTAGAACCACATATAGAAACACCAACCAATCATGAAGTGCAGGAAGCCATTGAGAGACAAAGAAACAATAAAGCCCTGGGGGAGGATGGATTTACAAGAGAGATGTTAAATATCTCGGGACAAGAAATTATATCTGAAATATATAATCTTGTCGTCAAGATATGGGAGGAAGAGAATATGCCATCTCGGTGGAACATCGGAATAATTTTTCCCGTACATAAGAAAGGAGATAAGTATAATTGTGCAAATTGCCGAGGAATTACATTACTGAATATCGTCTATAAAGTGTTTTCCAATGTGCTATTAAAGAAGTTGCAGATCTACTATGAGGAAATGGTAGGGGAATGTCAATGTGGGTTCCGCAAGAATAGAAGTAATATTGATCAAATCTTCGTTGTTAGACAAGCGATGGAAAAATGTTATGAACACAACGTAGATCTTCATTTGTTGTTTGTAGTATTGACAGGGAAGGATTGTACGGATATATGGAACAGAAAGGAATTCCCGGAAAACTAATAAGATTACCGAGAATAACCGCAGAAAATGCTAAAGCCAAAGTAAAGGTGCAGGGTAAACATGGTGCTGAATTTTCCTTGGAAAGAGGTGTACTTGTCAGCTTTGCTATTCAACTTGGCTTTAAATAAAGTATTGGAGAAATGGAAGGAGCAAATAATCTATACTAATATAATAAAGCTGACTTAAATTGCTTGGGATTCGCAGATGACTTAGCGTTACTGGCTAATAATATTCAAGGAGCCAGAAATCAAATAATAAGCCTACAAAATATAGCACAAAAAATTGGACTTCAGATATCATTAGGAAAGACAGAGATAATGGTAGCAAATCCACTTGTAATCAATCACATAATAGTAAATATCAAGAAAGTTAAAATAGTGAAGCAATTTAAATACTTAAGATAAATTATAACTTACAACTTGGATGAGAAACCTGCATGGCAAGAAGGAAAGCTAATAAAATGATAAAAGCCCAAAAGTTAACATGGTCTACATATAAAAGAAAATTTCTATCAATCACAACAAAATTAAAACATTACAAGACAGTGGTTCAACCAGAGGTGACCTATGGAAGCGAAACTCTTTTTTAAAGTTACTCAGAAAAACAGAATCGACAAAATTTTAAAAGTAGAAAGAAGAATACCTAGAACATGCTTAAATAAAAAAATATCAGAAAGATAGACAATGGCGGATAGTACCAAACGAAGTGGTATACAGAGAACTGGAGCCCATCACTGTTACGATTCGGAAGAAACGGATTTCTTTTTTTTGGTCACATTATGAGGACACTGGAAAACAGATTACAGTATCTAGAAAAATTGTAGAGAAACTTTGGAATATGAAACAAGTAGGATGGATTAAGGAAATTAGAGAAGATATGAAAGAATTAGAAATAATCGTAGATGACTTGCAAAACAAAACAAAAACTGTAAGATATAAAATTAGAGTTTTCAAGGAAAAATAGACAAACGTCACACAGTAAAAAGGGTATTTACAGATGAGGAATACCAAACCGACAGCAGTGGCTACGCTGGCTAAAGCGCAGCATTAGGTCATGGGGCCAAGCTCTCTGCTGACTCGGTAGACGCGTGGGTTCGAGCCCCACCGTCGGCCGTCCTTGAAATGGTTTTCCATGGTTTCCCCATTTTCAACACCAGGCAAATGCTGGGACGGTACCTTCTGACAGGCCACGGCCGCTTCCTTCCACATCCTTGCCCAGTTTCATTCACCATCATTCATTTCATCTCTCATTAACTCCTCTCATGTGGTTGGCGTCAGGAAGGGCATCCGGCCGTAAAATCCATCCGCCACAAAGACTTCATCGCATCTCATCCCCGACCCCGTTGGAAAACGGGAATAATAAGGGGTAGACATACATTATATACAGATGAGGAACACCTGAGAAGATCAGAGCGAATGAAAAACTACTGGATAACTCGGAAAGAAAACTTACTGAAGAAGAGGACCAAGAAACGATAGACTGAAGTGGTCCAATGAGGCCGTAGAAGAAGAAGGAGAAGAAGAAGTATTGTGTTTGCTTAAACGCACTAATCTCTGAAATTACCAGTCGGATTCGAAAAATTCTTTTTGTATATGATAGTCAGATTCAAGGAGGAATAGTTTAGGCTATGTAGCATTAGGCTACACCTCTCAGGTGAGCTTAAAGATTGATTTTTGTTCAGTAAATCGGAAGAACAAGCGCTCCCGAACTGCTTGATCCGCGTGCGCTGGCGTTATGCTTAGTGATACATACACCGTTTCACCGATCTGAACCAAAATTTGTATATTTACCCTTCGGAACCCTGCGGGTAACACTGTCCACTTAAAAATTCGAACAGGCCACTCCATTCCCTGCATTTAGGCCCTTTGGCAGAAATCTACACCGTTTCACCTATCTGAACCAAAATTTGTATACTTACCCTTTGGAACCCTGCGAGTAACACTGTCTACATAAAATTTATGACAGACCAGTCCATTCCCTGCATTTAGGCCCTTTGGCACAAATCTACACCGTTTCACCGATATGAACCAAAATTTGTATACTTACCCTTTGGAACCCTGCGGGTGACACTGTCCACTTTAAATTTCGGACAGACCACTCCATTCCCTGTATTTAGGCCCTTTATCACAAATCTACACCGTTCCTCCTAATTGCACCAAATTTTACATACACTTTGAAACCCTGCTGGTAACACTGTCCACTTGATATTTTGGACAACGCTTTCCCTACATTTAGAATAAGAGTCAAAATGAACTTGAAAACCGCGTATTAAGGCCCTAGATCCTTTCATGTCCGTAGTAGTGCAACTGTAAGAGTATTTTAATAAGTCTATTGTTGACTGGCAATTCGGGCTGCATCACGTCGCCCCTATCAGTGTTCTGGTGCAGAATTGCGAAAATCGTTAAATCTTGCGCTGCTTTTAAATTGCAGTCACGGGTTATCGTCATGAAAATATTATGCCTCTGTACAAGTGCAATGGTATTGGTGCAGTACATTGAGGTTATCAGCTGCAATAAGCATTGGTGCTTTCAAATTTACCTTCATTTATTCCGAACCTTATCGATGGGCACTATGTGGCGATAAATGACACTATTACTACCTCAGGAGCTCGGGACAGCCGAAGTTTTCCAAAGTGTTCTGATTATTTTCCTACGGCACTATGCGACAAAAGACGACACTATTGGTCTCTACATTTCTAACAACCAATGAGACATAGGCCCTAGGCAGTGTCTTTTATTTCACTTACTCCTCTTTCTAATCATTTTTTAAAATTCGTTTTTGAATTGCATGTGTCAGTGCTGTAGTTAGTAAATAGCCGCTTCCCTATTCATTATTATCATTACGGGAAAGTGACCTGAGTGTTTCGTCCATTATACTGTACTACTTATCACCCTCACTACAACTACCACCACCACCACCACCACCACCACCACAAAAAGTTATATTTTTAAAATATTTTTTTTTCTCTTAATTTAAGTATCATGTGCCACTTCTGTAGTAGTATTCATTATCATCCATAAAACAAATAAATCCACCGGGTGAAGCTGGGCACTCCTGCTAGTATAGTATATAAATCAACCCAAATGTGTGCCTATGCTGATGATGTAGTATTGATATCGAGAAGACCAGACTATTTAAAGGAGATGTTTGAAGAGATGAAGAAGGAAGGGGAAAAATGGGTCTAAATTTGAACGCGGACAAAACAAAGTGCATGCACCTAACATCTGTTGAACGGTGAAGAAACTGTGATAATTTAATAATACACTCCTGCACATTTGAAAATGTCGTAAATTTTGAGTATTTGGGTGTTCTAGTTAATAATAAAAACAAAGTGAGTGAAGAAATAAATCGAAGGATTATTAATGGAAACAGCCCGTTTTGCCAATCTGAAACTCATTAATTCGCAATTGTTGTCGCCTAAAACAAAACTCAAAATTTACAAGACTTTGATCAGACCAGTGTTAACTTATGGCTCAGAAACATGGAATATGTTGGTTCAGGATTGCAATAAACTTAGGGTGTTTGAGAGGAAAATAATATGGAGAATGTATGGTGCTGTATTGGATAGAGGAGAATGGAGGTTAACAACTAATAGGGAAATAGATGAAATCCTTAAAAACGAAGACATTGTTCGATATATAAAATCACAAAGACTGGGCCACATTGAAAGGATGGAAGACAAAAAAAAAAAAAAAAAGATTATATATAAAGCCAGAATGGAAAGAAGACGACGCCCTGGTAGACCAAGGAATCGATGGAAAGATGAAGTGGAGGTGGACTTGCAAACAATTAATGTATGACCCTGGAGAACAGCTGTGTAACATAGAGATCGATGAAAATCTGTGGTAGGGGAGGCCAAAGCTCACATCGGGCTGTAGTGCCAATGAAGGAGAAGAAGAAGAAGGTAACAGTGAGAAGTTCTGTTTCAGCGCACGCATACCAATTGTTTTTGAGTTCCCTGAATATTTTGTCATTGAAGGTGTTATTGTGTGTTCAATTAATGTGTGTTGAGTATACTCAGTGGAGAGCTTCTTGAGTGTTTCTGAGCTAGTGTTTCTATAAATTATGTTAATAGTTTTACTTTTTAGAAGGGGGTGGGTTTCAGCACACAATTGGTTTTCTGCACCAGCCGCCACTGATTTACGAACAGGTTATATAGTGTAGGTGAGATAATACTGCCTTGAGGAATACCCTGTGTTCCTTCTGATGTGTCACTGATAGTGTTATTGATCATAACTGCTGTTTCCCTGTATTCTTAAGATAGCTTTCAAATAGTTTGTAAGTCGTACCTCTTATACCAATATTGTGTAATTTAGCGAGTAATTTATTGTGATTTATAGCGTCAAATGCTTTAGAAAAGTCAAGAAAAAGTACCATAATATAATTGTTCTTATTTAAAGCATTATTTATTATATTGTCAAATTCAGCCAGAAGTAGTTGAGTACTTTTCCCCTTCCTAAAACCATACGTCCCTTTAAAATATATTTATTTAGGAAACTGTTGAAGCCTCCGTGGCTTAGGCGGCAGCATGCCGGCCTCTCACCGCTGGGTCCGTGGTTCAAATCCCGGTCACTCCATGTGAGATCTGTGCGGGACAAAACGGAGGCAGGCAGGTTTTTCTCCGGGTACTCCGGTTTTCCCTGTCAATATTTCATTCCAGCAACACTCTCCACTATCATTTCATTTCATCTGTCATGCATTTAATCATTGCCCCAGAGGAGTATATTCAAGCGTATATCGTCTGCACCGGGCGAATTGTCTGTTCATAATACCTTAATTTATGTTCCCTACTTCATGTTCATCAGTTTCAAGTAACTTGAAAGAATTCATTAATGTGTTTTTATTCGAATGCCATGTGTTGATATTACAGTTATGAGCTAGACTGTTTATTTTTTCACTAAGAGTACGGTACTATTGAATTTATTGACTATCACTTCATTAGTATAATGTATTCTTAATTGTTTGTTTATGACTTCATTGACAGTTTGGGTTTTCCGATCCTTGATAACTTTCCACATTCCTTTATTATCATTTTTGCAATTATTTATCTTATTTTTATTGATGTTTTGTTTATTAGTTTATTTAATTTGTTTCTGATTGCTTTGTATTAATTTTTTATTGCAATATTATCCTCGTTTCTGAGCATTGTTTTGTAAAGTCTGTCTCTTATCTTATATTGTATTTTTAGGTCATCAGTGAACCATTGTTTGTTTTTTCTTTGTTTATATTATTTTTTATTGCAATATTATCCTCGTTTCTGAGCATTGTTTTGTAAAGTCTGTCTCTTTTCTTATATTGTATTTTTAGGTCATCAGTGAACCATTGTTTGTTTTTTCTTTGTTGATGTGTGGTTATGTAAGATGCTTTCTGGTAGGTTTCCTCAAATTTGGTTGTTATATATGTCATTAAGATCTTTTAATTCAAGGCAATCTGTCCAGTCTGTGTTGTTAAGGCCTGTGTGTATTATAGTATCGTTCATTAGCGTAATGATGATAATTGTTGTTTTAAGGGGCTAATTGTATTTCATCATTTTTTGGCCAACTACCTGCATATGTTATTTAGTGGTCCGAGATGTCTGATTGTATGACTGCAGAAGTATATTCATCTAGTCTGCTACGTATAGTAGCCTATATGTGATCAATACCTGTTCTCGAGTCTAAATTTGGATCATAACAAGTACATTTAGTATGAGCCTCCGTGGCTTAGGCGGCAGCACGCCGGCCTCTCACCGCTGGGTCCGTGGTTCAAATCCCGGTCACTCCATGTGAGATCTGTGCTGGACAAAACTGAGGCAGACAGGTTTTTCTCCGGGTACTCCGGTTTTCCCTGTCAATATTTCATTCCAGCAACACTCTCCACTATCATTTCATTTCATCTATCATTCATTTAATCATTGCCCCCAGAGGAGTGCGTCAGGTCTCGGCAGCCGGCACAGTTCATATCCTCGCCGCTAGATGGGGGCTTCATTCATTCCATTCCTGACCCGGTTGGAGACTGGAAGCAGGCTGTGGATTTTCATTTTCAACAAGTACATTTAGTGATAAGTGATAGGAAACCATACGTTGCCATAATATTTGTATACTTAATAGCTGTCAAACTGATGTCATTAGATAAAGTATCAATGTTGATATCTCCTAAAATACTTATTGGTATGTTGTGTTATATGTGACTCCAGTTCTTCAAGAAAGTTATTTATGTTGTGCTAGGTGGTCTGTAAATGCATGTTAATACAATTTTTTTTGTTCATGTGGAGTATTTCTATTGCCATAGATTCATGAGTATTGGAAATATATGATTTGTTTGTTCTAATAGCAATGTTTTTCTTTACATATATGGCTATGCCTCCTCCTTTACGATTAGTTCGATTACAAAATAAAACATAAAAATTATTGAAATTAAATAGGTAATTATTAGATTCAAGTACAGTATGTTAATTTCTGTTAGCAAATAATATCCAGATCAATAATTTTCTTACCTAAGGTTATGGTTAAATAATCCCAGTTTTTATATAGATTGAATATTTAGAGATATAATAATAATTATAATAATAGTAATAATAATAATAATAATAATGGCATGTGGCATCCATAGAGGCCAGGTTTAGATCTTTCAAGTTGACATCTGCAGGCTACTCTGCACGTCGTATGTTGGAAGGATGTCTGAATTGATAAGGAGGTCGGAGAATAATTTGTCTCCATAACCCCCTCCAAAATATTCCAGACAAAATTCTATAGCAACATATGTCTCACTGTGTTATATCGAGCTTCTGTCATGGCTTACCCAAGTGCTGAGACTGCAAGGGGAAGAAGCTAGAGCAAGTCCCGAGATCAGAAGAAGTTTCAATTCCTGTGCCCATCGTTAGTGTAGTTCTTCCCTGAGTAGAATACTTTTCTATGCTTTGAATATTGCGTAATCGCGAGGACATATTGCATCATCATGACATCATCTGATAGCCATGCGGATGTGAGCACGTGCAGCGTGCACGTGCACATGTTAGCGTGCGAAGAGGTCGACCTTTAACCGCTTGAAGCAGATAACCTTTGGGTAACCGCTTGAAGCAGATAACCTTTGACTTATTTATGCGATGGAGATAAAAATTAATGGGTGTTGACGTCATCTGATACCCATGCAAGTTTGCAGCTGTGCGAGCGATCACGTGATATGTCTGCAGTGTTCGCGTGAGACGTGGTTGACATTTATCGTCATTGGGTAAGAATGTAATCTTTGACTTCTTGAAGTAATAGTGATAAGAATATAATGAGATGATTGCGTCAGAAGCTTGTTTTGTAGCATTTGGTTTCTTGAGTGTAGGTGGGGGTGAAGGATATATAAATGCATGTGTGCGTGGATGAGTTTAACTTCTACGTTTGAGCGAAGAGAGTGTGTGTGTGTGAAAGAAATAAAGAAAGTGAACGACGAGGAACAAATTGTGTGTGATGGATGTTCTAACGAAGTTCAATAACTTAGCCACTTGCGTTGAGTATTCTAATAAGAAACTATCAAAACTAATCATTGATTTACCGTATGTGGTCCAAATTATTCGGGCTGTGGAGACGAGATTTGGAAGAAAAATAGTGGTGGACATTATCATTGAAGGTGAAATAACAAGTGTATTTCTACCAGCAGTATTTGCAAAACTAAGCGCATCAGAGATCGATGAACTAAACTCACTTAGAGGCAAACTGATGTTGGTGTATTTGGGGTTGAAGAACCGCTCACATCACGTTGTTTTAAAACTGTAAATTTTTGGTGAGTATATATATGCAGATTATATATGTATTGATTGATATAACGAATTATATATATATTTAGTTGCTTATTATTTCTTAATTTGTTTAATTTTTTTCAGATTATCTAAAAACTAATAAAAGGAACAGCAAAATGAAGTGGAAAACTGTTAATTTTCTGAGTGGAACTGAACATCGATCGCACCCGGTAATAGAGTATCATCGCGTATGCTTTCATCAGTCTGAAGAAGAAGAAGAAGAAGAAGAAGGAGAAGAAGATGATAATGAGGTGAGTCATAATGAGAAAGAAGCTTGTTTTAACAAATGGACATCTTCGAGTGGAATTTCAACATTTTCAGTCTACGTTACTAATGTTAGCAAATCAGATGATAGTCAGCGAGAGGTGACAGAAACAGTTCTAAGATATTTGTTACAAGAATTATGTGAAGATGAACATTTTATTTGTTTCTTCGGATACAATTCATTTGATGAGGTTTACAAAATTGAATTTTCCATCACTTGTTTTGAAGTAACAAAATTGAATGAGTATAGAAACAAATTGCTTGGTAAACTTCAGGGTGAATTTCCCTTTGAAGCCATTCATTGTTCGCTGGAGATTACAGGCAGCAATTTATCTCAATGGCCTGAATACACTTTAAAAGATTATAGGTTTATGGTGAGCCGATGTTACAGCAACTGCTGGTGGTGTATTAACAACAGTGCAAATTGGACAATTGCTTATACAACAATGGCAACACCTCCTAGCAAACGTAGAAAGGTTGATATTGTAATACATAATAATAACAGTGAAAATATAAGAAACCAATTGGACAATGCATTTGAAAGTGTTTCTAATTTTAGAAGTGAACTAAACGGTGCTATTTCAATATCATACCAAATTGCGGAATACACTCAAACGGACTTGATTGAGAACAGTGATGAGTTGATTGAATGTTGGAGAGTTATTAGCAACCACATATTGCAACAAGCTGTGAATTGTGAAGAAATTACACTTCAAATAAAGGATGAATCTTTCTTAAGCTGTGAGTTAATTGAAACGGCATTCAATTCTAGAGTGTACACACTTGCAGTTTCAAATGTTAAGAATGAGTTTTTGGATCCCCGCGAATTTTTAGCAAATGCTAATATTTGGTTTACAAAGTATGTTAAGAAAGCGTTAACTGTGCTTGCTTTAAAGGTGAATTCAGTTTTGTGTGCGACATATCAGAAACAAAATATTTTGCTGTCAAAAATAAAGTAGTTTTCGAGTATACGGATGTAAATGAATTTTATAATAATCATATCATTGAAGGTACATTGACAAAAATGAGCGAATTTGAAGCAAATGGCTCTGGGTGGGCTTTAGAAAAAATTCATAGTTTGAGAATTAATATAAATAAATATGTTGGATTTCAAGTAGGAATGTCCAATACTAGTAGATTGCCTGATGTAATAGTCAATAAACATGCAGTGCTAAATTTGTATGATACAAAGGAAGCTTGTTTTGCGTGGAGTGTGGTTGCTGGTTTGTATCCAAAAACGCGAAACGTGAATCATCTTTCTTCCTATCCTAATTACAGAGATGTTTTAAATTTAGATGATATTCCAATGCAAATGAAATATTTAATCAAGTTTGAAAATCAAAACAATATTTCTGTGAATGTGTATGGAGCACAATATGATGAAAACAAATGGGTGTGTATGGGAACAAACGAAGTAAAAGGGAAAAAAACATTTACTATTGTACCTTTGTATGTATCAGATAAAGTATATGAAAGGAGTGTGGACTTATTGATGTTGCAGATTGGAAACAGTGAAAGTTATCACTTTTGTTTAGTTAGAAATCTCGCTCGCCTTGTGCGTTCAAGCCTCACTAGCAATTGTAGACGGATTTATATATGTAGACGTTGTTTGTCATATTATTTTCTTGAGGATGAGTTAAATGTTCACTTTGCAGACTGTAAACAGTTTCCTGTTGCAAAAAGCATATTGCCAACTGACGAACAAAGATTTGTTAATTTTACAGAATTTAAATTTAAAGATACAGTTCCATTTATAATTTATGCAGACACTGAATGCGTTTTGTCTCCTATTTCCTCTTGTTTTCCAAATAGTGACATTCCTAACTCTACATTAACCCATAAACATATTCCTTACAGCATTTCTTTATACCTTCATTGTAATTTTGATAGTGATTTGTGCAGTTTTAAACTCTTTAGGGGAAATAATTGCATAGAATTGTTTGTAAAGGAACTTTATAGTATTGTAGATAAACTTCAAACATATTATTTATCAGCTAAACCGATGTTAAAGATGACGGAAAATGAAGAAAGCTTATTTTTGATAAGTAAAATTTGTCATATTTGCGAGAAACCGATTGCAGATAATGAACTCAAAGTACGCGATCATTGTCACATAACTGGAAAATATAGAGGAAGCGCACACAATAGTTGTAATTTAAATTACAAAGTAACAAAGGTTCTGCCTATAGCATTTCATAATCTAACGGCGTATGATGGACATTTTATAATTAAAGAAATTTGTGAGAAACAAGATGGTGAGGTGTTACATAATCCTGGTCATATAAGTTTGTTAGCAATGAATATGGAACGTTATAAAGGGTTTACAAAGCATGTACGGGTTAAGAATGGATTCATTCTGTTAAGATTTATCGATACATATAATTTCTTGTCCTGTTCACTAGATCAATGTTCATCTTCGTTAAGTGAAGATTCAAAGCAAATAACTAGACGTTATTTTAATGATGATGCACAGTTTCGACTTACTGCGAGAAAAGGCGTGTTTCCATATGAATACGTCACAAGTATGAATGTACTTAACGAAACTAAATTACCTGAAATATCCAAGTTTTATAGCAGTCTTTATAATCAAACAATATCGAACGAGGAGTATGAGTTTGCTCAATCGGTGTGGGAAACGTTTTCCTGTCAAACATTAGGAGAATACGCCGATTTGTATTTAAAAGTAGACACACTTCTTTTGGCAGATGTCTTTGAAAATTTTAGATCGAATGGCATGGAGACGTATGGCATTGATGCAGCTCATTTTTACACTGTTCCATCTATGTCTTGGTGTGCAATGAAAAAGATAACCAATGTTCAACTTGAATTGCTTCAAGATATTGATATGTTACACTTTTTTGAACGATCTATTCGAGGAGGTAATGTTCAGTGTATAACACGACATGCGATTGCTAATAATAAGTATATGAAAACTTATGATGAGAAAAAACAAGAGTCCTACATAATGTACTTTGATGTTAATAATTTATATGGAAATGCTATGATGGACTATCTTCCAACAGATGGCTTTAAATGGGTTGCAAATGTTGAAGGGTTTAATGTTTTAAATATTGATGATACTTCAGAAATCGGATATATCTTGGAAGTAGATTTGAGTTATCCTCAAGAGTTACATGACAAACATTCAGATTACCCTCTATGTCCAGAAAAGTTGACAAAGCTAATGGCTACCCTAGATAATAAAGAACGTTATGTTTTGCATTATAGAATGTCAAAGCAATGTATTCAACTAGGAATGAAATTAGAACGTATTCACAGAATAATCGAATTAAATCAGAGTCAATGGCTAAAACCATATATTGATGTGAACACAGAGAAACGAAAACAGGCAAAAAATGATTTTTATTTTATTTTTATAAATTGATGAATAATGCAATTTTTGGTCGTTGACTGATGAATGTGAGGAAGTTAAGGGGCATCAAATGGGTTACCAAATGGCATGGAGCCTATGGTGCTAAGTCTTTAATAGCTTAGGCTAATTTTAAACATAGAATTATATTCGATGAACAATGTATGGTCATTGAGATGAGCAGACTAAAGATTTTTCACAATCAGCCAGTATGTGTTGGTGCATCTATATTAGATTTGTCTAAATGTAAAATGAATGACTTTCATTACAATGTTATTTTAGCAAATCCTGAATCAAATGTGAGGTTGTTATACACAGACACAGATAGTTTTATGTATATATTCTATTATGATATTTATGAGTTCATAAAACAGCATTCAAATTTGTGTGATACTGGAAACTATGAAACAAACAATCCTTTTGGCATTGTCCGACAAAATAAAGGTGAAATTGGTTTAATGAAAGATGAACATGCTGGAAGGATTGTTGAAGAATTTGTGGGGTTAAGACCCAAAATGTATGCAATAAAATTGTGTGATGAAATGAATAGCTTGTGTAAGACTAAAGGCATTAAGAAGAGCGTGAGTAAAACTATGAATATTGATGAGTATCGAAAGTGTCTTTATAACAGAGATCAAGCCAGCAAAGTTCAAGTTTGTATAATTTCAAAATCTCATTCTGTATTTACTGTTTGGCAAAATAAGTTGGCAATTTCATCAAACGATGATAAAAGACACATAACTGAAAACGGAATTGTTACTTTACCGTTTGGTCATTTTTCTCTGAAAAATGATTAGAAACAAATTTGAGATTAAAGCACTTCATCTCTCTTACTTACTTTATTTCTTTCACGCACACACACACTTTTATTCTGTTAATAATACTAATTTTGTGTGTGTTCCTTTGCTTATGAAAAAGAGAATAAATAATAACCCAAATTTTGTGTGTATTATTTACAACTCCTCCCCCACCATTCCCATTTTCCTGAAATATATATATATATATATATATATATATATATATAATTACTTTATATTACTTATCATTTAGTAATGGTGCGTTGTAAGAGGAGCAACTCTGCCACTCAATATAAACGATCAGGAAGTGGATCATTCATTAGTCGTGCACTTAATAAAACTATTGATAATTTACCTGTGGAATTACACATTCCGGGATATGAATATTGTGGACCAGGAACAAAATTAGAAAAGCGATTGAGCCGTGGTGATCCAGGAATAAATATATTAGATAAAGCGTGCAAAGAGCACGACATTGCTTACGCAAATCATAAAGATTCAAACAAAAGAAGAGAGGCTGATGAAATTTTAGCTTCAAAAGCTTGGTCTCGTGTAAAATCTCGTGACGCATCATTAGGAGAGAGAGCGGCTGCACTAACAGTCAGTGGCATAATGAAAGCTAAGTCTAAGCTTGGTGGAGGTAAACGAAAATTAAATATAAAAAAAACAAGAAAAGATTTAAAAAAAGAGCATCGAAAAAGCAAGGTGGTATTTTACCCCTACTTCCGATATTTGCAGCCTTGTCGGGCTTGGGGGGTCTAGCAGGCGGAGCAGCCGGGGTAGCGTCTCCTATAAACAAAGCGAAAGCTGCACAAGAAGAATTAAAAGAAATGAAAAGACACAATCGAATGATAGAAGCAATGCGAGGAAAAGCAGGTCAAGGAATTTATTTAAATCCTCCTGCATACAAAAGATAATTAACCAAATACCAAATAAAGCATTAAGTAATTTCGATTTAGCTAAATACGCACATCAATTAAAGATTCCAAATTTTAGAGGAGTCTTTATGCGAAATACGTTACCAAGACATCCTCGAAAAAATGAAAACTGTATTGTTAACCTTGAACCGATGGTTAAATCGGGTTCACATTGGGTGGCTTTCAGTAAACGAGGTAAATACGTGCATTATTTTGATAGTATCGGTAATTTAAGACCACCATTAGAAATTTTAACATATCTTAAAAATTGTTATCTACAATATAATTTTCATTCATATCAATCAATTACTTCTTCGATTTGTGGACATTTATGTTTAGTCTTCTTGTATTGTATAAATAAGGGAAACACAGACTGTCTTTAAACATTTCAAAGATGGCTTTCGAAAGACGGATAACTCTTGAAGGTAAAGGCTCAAAGATTGATGTTACATAGGAGAACCCGCTTCATCTTGTAGGAGCAGAGTTTTTTGAAATAGGACTTGCAGGATTGTATACATCTAATTCTATTCGAAATGTTACCAACCGAAATAATAAATTTCGCATTCCTTTTACTAAATTTTTGTTATCAATTGATTTAGTGGTACCACCAGGTATTTATGAATTTGAAGATCTAGCCTCAACATTTGATGATTTACTTAGTTATCACTCATTGTCGAAACTTATAACAAATCATATACAAAACCAAATCTTTATTTGGAAGGGGATATAAATGGAAAAGGACGCAACCGTCTTGGTTTGTCTTCTCCGTTTAATATTGATTTCAGTGTACCCAACAGTGTAGCAGAGGCTTTAGGTATTGAAAAGAAAGTTTAGCCTAAAGAGAATAAAAAAGAAATTGAGATTGATCGAAATAGAATCGAAAGTGAAGTAAAAATTAACGAAAATAATAACGTTTTAGCCATAAAGATGAACGATGTGGATACAACAATTTTAATAATACCTGATGCTAGCTATACGTTTCAACAATTAAGTGCAAAGATTAATGAATTATTACTAGCCCATTTATTATCAGTTTTATTAGGTGAAAAAGACAAATTTCCTTCATATATTTATATTAATTATGATAAAGTGTTCTCTAATTGTAAACTATATTCGAAAAACTTTGCTATAGATTTTGGTGTTGCAGATTCTATTGCAGATTTGTTAGGATTTTCTCATAAAAAGTTCGAGGCAAACGCAACTCATCATTCTGAATATATGATTAAAATTAACACTGTTAATAGTATTCGAGTATGTTGCAACCTTGTGCTTCGTACGAGTTCTTATTTGAACCATAAACCAACACACTCTTTATATAATTTTAAAGCTCATGTTCCTGCTGGTTATCCGATTGTTGTACAACCAACAACAATTCATTTTTTGCTTATGAACAGCAAGGTTATTCAACATGTATCTGTGCAACTTGAAGATCATCTTCAACAGCTCATTGATTTGCGAGATGAAGATTTAACTGTAGAATTAATTATACGTCCAGCACGATATCTTGCTATATAAAGTAATGAAATACTGTTATATTTTCATTCTAGTTGAGTAAGCTTACTAGAAAACATTCACAAATATGGTTATACTATATAATACTCAAAGTTTGAAAAAAAGGAAGTCGACTCGGATTCGAAAAAGAAATATAAATCAATCAGCTAAAATTTCTAAAAAAAAAACAAAAAACAAAAAACAAAAAACAACGCCATCACACCTTAAAATCTAAGAAACAGTTATCGAGTAACAACAAACATTTCTTACAGTCTTTAGGCTATCGCGTACTTTAATTTCAATATAAATATATATGCAATTGTTAATCTTATTTAGTTTCTATCTATATTTGAAGCTGTTAACATGTTTAACATAACGGATAAAAGAGAGGTTGACAACAGAGTTGTGCGACGAGAAGAAAGAGTTTACCAACCTTATTCAGCTAATAAATTCGAAAATAATGATTAAATTCGAATACCAATTCAAAATGAAGAAAACATAGTTTTATTATCAGAAGGTGTTCTTCAGTTAGAAGGACAAATTATTACTTCTAACGTAAATCCGGCTGCTTCTACTACAGCACATCCTGACCAAAATTTTGGGGCTAATCTTTTTAGCGAAATTCGCGTTACGTTAAATGGTAAAGAAATTGATCGTACACGCCATCTAGGTATAACAAGTTCTATAAAAACCTTTGCATCATATTCAAAAAACGAATATACAGCTTTACAAAATGCTGGTTATTTTCCCTCTTTAACAACACCAGCAAGTGAAGCAAATATTGTTGATAGTATCACAAAACGTTTCCATGTAATACTTCCTTTAAGCAACCTGTTAGGTTTAGCAGAGGATTATAGAAAGCCGATTTTAAACTGCAAGCATGAGCTAATACTTCTCAGATCGTCGAGTGACGCACGTGCGTTGCAATCTGCAACCGAAAATGATCTTTCTAAGGTCAAGTTATTTAAAGTTTATCTAAAAATTCCCGTTTTATTATTATCGGACGAAGAACAAATTAAAAGATTAAAACTAATGCAGAAAAATATTCCCATTCAGGTTGGTTTTCGATCATGGGATGTTCATGTCTTGCCATCTCTTCCTAGAACAACTAAATATAGTTGGACTGTAATGACAACTTCTGAAACTCAAAAACCACGTCAATTTTTATTAGGTTTTCAAACTAAAAGAAATGTACTAAATACGTGCTCTTCCTATTTTGACCATTGTAACATTAAATCTATAAGAGTTTTTTAAAATTCATTTTATCCCTATGAAATGCCAACTTCTGAAATTGCTATAAATGACTACAGCGAATTGTATGACATGTTTGTTAAATTTCGTAATGTATATTATCAGATCGATGATTTTCGTTCAGGGACTCTAGTTTCACGAGATGAATTTAAGTCTCATTGTCCGATTATTGTAATTAATTGCCTTGAGCAAGTTGAGGCAGTGAAGACATCTTCAGTTGATGTGCGAATTGAAATGGAGACAAGTGAGAATATACCTGAAGATACAACTCTTTATTGTGTTCTTATTCATGATCGTCAAATATCTTACAGACCACTAACTAATGAAGTAATTATCTAAACCAATATTTGCTAAGTTATAAGCAAGCAAGTAAAGAAGTATTCTCACTTCAGTTGCAATCATGGAATTGACAACAACAAACTCTCCTTCTACTGATGCTGACACGTGGAATAAGAAGCAGCCAATAGTTGCAGACATTCGCAAGCTACCAAACGGCAGTTTGGAACTTGCTTACTGTATGTTAAATAACAGCAATATACCTTCATTCAGTCCTGTGTTAACATGGGTCGCAGCGTACTGTGAAGAAACTCTTTCTTCTTTTTTTGACTCTATTAAAAATAAATATGAATATTTAGTTGTGTATAATTTGCCACAAGAATTTTCTTTGTTTGCACTAAAAACACTTTCCCCTGGGTCATTAATCGATCTTAATACGATTGATGGAATGTCAGATCTAATGTTGAAGCATAGCCAACGTTTACCTACAGATTGTCCAAAACATTTACCATCTCTTGCATTGGGAAGCAATAGTTGTGCTAAATTTAATGTCAATGCTGTTCAACATTGGTTAAATTCTTCTGATGGCATCATGAAAATCGTGTGTTCGATAATAAACAAGTTTCGAAACAATGGACTTCAAGGTTTTAATAAGTTTGATTGGAACTACTTTCCTATAAACATACTGACTATATATGAGCCACAACGAATTCGTCTGGAGTGGGAACATCTACCAGATCATCTAAAAAGAAAATTTCAACTGTTTCATCTTCGCTGCAAATGTGATAACTGTAATCGCTATCTATAAAAGGTAATTCATTAAATCTACTAGTGTTGTTGACACCTATACATATTTTGTTTTTGTTTGCTTTTTTAACACAGTGTATATTTTTTGTCTACAGAAAATAAATATCTGGACAACTAAAAGAACAAGATCATCTCAACACACACTCATCAGGACAACTAAAAGAATGAGATTACTTCAACACTCATACAAGAGAAATAAAATTGTATTAATTGTAATTCTAAATGAATAAAGAAGAAAAGGTCTTTGTACCACTTCATATTAAAGTTTTTTTAATGATCAAGCACCTCCTCACTCCACATGTATATAAAATAATATTGTCAGGTGAGGGATTCGAACCCTCGCTTTCAATTTCTGAAAATTAGATCTTAAGTCTAACGCCTTAGACCGCTCGGCCAACCCAACACACGCAAATCATGCATATTAGCCAGCGTGTTTTGTTGATTCATATCAGTTCACATTTAGCTTCGTGTGGGGAACATCTTTTTTTTGTGAAGTAAAGCATCATCATGAAGTATTTTAATTGTGTAAAGTATTCCAAGAAACAGTTAATGCAAATGATATTGAGTCAAAAAGGAATGAATTTAAAATCTGAAAGAGATCGGCTAAAACATTTAAGAACCGGTCTTCAGACAGTTTTACGAACACTGCATGGTTAGCAGCTGCAGGATTTTACTATTATGGATATAAGGATATGGTCAGGTGTGCTTTATGTATTCTGCAACTTAGTTATTGGGAAGAAGATGATGATGCGTTTGAAGACCATAAGAAATGGGCTTTTTCTTGCCCTTACGTAAACAATATTTCTCCTAGCATAGAATTAAAATCTAAATATGAAAGACTTAAAACTTTTCAAAATTGGCCTCTTCCCTGTCCAAACGAATTTTGTTTAACATCAGCAGGATTTTATTATACCGGTCATGGTGATAAGGTGAAATGTATATTCTGTAAGATTGAAATTGAAAATTGGAGAGAAAACGATATTCCCTTAAATGATCATAAAAATGGGCACCATATTGTCCATATTTAAGAGGGTTTTACGTCGGCAATGTTGATTTAAATCCTGAAAATCCTACTATTATTCCATATAATACAAGTTATGATACGTGTGGAAACAATATATGTTGATGTGATGTGATTTTTTGTGCAGTGTGCATTCTCAGACGTAAACGTTGACACGCTGAAGTTTGTTAAGCAGTCAAACACTCTACCAGTAATTTCATTTACTAATGGTGAAAACCAGAGTAAAAGTGAAAAAAGAAAGCATAGTGTTTTACTACCGAACACTATTCGATGTATCATTTGCGGCCCATCGAACTGTGGCAAAACAAACGTAATGATAAATTTATTATGTCACAAAAATGGAGTTCGTTTTGAAATCGTTGATATTTATTCTAAATCACTTGCTCAAAGTAAGTATGTTGAATTAAAAAAGTTTTTGGACTCTATAAAAGAAATAAAAAGTGTTTTTTTTCTGATAATGATGAAGTTATGCCTCCAGAAATGGCTAGAAAAAACTCTATATTTGTTTTTGATGATGTAGCCAGCAATAAACAAGCAACACATAAAAGATTATTTCAGTAGAGGTCGTCATCACGATGTTGACGTATTTTATCTTTGTCAAACATATTCTTGTATACCTAAACATCTAATTAGAGATAACGCTAATTTTTAATTCTTTTTAAACAAGACGGAACAAACTTGCGTCATGTATATAACGATCATGTAAATACAGATATGAGCTATGATCAGTTCTTCGATATTTGTTCTTATTGTTGGCAAAACTCTAAGTTTGGCTTTTTGGTTATCGATAAAGATAGCGATTTACAAAATGGTCGATATCGCAATGGATTTGATGTTTATTTTCAGTTATAAATAATAGTTCAAAAGAGCTAAATGCTCATTCGCGTTATACACTTTGTGTGGTTAACAACCTAACTATGACATCGTTTAACAAAATCAATAACGTGTCTATCAGACCACCAACTTCACGCCATGATATTGTAACTAAATCGTATGTTGATGATAAGCTACTGCAATATGGAAATCAAGTAACAACAACAACAACAACAAGCGATGGACATCTAAGTATTAACGGCAAACGGTTAAAAGATGTTGGAACGCCCATACATGTTGAAGATGCTTGCAACAAAGGTTATGTACTGAAGTTATTGAATGAGCTAAATAAAATTGAGTCTAAAGAAGACATACAACGAAACATTAACGACCTTAAATGTTTAATTTTTTCAATTTGTAAAATAGAGAAACAACAACTTGACTTTGAAAACAAACGTCTCGCAGGCTTAGCTTTACCATCATCTGCAAATGATGCAGTAAACCTTATTGCAATGCAGCAACAAACATCGAATATAAAAAAAATATCTGGAAAACCGAATAACCGAAGTGTTACAACGAGTAGAATTCATTCATGGTTTAGTGAGTGAATTTTCAGAAGATCACTTTCCGTTTGATGATGATAGTCTCGACTTGGGTAACAAAAGAATAAGAAATGTTAAAGATCCAATTCAAAATCAAGATGCGATATCGTATTCTTTTCTTAAAACTCATGTAACAAAAGAACTCGATGAAATTAAAAAATCTCTTTTGAATATAAACAAAGATGATGAAACTGTAGATATGTTAAATAGAAGAATATCAAACATATCTCAACCAATCGATTCGTTACATGCAATAAACAAATATTATTTAGAAAACTTTGCTGCTTCTCGAAAAGATCTAGAAGACTTAATCACTAAATTTAATAAACAAAACTTCTTAAACGTAGACGATGGTGGGACTTTAAATATGATGAGTAGACGAATTACTCACGTAAACAATCCCATATACGATAACGATGTTGCAAATAAGACGTTTGTTGAACAATATGCCGCTTCACGAGATGAATTTGAAAAAATGAAACAGACTGTAAACAATCTACAACATCAAAAACAAACAAATGTCGAGTTTCCTGTTAACGACCAAGATGTGACAAATAAACGGTTTGTAGAACACTATGCAGCTTCACGAACTGAAGTTAATCAACTAAAAGAAATTTTAAGCAATTTACAAACTCGTATTGAGGGTGTTGCTAACAATCTAAATATTGTTAAAAAAAGAAGAACTTGAAAGTTACGCTGCTGCATCCAAAGAGGATTATAACAAGTTAAAAACTGAACTAGAAAATATTGAGCAATTGGTTAACAAAGAACCACTCGAAAGTTTTACCGCATCCAAAGAAGAATATGGTATATTACAAGATGAAGTAAAGAAAAAGAACTTATCGAAATTTATTCTGAAATTCTCCAACACACCATCAATCCATTCACCGGTATACACGCTTCATAATCATAATATACAAT
This sequence comes from Meconema thalassinum, assembly GCA_946902985.2. NCBI lineage: Eukaryota > Metazoa > Arthropoda > Insecta > Orthoptera > Tettigoniidae > Meconema > Meconema thalassinum. The sequence continues at coordinate 517,333,210 of OX336389.2, forward strand.
ACCAACTTCCCTATAAAGGTATATTAAAACCAATTTTTGTTTCACCAAGATCTCCAATTGTGTATGCAATTTTAAATATACGTCAAGAGATTGAACTGGATGGCAGTGACATTGTAGTTGAAGAACAAGATGAAATACAGTTTCGACTTAGAGACCCTGAGAAACATAAAACCAATGATCTTCCTCTTCAAATTGGTTTTGAATATACTATAAATAAGTAAAACAACTACAATTTTAGTTTAGTCATGGAGAAGAGCTTGAACATTAAAGCTGAAAGTCGAGTAAAGGATAAACTTTCTCGCTTAAAAAAAGATGTTAAGGACAAGTATCTTTCACTTCAAAATGATGTTAGACGTCAAGAATTAGATATAGAGACTAAGTTTAAACCAGTAGCAAATTCATTAAATCAGCTTGTAGCTATTGCTAATACAACGTCAACTAAAAAAAATCAAAAAAGAAAAAAATGATGATTCTGAATCAACTGCTACTTCAGACGAAGAAGATGGAGATAGCATTAAAATAATTACACTACTTAACCGCTACTTTGATCCGTTCATTAAACAAAACGTGGATAGAACATTTGGTATAACGATAAGAAATGATAAACAATATTTGGGACGTGAACGAGTTTTCTTTGATAAAAAGTGGATGAAAGTTGGTGGTGAAAAAATTCCTATAACAGAAGGTCTACTTGAATTGATTCAAAGGAAAGTACCAGATCACTCTCTAATCGATAGGAGTGATTTAAGTTCTTATTTGAAATTTTCAAATGTTTCAAACGTGCACAAAAGAAATTATGCAAGCAATGCAGCTCCGAGAGGAGCACAATCTCATAAGTATAAAAATATAATCGAACCCCTTCGTACTGAAGACATAGATAGAATTATAAAAACAACATGAGAATGAAGAAGCAAATACTACGATGCATACTGGATATGGCCAAAAGAAACACAATCACCACAAGCCATTTGGAAATTCGAAGGAGGAAACAATATTGAATTTGTCCATTGGAATGAACCAAACAAATTAGTATCAAGACTTAAAAAATTAATTGCATCGAAAGCTGCAGGTCACACAGGACTCGACAGCGAAATCTTTGCAATTGAAGAAGAACTAAGAAATGCAGGATATATTGAATAAAAATTCAAACATTTGTAAAACAATGCACAGTATGTTATAAATCTTTGTTTAGAAATTAACTATGAACGAAATCAGACGATAAATTGCAAAAGAACTTCATGCACCTCTTAGAAAAAAGTTTAAAAGACGACATGTTATTAGCAAAGGAATCGATGACCTCCATGAAGCTGATCTTGTGGACATGTCAAAACTTGCAAAATGGAGTAATGGATTTAAATATTTATTAACCATTATTGACGTTTACTCAAAATATGCATGGGCAATTCCTCTTAAAACCAAAAAAGGAAGTGAGATTGTAAAAAGTTTAAAATTTGTTTATTCTCAAAGTAAAAGATTGCCCAATTATTTTCACACTGATCGAGGAACGGAATTTTATAACCGTGAATTCAAAACATGGTCTCAGAAACAAAATCTAAAGCATTATTCCACTGGGAGCTCCATAAAAGCGAGTGTAGTAGAGAGATTTAATCGAACTCTTAAGGAATCGATGTGGAAAGAGTTCACAACACGTGGTTCATAGCGATGGGTAGATATTTTGCCTGAGTTATTAGTAAAGTATAATCACAAAATACATCGCAGCATTGACATGAAACCTATTGATGTAAAAAGAAACAATCAACCCCGCTTGCCAACACAATATAATGAAACTTTAAGAAAACCAAAATATAAAATTGGTGACATTGTAAGAATATCAAAAATCAAGAAACATTTCACCAAAGGGTACGAAGCTAATTGGACTACAGAATTATTTACAATTTTTAAAGTTCAAAATACTAATCCACGAACATATCTTTTAAAAGACAATAAAAATTTGCCGATATTTGGGGCTTTTTATGAAGCAGAGTTACAACGAACCAAACTTCCTAATATTTACTTAGTTGACAAAGTACTACGTAGAAAAGGAACCCAAGCCTTCGTATCTTGGCTAGGATTCGATTCAACTCACAACTCTTGGATTTCGAACAAAAACATATTCTAATTAAAACAATGTAAGTTTTTTTTAAATTCATCGCAAAAAATATTATTATTATTATTATTATTATTAATGTGTCTCTATAAATTTTCTGCTCACGAAAACCAACACACTCAAGAAAGAAAAGAATGATTGTACTTACCTTCCACACAAGATCACCAGCATATTAAACTCTGCAGACAGCATCTTCAATTCTCAGCATCTTGGCGGAAAAAAAGAACTACTTACCTCTTTAAGAACGAAGATCATACCATTTTGTTTTCACTATTTCGTATTATATAATTAATGTAAACCACAATGATTGAAATAAATATATTTTTAAAAAACATACATTGAAAAAATATCACTCTCTCCACCCACTGTCCTTTTTAAATAATTTCAACATCATCGTCGTCCTCTTCCTCTTCTACTCGATGTTCTCCTTGCATATGCTCTTCCTCCTCTAGTGGAGGAAGATCAAGCAGGTTGAGTGGCCTTAACCAGATCGCTCTGAGTTTTTCAATTATTATATACTGCTCAAAAAAATTAAAGCACCACTTTTTTCAAAGGCCACCAAATTTTGAAAAGTTGACCTACAAGCTCGAAATCTCAGTATGACGTTTGTCCTGACGCCTACCAAGCATATGCTTCAGCACAATTCCCCAACTTGAGTAGTTTCGGGGTAGCACCCCGAAAACCAGCCCATTTTCGAAAACCGCAAATTGAAGTTTGCGAAAAACGCTGCAGGACTTGTCGCAGGTTGCCAAAGCAGTCGAAAATGAATGAGTCTTGCTCTTAAAGGTTCCAAAAAACACGCTGAAATCGTTACATTTGACGTTTGGGCATTTTCAACCCCCTTCATCATCCCCTAAACATGGACTACCATTGGGGGCGTCTGAGAAGGTACCGGGTGTGTTTAACCACCTGAAAACCTGTACACCGTCCTCAGTTGCTGATTGCAGTAAGTTCTTAAGGCCTCCGGCAATGTCCACATCCCCTAACACCCTCAACTGGCATGGGACCAAACCACCCCTTCTCGATTCACCCCTAAGGAAGGTTTTAATCGAGATGTTTATCAGTGCTGCTAATGGGGGGGGGGGGTCTTCCCCTAACGTTTCAAAAAAGGAACTGTGCCTTTGTCACCACCCCTTCCCCTGCAACCCCCGTTTGTATGATTTTTCGAATCGGCCCTTTTTAAGGGCTGAAACGACTTCTTAATCGCTGAAAGGGCTGTAAAGGTCCTTAGAAGTAGTGGTGACACGAAATCAACCCCTTCCGATCGATGATTGACATTCCGTCCCCCAAATTCGAAATTTTTGCACCCCCAACCCTCCCTGTGTGGACGCGTAATGCGTCATGGCAGAGTTTTCCGAGTTGGATGAAAATGATGCTTATGGCCTGCAATGGAGCCCAAAACAGCAGGCTGGATAGAAATTCATCGGTAGGTTGGGAAACGGGACCAAAATTTTTCAAAGAAGTGTACAGCCTACAGTAAGTACGCCCATGCATAGGCAACCCACATCACGTCCGTGCGTGTGGGTTGCCTATGATCGGCAATAGGTTACAAAGTTTGGCAATGGGAGAAAAATGACGTGATGTGGGTTGCCTATGCATTGGTGTACTTACTAGAGGCTGTTAACTTTTTTGAAAACTTTTTGGTCCCGTTTCCCACCCTACCGATGAATTTCCATCCAACCTGCTGTTTTGGGCTCCATTTCAGGCCATAAGCTTCATTTTGATCCAACTCTGAAAACTCTGCCATGACGCGTTACGCGTTCATACAGGGAGGGTTGAGGGTGCAAAAATGTCAACTTGGGTGGATGGAATGTCAATCAAACATCGGAAGGGGTTGATTTCGTGTCACCACTACTTCTAAGGACCTTTACAGCCCTTTCACCGATTAAGACCTCATTTCAGCCCTTAAAAAGGGCCTGATTCGAAAAATCATACAAACGGGGGTTGCAGGGGAAGGGGTGGCGACACAGGCGCAGGTCTTCTTTTGAAACGTTAGGGGAAGACCCCCCCCCCCCATTAGCAGCACTGATAAAAATCTCGATTTAAACCTTCCTTAGGGGTGAATCAAGACGGGGTGGTTTGGTCCCTTGCCAGTTGAGGGTGTTAGGAGGGGTGAACATTGCCGGAGGCCTTAAGAACTTACTGCAATCAGCAACTGAGGACGGTGTGCAGGTTTTCGGGTGGTTAAACACATCCGGTACCTTCTCAGGCGCCCCCAATGGTAGTCCATGTTTAGGGGATGATGAAGGGGGTTGAAAATGCCCAAACGTCAGATGTAACGATTTCAACGTGTTCGTGGAACCTTAAGATCAAGACTCATTCATTTTCGACTGCTTTGGCAACCTGCGACAAGTCCTACAGCGTTTTTCGCAAACTTCAATTTACGGTTTTCGAAAATGGGCTGGTTTTGGGGGCGCTATCCCGAAACTACACAAGTTGGGGAGTTGTGCTGAAGCATGTGCTTGGTAGGCGTCGGGGCAAACGTCATACTGAGATTTCGACCTTGTACAGTCAACTTTCCAAATTTGGTGGCCATTGAAAAAAGTGGTGCTTTAATTTTTTTGAGCAGTATATTTAAATTATGTTCCGTCACCCCGTTAAAAATAATCTCTTGAACGTGGCACGGGTCTCTCACCAACTCCAAAATCTCGTAATTAAAAATCTCCTTTTCACTTGCTGACAGTGTATCATACCACGCAGCCTCCTCCACTTTCGTGGCACTGATGACGAAATGTAGTCCTTGCATTCTGGCGCTATTTTCCAACAACTTGATTGCTTGCAGTTTCTTCAACTTTTGGATTAAGCTTTCACATAGACTCATGTTGATTGTGATATCTAACTACTGCTCCATAGTAATCTCCTCTTATATAGTATAAACTTAAAGAAGCAAAAAGCTCATTAATCGTATCACATGAATGCAGGTTTGTTAACTGATATCCAAACTTGTTCTCTCATTAAAATAATTTCAGAGTTCAATAATGATGGTTAAGAATTTAAAGCAAACAAGCCAATATTCATTTCATGCAGTCAAAGAACGGTCTATACAGAATGAGACCACAGAGCATGCAAGCACGCAAAAAATGTTAACTAACAGCTGCACATCCTATATGGAGTAGCAAGCCGGACCCCCCACGTTCAGCATGCTCTCGCTAGTCAAAGAACGATAACAGCCGCGCGGGGCAAAGGTTATCCGATTCAAGCGGTCAAGGGTCAATCTCTTGTTTTAGATCCCTTATTGGGGGGTAGTTGGATCTAAAACGGAAGTGTTATTTAGTTAATTTGTAAGGAAGTGCCTAAAAGGGGGTAGCTTCCCGTAGCTGGGTAAGCTGACCAGTGTAGAGTGTTGTCTCGTGTTAGGATGCTAGGGGGCGCTCCTATAAAAGACGTATGTGTATTTCAGGGGATGGAACTTAGCGTACAGGTCAACGTGCTGGTCTTCCAGCTGGCTGGCTGGTTATATAACCGACGTGCACGCGTCAGCTATATAGCGGCACTCTGCCTCTGGTAGTCGGTCCGCTGCGTGAAGTGCAATGAAGCTTGCACTAGCAACTATTTGGCTACGGTATGTCACGGCTAATCGTGACGGGAATTAGGAAAGGAGTTAGGGCGTAAAGAGGCGTGTAAACAGTAATACAAGTGTAGTGTACTGACCAAGTGTTTATTGGTCAGTAATATGGAATTATGAGTCCCTTTCAGGGGATGTAATAAATGTCACAATGTAAGTGTACAAGTTTGTGTGTACAATTTGTGGGTAAAGATTACAAAGTATAGGACTTCTGAACACTGCTGACTCACCTGATGATAACAGCTATAGCCTCCGGCCGACGCACTGTAAGACTGGTAATTGAGAGAGGGACTGCCCTTCTTAAGGCCTCCCTTTATAGTCTTTGGTGCTGCTTCGTCGGCATTCCGATGGCATAGATGTCCCAGTTAATTATGTGTCGCTGTTTGTGGTAGTGATGCAAGTATTGGGCAAGCTTTCCAGACTGGTTAGCTGCCCTTGCGGTGTTAGAGATGTTGTTCTGGACTTACGAGATCTGCCAGTTAGGGGTGGTTTGAATAGATGATGATGGGGGGGGGGGTGGCCTCCAGGGGGTGCAGACCCCTGGGGGGGCTGTACAAGCCTCTTCCCCTATTTAGTTCGCGTCCCCGCGAACGGGAACGGAACTTGAGGTTGGGATGTTGATGTAGTAGATGTAGTAGTTCTTGGATCTTCCTTGTATCTCCTGTTGGTGTCCTCTTCGTCGTCGTATAGGTGTGGTGATGTCGTGTTGATGTGTAGGTGTGAGATCAGCTCGTGTTCAGAGGGGTGGGTTATGGGATATACATATATATATTTGACATTGACACTGACATTGTAAAATAGTGCATGAGAAAAGTTGACATTGACATTGACATTGTAAAATTAGTGCATGAGAAAAATTGGCATTGACATTGACATTGTAAAATTAGTGCATGGGAAAAATTGACATTAACATATTGAAAGTTTCAGAAAAAAAATACATGGTTCTGCTAATTATGCGGTACATTGTTGTGCAGGGAGGAAAAAAACCCAGGGCTGGACGGATGATTGCGTCGTCCGCCCTATCTTAGGGAAAAAGTGCTCCCTGCAATGAGCAAGATAGAAGAAATAGAAAAAATGGGTGTTCCAGGGTATAATTTAAGGGAAATATTTAAAATGTGTTTATTGATTTGGGATAAAACGGACCACCCTTACAAATGGGGAAGTTAGAAGAAAGAAAAATGAAAGAAAAACAAATCATAAACATTGTGTACATGGTTTTTTTTTTAAGTATACCGTTTAATGTGTGATTTCTGAGGTGTGCATATATTAACATTTAGGAATATCCTTTATCACCTTCGTAGACAAAGTGGGGATGCGAAGTATGATTTCTATATTTATAGTGGAATGATTGCCCGTGGGCGCATTAAAGTGTGTTAAGGTACCCTTTTTACAAATATGACTTACGATTATCTTATATCTAGCTTAAGCGCGCTAATTTCCTATGATTCTAGTTTATATTACCTCGCGTGCACGCTACCCCTTTGTACGTACGCGCCGTCTCACGGCTAATCCTTCACGGCCACTTCCTGGTATGGTTTAGTGGTCGTACCGCTTGCAATGTATTCCTACTCTGTGAAGCATCTCCTGTGGGTGAATGCTTTCACACTTGACAATGAGAGTCGCCGCCACAAGTCGGTTGCGCCCTCATTGCCGTAATTTGCGCCGCATTTTTGACGCCTTATGTTTCTTGTGTACGTCGATCTGCCAGCGAGCCTGATACCCCACAGGTATCAGCCGTGCTGTGCAGATTTTGAAAGTGTAGTTGTAAAAAATGTGGTGATCATATGAGTGAAGATGATTACAAGTATCAAATATAAATTAGTGCACAAAGGTAGAATATGATAACATGATGGCACTAATAGCATGCTGCTGCTATATGGCAGCGAAATTATAGTCACCAGTGCCATACTCCTGGTGGTGATGCCTGAAAAAATGGAGAGGTTAAGGAAACATGTAAATATCGTATATTTTCTATGTTGCTTCCTGTGGCAGTGTGTCCACAGTCTGAAGCTCTTTTTGCCTGAAAAAAAAATGGCAGGATTAGTGTAATTTGCTGTATTCCCGGGCTTATCCAATACGGTGCCGTAATGTCGTTTCTTATGCTGCAGGTGTTTATAGATAACCTAATTAATCTGGTTAATCTACTTAACGTATTACCGTGATACCATTCCTATTACTATGTTATCTTAATATGCTATCTTAATATGCTGTCGGCCTTACCCCGGTAGCGGAATTTTAGTTACCGGGTGCCGATATATTCTACCTCAATCTAAAAAAAATTTGCCTTAATTGTAAAACTATGCTGTATATACAAGCCGAGTAGACCTTATTCTAAAGCCGAAATGTGCTGTGCCCAATTGTAGCAACAGCGCTTGTTGAATTTGCTTACATCTAAGTGACCTTAAAAATGGCACTATGACTTAAGTACTAAAATTTAGATGGAGGCTGTCCGTTCGATTTCTCTCGCGGTGGTTCCCTTGTAGTACATTGTTGGGACCGGAACCCAACAATGCCTCGTAGTCCCCTCCGTCTTAATCCTATATTGTCGACGTTTATTCTAGGTCTTACTAACTAGTACTAATCTAGTCACAGGCGGCTTACGGTGCCACAAAGCAAACCGTTTCGCCTGCTGTATCTTCCTGCCCATTACCGTTGTTTTTCCATACGTTGTCGTAGTTGGGTCGCCCACTTTAACCCCTTTGAGTTGCTCGCTGTGCCCCTCATTTAATGCCCTTGGCTGCCCGATGCGTCGCCATTTATGTGGGCATTGGACATCGTCCAATGGCATAGTATTATCTTCGCCTTTATTGGCAACCGTAGTATGCTTTACGCAGTAGTAATAATCTCTTCGCCTTTATTGGCAACCGTAGTATGCTTTACGCAGTAATAATAATCTCTTCGCCTTTATTGGCAACCGTAGTATTTCACTCCCGCGCCTAGGAGTCTTGCTTCCCGCTGTAGAAGCCCTACTTGCTTAATTTTAGCTAGAAGTCTAGTCCTAGTTTGGTCGTCTCTAGGGTCAACTCCCGGGTCCGGCGTGGAGCTAGCTATTTCTCCCACCATCCTCAGAAAGTCTCCCCTGCAGGTCTTGGCTTCGACGACCGTGGCACATAGTGGGTGTAGCATCTCTTCCTCCTAGGAGCAGGCTAGGCATACTTAGGATTCCGAAGCTTGCCCGTGCCAGGCCGTGAGTGCCTCAACCTTACGTGGTTCGTCTGTTTAGTCTAGTCGTTAAGTTACTAGGGTAACTAAGCTGTTGAGCCAACTGGGGTAATGGTCAACATCCCCTTCCCCCGCTCTGCTCCAGTGTGGTGCCTTTGGCCTTCGGCTTGTGCCGCTATCACCAATCAGAGTGTTGTCAGAGTCCTTTTCATATAGGAAATATAGGCGTAACCTGTGTAAATAATTTATTTTGTATAAAATGTAAAATTTTTCAAGTGTTGTGGGGTTGTAGAGCTTCTAAGTGCATAGACTACTTTAGGTCTACTGTTGCTATGTCGGCTTTCCAGCGATAATGCTCTGTTAACCTTTATGGAGGTGTTAGTAGGGTCTATGGTGTTAGGTACCCTGTTATTAGGATCTGGGGGTAGTTATTCGTAGAGTAGGCTGAAAGCATGGTAGGAAGAGGTTGTGCATCTTTGGGCTCCAATAAATGGTGGCCTTGAGCCGGTAATGCTGCTAGGATTGCTCTTACAATGAGTGGACTGGGGCAGGTAATTCCCGGGATTGCAAAAATATGAAAAATTCCATGCAGGTTTGATAGTAATAACCCTTGGTAAATGGATGGGATACTCCATGCATGCTTCTGGATATGAGGCATCCGCACTCATGTAAGGATAGGTGTAGGGTGAGGTGTAATAATAATATGTCCCTGTCATGCGGGTGTATTTAATTAAAAAATGGTTAATATATTATTGTGGCCTCATCTCTCATTTGGAGATGCGCATTATGCTTAATTGTTGTTTGCCGACCCACCCCTAATACTCAGGTGTTAGCATCGAGATCCCGGGCGTAGGATGCCCTCTGTTTAAACGCATGAAGTCTATCAACCCCAATGTATACTTTGTAATGTAGTGTAGCTGTTTTCATCGTGTTCATGTGTCTGCGTTGGTTGATGTTGGACGTGGGAAGGTTATTGGAGGGGAGTAAGGTATTAGAAAATGGTAGCCTGTGGTTGGTATGTCGGTAATCCCGCTGGGATTATCCACCTATGCTTCTGTCATTCTCCCTTGGTCCATGTTTGCTTTCTATCCGCTTCTTGGGATAGTAAGGCGTCGTGACGCTGTGACGTCACGGCCTAATGTGGTCTCCCCTTTTGTAGTGTGAATGTGACCAGTGGTCGTAGTGCGACTGGCCATGTCCTAATCGCCTGTAATGATTTTTGAGAACTGAAATCGAAAAAGGAAGTTATTAGGGGGGGGGGTGTCTTGTTTCCTCAGAGCCCCTGTCTGTGTTCGCTCCTGATTAGTGAGCGCGTGTGTGTGTGACTATGTTCCGCTACACCACGCGGACGGTTGGTCTGTTATAGGCTAAGTCCTTATGTGTATCGCGTGTATGGGCAGGAGGTGCCCGTGGCCTGTCAACGTCTTTGAGAACGTGCTCCTATGGGCCCAAGATAAGTTCCGGTCTGTCACGTCTGTCCATTGCTAAATGTCACAGTTGTTTCTGCACTGCTAAAAAGATGTGTGGCATTATGATTGCTTTGCGTTTGTGATTTCACGGTCACTGCCGATATAACAATAGTGCCTGTCGGCAGCAGTGTTGCGATGTGGTGGCCTCTGCAAGTCAGCGGTTTGTATGTGTAATGGCAGGCTCGGACGTTATGTATGTCAGCTGCCGGAACGTGCTTTCTTGCACGTATGTGAGTGTTGTCACTGCTCGGTATTCCTGGCGGACCAATGTAGCAATTTGTCCTATTTAGCTAGTACTGTTGTGTGGCCACTATTCCATAAGACCTTTGTCTTACGAAATTTTCATACCTGTGTCTGGGAAATGTATTTTCTATGTCAGGTGTAATTGAAATTTTATGCCTGGTTTTTGGCGGGAGGAAATGTGGTATTCCCTGTTCATGTACCTGTATGGGCCAATTTCGGTGTGGTTGGAAGCCTGGATAGTTGTTTTCCATGGTGTCCAATTTTTTCTGGGATTCAGACCCGCGATCTCATGTCATTCTCTGTGTTCTATGTCTGCGTTGTGTTTCTGGGATTTAGGTGTCCTCAGTGTGGTTTTTGCTTGTGTCTCTCGTACCAAAAATACCGTTGGTTAGTTAGTTTTTGGTACGAGTGTGGTGTGTGGTTATGAGTTCGGACCCGGCTTGCCGTAAAGACTTGGTATGACGCTATCTGTGCCGTATATATTATGGCACATGTACCGTGTATTTGCAATGCGCAAATGAAAGTACGCATTGCTGTGAAGAGTTTGTGTATTTTTGAATTCTCCCCGTAGTGTAATTTGGGGAGTTGTGGGGTTCTGAACTTGGCGTAAATGAACGTGTACTTCCCAGGTTCGTTTGTAGTGCTCCCAGTCTGTCTGTGCCAGCAAAGGTCGCCCACGGTGAGTGCGTTATCGCTGACGCGATAGTCTCTAGTTTCACTCACGTGTGCGTTATCTTGTTACTTGCTTGACAATGCTCCGTGTCTGTATGTTTGCGCCTCGTAGCCTGAGTGCTAACTCTGTAATTGCGAGTGGGGCTTTCCGCCATACAAAAGAACCTCTCACTAACTACATTCGTGTCCCCAAGTTTTGTGTTAACCGTCACGTGGGTCGAATATGTCCCTATCTATTGTACAAAATGTCGTTATACACGAGTGTCTCCGGGCCGCTAGTCGCGTGTTTGGTGACTATGTGCCGGAGGTGATTTTGTTGTTTTTCATTTATGACCATCTGTTAGTGGAACTGTCCCAATCTGTTTTAGCTTCCTCACTTTCCTATCCTGCAACTGGATAGCTACCCGACCTGACATTCCTGGTATTCAGAAGGTTGCGGGTTTTGAGACCGTCTTTACCCAGAGTAATTGTTTCTGGTGCCATTCTAGGCTGTGTCTCCGGAACAGTTCTGTCGAGTGTTAGGGTCGTATCCCGGCGCGGTCAGTGAGGTCCGAAGGCTATTTCTTGGCCTTCTTTCCACGTCTGCCAGTGGGATCATTTCCTTTTCTTTTGATAGTGTTCCCGCCTGTACGTGTAGGTGTGGGAGCTTTGCGTGTATGATATGCCTTCATACGGCGGGCGTGAATAGTGTCTTTAATATTTTTTTTCCATGGCGCACGCTGACTATGTAATTTAGGTCAGATACCTTCCTGCAGACTTTGAAGGGACCTGACCAGCGTGGCAGGAGGATCTCGGACACGGTTTTCTTACGGGCAGAATTGGAAACCATAACCAATTGCCCGGGTGTGTATTCCACGGTCTTCCTATTCCGATCGTACCGCTCTTTTTGTTTCTTCTGCGCCGCGGCTATGTTCTTTCTAGCGTTCATTCGCGCTATCTGTAAGTGCTCTAGCCGGGCAGCATTGTCCGTGTAAGTGTCCTGTGGGATACATATATTATCTATGGGACTTTTGGGTGTGTACCCGTGCAGTAGGAAGTGTGGAGAGTGTTTTGTAGCCGTGGATATAGAGGTATTATAACTAAAAGTAATGGACTGCAGGTTTTCATCCCAGTCTGTTCCTGCGTCTCCTGTAAATTTAGCCAACGCTATTCCAAGTATTTTATTCATACTCTCCGTGAGTCCGTTGGTTTGCGGGGAAGAACTCGTGGTAGTGTATGCCTTAATCCTGAGTATCTCCAGAAACTGTTGGAGCACTCTCGAGGTGAAAATAGTACCTCTGTCGGATAATAAGGTTTGGAATAGGCCGTATCGTGTAACTATATCAAATAGGAATTCGGCTATGCTGTTCGTGTCTGCTTTGGGAACAGCCTTCGTAATCATGTATCGTGTGAGATACTCAGTGGCCACCAGGTTATATTTATTGCCTTTCTGACTTGTCGTAATGGGGCCTTTCACATCTATCCCGACTCTGTGAAATAACTCTCCCACGGGAATTGGGTTGAGTAGTCCATGAGGCTTGCCAGGTCTTGTTTTGAATCGCTGGCAAGTGTGACATGTCTTTACAAAGGTGTCTATGTCGGCCTTCATGTTTACCCAATAGTACTTGTCACGGATTCTAAGGTATGTTTTATGCGTACCTAAGTGTGCCCCTGCCAGTGGGCTATTGTGGTGTCCGATCATGATATTTTCTTTCAATGATTCCGGAACCGCTATAGGTGCGTTATCGTGCATGGCTGTGGGCTTAAGTTTCAGTACCCCGTCTTTGTCTAGGAAAAATCGCCTAGACAGCCGTGCTGTCTTGGAGTCCACTTGATCCAAGTTTTCTAGTGCCAATAGAATCTGTTTCAAGTACGGATCACTTTCTTGCTCCTGTTTGATGTTAATCACCGTCAGGGCAAAAGTGGGCATGTCGTCCCAGTCGTGGTCCTTACTGTCATCCGGGGGATCGGCTACTGGCAGCCTAGACAACCCATCTGCGTCTAGGTGTGTAGCGCCTTTCTTGTGTTTGACCACGAAGTCATATTCATACAGGCGGAATATAAACCTGTTGAGCCGCGAATTTGGGTTTTTAAATTTGTCCCAGAAAAGCAAGCTCGCGTGGTCAGTCACCACTGTGAACTTGATACCATAGAGGTATACCCTAAAATAGTTCACTCCCCACGAAAATGCCAGCATTTCCCGCTCTGTGGCAGAGTATCTAGTCTCAACGGCCGTTAGCTTCCTGCTAGCGAAAGCGACGGGCCGTATGCGCCCTTCTGCGTCTTCCTGCAATACGGCCGCCCCCAGCCCATACAGGCTGGCATCCACGTGTAAAAATGTGGGCCTATCACTGTGGAAGTGTTGCAGTAATGGTGGTGAGGTCAATAGTTGCTTCAGTGTGTTGAAGGCATCTATATGTTCCTGCTTGATGCTGAAAGGTGTTTTTTCACGTGTGAGCTCGGTTAGGGGATGGGCGATGTGTGCAAACCTGTAGATATACTTGCGATAGTACGAAGCCAGCCCAATAAAACTGCGCAATTGTTTCAAATTTGTGGGCATTGGGATGCCCGTTATTGCGTCAGTTTTCGCTGGGTCGGGAATAATGCCCTCTCTGTTTACAATGTGGCCCAATATGTTAATCTGCTGTCTGGCAAATTGACATTTCGCAGGTTTAAGCCTTAACTTGGCCTCTCTGATCCTTGCGAAGGCCTCCTTCAAATGTACGATATGTTCGTCGAAGGTATTGGAGAAAACTGTTATGTCGTCCACGTACACTAATACGGAACGCCACTTAAGCCCTGAAAATGTCTTATCCACCAGCTTTTGGAAGGTTTGGCTGGCGTTACGGAGGCCCATGGGTAACCTTGTGTAGGTATATAGCCCGTTCTCTGTAACGAACGCCAGCTTGTGCCTATCTGGTTCATAGACGGGGATTGAATAGAATCTACTATAGCAATCCATCGAACTGAACCAGCTAGCTCCGCCAAGGGCGTCCAAATAGGTGTCCGCCCTTGGTAGTGGATAACTATCATTTTCGACTAGCTTATTGAGCCTCCTGTAGTCAGTACAAAATCTGTGAGATCCGTCCCGTTTTTTGGTCAGCAGAACCGGCGAGCTGTAGTTTGAAATAACGGGAACAATGACCCCTGCCTCGAGCATCTCTGAGATCTGAGCGTCGATGGCGTGTCTCTCCTTCTGGCTCACTCTGAAGGGAGGCTGGTGTACTGGCCGGTCACTAGTGAGTGTGACATGGTGTTCAATGAGGTCTGTCTCAGCGAGATCCTTCATTGAGTGGGCAAAAATATCTCTGTTGGTCTCCCAGGAGCTCCGTGAGTCTTTTATTTTGCTTCGGAGTCAGGTCCTGCCTGTGGTTCTGGTTGGCCGCCTTATCTGTGTGTGTGTCTGTGTGTTGGCTGATAGTATGCAGTACAGAGGCCTGGTGCTCGTGATTTTCTCGCTCCGCTCGAATCCCATCTGTGTTCCTGGTGTATATCATGGGATGTGTGGTGAGCCTCTGGTCGTGCTTTAAAAGCATCTGACCGCTAGCGAAATTTATGCTAGCCTCATATTTAGCGAGGAAATCCATGCCAATTATGGCTGACGCAGAAAGATGTTCTATAACGAACATGGGGTGTGTTGTGGAAAAATGGTCTATCCTAAGATGTATGTTTGCCACCCCCGCGTTTTCTAGCGTCTGAGCATTGGCCGCTACCAGCCGGATGTCACCTGTGACACCGTGTATTTGGGCTTCGGTAACGTGTCTCCTATTAACACAACTTACGGCTGCCCCGGTGTCAATTAGGGCCTGCACTCTGTGGCCATTTATGGTGGCGTGTATCGTGAGGGCCGATACCTGAAATCCACTGCCCTGCACCGATGTATTGTGTAGGGTATATGTTGTTGTTGTTGTTGTTACCGGAGTGACATCTGTACTGGGAAGGCATGGAGCGGGCCGCTTATCATACCGGGCACGCTTAGCTTCTCGGCTTGCTTCCTGTCCTGAGTGCTTTGCCTCGGTCAGCAAAGTGCGCTCACCCAGTACATTGCCAGCTCTCTTAATCGGCCTTGCTGTTAGAATAGAAGTTTGCTGGCGAACGTTTAATGTATTAATCGTTCCCAGCTTTTGTGTAGTTGTGTTGTTGTTGTTTTCTTCCTCTCGGGAAGGTGTGTCTGCGAACGTGACCCTGAGCTTGCCCTTGTTACCCCGTTTTTTGTTCCAGGCGGTCGCGAGTTCGACTCCTGTGGCTAGCTTCCCAGTGCCGAGCGAGCTCGCGTCCTGCGCCTGTGTGTGGTCATTTCCTACCCTGCGTTGTGATGTAGGGGGTATGGCTTTCTGTTTGGAGGGTGAGGGTGTGTTCTCAGGCTGTTTGCGTGTAATTATGAGGGGTGTATAATGTCCCGCCTTAGGGTTCCCTGTAAAAAGTACATGCAGGTCCCTGTCGAATCCCGCAGTGGAAAATAGCGGGGGCGAGTGCACGTCAGTGTATACGTGGATATTGGTTCGAAGCACCTTGCCGAGAGCGGTCACCTCTACGGCACTAGCATAGGTGCCGTCCCTATCCATGTATTTTCTGTAATCCTCCCCGGTCTGGAATGGGTTTTCCCGCTCGTCCGACACAAAGTCTCGGTACTCTTTCCAGTTGGCCAGGATGTGTTTGACCGTTTCCTGCCTGTATTCCTTATGATGGTCCTCGCTATGCCGAACCAGGAAGCTAATAGTCCTAAACAGGCAGTTGCCGTCTCCTTGTACGGGGTGTGTCTGGAAACGGCCCGGGGGCGGGTCGTCAGCCTTAGCTTTGTCTGGCTGCTTCTTCCCCTTACTCTTGCGAGTTTGCTTGGGGGAAGGGCCTTTCTGTTGTTGTGTTGGGGGAGGAACCTCAGCTGCTTCACCCGCTAGCCGAACCTCCCCGTCTAGGCGTTTTTTTGGAACGTAGGTGTACGCCTGCCTGTACTGTATGTGCGCCCCCCCCCTCGGGGTGGCTGCGCCAGCTCCCCGCCTGCGATGTGTGGCTAGGTGTGGGGAGTATTGCCCCCCTGTCTGTCCGGCGGGGTGTCTCATCCCTGAACTCCCTCGGGTGTTCGTCGGGGAGGGGGTAGTGTTCCGGGCCCTTTGTGTACTTATCGCTGTTGTCCCGCTCTCTAGTGGGTTTTCTTCCCTGTCGGTTATTGCCCGGTGGTCTGTTTTCCTGTTTCCGCCAGGGTGGGGTGTATGTCTGCTGCTGGGGGAGCGGGTTTTCCCGTCGATTCCCATTTTCCCTGTACTGGGCAGCTGCATACCCCTGTCTGGTCGGGGGTGGGTTTTCTCGACGGTCCCCATTTCCCCTGTACTGTGGGGGTGCATAGCTTCGCCTGCGTGGGGGCGGGTTCTCCCGATATTCCCCATTTCCCTTGTACTGCGGGGCTGCATAGCCTTGCCTGCGTGGGGGCGAGTTTTCCCGGTACTCCCTGTCTGCCCTGTATTGTGGCGGTGCGTAGGACTGTCTATTTGGTGGCGGGCTGTTTCGTCGGGGGATGTCGTGGTCGTACTCCTCAGGGTAGTACTCCTGTGTGTACGGGGATGGTGATCGCCGTGAGGGGTATGTCGGTTCTGTGTCCGTGTACGATATCGGTGAATACCGAGGAGGGTAGTGCGGCCTATCCTGTGGGTGAGGTGTTGTTGGCCGCTGTGGAGGGTAGTAATTTTCCTCCCTCCCGTAGCGTCTCCTCTCTGTGTACCCCCTGTCCCTCTCAGGATAATAGCGCCCTTGTGTGTCTGCGTGCTCATCCCTTAGCGGTCTCCCGCCTGCTTGGATGGCAGCTATGGTCAGTTTCTCCATTCTGTCCACTAATTCGTCCATTTTATGGTTAGTGTCGTCTTTTTGTGTTTGGAAGTGCAGATCCACGGCCTTTTCCGTAGCCTTTTCCGTGATCTTTCTCCCCTCTATGGTCTTTATGTTGTTTAACATGTGTTGGACCGTGGGGTTGTTCATTATACACAGCTTTTCCACTATGGCTGGTCTGAGGCCCTGCATTAACAGCTTGACTTTCTGTTTGTTTGTCATGGCTGCATTGTACTTGTCGCACATTATCAACTTTACATTTATGTATGCCTGGGCGCTTTCTTTGGGTCCCTGTGACCTCTGTCTAATTTGGTCGTAGAGGTCGTCATCGTCTGGTATGAGCTGGAATTCACTCTTCAACAGTAAAGCGGTTTCCTCCCATGTGGCAGCTTCTAGTGTGTCCTCATGGAGCTCATACCATGTCATGGCCGCCTTTGTGAGGTATGCAGGAAGGAGCCGTTTCCTAACTTCCTCGCTCCAACCATTGATCCGGGCCGTTCTATTGATGGCCTTGAGGTATTCCTCGGGATCCTGGCCTTCCCCCGCGAACTTTGTGGGGTGGATCATGGGGTATTCTGTGTGTCTATTCATCTCGTTTTCGGCAGTGTCCCGTTGGCTGTGTAGTGATTCTGGTCTGTCTATGCTGTTCGCACCACTATCGTGTGCCGAGGTGTTTGGGCTATTTAGAGGGGAATTAGCCTCGCTTCCCGTGTACGACACCTGTGTTATGTTACCAGGTGGCTCGTCACCTGATATGTCGATACTGAGTGATGGTGTGTTGTCGTACTGTGTGGATTTAACTATGTGTACAGTCCTGTCTAAGTCCTGTTTCACAGTTTCCAGAATAGTGTGGATGTCAAGAACTGCTTCTGTCGTATGATTATTTGACTTGATAGTGTCTGTCTCTAGTAGCTCTGTAATGCGCTCGAGCAGATTATTAGTTTTCTGCTCTGTGATTTGCAGTTGCTGCAACAATAGGGGGTGGAGTGTTGGCAGACAATCTACCTCACTAGCGCTGGATACTGGTGACTCTTGTCTGTGTTCACTGGCCTGGGATCGTGTAAAATGTATAACTTGTGCTGCGGCGGTAGGGTATTGAGCACGGATCTGTGATGTCTTGAATTCAAGGTCCCTGAGAAGTTGTACTGCGGTCTGGTCAGTTATCAAGTCACCGTTCTTAATTTTTAGCTTCGGCAGGAGTGGAGTCGTGCTAGCCGACAAATGGTGCGCAAAGTCTCTTAGTGTGGTTCTAAATGTGGACATTTAATTTCCACCGACTTTGCACTATGGGGCGGATGGGGGTTGGTGTAATAATACAAACTCCTAGAGAGAAAAAAAAATGTGTGACGTAATATGAGGCTAAAAAAAATTTCAGTCTCGCTTGGCTGTATGCGGTACGGGCCGTTTTGACCACGAGAACTCGTTGTATGAGTCCTATTTTACTGTGCGTGGTACCCGGCCTCCACCATCTGTTTTAGATCCCTTATTGGGGGGTAGTTGGATCTAAAACGGAAGTGTTATTGTGTTAATTTGTAAGGAAGTGCCTAAAAGGGGGTAGCTTCCCGTAGCTGGGTAAGCTGACCAGTGTAGAGTGTTGTCTCGTGTTAGGATGCTAGGGGGCGCTCCTATAAAAGACGTATGTGTATTTCAGGGGATGGAACTTAGCGTACAGGTCAACGTGCTGGTCTTCCAGCTGGCTGGCTGGTTATATAACCGACGTGCACGCGTCAGCTATATAGCGGCACTCTGCCTCTGGTAGTCGGCCCGCTGCGTGAAGTGCAATGAAGCTTGCACTAGCAACTATTTGGCTACGGTATGTCACGGCTAATCGTGACGGGAATTAGGAAAGGAGTTAGGGCGTAAAGAGGCGTGTAAACAGTAATACAAGTGTAGTGTACTGACCAAGTGTTTATTGGTCAGTAATATGGAATTATGAGTCCCTTTCAGGGGATGTAATAAATGTCACAATGTAAGTGTACAAGTTTGTGTGTACAATTTGTGGGTAAAGGTTACAAAGTATAGGACTTCTGAACACTGCTGACTCACCTGATGATAACAGCTATAGCCTCCGGCCGACGCACTGTAAGACTGGTAATTGAGAGAGGGACTGCCCTTCTTAAGGCCTCCCTTTATAGTCTTTGGTGCTGCTTCGTCGGCATTCCGATGGCATAGATATCCCAGTTAATTATGTGTCGCTGTTTGTGGTAGTGATGCAAGTATTGGGCAAGCTTTCCAGACTGGTTAGCTGCCCTTGCGGTGTTAGAGATGTTGTTCTGGACTTACGAGATCTGCCAGTTAGGGGTGGTTTGAATAGATGATGGGGGGGGGGGGGCTCCAGGGGGTGCAGACCCCTGGGGGGCTGTACACTCTTCTTGCTACTAACACAAGCAGAGCACTAAGCAAACGCGTGTGGATAACCAAATGGGTGTCCATGAACGCCGCACCCGTACAGTCTCATTCAAATGTTAGTACACCTAAAACATTTCCGCTAACCAAGACCCCATTTGAACATTTTTTTTTCATTTTTGTCCTATACACCTGAGAGTTGGTTTACTGGTAGAGGAGATAGAGAGCTTTCATTTATGTCAAACAAACTTTTTTATAGATTTCCTAATTTTGGAAATATAGCCCATTTTCAAAATTCAATTTATTTTGTCCTAGAGAGTTGAAATTTGGTGTGGGGGTAGAGCAGGCCAAGGCCATTCATTTATGTCAAACAAACTTTTTGTCGCGAACACTGCAGACATATCACGTGATCGCTCGCATGATGATGCAATATGTCCTCGCGATTACGCAATATTCAAAGCATAGAAAAGTATTCTACTTCCCTGGGTTGTTCCACACACCTTACAGGAAAATGCCTGGCTCGTACATTGTTTCAAGTCCTGGGGTTGCTACCCCAATCTTCAGACCAATATTATTGTAGTTACTCAACAGTATTCATCCAAATAACACAGGTTATAAAACACATACAACACAAAGTACACAGGCTTGAAGATAAAGTATGTCCCAAATCCCTAATTGATTCAACAACTACTACTACTGTCATATCTTGATGATAGTGATTATGATAATGGTTGGTTTAAGGGGCCTAACATCTAGGTTATTGGCTCTGAGTGTGATATCTTTACAGTATTTTGTGGAACAATTGGGGTTTTAAGTCAGTCATCATGCGTGTGCCCAATTACATTGGGCAGGGAATTGCAATCAATTTCCTAGTGCCTGAAATAGATTACATGAATTATTTATACAGGGTGTCTACCGGTAACGAAAGTAACGAAAAAGTAACGAATTTTACAAATGGGTAACGAAAGTAACGAATTTTACATACGGGTAACGAAAATTTTCTGAAGGCGGATTGAAGCATCTAAACTCGCGCCACTAAGCTCAGAGATTGCGATGGAGCGAGTTTCACGCAAGCTGCGCCGATTTGCATCTATTTGGAAACTATGTCAAATCGAAGTCCAGAAATAACGCGAAATAATTTAATGTCACAGTCTTACGAAATGTTACCGTTTCGAAAAAGAATTATGAAAAAGCTTCGAAATACGTATATAACTTATTTTAAAAATCTATATCGTAAATTTGCGACATCCAGTATGGTTAATTTGAAATTCCGTTATATGTCGATTTTTCCTTCGAACTTTGGTTCCATCGGGTATATTTTAATCTAACCGTTTATTTCGAAGACTTGTATAACTTGTTTAATTCGTGATCCGTATTCGAAAGAAAACGTGTCCTCTTGTATTATTCGTGCAATCCTCTCAGAATAATTCTTAATATTTCATACCTACTTCGAACATTCATCCTCAAGACGGCCGGCTGACCGCGCGACTTGCCTGCGGGAATCTCATCAAATGGACCGAGATCGACGTCAGTTGCGTAAAATCATAAAACCCGTCCCCTATCGTGAACTTGTGACCACGAGGACTGCGGGAATCCCGTCAAAGAGGATTGGGCACCAATCACGAAACAATCTGAAACCTACTCGCTACTTTTCCCATGACCGTATACTTAAAAGCGTACGGGGAGCGAGAAGTGCATCAACCCACTTAGAAATGACATCCTATGTAGCGTCGCGGTACTAATTTCTCCTCGTGATCCATCCTGAACTGATGAACTCCCAACCACAGCATAGGGACAGCGGGAATCACGGCGCCGGCCATACATGTCCATAACTACTCGTGAATTTTAACCATGCCCCAACCTTGAGCTTGCCTCCACCATTCTGTCAGAACAGATAGACAATCGTTCAACGGCCGGGTGCGTCGCGGATTGCATAATATCGCGAGGACAAAGTGAATCTCGTAAAACGGCCGAGAGCGGTAGCGGCAGCGATTGCGATACATCGCGATATTTCTCCGCATTCAATGACGAGGACAACAGCTGGATTCTTATCAAACGGACAGCAAGTGGCGCCGATTGAGTAATAATGCTATATTTTCTCGTGCCCGACCTCAAGGACAATGGAAATGTCGAACGACTACAAGTGACACCGTGTGTCTAAATCGCGATATTTATCCGTGTTCTATCGTGAAAACTACGGGAATCTCGACAAATGGCTGAGACCAGCGCCGATCGTGTAACACCTCGATATTTCTCCTTACTTGACTACGAAGACAGAATTCGGTTACAATCACGTAACGTCCCATAAATGTCTTCGTGATCTACCGCGGGGACAAAGAAAATCTGGCGAAACCGTCAAGAGCAGAGCAACCTCTTGGCAATTATAAGAACGCATTGTGCACAAGACGACATATCGGATGAAACAACTCGTTTGATAATAAATATCAAGTATTTATTTATTATTTTCTAATTTTTTTAGCACCCTAAGTTAATTTTATTTACCGCTTTAAAAGCAGTTCATTGTTGTTTTTCTTCACTGCGTGATGAGCCCCTTTGCTTGCAGATTGCAGACGTATCTTGAATTCAAAGGTAACTAAAATTAACTAAAAGGTAACTAAAAGGTAGCTAAAAAGTAACTAATTTTTACTTCATCCTTACAGTAGACACCCTGTTATATACCTAATAAAACACTTCACACACAAATGGGAGGGTTAAATTGGATGACTAGTATAGTTTGTAAAGCAAACACCATCAGCTCCTGCTCACTTAGGCTTAATTTAGGTTCAGTGGGCATGTTTATATCACTTTATGTACAACAGTATTTACATTATAAAGCTACAGAAGCTTTGATTAAACTTTGTAATGAGTTGGATTTTTAAGACAAGTACAGTATGTTTATTATTCCGTAAGTCTATTAAACTTCTATAGTGATGCATTTTTTGTTAAGTGTGAAACAGTTTTGAATTGTTAATTTCTATCGTATTGAGGCTAGGCTGCAACTTATCACCCATACTTTTCAATCTTTATATTGAACAAGCAATGAAGAAATTAAAGAAAAATTTACAGTGGGTTTGAAGATTCAAGGAGAAATAATTTCAACTCTGAGATTTGCTGACGACATAGTCATCATGGCCGGCACGCATGAGGATTTGAGTGAGTTTTTGAATGGTATGGACTCCGTCTTGAGGAAAGAATTCATGATGAAAATTAATAAATTTAAAACAAGAATATTGGAATACAGCCAAAAGAAATCAGAAAAACTAAAGGAAGTAGGAGACTTCTGTTACTTAGTGACACGTGGATGGCCAGCGTGGATGGGCCTACTTACCTGTCTTTAGAGGTCCGCGTCGCTTCCAATGCAAAATCACCTCCAGATGACATGCCCCAACAGAAGAACAGCAAAAGGGGTGGAAGGAAGGTGGAAAAGGGGAACGCACAGGCTCGACTACAGACACCTCCCAATAACCAACAGAACTGCTGCCGACGAAATAATGCCACAACAGTTGCTTAAAAATTTAAAATAAAAATTTAATGTTAAAATTTAACAAAAAACACCTCCACCAGAAAACAGAACATGCATCAACCAGCATAATTTACAAAGAAGGCAAGAGACCGCTTAACATGCTTGCTTGCAAAGCCAACAAAAAGAAAAGAATTAAATTAAAATTAAAATGTTAAAGCCCAAAGATTAAAAAAAGAAAATACAGGCATAATTAAATGAGAACGGGCTTGATAATTTATAAGGGAATGCAATACCAACCGGACATGCAGAGACCAAGGCCATGATGCAAAACAAGAAATTTAAAATTAAATTAACAAAATAAAATTGGATCAGAAAATAAATCCATAATTTGCATGACGGAGAAAAAACACAGGAACATTTACCAAAAACACAAAGTTAAACCAACAAGGTTAATAAAAAAACATATTAAGCTAACACCACAACACGTTTGAGTTTTCCGCTCAACGCCAAGAGACTGCACTCGAGACCAGAATGCATTTCGGCAAAACAAAAACAAACATGGCCACTAAAAACAGGAGACCGCATGTCCGATCGAATTACGGCAAATAATTTAGCAATAAATTAATTTTTAAAATCACTAGAAAGAAAAATAAAATGAAGAAAACAATTACAAACACTATTGACATGAGGGTGGTGCATCGGATCTTACATCAAATTAATAATATGCCAATCCCAAGATTGCCAAGGGAAAATAAATAATAATTTAAAACGTAAAATAACTAGAAATGTGTTTCCAGAAGGTACGAAGAAAAGATAACAAAATTAATATATATCTGGTACATTATTAAAATATTTAAAAAAAAGTTTGGCCTACCAGGCGAAACCAAACACAGCATCACAACATACATGCAAGGCCAATATTGGAGCTCCCAAAATAAAATAAATAAAATAACAACGTACCTTAACTTTTCTGTGGAGACACAATGAAAATAAAATAATTAACACATTTTGAATAACATATTATATGGCACAAAATTGCCTGAAAATGGCCTACCCAGCCATGCGCCGTTTTGGTATCACAAGCACTGGTCTGCATCGAGATGCGATTTTCATTTCGTACTTCTTCACTGCGAAACGATGAAATAATAGCCTGAAGAGCACAGGCAATTCCCTTCCATCGTATATCCATATTTTGTAAAAGCTAGGGGCCAATGCCCCCTAGCCCACGAAGAGATACTCTGTCACACCAGCTGGCTAGTTGCTTCTTCCACGACAGACAATGAAGACCACCAGATGGCGGAGAATCACACGTCAGATACCGAACTGCATTCATGTAAATTGTTATTGTCCAATCAAGGCTTGACACATCAATCAACAATGTGATTATTAAGTAATTAATTTGGCGGTATCACGTATACACAGTCCTTTGTTTCATGACGTAGAATATAATAAATAGCCTTCAAATATGACACGAATAGGATGACCCCAGAAGGCAGCACAAACACACTCTAGTGGTGAAGAAGGAACCACGTCAAGAAACCCCGAAGTCCGACAGCAGCTGCCATCTCGTGTTCACAAACGGAACCAAGCGACCAGGCGGTCGTTTCAAAATGTCATGAAGTCACATCCAGGGAAGATACATATTTGAAAACGTTGGGACGGGCTCTTGCACGTAACACTTAGGAAGCAAAATAACCAGTGATGGACGAAGCACAGAGGATATAAAAAGTAGGTTGGCTCTGGCAAGGAAAGCATTTCTACAGAAAAGGAATTTGTTGACATCGAATATAGATTTAGGTATTAGGAAGTCATTTTTGAAAGCTTTTGCCTGGAGCGTGGCGCTCTATGGAAGTGAAACTTGGACTATTGGTGCAGCAGAAAAGAGGAGATTCGAAGCATTTGAAATGTGATGTTACAGGAGAATGATGAAGATCAGATGGGTAGAAAGGGTTACAAACGAAGAGGTATTAAGACGAGTGGGAGAGGAGAGATGTTTCTGGCGACTGCTAATGAAGAGAAGAGATAGGTTGGTAGGACACACACTAAGACACCCAGGAATAGCAAGCTTAGTTATGGAAGGAAGGGTCGAGGACAATAACTGTAGGGATGGACCAAGGTTAGAATATGTTAAACAGATTGCCTTGGATGTAGGGTGTGGTAGCTAGGTAGAGATGAAACGATTAGCTCAGGACAGGGAGCCATGGATGGCTGCATCAAACCAGTCAAAAGACTGAAGACTCAAACAACAACATAAATTAGCTAGGTCTACAAAACTACATTGTCAACTCAGTTACACTTAACTACAATGCTCATCAAGTAAATAAGAAATTAGTAAAGTAAGAGTTAATATCAAAACAGTCTAGAGAGTAAGTTAATGATTCAATAGGGTTTCACTCTTACACAAAAATAAAGGTACTAACAAAAAATGTAACTCTATAGAAATGTAATAGACTAACGGCGTAAAAAAATATAATTGTCTAAAAAATCTGACTCGCTACAAAGTTTAATTCAAATTTCTGTAGCTTAATAATATAGATACTGTTGTATATAAGTGTTAAACACATATGCACTGATTAAAGAACGCTTTCCAGTCAGTCAACACAAATTGTGCCCAATTACTTTAGGCGGGAAACAAATATTTACATGTCCTAACCTGAAAGAAATAATATATTACCAAAATACACACTTTTATTTATAAAAATGGGGGTAAGTATGTTAACCTGTGATCTACTGAATTATTATTGTGACTAACTTCAAGAATGATGTCTACAGTAGAGGAGAGCATTGAACGAGAACGGACGCTACATAAACTCAAGTTTCTATTACCAGATAAGTTGACATAACCTTATTCCATTCTAGTGCAGTGTATCATATCATTCCTGAAGTTAGTCACAAATTTAATTCAATAGATCACAGGTTGACATACTTAAAATACATTAATGATAATGAAACTACCATAGAAGTGAGCAATACTATCTTTAAATAAGTTTGGAGCATTACACAAGTTTTTAAAAACTTCTGTAATCTAAGCATTGTACTGTATATCTCAGGGGAAGACAGCTTCAAGCGGTGTGACGTGTCGAAACGAAGGGCAAGCCTGTCAGTTCGTGTGACGTCGGGCAAGAGCCGTGTAATACCATGTTGTCTAGATGAACGGCGCTGTGCGTACGGACCTGGGAAGGTCAGTTGGCTGTAGAGCTCTCGATGCGAACAGGTTGTATACACTTGCTGCACGGATATTATGTAAGTTCGTTTCGACATATGTGTACGAACATTTCTTTTCTATTATGAAACTGGCTAAGTCCAAATCTCGAAGTACCTTGCCAGATCACAACCTAACATGCAGCCTTCGATTACAACTTTCCCAGACACTACGTCTTAACATTGATAAACTAGTTCAAGAAAAACAAAGCAGAAAGTGTCGGAAAATGTCCCCGTGATTGTATTGTTCTGTATGGCTCTTTTCTAATGTGCTGGGAAAATAGCACTATCTTCAGTTCTATTTATGTTATAGCATGACTGTCTTTCACATTAACTACTTTGGTTACATATTTTTTGATAGGAGAGAGCCGAAATGTCATTGGTTATAATCTGTGATCAATTGTTTAATTGCAACAAGGAGCATTAACATTACGACATCCATGAAGTTCAGTTCGTTGTGTTATTAACACCAGATATGTTTCCTGTCTTTCCTACATTGCTGCATCCCGCATCCCTCAAACTAAATCATTGTCCTCTGTGGCAGCCATACAAAGCGTGGGGACGTCACACGCTACACTCGTCTTCGGTGCTAGCATGTACGGTGATGTGAGCTGACGTCACACCAGCACCGCCTGTCCTCCCCTTGTGTGTGTATATATATATATATATGCACATATATATGTGCATGTGTAATTCATAAACGTTGTACAATAACTAAGCCTGAGTTAACATGCCATCCAATTACGTGCCCCCATTTTTGTACATAAAAGCGTGCTATTTTTTAACAATATCTAATTTCCTTCAGGTTAGGGTATGTAAATACTTGTTTCCTGCCTAATATAATTGGGCACAATTTGTGTTAACCTACTGGAAAGCTTTCTTTAATAGAACTAAGCGACACTAAAAAATTGTTTCTATCACTTCAATGATATTCACTGAACCTAAATGAAGCATATGCGAGTAAAATCAGATGATGTTTGCTTGACAAACGAAACTAAGTCACACAATTCAGCCCCCCTATTTGTGTGAGAAGTGTTTTATTAGGTGTATAAATAATTCATGTCGTTTATGTCAGGCACTGAAAAATAAATTGTAATCCCCACGCAATGTAATTTGGTTTGTTGAATGACGTAAAAACTTCTAATAATAGATTACTTAGGCAACACTGAAGGATGGCTTCTAATGTTTCAATACAATTGAGGTAATGTTTTGGGAATATTTCCTTTTCCTCAGTGTCTCTAAAGAAGCTGCTGCAACTGGCCACAGAATTTTCAATCCACAAGAAATACTTGGGGAGAACACTACAAGAATTTGGCACAGTACAGATGAAGTTGGCTGAAATTTGCTGCAGAATATATGCAATGGAGAGCCTTATGTATCTCACTAGCGGTATAATGGATTCCCATGACTCTGCAGACTGTGTGAATGAGTCTGCCATTGTGAAGGTATGGTGCAGAAAGTTTCAGTATACAGTTTGTTGTATTTCTGCTTAGATCATAATTTTTTGTCTTTTGCTCAAAAGAGGCAAATATCATGAAAGTGATTGAAAGATTAGTGATGTTATGCTGGACGAACATATTGCCTCCGGAAAGGTCCTGTAGAAAGAATTAGCCCTTATTTCAAGGTAAATAACATAGTTTTGTGTGTTTCTACAACAGTGAAACCTGAGTTAGAAGATTCTACAGCCGTTTTAATTACATTTCATTGGTTAACCAAATAACCCATTTTAAAGACCTCATTTTTCACAACCAAGCAAAATTTATTCTTTAGGCAAAGAGACTGTTAAATATGGAATTCTAGATCTAGCAATATTTTTCGTTAGTCAGTTTCCAATGGAGTTTTATAATGCCTTCCACTCATGTAGGTGGCATAGCAATCTGGTGATGCAATTTATAACATCTTTTCTATTATGTTGCATTTTAAATGAGAGAATATCAGGAGCTGGGAGGAGAAAGGGTGAGTCTGCAATATGATTACATACAATCGTCGCCCTTTCAGCTGGGAAGAGAAAGGGTGAATCTGCAATAAGATTACATACAATATTCGCCCTTTCAGCTGGGAGGAGACGGGGAAAATCAGCAATAAGGTTACATACACTATTCGCCCTTTCAGCTGGGAGGAGAAAGGGCGAATCTGCAATAAGATTACATACAATATTCGCCCTTTCAGCTGGGAGGAGACAGGACGAATCAGGAATAAGATTACATACACTATTCACCCTTTCTCTTCCCAGCTCCTGATATATAGATTATTTTAATGATTCATGTATTGCTGTTATGAGAGAGATTAATGTGTGTTTTTAGCATGCATTTGTGAAATTGAGAGCAAGTGGATATTTCCATTTACTTATGATCTGTAACTTAATGATGTGCAGCAGTAATGTGTGATTTATTGCTTGACTCCATTGAAAGGTTTTACTCGAACACGACTAGCTCACTTAGGGCAAGCAGCTGACACTTTAAGTGAGGAACTGTTTTCAGTGTGTGTAAGGGAAAGGGAGAGTTTGTAAGTTTCAATTTTTCTAGGGTCCTTTGGGTATTGGTATCAGGTTTCAAGTTTTTAGGGTGCTTGGAAGTATTTCATTAATACAGTACATTAATATCTTTATAATACTTTGCTTCTCTTCAACTTTTACCACCTAAATATCTCATATACTGTATTTCCCTCAACACATCTTTGGGATTTGATGTTGGAAGTTTCTAACTGGTTGAAAGAATACTTCAGCTTACATACTAATGTTGCTTCCCTCTCCAAGTCCCAATTTTGAACCTACTCCAACTGAGCCCCTCATAGAGTTTAACAACTTCAAGTTTTTTCTAGCAATCTTAGGGGAATCAGCTCCTATGGTACTGTGCTCTTATTTCCATGTGAGATGTCAGCCAGAATCCGAAGATGGAAAAGGATCGCAGCAACTAGTAGTACCCGGCTAGAAATAACTACCAAGGGCTACTGGTGAAAACACACTGGGATAAGGAGCATACATAAACCAACAAATGCTATAGTTCTACTCTACTGGGTTCAAAGAAAAAACTAGAATACTGGTGAGTGAGAATCTCTCGAATCTCGGGCGTAACAGGAATAGGTTGTAGGTCGAGCCACACTAATCCACAACTATAGCATTTTTACCTTAAGGGGACCGATGACTGAAATATTCAACTTCTACAATTGTGCTGATCACGAAATTTTGTGAGCTTATTTATACAGTAAATATTACTTGTTGTACAAAGTTTCCAGATAATAGGTTGATTCAAACTTCTCTAAATAATGTTTTTGTGATATTTTGGTGTGCAACGCTGAAAAAGCTCCTCGCGTCACAATTTTGACTTTTATGACCTCAACATTTGAAAACAGATTTTACACACATATATAAATAAAACTTACTTAAAAAGAAAATTCCTTTTGAAATATGCATGCCACTAAAAATTTGTTAATTTTTGGTTTTCTGATTTCTGAAAAGAAATAACATACAGTCATAGTCAAATGCATGCCGTGTGATTTCTAATCAATAAATAAAATTCTTTATAAGTAAGTTTAATTAGTCGAACATATCAGTATAACTCCAGAAAGTTTCATGAAAATCAACCATGAATTGCACCGCAAGGAACTTTTTACAGGAAGCAGAGCACTGAAAATTGAAAGATGAGAAATAAGCAAGTACAGTTTTGAATGTACCTGTACGCTTCAAAATTGTCCTGTGCTGTGTGTGACCCCTTCAAACTTCTTATGCTTCTCTTCCACTGCTATTCCCTTCCATTTATGGACTATTCCCTTCTTTCTTTCTTTCTTTCTTTCTTTCTCCTCTCTTCTATTTTTGCTCTGGATGCAATGTCGGTTATCCTGCTGCTTGCCAATCTTCAGTGTGGATAATGTTACTGACTGCCCTCTGACTTTCAGTACGGTTTCAAGTGCTGTTACACATCCCATGTTAAACTGCATAACAGCTTTAACAATACCTAATTCTAGTTTATCAATACAAATAAATACGTCCTTAGGGCAAAAGTGCCAATCAACACTATGAAGGGACTCATTTGGGTTCTGAGTCCTAGCTTTAGCACACCGCTGCAACAGTCGACCAGAAGCTAACCTTTGGTAAGTAGGAACTACCTTCAGAACTTTTTCAGAGGACAATTAGCAGCTCATTTTGCTGTGACTTTCTTTGGAGCCAAATTCAAAAGGGAACGGCAAATTATACGATATAGTGACACCACTGTGAGTTGGGCGTGGCAGAGAGAGTTAAACACCCATGCAGCAGCTCTTTAAAATGACCGTACAACCTTTCAAAATGGCGGAACCTGAAATATTATGACATTTTCTGATAATAGCTGGTTTGGAGCAATTTTTGAACAGTAATTCAAAAAATCTATTTTTTTTAAGAAAATCACGAAATTTCAGTCATCGGCCCCCTTAACCCCACTACTTTAAAATATAACGCAAAGTTATAGAAAAATTGTAAGCATACGTAAATATGTGCTTGTCGTATTTATTCAAAATGATTCAAAAATCGCCACAGTTAACAAAATAACGACATACCGTAATTAAATTCAAAACCACAACAAATTAAACTGGAAAACAAATACTAGCTATGAGATTAATGCTATGAAACAAATAAAATACATTTTTGACACCTCACTGCTGTGTCCAAGATTTCAGGATTGTCAATAAAAATTAATTAAATTATTTAAAACCGTCGTAAAAGATGCTACTTAGTGATGGCCCATCGCTATTACAACAGCTAAGTTTTACTCTATACAAAACTCCTGATTCCTATGCAATTCCTAATCTGAATATGATTAAAATTATTCCATCATTTCAATTATCGTTAATATTTATATATATTACAAGTTGCTATACATTTTCCATTTCCTTTCCGTCCACAAGATAACTTACCTTCATGAAAACAAATTTTCCACTAACTAGAGTCGTAATTAGGATTAATAGACAATATAGGGATCAATAATCCGTTCAATGAAGCTTAGATTATCTCAAAATCGAACTTCCTTCCAGTGATTAAAGATTTCAAATAAATATAATAATAATCTTATACACTCTTAAAATAAATACCAGAACCAATTACTGTCCGTTGACATTAAACCAAATGATCAAACTATAACTTGTTATCTTATTCCTGATCAGCTATTTACTGATATCATGTCTTGTTCCAACCGTCTATCACAACATTTATCGCCTAACACCAGCGAATCTTCATTGCAATTAGCGCAATTGCTTCCTAAAACAACTCCAGCTAACACCAACAATGACATTGTAGCTCATTGTTACCACACCTAAAAACGCATAACATTTTCCTCCAATACATGGGAATACTTTCTTAACCATTTCATTCGATAAATACGTCAATGCTGTCTACATTTTATCAATACATTAAACCACAATGCTCCAGAATTAACAGCTGATCACCTATAAACATCACCTGTACTAGTCATTGGTTCGTAATTCCATTCAAATGTCTGGTATTTTAATAAAATCTCATAATAATAATACAGGTAGCTTCCCCAAATCTTTACTTGCTTTACTCAACCGTCATTGACAACATTTTACGTGACATATTCCCGTACTATGTTTCTCAAAAACATCCTTCTCTCTTTCATTTATCATTCAAATATTTATTAAAATATTTATTAAAATAATTATATATATTTAAAATATTATCAATCATGACAACAGTGCTAATGTTCATTTTCATTATTCATTATTATACATATTTAACTTCATACGAGAAATGATCTTCAATGGTAGACGTCAAGTCCGTTCACTATTTTGCGCTTTCAAAAATGCTTTACAATTCGCACTCAAATACAGTCCACTTCGTTGTAGCGACGTTCAATCAACTTAGTCTGCTCACTTCTGAAACTGCACTCTATAATGCGCACATCACCTCTTCTGAACTGTTTCTCCGACAACACTCGTTGCTATTCTTTCTCAATTCACGTAACATATTTTTGCATAATCTTTTCACTGATACTCATGTACAAACAAACTACACGTTTATCCAATTTTAAAAGCAGTTTACTGTCCGTAGAAACACTGTCTGGCATTCACTTGTGCGATAATCAGTCACAACAAAGCGCGCACTCGCGGACCGCGGTTCGACACGTCTATCTCCCACAACGTCTACCGAACAAGAAGCTTTGAAAAGATGGCTTGCTTCCCCTTCTCTACGCCAATTTGACATCATCAGGAAGATCCGCGCGCAATCTAGGCGGGATCCTCTTTCTATCCATTTTCTTCCGTTCTGGGACATATTTCTTCAAAATCTTATCTCTGACAATTCTTCATATTAATAATAATTGTAGCTTCTCAAACCATAAAATAACTCTTAATTACATTATTGTAAGTATTGGTAATTAGTTCCATGGAATTTTCTCATTGGCCCGAAGATTGACACGTGATATATCATTGCGTCGCTCGACACCTTAAACACCAATTTTGGCTGTGCTAAAAGCCTATCCTGCCCCTTTCCATCAAATACACACCTATTTGAGATGAGCGGATTGCCTACCTCCCAGGAGTTCAAACGAGACCACTTTCTGCCTCCTTCAGATTTGTTTTTCTACAAGCATTTTTCTGATTGGTGCGGTGATCCACACAGAGCTCATCCCCTCTCGATCTCGCGGTAACCAGAGCTCAGCTCACAAGTCCAGCTCCAATAAATTTACAAAACTCATGCTTTCTTAGAGGCGAGAATAATATTACTCAGACCACAAATTCGAGTACAGTACCAAGTGTCCAGGTTGCCTGGAAATGCCTCAATAATTAATTCCTTCTTTTAGTTCCATGGAATTTTCTCATTGGCCCCAAGATCGTCACGTTATATATCATTGTGTCGCTGGACACCTTTATGCATTGCTATACTTTGACCTCCATTTATTATTATAGATTATTGGATAATTTTAAATTTTTATGGAATATAAATGTATTTCTTCTGAAGTAAACAGTGGTTCCAAAATTGTCAATACATTTATGCTCACTTCAGTGGCTTGGTGAGAAGACCCTGTTGGGCAGCCCATGACTGCAGTATACCTGAACATAGTCCCCTTGAGGCTGTGAAAATGAAATGAGTTTGAGGGAGTGAATGGAGTACCATGCAACATTCTAGTAGGAATGTGATGGATATAGTTATGTAAAGGCACATATGCAACATATCCATCTATATTTTAATATGTATCGTTAGTCACCAAACATGTCCCTCTGAAATAATTTCTGATCCATTGCAGATATCTATATTCTGTTTTCAGTTCTATGTATGGTAACATGAAAGAAGTAGCAGGTGCAGCAAAAAAGAGTAAAATAGAAGCATTTGAAAAGTGTGTTACAGGAGAATTATGAAGATTAGATGGGTAGATGGAGTAGCAAATGGAGAGTTTTCAAGATGAGTGGAGGAGATATGTTTCTGGTAAGTGCTAATTAATAGAGGAGATAGGTTAGTAGGGCACATACTAAGGCATCTGGGAATAGTCAACTTCGGTGTGAGGACAAGAACCGTATGGGTAGACCAAGGTTAAACAGCTATACCTAAAGCTCTGCGCGTATGTACAGTTGGTATCTGAGGGTGCTCTGCGGATATAGTTGCTTTCACTTGGATTGTATGAGTTTAATAAAGAAGTGAGAGAAGCCAGTCATGGAAATACCCTCAATTAGTGTTGGTTTATGTAGACATGAAACAATTAGTTCAGAACAGAGAGGCATGGGGGCCTGCATCAAAGCAGTCTGAAGACTCGGAATACAAACCAACGAGGGACTGATAAAAAGAAAGTACAATACCAACTTAAAAATAAATAGAAATGTACTGATTTTTGCCAGTAGTATTCAATTGTGTGATTATTTTGAAAATCAGCCTATACCTAAAGCTCTGCGCGTATGTACAGTTGGTATCTGAGAGTGCTCTGCGGATATAGTTGCATGGCTGTGCGGATAGTGGATATGCTGCGAATAATGTTTGGAGTAAATTTGCGGATAGTTTTTAAAATACAATGTTGAATTGGATATTTTAAAAATAATTTTAGTTCATGCTAAGATCTGCATTTGTCACATTTCTCGTTATTTCCCTATTTGCTTTCACTTAGATTGTATGAGTATAATAAAGAAGTGAGAGAAGCCAGTCATGGAAATACCCTCAATTAGTGTTGGCTTATGCCAAAAAGAATTCTTTCATACCTGCGCTTGCTTGCGTGGGCATATCAGACGACTAAGTAAGTGCTATAATTAGCCACCCATTGTTACACAAGCTGTTACTCAGAGAGACACAACTCGGTCAACATTGTTTCGCAATTCACACAGCCTAGGGGAACGAATTTCTCCTCAAATGTATGAATGTGTTGCTTTAATACTTAATCTAATAAATTACAAATATTATTGTAATGTCAGCAGAGCCTCCGTGGCTTAGGCGGCAGCACGCCGGCCTCTCACCGCTGGGTCCGTGGTTCAAATCCCGGTCACTCCATGTGAGATCTGTGCTGGACAATACGGAGGCAGACAGGTTTTTCTCCGGGTACTCCGGTTTTCCCTGTCAAAATTTCATTCCAGCAACACTCGCCACTATCATTTCATTTCATCTGTCATTCATTTAATCATTGCCCCAGAGGAGTGCGTCAGGCCTCGGCAGCCGGCACAGTTCATATCCTCGCCGCTAGATGGGGGCTTCATTCATTCCTGACCCGGTCGGAGACTGGAAGCAGGCTGTGGATTTTCATTTTCATTGTAATGTCAGCGGATTCGGATAAGAAATTGCAGATGCGGATAAAACTCGTGCGGATGCTGATAACATTTTGTTTATCAGCGCATGTCATCACACGGAGGAAGTGAGAGGGTTAAGCTGAACCAACTCAGCTAGTAGGATGCCTTGCTCTCGCTACGCATTTCCAGGTCGCGCAGTTAAATTTTGCCATACCAATATTAACAGAAATAAAATAAATCTCATCAGTTATCACTGAAGCAAATCTTATTTCTGAACCTGAGTTAAACCCACTGCTGTGGTATGAACGTGCTTGGACCTTTCTGTGCAGAGATGCAGCAGACCTGTGAAATTGTACAACTTCTCGTAGAATGTACATGTAAAACTGATATTTGTAGGGACTATTTAGGATGGTTCTGTCCACATTCTTCTATAATTTGATTGTAAGCACACCTGCTGTTCTACTCTAACAGTCTTCCGAAATTGAGCTTTACTCAAAGCATGCAATATGGAGGTTTCTTTTTCTTATTCTCGGCAAAACCTCATTTAATTACCTCAGCAAAAATTATTTCCAAATACTATAGCTAAATATGAAATGTGAAATGGGCTTTAATTCGAAGTTTGTTTCACTGAAATCGACTAGGCTGTCTTCTACTTATTCAGCTCTGATGTACATTTATTTCTGTGTTGGCAATAATAGCACTCTTTTCATATTTCTTTGCCTTAAAAACTTATTAACATTGTGAATAATATAATACAGATAAATATGCTGATACGGTTTGCTGGCCATTTACTTAATTACAAAAACAATCATCATAACTAGTAGTCCCATATAATTGGCATACAAGGAAGGGTACCCAGCCTTATTACTATCCACCACTAAGAAAACTCATTTCATTTACAACCTTGAACGAATGGAATAATAAAGTGTAGTAAGACAGAAATACATACTTAAAAAATTAATAACAACAATAATAATCATTTTTCGAAACTACAGATGTCTTACAACTCTACTCCCAACTGGCAACTAATACACACGCATTAAAATTTTGTTATTTAGTGCATATACGAGAAAGTATAACAAAATACATCACTGTTAATACTGGTTTATTCTACAGTACACCCAACACATTTACACATACTGCGCTCCCTCACGGACATCGCGCTAGGCTTTTTATAGTGCTAGTACTACGTGAGTCAACAACTTGTTTAGTTACAACTACCATAACCAAAAACACTTTTAACACTCCTCCTTAACTTATCAATTTTATAAACATATTTTTCTTAACGAAATATCTTTACATTTCTTATTTTTTACTTTAAACCAACCCCATTTTACCCACTAAGGTGTTTGTCTTAACACCTCCCAAGGGTTTGGTAAATACATCTGCAATGTTATCTACCGACTTTACATACATGAACACAATTTCTTTTCTCTTAACGAGCTGTTGAACAAAGCAATATCTTATGTCTATATGTTTAGAATTTTCTGAATCAAGGCCATTTTCTGCAAACATTATGGCACTTTGGTTATCGCTATAAATTACAGTAGGTCCTTCTACAAGTTCAAACAAGTTAAGTTCCTTTAGAAACATTCTCAACCATAGTACTTATTTCGCTACCTCACACATAGCATAATATTCTGCGTCGGCAGTAGACAAAGCTGTCACAGTTTGTTTTCTTATAAACCAAGATACTGGTCCACCTGCCAGTTTAACAACATAGCCAGATCTAGACAATCTCTCTCCTTCCACCTTATTGTAGTCAGCATCGCAATATACCTCAATCTTAGGTTCAATATTTTGGTAGATGATTTTTAGATCTTTGGTACCCTTCAGATATCTCACTATATGAGTAACATCATTCCAGTTTCTAATTTTTGGGTCTTTATTGAATTGACTTACTACACTCAGTCCATAACTAATGTCAAGTCTGGTACATGTAGACAAGTACATGAGTTTACCCACTGCTGCTTGATATTTTTCATTATCAAATGGTTGATTGGCTGACTCAGTCCTATCATTACTATTTATTGGTAATGGAGCGGATCTGGGATTAGCTTTCATGAAATTAAACTTAGTAATTATCTCATCAATTTACTTTCTTTGATCAATATGTACATTCCCTTTCTCTTGAGTCACTTGCACACCCAAAAATATGTCATACTCCCAAGATCTCTAATTTCTAGCTTTGAACTCAATTTAAGCTTGAATAGTTCAACTTTCTCTTTTTCTCCCCATATTCCGAGATCATCAACATACAGAGATACAACAAGTCCGCCATTCGTATCCACATAAACACATCTATCTTTATACAGTCTCCTCAAATCTAGTTCTTTCAATGTATTATCAATCATATTGTACCATTCCCTGGCACTCTGTTTTAATCCATAGAGACTCTTTTTAAGTTTCCACACTTTGTCTCTATTCCCTTCCAAAAAACATTCAGGTTGTTCAACATCAATTGTTTCCTCCAGTTTACTGTTTAGATATGCTGTCAGTACATCTACATGGTGAATTACCCAACCCTTGATTACTGTCAATGCACAAAGTATTCTTACAGTTTTCTTTTTTACCACTGGAGAAAATGTCTTGTCAAAGTTGACTCCTTTGATTTGAGCAAATCCCCTAGCTACTAATCAAGCTCTGAAACGCTCGATAAAACCGTCTAACCTTAGTTTGATTTTTAAAATCCATTTCGTCCCAATCACCAACTCATTTTTTGGTATATCAACTAATACGAAATATCTTTCTTTGATAACTGATCAATCTCATTTTGCATAGCTGCGAACCATTTACAAGAATGTTCACTCTGTAAAGCTTCCGTTGCAGTTTTTGGTTCCATTAAATCTAGACAGTCACACCCATTGATAAACATTGATAACTGGCAATATGTACATACTGGGTTCTTACGCAATCTTTCACTCCTCTTCACTTCTACCTGTAATTCCGATTCATTAACATTTTCATCGGCACTACTTTCAATATCCTCATCATTTAAATCGTGAATCAATGGCACATAATGTTCTGCTAGCTCCTCCTCATCCCAGCCCCTAAACCAACTCGCATGACTCTCTTCTGAAAAAATAGAATTTGACATCTCATTTGCAACGAGCATGCCAGTTTCACTCTCTAGTACACTTTCTTTGTCTCCTTCATCTACAAATTTAACATTCGTCTCAGCATTTACTGTACTGTTAGGGATGATGGGTTTAATGACATTCTTTATTTGTACCCGCTCAGCATATGGAAAATATTGTTCATTAAATTAACATTATGGACAGTAGCAAGCACTCCTTTTGTCGGAATCCAGACCTTATAGCCTTTTACTCCATTTTCAAAACCTACAAAAATGCAATCGATTCCTCTGGCCTCAAATTTGCCTCCACTTTTCTCATACATATACCTTTACATCCAAAAGTTTTTAACATCTCATAGTCACTGATAGATACATCTCTTCCCTCCCACAAAGCCAAGGGAATTAAATTGTCGATTGACCTGGAAGGACATACATTTTTTACCACGCACATATAATTCATAGCTTCTGGCCAAAAACCTACTGGTAGCCCCGATTGTATCAACATACATCTCACACCATTGGCTAAAGTCAAGTTAACCCTCTCAGCTATTCCATTATTTTCCGGTGATTCTTTGACGGTTTTCCTACGATGGATTCCATTCTCCCTCAAAAAATCATTGAATTCGTTACTTATATATTCTCCACCTCCGTCTGTCTGAATTGCCATTATCTTTCTTCTTTCCTTGTTGTTTTCTACCAATGCTTTGAAGTCTTTGAAACACTGGAACACTTCCGATTTCCCTTTTAGAAAATACAGACGCAAGTGTCTCGAGTAGTCATCTACAAAGGTTAAAACATATTGGGATCCTCCCCTAGACTTTACACATGACATCACTGTGTATTAGTTCTAGCGGTTGAGTTGATTGCCTTTCACTTTTTTTTTTTTTTTTTTTTTTAGGGAAACCCTGCTTAGTAGTCTTGCCTAAGGTACACACATCACAATCTACTTTACCTTTCACCTCAAATACAGGAATCTTTTTTATTCCCTCATAATGCCAATGGCCAAGCCTGTTGTGCCACTCCACTGCACTCCTCAATGCAACTGCATTATGGATATTACTATTATCATCACTTTCTGCCTCAACATTTGCAACTGATATGATAGGTTTAGATTTGGTTGACATTGATTCTAATACATAAAGTCCATTTTTCTCTAGACCTTTGAACACATCTTTTCCCTTTAGTCACCCTACTGCAAAGCCATCAAAAGTCTCAACAGATATTCCTTTCTTAGCCAGTCTAGAACAAGATATTAGATTACAATTGAAGCCAGGGAAATGCAAAGTATCATGAAGTTCTAGAATAACCTCACCACATTTTTGTGTCAGCTCTACTCTCACGGTACCTATACCTTTCACTGGAACGCTGCCTTTACCCATATGAACGTAACCAGTTGTTGCTTGAAACATAATGAATTCTGACTTTTCTTTACATATGTGATCTGTACATGCATTGTCCAAGATCCACTCGTTATCACTCACTTTCATAGCTGCTAACCTCACTGCACTTATGCAAGCCAATACAGACTTATCACTACCTTCATCCTTAATATTATCAGCTTTCTCTCTATTCTCGGTGCAGTTTCTGGCAATATGCCCACTACCACCACATCTGAAACATTTCTTATTTTTTTATCACAGGACAATCTCGAGAGATATGCCCCCACTTATCACACTTAAAACACTTCCTATCATTGCTGAAGTTGTTATTCTGCTGCTCCGTTTGCTGTCTTGTTTGAAAAGTTTGGTTATGTCCGCCACGACGTATTCTCGGCGC
Organism: Meconema thalassinum; assembly: GCA_946902985.2. Classification (NCBI taxonomy): domain Eukaryota; kingdom Metazoa; phylum Arthropoda; class Insecta; order Orthoptera; family Tettigoniidae; genus Meconema; species Meconema thalassinum. The sequence goes on from OX336389.2 coordinate 517,372,780, forward strand.
AGGTTTGTAGTTGGACGCCAATGCTCCCTGGACTGGTTTCAGCTTCTCTTGGATCTCCTCGTCTTCTTGAAGTAATACTGCTTTCACTCTCTTGGTCGTCAGGTCCTTGTCACCACCAAGGATCGCTATTGTGACACGATGTGAATCTGGTAGGCCAGCCAGGAATAGTCCTGCCAGCTGTTTGTCATTCAGTTCCAATCCGTACCCCGCACTCGCAACCACTCGATTAAGTCCTTGAATTTCAGACATATAATGGTGCATGAATTTATCCGGTGTTTTGGTTATGTTCATCATCTGCTTCATCACTTTAAAGCACTTAGTCAATGTGAAGGAAGTGTGAATTTCCTCCAAGGTCGTCCGAGCGTCCTTCGCGAACACGCATTCTCCAATGTCCTCTACATACTCTCTCGACACACTTTTTAGTAGGAAAGCGAGAGCCTTGCGGTTAATTCGCGCTTGATCAACATTCAAATAGTTGATTTCCTCTTCATTAAATCCAGGATCAATTGTGTTCCAACCGCTTTTGTCGATAAGTTCTGCTTTGGCAACTTTATACCAAGAATAATAGTTCGAAAAACAAAGTTTGTCCATTCGTTCCTTGTTTTCTTCCGACATTTTGATTCATCTGCTCACAACTCGACAACACTTTTTTCACTTCTCGAAATTTAACACTGCTCAAACTTTTTCACTTTTCTCTCTTCTCAGCGTTCCTGGGCCCATAACCTTTTGTTATTTAGTGCATATACGAGAAAATATAACACAATACATCACTGTTTATACTGGTTTATTCTACAGTACACCCAACACATTTACACATACTGCGCTCCCTCACGGACATCGCGCTAGGCTTTTTATAGTGCTAGCACTACGTGAGTCAACAAATTGTTTAGTTACAACTACCATAACCAAAAACACTTTTAACATAAAATAGAGCAGCGTAATATCTATTGCGTTTTGTAGCATTGAGTGCAATTCAAAAGTAACAGGTTTATAGAATTACAACCTTTCCTTGTAGAAAAGAAGAAAGTGGTAACGTAATTTCATCTAAATTTGAAAATGAAGGATTTTTTTTTTCCGATGTATCAAAATGAAGTTGTCCGTCCCTCTCTTGCATCGTTTTCACATCATTCTATATCTTATATTTAGAAGTTTTCCCAACTCCTGTTTCTACAACACACTTGGATACAGTTTTAGCACGCATGTGTGAAAAGGGTGTGATAGGTATATTCAGAACAATACGGCGCCCTCCTGACCGAAACAGTGATCCAGCCTTATTACGATTTGCCATACTGACTGCAGCCAATATTGCTTCGCTCAGTGAAAAAACTATTCACCAAATATGGGGATCTAAGCGAAGCAAAGTTGCGCCCCCCCCCCCCCCCCCCTCCCTGCTTGTCTTTCCTTGGCCTCGCACCTCATTGGACAAGTCAGCCAATTCATTCCTTTGTGCGGACAATGTGTTATTACACTGGCACTCCACAGGCTATATGGTTTAGAGTTTAGTGCTTTTGAAGAAAGACCATACTGAAAATCATCAATTGATAGTTTGTACAGGCAACACTGATAAAATGGCTTGAAGACTTGGCATTTAAAGACAGTCGGGCAAATTGCGAAGCGAAAAGGTGTGTTCACCGACTGAAGAGTTATCAATTGATAGTTTGTACTGGCAACACTGCAAAAATGGCTTGAAAAATTGACATTTCCGATCGCGAAGCGAAAAGACGTGTTAACCGACTGAAGAGTTATCAATTGATAGTTTGTACAGGCAACACTGTAAACATAGATTGAAAACTTCACATATTGAAAATCACACATTTTCAGGACAAACATGTCTGGTTGATTAACAAACCACCCCAAAAGCCTTTAAAAGTACCGTGCCATTCTACATCTGCTACCATGCCTAGATACAGCAAGTTTGTATGGTATTTTTCTTCTAAATTATTCGTGTGATTATTGAAATATTTTAATAGCCAAATTTGTATAATAATGAACTGCCATGTTGGGGGCTGATAGTAGGGGAGCAGTGCTGATTCTACTTCACTTGGCGTGGCTGTGCCCAAAAAACAAACATGGCGGCCAAGCGAATGTTAAATAATTAATAGCTCTCGAACCCATGGTCCGATTTTGACAAATGAGGTTCCGTAGGACTTGAGGTGACGCCATCTTTGCTATGGACCACTTGTTATATATATATTTGTTTTCGAAAGTAGGCGATAGTTTTTAAAATAATTATGATAGAACGTTGTGCCATGGTTCAAACGAATGGCGTTTATGTCCTTTATTTTTTTATAATAAAACTTATTTATTTTTTGAGATTTTTTGAAAACACTGACATTTTGACATTCCTATATTTCGGAAACTAGGAATTCTACAAAAATGTTTATTTGACATAAATGAATGGCCCTGACCCCATCTACCGCCAAAATAAATTTCAAGTCTATAGGACAAAAAAGTGTGCAGTAGGTTAGTAGTGATAGTTCTGCCTCCCCACACCACTACTCCCAATGCGAGCCGATAACTCCCGAACCCGTGGTCGGAGATTCACGGATGAGGTGTCGTTGGACTCGAGCTGACGGGTGCTTTGCTATGGACTACTCATTATAATTTTTAAAAAATTTGGAAACTCGATTTTTGGGTAAAACATGTTTTTTTAATGATTTTTGCTGATATCTCCCGAAGCAATAAGGCTAGAGACTTGTACGAGGTGTCATTCTTTTCGTCGCGTTGCCCTCTTGCCGAGAATGCCTGTGTCGAGTAGGATCAAAAACCCATTTTGGGGTAAAAATGTGATTTTAGACTTTTTGTTATATCTCGCGAACCAATGCTGCTAGGGACTTGTACGAGGACTCATGGGACTCGGGGTGATGCTTTCTTTCGAATCTAGTAGTTATTATTTTCCAAAAAAATAATTCACAAAGGGTCTAACGCCATACATGTTAAAAAAAAGTTATCTGTTTTTAAATTGTAAATGAAGCGTGGTTGTCAAGAAGACAGACGGTACCACTGGCATGTGTGTCAACGAGCCTGTTGCCAGCTATGGTAGCGGTATCCCAATAAAACAAAGGGTATTTTGGCAGCACGGCGGGGCGGATTATGACGGTTCGTTTTCCGATATTTGTTATGGCGGATGGATGGAGGCTAATATTCCAAAACGTGTGAAGCGTGCTAAGATTTTTTACCCCTAAAGGGGTTCTTGAACCTCTCAGTAAACGGTTATCAGTGACATGGCTCTGTGGCATTGATGCATGCTCATAGGCAAGCAGTCAGCTGTAGGATATAAAGCAATAACATGCGATCGACCAAGCAATTTGTATGAAGGTAAGACATGAGCGTTAATGCAAATGATAATTCTGTGATGAGATAGATTTAGAATGAAAGCGCAAGCTGTGAATGGTTAAATGAAATGTATGATTTAACACTTGTAGCTGGTAGCCTGCTAGCAAAGCCCCCATGTGTTTTGTCACTTAAAGGCTGAAAAGATCCTGCTCTACTAGCTAGCCGAGCTCCGTTCCCACGTTCAACACTTGATAACGCTATCTCAGGAATGTTTGGACCACACTAGGCAACACCGCCGGCTTGCGTTAGAGGGCAGATGAAGGCCGAGCAATCTGACAACCATGTCAGAGAGAGATAACGGAGTAAGCGACGACAACTCTGCCCCTACCATTCCCACAGCCAATTGCCAGGCAAGAGCGGTGAGGGGGCGGGACCAGAGGTGAGAGGAGGAGTGGGGAACCCATGACAGCCAATAGCTGAACGAGTTGTATGTCAACATGGAGTGAAGGAGTAAGACGCAGGTGTGGAGAGAGAAACAAAAACATGTATGGACATGCACGAAGCGCGGAGTGCCATACACAGGGCTCTTGTACAACATTATTCATTAAATAAATAAATAAATAAATAAAAAGTACACAGGTTCACACAAACTGTAATTTAATGATCCAAGAATTAAAGGTAGAGTTAAATCCTAACGATTTTACATATAGTTTATTTCCTTTTTGTTTCAACACTTTTTCCACAAGGTAATGTTTAGGAAACGCTGTTTTCTGAAGTACATTGCGATAAAATCTACCTTTTATGGGTTGATGGTTGAGGTCCTCGAGTAAATAGGTGACTGGGCTGTCCAGGTTGTCTTGACGAATTCGAAATAGTTCGGTCCCCCACTGAGGTGTGTGCCGGCCCCGTGGTGTTGGGGTAGCGCGCCTGCCTCTCACCCGGACGCCCCGGGTTCGATCACCGGCTCCATCAGGGATTTTAAAACTGACGTGAGGGTTGAAACGGGGTGCACTCAGCCTCGTGAGGACAATTGAGTAGCTGTCTGACAGTGAGACAGCGCCCCGATCACGAATACCAAGATTAACGGCCGAGGGGACCCGACGCGCTGATCACGCGTCACCCCAATATCTGCAGCCCAAATGGCTGGGCAGCGGTCGCTTGGTCGGCCTTAGCCCGTCATGGGCTGGATAGTGCCAGGGGTTGACTTTTGACTGAGGTGTGTAGCCCTTATTGAAGACAGACTTAAATTTGCTCACACGAACAAAATCCCCAATTTTCAGTCGGTGACGTTTAGGGTCTGCTGTTTTTATGGGGTTAATCAGTTTATCCAGTCGCTGAATATTTTTGGTCACGAGCCGTGGCTTGGTCCCAATCGTTCTATGTTTGGTTTCATTGTAACGTGACACTAGCTCAGGTAACATGTCCAACCAGCGATAAGTGCCCTGAGCGGTAAACGCTTTCCTCATATGTGTTTTCAATGTTCGGTTAAACCACTCAACCACGCTGGTTGTGAGATTGCTGTACGTGGTGTAATGGTGAATATCCTTAGATTTGAGAAAACTGGAGAAATCCTTGTTGAAAAATTGTTTTCCCTGGTCGGTTTGTAGTAACTGAGGTTGACGTTTGGAGTGTTGCATAGTATGTTGAAAGGCCTTGGTGACTAGTGGACCAGACCTGCTACCCACAGGTTCAACAAAGGCCATTTTGGAATACACATCAATGACGGTCAACATATAGCGTACACCGTTGTTAACGCTAGCATAGGGTATCATTTCAACCAAGTCAGCCTGCCAAAGTTCATCCACATCTCGTGAAATTACCTTGTGACGCCTAGCTGGGCGATGTAACTCATGAGCAATGCCTATTTTAATGGGTGAGGGCTTAAACAATAATTTTGGCATGCCGAAGTTCTTGTTCAATTTCTTGCATTTCCCAATCGTGAACGGTATGGCCAGCTTGATGTGAAGCATGCAACAGCTGTAGTCGCTGGACGAGCTTATTGGGATTGTGCCAGTAGGTAACATCCACAAGGGGTTTTAATGGTTTAAATGTCACTCCCGAAGCGGACGCTTTACGACGAGTACTGTAACTGGTGGGAAACATTTTTGCAGTGATGGTATTATATTTTTGAGACATATTGGCATTCACTTGTTGAGCGGGATTATACTGTCTTTTGTGGGCATGGGTGTCCAATAAAATGGATTTATATTTGCCAAGGTCCTCTGACGTATAATCATGGAATGAGGGTGTTCGAGAGAAGAGCAGCTTTAACAGTCCTGGCGTTAATTTATAATTGATGTTCTTAATGACAGCTTTAGTACGAGCAAATTTAATGGATGAATCTCCAATTTTAAAACTATCATCCTCATAGCGAACACCATACGTGGTATCTGTGTTTCCAATAAATAGATCTGTGAAATAGGGTTCTAGTGTTGATCCAACCGGGTGAGTTAGCCGAGGTCGTTGCGGCATGACTGTTGGCAGTCGCTCACATCCGGGAGGCGAGGAGGTTCGAATCCCCCCGCCGGCAACCTTGAAGATGGTCTTCTGTGGTTTCCCATCTTCCTTCCAGGCAAATGCCGGGGTTGGTCCCTAACTATAGGCCACAGCCGCTACCTTCCAACTCCTCGACCCTCCCATCCAACATTCCTCCCCAACGGTACTTGTAGCTCACCCATTGGGCGTCCGTCTCGAAGCAGCTACAAAACTGGCGAGCCGAACATGTCCTCGGACACTCCCGGCACTAAAAGCCATACGCTAAAAAAAAAGTGTTGATCCATAATATTTTATTAAAATGTTTTTCAGTTGAGCTTTATGTTGAGGGGTGGCCAAGAGTTGTGAAAACGGAGACGATCTGGAAGGGCAAGGTGTTTCGACCATGACCAAGGATTTCTTTTTTCTCAAAAACTCTGCAAGGGGTGAGGCCTTTTTTTGAGACGTAAACACTTGTTCCTCCTCATCCTCAACTTCGCTAACACTAGTCAAATCTTCCTGTTCTTGTTCCTCTTCCTCAGGGTCCTCGTGGTGCGTCTGAGTGGCTTGTGAAACGGTGGGCAGCGTTTCAGATGGCTTGAAAGAGGATTTCAACATGGCTTTTAGCGGAGGTGCTAAATGTTGTTGAATAAACAAAGCATGAACTTCACGTGATCGTTTCAATTGACGAAACTTTTGGCGAATAGTATTTTTTGCTCTAATAATATGCTTTTTCAATTGACTCTCTGTTAACGCCATGGTGTCTTGACAAATGACTTGAGAGGGAATGAGACAGTGCCTTAAATAGCAATAAAATGATGAAACCCTAAGCAATACCGTCCTTGGTTGTGTTCACTTTGTTTGTCAATGACCAAACAGGCATGACGTTGAGTGTTCCAACACTTGGCACACAATTCAGTAAACATTTCAAAGGTCATATCCGGATTCACATGTTCATTAGAAATGTGACGACTGTTCCTCTCGTCCTGGCGAAATAAAACAATGACATTGGCATTGTCACGAATCACTATTTGGACATATTAGAATACGTTTGTCCAAGATAGAAGTAATCGATATATTTGTGACGACCCATGCTGAAATAGCTTTAAATGATGCCTTGACGTTCAGTGGATACATCATCGAAAATCATGAGTGATTCAGGCTTTACCTCATCCGGTGAAATAATATTTTCTTGCATGGAAAATGTGAAATAACCCATATTCTCATTTTGTAATCCAGACATGACTTGATCCGGAAACACGTAGAGGGGTTGTTAGAGAGATTTTGCAAAAATATAAATATTTTGAAAACGCAGACCATTGGGCGCTGTAATGAGCGTTAGCAAAAGATTGGTCTTTCCACAGCCGGAAGGTCCCACAATGATGCAGCGAATGGAAGATGGAAACAGTGAACCATGGCGTTGTTCACGTGATGTGGGACAGAGATGGGAAACCATGTCCCCCACTGGGGGGCTTAGACAGGCTAGCAGGCCGTCTATATACATGGCACCGAGCCTTTTCATAGAAATAGTAGACTCGTACTACAGGTTGACGATGGATGTCTTTGGACGTGCGTTGATGGCCAAAGCTAGGTCTGCCCCATACATGATGCTAAACAAGAAACAGATCCTGCTAATAAAAGCTATGTGGATAGGTCTGTTGTGCCACGCACAAAACAGGGAGATTATGACTTTAAGGGAAAGAGGTTAACCAATGTGAAATATCCTCAAGTGTCTACAGACGTTACTACAGAAAAGTATGTGGATAACAAAGTGTATGAATTTTATGACAATATCCCTCAGCTTACGGTGAATGGCTATACCGTTAATCACCATCGGATTATTCACGTGGAAGACCCACAAGACGAAGACGATGTCTGTACCAAGCGTTACGTGACCTATGAAATGAAAAGGCTTTATAAATTCATCCTATCTGTATTTTTAGTGTATCTGACAAATGAAAAACCTGTGAATGACAGAAACCAGTTACCGCTAGTCCATGACCAGCACTTGACCTATGTGTTTGCTTCGGGTTTAAACCACTATCGATTACACTATGATGGAACCATTCACATGAAATACGCGATTCCTGATGAAAACCATTTACAAATACAGATAAATGGTCATAGGATGTTGGTCCATAACCATGAAATGGTCAATGCAGGTGACGAATTATCCTTTCATCTCATGTTGACATGGGATGAAAAGCAAGCGGGAAAAACTATAAACGATTTCCCACTTTATGTGGAATTGGAATATACAGCATTGAAATAACAACCTGACGTTAGTTGTGACTTAAACTTTCTTTTGAAAGGTTGTTGGTCATCGTCATCATGGTGAAACTAAGATATGTGGTGAGAAAGACAAAAAAAGGACTAAAAATAAGACCCTGTCCTTGGCAAAGCCTGGGCTTAAGGCATTCGTGGACAAGCCCTTGCGAAAGAAAAAAATAAAAATAAAAATGTGTTGACTATAAGAAAAGCCCTTCGAGCAGCACAGAGACGTGTTATTCCAAAACGTCGGCGACAGGGTTCAGAACAAGGGCGAGTGATTCCCGTCCCCAAACGAGTGGGATTTTTACCTGCATTATTTGCCGGTTTGGCTGCTCTGGGTTCACTTTTGGGCGGTGCCAGTGCAGTGGCGAAAACCATCAAAGCCACACAGCAGGGCAAGCAACAAATAAAAGAAAGTCAGCGACACAATGAAACGATGGAAGCGATTGCTATGGGGGCTAGTAATGCCAATTTAAAGCCAGCCTTTTATCAACAAGGATTTGGGATTTCACCATTTCGAAATATAAAAAAAAATAACCTCAGCCATAGCAAGACATGCCTTGACGCATGAACAAGTGGAAAGCTATGCTAAACAATTGCAGCGTTCTCATTTTCGAGGTGTGTTTATGCGAAACCAATTACCCCCCACGACCCTGGAAACAGGAATGTGCTGTTGTCAATTTGGATGATCACCGAAGACCAGGAACGCATTATATGGCTTATGTCAAAGAGGGATCCGTCGTATGGTACTTTGACAGTTTTGGGAATTTGCCTCCGCCCATGGAACTAGTGACCTATTTTGGAAACAGAATCAAGATATATTATAATGTGAAACGTGATCAAACGTTTAACAGCCAACAGTGTGGACGTTTGAGTTTAATTTTTTAATATAAGACACAGCATATGAAAAAACGTCAACAGTATGTCGGCAGAAAGTAAGACGTTTACACTGCATGGACGTGGACCCGAAGTCAGCCTAGACTTTTACCCGCCCATCGAATTGGGTGAAAACCCCTATGGTTTAGGACTTGTTTTACTTGAAACGTACAATAGAATATACAACATACGTGAAAATGTGAACAACAAGTTTTACTATGATGATTGTGTGCTCACCCTGAACTCTGGTGGATATATGATCGATGATATTTATGAACACATTTATGTGGTGTTGATCAATGAATATGGTTTAAAGTCATTTCTCGATGGAACGCGCAAGTTTGAACTTGTAGGAAATACCAACACTCATCGCTGCAGTATTTTCTCCACATTCAAAATTGACTTTAAAACACGCCCCGATTCCATTGGTCCATTACTAGGATTTAAACCACGCGTGTTGGAGCCCAACAAAAAACATGAATCGGGCCATGAAGTGAAATTCATTGAGGACCATCATGTGTCGGTGACGTGTAATATTATTAGCCAAGTGTACACCAATCGAGAACCATCGCATTCGCTTTTCGTGACATCGCCCAATGGCTATATTATTCGTGAAAACCCTCCAGTGGTGCTTTTTCATTCTGTGGCTGTCGATGGTATTAGTAATATAACTTTAAGACTGATCAATAGAGAGAGCAACAACTCATTCAACTAGATTATACCACACCAGTGACTTACAAGTTGGTGCTAAAGCCACTATGAAGTTTGTGTATAAAGCAACAGCACCGTCTTGGAATGGTGTTAATTGTTTGCCACTTGAATACACGTTAACATCTCAAGACAAGCAGATTTTACAGCATTTGGATTACCACGTCAACCCCCACGATGAATTCTATTCTAGAGGTAGTGAACCGCATCGAGGAGCAACCAGGAGTGGTAAGAATTGATCTCCATTCCTATCAAGCTCACACACCTGGACTCAATAACAATGATGAAATTCAATTAGTTATCAACAACCAAGATAGTTACACCCTACCGCATGAAAGTGTCATTCAGATTGAAGGTCGGCTCGCCAAAGCCTATGGCTCGACACCCACCACATCCAAGTTGGCCAAGCCATGCTTTTGCCTTTCTGTTTTCTGAAGTGCGTTCCGTGATTAACGATCTCGTGGTGGATAGCACTCGAAATGTGGGTATTTCCAGTGTCATGAAACTATACCCCTCTTATAGTGAGGGAGAAGGTAAAACACTTTGCATGGCGGGTTGGTGCCCTGACTCGACCAATGTCTGGATGGTACACACTGATGGCACCTTTACTGGATATTTACCTCTTAAACTGATTTTAGGCTTTGCCGAAGATCACCAGTGGTTTGTGGTCAACGCAAGGGAAGTGCTTTATCTGGTGAGAGACAGGAGTGATAATAATGCACTCAAGGGACTCGACAATGCCCGCATAGATTCAAAAATTCAACTACAACGCATCCTATGGAAAGTGCCCCATGTAACCCTTGACGATAGCAAAAAACTGGACATACTCAAGATGGAATTTAGAAGCTGGGCACTCCATGAGTACCCGCTATTGCCCACCACCAACACACACAGTTGGTCTGTAAAAACTGCGTGCTATACAGAGAGACCTCTCTACATGATCGTGGGTTTTCAAACGAATCGCAAGTATCAACAAACCAAAGATGCCACGCAATTTGATCACCTGCAATTGAGAAATGCATGTCTTTTCCTCAACGGAGCTGTGTTTCCCTATGAAGGACAGGGATTTGGATTTTTCAAAAAATAAATCTGGTCCCATGTACGACTTGTTTTCTAAATTTCGATGGTCGTATTATCAACAAGAGAACAGCCCCATGCTGATACCTCAAGCGTTTAAGGCAAGAGCGCCACTGATTGTCTTTGACTGTTCTTACCTGGAAGAGTCTGTCAAGCCATCCAATATTGACATTCGACTAGATTTTGAAACGCATGACAATGTACCAGCCAATACGTCGGCCTACTGTTTGATTATTCATCACAAACAAGTCAACTACTGTCCACTGTCCAACCAAGGGACGTGTGGATAAATAACAAGTCAACCCACGTCAAGCCGCTCAATCATGTCTTGCTTTTAAGCCTCAAGAGAAGTCACATCCATGAATTTAAACTCCGAGGAACAACGTTTCAAGACTTCTGCAACATGGCCAGTGCCTTTCATGAACCCTCAAGCCTTGGCGGCCTCTGGATTCTACTATTTAAAAACAAGGGATGAAGTGAAATGTGCCTTTTGTCCCATCACCATAGACCAATGGCAAGAGAGTGATGAATCCATGGAGGAACATCAGCGCTGGTCACCCGCCTGCCCCTAACTGTGCAGAATGGAGGTGGGAAATATACCCTGTCATTCAAGCTACCCCTCATTCGTGCCTCTGGGTGATGAAAAAAAGTTACGATATGTGTGGACTGTATGGTGTCGACGGTGCTTCGGTGAGCAGCTCACCACCAAAAACGCCTAGTTTAGAGACATTGGGACATCATCGGTGTTAAGGACGTTACAAACACAAGAGACTATATTGTTGTATGAGTTGGTATCGTCCCTACCCCAAAATGACTATAGCCTGTAAGACGTGTTATGACAATAAAATGAGGTAATAAAAATAGTTTGTGGGTGTTAATATTATTTCTCATGTCCTCCTGTCCTATCCTAACCTCAATTTTTTTTAAACTAGCATGGCGATAAGTCTATATCATGGGCACACTTTAGTCGTCAAAGTCAGTCAGTCGTCAGTTGAACTTGGTCCAGACAAGCGTCAACATGTTGCGCACACTCATTGTGGATTGCCAAGGGTTTAAAACTGGTGACAACAAATTTATATTTAAACAAGTGGCCATGATCGATTGCACCACGTTTTGGATATCGCAAGCTGCGCATTTGGTATTTAAACCGCCCCATGCTTTTGATTTGTTGTGTGAAAAAGACCGTAAACAAACCGAGTGGATTGAAAATCATAGGCAACTACATAGGAATCAAGGAACCATTTCCTATAAATATTTGGACGTGGTCATGAAAGCACACTTGTCCTCGGCCAATGTGGTATTTGTGAAAGGTAATGAAAAACGTGAATGGTTGCAACCATTTTTGGCGCCATACTGTCAATGTATCGACCTCATGGATTTGGGTTGTCCTTCATTGTATCGCTCATGGATACTTGTCCCTGTGACAACATTACCCATACAGCCATAGCCCATGTGTGGCATCTCTTTCATTGGTTAACCACGAATACCTGTTAGGAGTTGTTGAACAAAATTAAAAATCAAGATTTACCTGTGAATGACGCCAGTGAGATTTCTACAAGCGACGTGTAAACATCTACAACACGTGAAACCATGGAGAAAGGAAATGCTACAGACAAAGCCATCGGCAAGTTCTTTGTGTGCAAAAATAAACTAGAGAGTTTTACCAAAGAGGAACTCTTAGCGCTCCCCAAGTCGTTCATTTATTATGTGGCCACCATTGCGGTGAAAGAAATCTGGCAACATGTACCAAAATCATGGACTCGAGACCCTGTGTTGAGTGAATTGTAACCCTGTACGGATTACGATCATCATAAGCAAGTGGCCATGGCAAAAATACCCTCTATGCGTCAGTGCGCGACTTGTCAGCTAGTGATACTGTATCACGGTCATAAAAGTCCATGTAAAGACTTTGTTGAATCATTCCACGGGTGTCATGGCGAGAAAACGCAACAACAACAAACACAAACATCGTCCACAGAGGAGGAGGAAGACCAAACCTTTTCAACATCAATGGAAAAGGATATGCCAGACCTGTACTGGCAGTGACGTCATTGACTAAGTGATTCAATACTTACCTTTCGAAATACATCTTCCAGGTTATCGTTTTTGTGGTCCTGGAACTCGTCTCGAAAAAACGTTTGCAGCGTGGTGATGTACCCATTAATCTTTTGGATCAAGCATGGAAAGAACATGACCTTTCTTATCGCCATAGTCATCCTGGTTTAAGACATGTGGTAAATAAATTGTTATTGAAAAAAAAGCTAAACAACGTTTCACATCCTGTGATGCCTCAGTGGGTGAGAGGATGGCAGCCCTGATTGTCATAAGTGCTATGAAAGGAAAGTTAATGATGCATGGACATAAACATTGAGGAATTGGGATTTGTTTGTACTGTATTTTTCTTTTGTCAATTCACTATGGCTATGAAATAAAAACAAAGGTTTACCAGAGCACGATGTTTTTTTTATTTCGTATTTTAAAATCATGATGTTGATGGCTGATTTTTCATTTTGACATTTCACACATAACCAATTCACACATTGCCATTTGCCAATTTGCAATTTACAGTATTTAAAAATGTTCGTTTCAAGTTTTGTGTTTTTGATGTTATGGATTTTCCATTTTGTTGATTACACTTTTTAAAAATGTCCGTTTGAATTTTTTTGAATGTTCATATTTCACACATGGCCATTTCCAGTTTTTGAAATGACAGTTTTACGTTTTTTGAATTTTGATGATATCGAAACATGGATTTTCCATTTTGCTGTTTTGGCATTTTTTCCATTTGGCGTATGTCGAAAGTTGAGATTTGTCAATGATGTTGATGCGAGTGCTTGACCATAATGATAATGCAGTGTGTTTATGGGTGTTTGGAGAAACGTAGAGGTCTACGACTACTGCAAGTAATACTGTTTTACAAAAATAATGTCTATTTACCGCTTCATTTCAAAGAAAACAAAACTTTTGACAAAACTAAATGACTATATAAGTGACAAATTCCCCCTCCCCACCCACCCTACCTCACCGTGTTTGCTCTGGTCATACATACACACCAGCTTTCTCTCTACTCATACATTCACACACAACCATACCTGCCTTTGGGAACAAACACAACCACTTTATTTATTCCCAAAAGCACATTCTCGACATGGGCACTCATCCCAAAAGAACTTTTCATTATAAGTTTACCATTTACTTAACAAAAAATAAATAATTAAAGTTACTAAAAATATTACTTATTTCATATTTAAAAAAATTACAACTTTGTACAGCTTTAAAATAAACAAACTATATACCATTTTCCAATTCCGAACTCTGTTAAATTTAAAATTAAAATAAGGTTGCATAGAACTTTTTTAAAGAGCAAAAGGTCCAAGTGGGTTGCCACTATTTACAAAATCTACTATTTACAATGACAAAACCAATATTTACAAAATACTAAATCTACGAGTTACAAAAAAGCCATGTCCCTAAACGAACAAACAGAGAAATCACACCTCCTCCTCCTTGCGGTCATAACCCCAGGGCAGGCTGGTGAGCAGGTCATCAGTCCACACACGTTTGTTTTCCATGGACGCGAGGGTGCGCTTTTTCTGTTCTACAAGATACAAATGATGGTTGCTGGATCGTATCCTGCACTGTGTACGGGACATAGCTTTGCCAGTGCGTAAAACCGCCAGGTAGTCATCTACACGTAGCGATTTTACCACTGCCCTACCTACACCTTTTGCTCTTTTGGCTTCCTTACAGTCTAGTGTGCGATAAGCATACATTTTCGAGGCCCTACCTACGGATTCCGTCATAACGGAATCACCGCATTCATCTTTTAAAACGCCCATTTCCTTCTTGTTTTTATGGGTAGCTGAAACATGTTGTCAGCGCTATTGCAAGAGGTGTCGAACCAGTCACTATGCTGCCTCATGACGTCATAGGGGTTGCAGTGGCGAATGTGGTAAATGAATGAGTCCGTATCCATATACAAAAGAGAGACGTCATCAAAATGGCGTTTGGCAAACTCATAGTGGAATCGATACATAATCGATTTAGAAAAATCTAAAATGACTTGTCCCTAGTAAATGGGCTTATCCATGGTCACACTTGTCCTACTCATTTCAATAGTGGCCAAATCCTCACCAATAATTTTGATCGATTTGAAATTTGGCTTGTCAATGTACCGCCGGGCACCGTAACGTCCTTCCCAGACATTCACCAATTTAATGTCACGGTATTTGCGGACATTTTCCATGGACTTGCCATAGATGCAGTTGTTCATTAATTTAAAAAAATAATTGCAAACTGTTCTGTTGCCATTTGTCGGTGCTGTGTGTTGAATCGCATGTATGGCTTGAGCCATGGTTTTTGGGCAAAGGAAATACCCCCTATGGATTTTCTTCAACACCAAGCCTTGGGCTAGGCATTGCACCAACATTTGGATATGTAGCACATACCGATTTTTGTTGTAAAGTGTGCCCATGCGTTTTTCAATTTTCACTTTACTGTCGGGGGGAAGGCAGAATTGGAACTCGGCATGTTCATCATACAAGGTTAAGGGATATTCAATATCCACTTCTAAGACATATCCACGACCTGTTTCTTGGCTAGCCGTGTTGACATCAAATTCTTACACTTGTTTTTCTCTCAGCCAAGCAAACTCCCCATAGGGCAAAGGCAGACTCATGGCGTAGCCATACAAATTATTCACGTCATAGTATATTAAGTACGATTCTGGTTTGTCTGGTGAATAATCAGGCATGTAGACATTGTTCGCTTCGGCATGGCGCTGGTTAAGCGAGACAAAGCCGCCGCGAATGCCCTTTTCAAAAAATAGAACCATGTCTACATCAGTGAGTAAATCCAATTCCACTTGAGTGTATTTCAAAGCGGCATCAAACGAGAACCCAGGACTCGTATAATACTGAGCCGGGTCGAGACCGTAAATGTGCTGACGCAACTCACGGAATTTTTGAAACACATCAGTGAGAAGCATTACATCCAGTTTTAGGTAATTCAAAGCATATTCTCCTAGCGAGTTAATGCCAAACACTCGCCAAACTTGACATGCATGTGCATAGTCTTCATAGGAAACGGTACTGCGTGTTAGTTTCGAGTAAAATTTGTCTTGTGGTGGGAGTTTTGTTTGCTTTAACACGTCCCAGTTGTTGCAGAAATCGTAGGGAAATATACCTTTCCGAATGCACAATTGAAATTGCTTAGGATCATTAAAATGCATTCTGGTATTTTTTTAATTCCTCCTCATCCAAGCCATTCACAAGACTGTCTAGCGAGGATGCCATAAACTTAAAGGAATCCAAAAATCTAATGCTAAAGTCGCCCAACCACCATGTCAGGGCTGTAAAACGCTCATGGTTTTGGGGGATCGAGCCCTTGTTGACATGACCCAATTCACGAATCAAAAACTGAATGTCATAATTCGCCAGATTGTGGAAAAAGACACTGATCAAACGAGGAGCTGGAAAGTTCAAATTGCATTTACTATGCGCAGCTCCACGAAACTCTCCCGTAATGTGCTAGTGGTCTCTGACTTTTTCCTCTCCGCATAAAATAGTATTTACGCAAATATGGCATGTCGTGGCATGCTCATGCTGCTGCTGCTGTTCTGGAGATAGACTCATGGGTACTGGGTGGTCCATGAATTCCTGTACATCATGAGCCAACTTTACAAGTTCATCCATAAACCACCTGGCCCCTCACGGTATTTGTAAACGGATTGTGTGGGGTCATAGGCACACACCACATTAAATCCTATGGCAAAAAGTTATTGTTTTTGAATGGGTATGGTTGAGCTGATGGTGGGATCTGGTTCTTTTCCCGCCATGGGTGTGGTGAGAGCTTCGAAATCTGCATTTACCACACAGGGGACCGTGTCACGCTTATGAATGTCCTTAAACTTTAACACAGCCTTGTCCCCTTGTGGCAATATCAATCTCACCGCTTCCTGAGAAACGCAATCTACCCTATGACGTTCTAAAAGCGTAGGGGTTGTAAAATATTGCAGGCAACGATCACAAATATGTGTTTTATGTCCATGCTTAGACGCTTGACTGCTTAGCAATCTACTCAGGCTTTTAATCAGGCAATAGTGATTCACCTCTCCCTCAGACAGATATTAAAGATGAATGTGGTGTTGTTTCGGTTCTTTTGTGGCATAAAGTGGACCCACAATCTCATTACCATCAAGGCAATACACCATGAACGAAAAGTCATGGTTATCTTGTTCAAAACTATGGATTTCGGTTAAGTCCATAGGGAACGACACTCGAGTTAAATTTAAATTTTGTTTTAATTCTTCAAACTTGGCCTTGTACTTTCCTGGTCGAGAACCATTATAGTCTTGTGCTGGCTGCAAATACGCGGCCACATACCACAGGAAGCAATCATTGTCATGGTTATTTATATCACCACAGCCTTTTTCGATGCTATTGCTGGTGGTGTTTTAATAAAGCTAGACCCAGTATTCAACGGGTTGAAATGACAAATGTTGATTTGTAGGTAATGGATTTTGTCTAACGCTAAACCACTGGGTCCTTTTTGCTGTTTATCAAGTTTTGATAGCAAGGCATTCACCATATGGCTTTGATACCACTCGTTCAGATTATTGGCTATCAAAAGCTCTTGCATTTTACTGCTAATATAAAATGGTTTTTTATACTCACCGTCCTTGTTTATATATATGAAATCGCACAAGAGTTGTGTATTGACCTTTAAAGCCGTATGCAACCTTTGCGCTGTACAAATTTGTTCTTTAAAAATTTCGGAACATGATTCAATCAAGTCCTTTGGAATTAATCTCTCTCTAACATTCACCACGCGGCCAGAGCAAACACGTTTCTTAAAACAGGACTCAACAGGTTCCCAAGTTAAGCTATCTGTAGCAGTAAAAGATATGATTTTTATAAAAGAAACAATCTCTCCACAGTTTTCAGCCGTAGACTGCTCGGTAAACAATGGTCCCAAACAAACAGCACTGGTTGTAGTGGTCAAGCGTTTTCCAACACACACTAAAAAGAAATAAAATAAACCACCATGAGTATATCCATTCCAAATAGCACCTTTCATAAAGAAACAAAAAATCAAACAGGTTGTATAAACAATATATGACCTGGGTTTTGTTACTTTTTGCCTTTTTTTCTAGGCTCCAGTGGAATGGTTTCTGTCTGACTTTATATTTCCCACAACAGGTATGCGTATTATCTAAAACAAACAAAAATAAAAACAATCAATCAATAAAATTGTAAACCAATAATAATTTAAACACTGATTAGCATAAAATAAACTAAACAGTGTTAATCCCACAGTTACCTCAAATATATAATGTATCCAATACGTTGACTAACTGGGGTTGAGCACACGAATACAATTACTTTTACACAGATAACACACGGCCTATGTTTGCACTGCAAAGTTCAAAATAGTAATGACAGACTATGTGTCATAACATGGTCAACACTCTATTACCCTGCCCTCCTCTCCTCCCCGCCTCTCCTCTCCCCCTCACCACAGCTGTTAACAACACTCGTGCCCGGCTATTGGCTGTGGCAATGGTAGGGGGAGGGGGTTGTCGTC
Organism: Meconema thalassinum; assembly: GCA_946902985.2. Lineage (NCBI taxonomy): Eukaryota > Metazoa > Arthropoda > Insecta > Orthoptera > Tettigoniidae > Meconema > Meconema thalassinum. The sequence continues at coordinate 517,391,044 of OX336389.2, forward strand.
GCATACTCCATTATCTCTCTCTGACACGGTTGTCAGATTGTTTGACCTTCATCTGCCCTCTACCGCAAGCCAGCGGTGTTGCCAAGTGTGGTCCGCACATTCCTGAGATAGCGCTATCAAGTGTTGAACGTGGGAACGGAGCTCGGCTAGCTAGTAGAGCAGGTTTGATCTTTTCAGCCTTTAAGTGACAAAACACATGGGGGCTTGCTAGCAGGCTACCAGCTACAAGTGGTAAATCATACATTTCATTTAACCATTCACAGCTTGCGCTTTCATTCTAAATCTATCTCATCACAGAATTATCATTTGCATTAACGCTCATGTCTTACCTTCATACGAATTGCTTGGTCGATCGAATGTTATAGCTTCATATCCTACAACTGTCTGCTGGCGTATGAGCATGCATCAATGCCACAGAGCTATGTCACTGATAACCGTTTACTGACAGGTTAAAGAACCCCTTTAGGGGTAAAAATCTTAGCACGCTTCACATGTTTTGGAATACGAGGCACGTCCAGAAAGTAAGTTCCGTTTGGTAATAAAATTAAATTGTGTACAGATACAGAAAAAGTATTTATTGCACAACATTCTACACCTCTTGAACTACTTTTCCACATAACTGCCGAACTTTTGCAGGCATTTGTCATAGCGTGGCACAAGTTTTTGGATACCTTCTTCATAGAAGTTTGCCGCCTATGTCTTCAACTAGTTGGAAACATCTTCTTTCAGCTCGTCGTCATTGTTGAAGTGTTGACCGCCAAGGAAAGACTTGAGATGTGTGAACAGATGAAAGTCGCTAGGAGCGAGGTCAGGGCCGTACGGAGGGTGGTCAAACACGTCCCAGCCAAATCCCTGTAGGAAGTTTTTCGTCACATTTTCAGTGTGTGGTCGTGCGTTGTCTTGAAGAAAAACAACACCTTTTGACAGCAACCCTCGGCGCTTATTCTGTATTGCGCGGTGCAATTTCCTAAGTGTCTCGCAGTAAGCATCTGCGTTGATTGTTTGACCACGCGGTAAGAAATCAACGAGTAAGAGGCCTTTCCAGTCCCAGAACACTGTGCACATCATTTTCCGAGGTTTCAAGATTTGTTTCGGCTTAACCATTGCTGGGGATGAAGTGTGCCTCAATTCCATTGATTGCCGCCGACTTTCAGGGGCGTCGTAAGAAACCCAAGTTTCATCTCCTTTGACTATCTGTGTCAGAAATTCTTCGCCGCCTTCATTGTAACGGGTCAAAAACTGAAGTGCACTACCCATCCGTTTTGTTTTGTGTTGCTCCGTAAGAATCTTTGGTACCCAACGTCGGCAAAGTTTACGAAAGTTCTGATTTTCGGTAACAATTTCATGAATTAGTGATCGTGAGATTTGGGGAAATTCCATAGCGAGAGTACCAATTGTAAACCTGCGGTTTTCCCGGATCTTGTCATCAATTGCGTGAACCAGTTCTTCTGTAACCAAAGATGGACGCCCACTTCGTTCTTCATCGTGCACTTCACTACGTCCTTCATTGAACTGTCGGACCCATCTTCTCACCATTGAATCACTCATCGCATTTTGTCCATACACTTCGCAAATTTGCCGATAAATTTCAATTGGTTTCACTTTCCTAGCATTCAGGAAACGAATCACAGATCTGATTTCACAAGCGGCGGGATTTTCAATCAACACCGACATTGTACGAGTAAACATGCACAACAACGCGTACGTGGCTGACAGCGCTCTTCAAATGGCGCACGTTTCTTCTCCTTGATACAGAGCGTCTACCGCGCTTATGCGAACTGCGCTGCAGCGGAACGTACAACTAGTTGATGACACAGGCGGCACACGTCTATGAAGAAGGTATACAAAAACTCGTGCCACGCTACGACAAATGCCTGCAACATTTCGGCAGTTATGTGGAAAAGTAGCTAAGGGTTGTAGAATTTTGTGCAATAGATAATTTTTCTGTATCTGTATACAATTTAATGTTATTACCAAACGGAACTTACTTTCTGGACGTACTTCGCATTAGCCTCCATCCACCCGCCATAACAAATATCGGAAAACGAACCGTCATAATCCGCCCCACCGTGCTGCCAAAATACCCTTTGTTTTATTGGGATACCGCTACCATAGCTGGCAACAGGCTCGTTGACACACATGCCAGTGGTACCGTCTGTCTTCTTGACAACCACGCTTCATTTACAATATAAAAACAGTTAAACTTTTTTTTCAACATGTATGGCGTTAGACCCTTTGTGAATTATTTTTTTTGGAAATAATAACTACCACATTCGAAAGAAAGCATCACCCCGAGTCCCATGAGTCCTCGTACAAGTCCCTAGCAGCATTGGTTCGCGAGATATAACAAAAAGTCTAAATCACATTTTTACCCCAAAATGGGTTTTTGATCCTACTCGACACAGGCATCGGGAGATATCAGCAAAACTCATAAAAAAACTGTTTTACCCCAAAATCGAGTTTTCCAAAATTTTTACAAAATATAATGAGTGGTCCATAGCAAAGCCCCCGTCAGCTCGAGTCTAACGACACCTCATTCGTGAATCCCCGACCACGGGTTCGGGAGTTATCGGCTCGCATTGGGAGTAGTGGTGGGGGGAGGCAGAACTATCACTACTAACCTACAGCACAGTTTTTGTCGTAGAGACTTTAAATTTATTTTGGCGGTAGATAGGGTCAGGGCCATTCATTTATGTCAGATAAACATTTTTGTAGAATTCCTAGTCTCCGAAATACAGTATAGGAATGTCAAAATTTCAGTTTTCAAAAAATCTCAAAAAAAAAGTTTTATTATAAAAAATAAAGGACATAAACGCCATTCGTTTGAACCATGGCACAACGTTCTATCATAATTAGTTTAAAAACTATCGCCTACTTTCGAAAACAAATATTTTATTTTTAAATATAACAAGTGGTCCATAGCAAAGGGGGCGTCACCTCAAGTCCTACGGAACCTCATTTGTCAAAATCGGACCATGGGTTCGAGAGCTATTAATTATTTAACATTCGCTTGGCCGCCATGTTTTTTTTTTTTTTTGCATAGCCACGCCAAGTGATGTAGAATCGGCACTGCTCCCCTACTGCTGATATTCCATTTTAAATACTTAGGTTAGTATTGTGCATTGGGCCAACAACCCACCCTGTAAAAAGTGCATGTTACGAAACACTCGAAGCAAGCCTCGGAAATTGATTCATATATTCACGTACATGGCAAAGGACAAGGATTGCGAGACAGACACTTACGGATGGGTACATGGAACATTCAAACTTTGAATGCTCCAGGAGCAGCGAAGGCACTGGATGACGAATTATGGAAATACAGTTTGGTTGTGGTCGCCTTACAGGAGATAAGATGGAAGGAGGGAGGCATAAAAAAGGGGAAGAAATACACCATCTTTCACAGTGGGGCAGGAGAAAGGAAAGGACAACTTGGAACAGGGATAGCAGTCAACAATAAAATAGTGCATGCTGTATTTAAGTATGGAGCAATCAGTGAATGGCTCTGTTACCTTAGAATCAAAGAACATTTCCATCCTTGCTGTACATGCGCCTACGGAAGAGAGGGAGGACAAAGAAAAGGATTGCTTTTACGAAATGGTTGAACAAATTTATGACAGGATACCACAGTACGATATGAAGATGGTAATAGGAGATGCAAATGCGAAAGTTGGCAAAGAACCTGCAAACAGAGCAGTAGGTGGACTGTACACCTTACATGAAGAGTCTAATGACAATGGGTAAGACTCATAACGTTTGCAACAGCGAAGAACATGAAGATCGTCAGTACAATGTTCCCACATAAGAAAATACATCTAGGAACATGGAATGCCCCAGATGGTATATATACTAACCAGATAGATCACGTATTGGTGGACTCAAGACATGTAAGTGTAATCGTGGACGTCTAAGCAGTTAGAGGGGCAGAAGTGGGAAGTGATCACAACCTGGTTCTAATTAAGGTGAAGCAAAGAATATCGAAAGAAAAGTTTACGAGAGCAGGCACGGTAAAAGGAACAATAGATGTTAATCTACTGGGAAATGAAAAAATAAAACGTGAGTATCAACTAAAACTACAAAACCGTTTTCAAATTCTTGGAGAACTAGAAGAAGAAAGGGAAGAAGGAAATGAAAACCGATGGGAAACCTTCAAATCAATGGTAATTGAGACTGCAAATGTACACTTAAAAAAGAAAGAAAGGCAAGGGAGGGATAAGGTATGTGAAGCAGCAATAAAGAAAAGAAAGGAATACAAACGGAGGATGTTAGATATCAACAGCCAAAAACACAGAGAAGAATACGCAAAAGCAGCACTGGAAACAAGGCAGATAATAAGAAGAGAAAAGAGGCAATTCATCAACTAGCAGCTAGAAAGAAAAACATGAAGTACAACAAGACACCAGAAATTGATGGCATGTCAATGGAACTAATGAAGCAAGGAGAAGCATGCAGAAAAGCACTGTATGGATTAATTCTGCAAATTTGGAGAAAAGAAAAGATGCCTAAAGAATAGCAAGAAGCAATAATATGTCTAATACACAAGAAAGGGAAGAGATCCAAATGTGAGAACTACAGGCGGGGTATCATTATTATGTAGCGCATACAATATATTTGCGTGAATCCTATTACAAAAGCTACAACCGTATGTGGAGGAAAACCTTGAACTACACCAGGCCGTATTTCGAAAAAGCATGTCAACGACAGACCAAATATCCATACTCAGGCAAGTAATCAAAAAGATGTGCGAATTTGACAAGAAGGTTTACTGCCTGTTTATAGACTTCATGAAAGCTTATGATAGTGTCAACAGAGGGAGCATATGGAGGACAATGGAAGAATCAGGAATACCCTCAAAACTGATTAGATTGGCTAGAATGTGCATTGAGAAAACTAAGTGTAAAGTGAGGGTTGAGGGCAGGGAATCTTAAAGTTTTAATGTGGTGACAGGATTAAAGCAGGGAGACAGCATCTCCCCCAGCCTGTGTAATCTGGTATTGGAAAAAGCACTAAAGAAGGTGTCATCGATGGGAAGAGGTGTGAACATAGGTGGTGAGGTCAAACTGCTAGCATTTGCCGACGATGTTGTTGTCATAACAGAGAATAAAGAGGAACTAAAGAGGACAGCTAAAGTGTTAATAGAGGAGGCACAAAAATGGGTCTGAGGATCAATCGAGAGAAAACGGAGGGAGAATAAAGAAGAAGCGATGGGGACACTGGAGATAGGAAGCTTGCTGTTTAAGAAGACTGGATCCTTCAAATATCTAGGAAGCATCATAAATTGGAATAACAACATGGAGGAAGAGATAATGAACCGAATAAAATCTGCAGAGAGGTGCATGTTTGCAATGAATAAACTATTCAGCAGTAAACTGTTATCAAGGACATCAAAACTCCGTGTTTATAAGACAATTGTACGACCAGTATTAATATATGGGGCAGAGACATGGACGCTGAGCAAGAAGATGGAGAGGAGAATATTGACCTTGGAAAACAAAGTGTTAAGAAAAATCTTCAGGTTGGTATTAGAGCAGGGAAACTTCAGAATAAGAAAAAAACACAGAAATTCACACACTGTATAACGAACCGGATGTGATAGCAGTAATAAGGAGCAGAAGAATAGAATGGCTGGGACATGTACTGAAAAGGGAAGAAGGGTTGTTAAAACGAGTGCTAGAAAGAAAACCACAAGGAAAAAGACCCCTCGGTAGACCAAAGTTGAGATGGCAGGATGGAGTCGGGAAAGACCTGGAGGCCCTGGGAGCCAACAAGAATATGGCCTGAGTCAGAAGCAATGGAAGAGGCTAAAGAGTGAGGCAATGACCCGACTTCGGTTCGTGTGGCCAACTAAGTAAGTCATTGTTATCGCGGAGATTAATAATGCCATGAAATTACGCCCCTTATTATCATTCATAAGATTGAAATGTATACTCCAGCCACTGAGTTGCTGGCCCTGACGTTAGGTGGTGATGGAGAGAGAAATGAGCAGAGACCAACATAGCCAACCTACGGCAAGTACAGTGAGGACAATCCCTATAGAACGGGGCTCTCCAATAGCCGTACCGTGGACACATCGCAATGACTCACCGTCACATTTATAGCATGTGCCGATTACAGCGCGCCGTGAAGCCCTGGATGCTGTCATAGCATTTATATATTACTTACACAGCTGGCAAGATGCCTTAGTTGTGATAATTAAGACTTGCTGTGAAGTACTGTAGCCTACCTTGTATCACGTGAACATGGTTACGTATAGAACAAAACATTGAATTTTCCTAGTGGAAACTTATATTCTCAAGAAGAAGTTTGCAGTAAATTTGTTTGCAAGTTTCAGCACTGTGTGATTTTACTTGTGGGGGAACCTCAAACAAAAGGTATACAGAAACAATCCATGTACTCTGGAGGCTTGCGAGAACGAAATAACTCCGCTGATACGAAATATCAGTATGGATGAATTACAGCGAGTGTACCAAATCTTCCTACTTTGGTGCAATGTGTGTTTAGAAATTGAAGGCCAGCATTTCCAGCAACTACTCTGAAATTCATGTACTGTAATTATGATTATTAAATACTTGAGGTATATGACTGGCTCTTTGATGATCTGGATGAAAGCAGCTAACATCGGTCCTGTTTAAGTTAGGTTTAAGTCGCCATGAATTTGTTAAATTTTTGGAGGTCCTTTGTAAGTATTTTTTTAGCTGATTTGAAATCATTGGCCTGGGCAGTCAGGGCAGTGTGATCTGCATAAATGAATTTCCTGGAAGTAGTTGCCAGAAAATCTGCGGTGTAGATGTTGAAGAGTAGTGGTGCAAGAACTGACCCTTGTGGTAAACCATCACTTTGGGAGTATGACTTCCGCACATGGCTGTTTAAATGTACTTGAAATACTCTACTGCATAGCATGTTATTGCGTAGAGTGGCGAGGGTCTTACAAGGAATAATCTTCAAGAATTTCAGAATCATTCCTTGTCGCCATACTGTGTCATATACTGAGGTCAAGTCCACAAAAACTGCAATGGCCTTCTTTTTGTCTCGTAATCCTTTCTCAATGTGACTTGTAAGTGCCAAAACCTGATTGCAGCAGCTTTGATTTGGTCTGAATCCGGCTTGCTCTGTTGGTATATATTGGAAGACTAGGGCTGAGATTCTATTGTAAACCATTATTTCGAGTAGTTTGTAACATTTGCTTAGGAGAACCATTGGACGATAATCTGCAGGACTGTCCGAGCTTTTTCAAGGCTTTGAAATGGCAACTATTTTAGTTCTCTTGAGCAGGGATGGGAATTGACATTCCGCAAGATGCCATTGAAGAATTTGAGGAGCCAGTCTAGAGTTTTAGGACCACAATGTTTCAGGAATTCTGGGTATATTCCATCCAACCCAGCTGCCTTGTCTGGTTTAATTTCTTTCAAAGATCTCGGCAGCAGTGAATTCTCTCGAGAACTGGGACTTAGGATCAGCTGAAGATAGTCTGGTTCTCTCATTCTTTATATTTTGGCTTCATATTTGTCGACTGAAAGTGGGAATCATGAATGTCATGACCCTGACAGGCAAGGTGGAGGAGGTGGTAGACTTCATGGAGAGGGAGAATGTTGGATTGATAGGGCTGAGTGAAGTGAAATGGAAAGGTAAAGGAAGGAAGAAATTGAGGGAAGGATATACATTATACTGGAGTGGTGGCCAAAGGGCAAACAATGGCGTGGGACTGATAACCTTGAAACAACTGGAGGAGTATGTTGAAGTGGTCGAGTGTGTGAGTGACAGAATAATGAAAATTAGAATGAAGATGAAAAATGACGTGATGGACTTCATACAAGTGTATGCACCACAGACTGGAAACAGAGAAGAAGATATTGAAGTATTCCTGGAGGATGTAGAAAGAGTAATTTCAGATGTAGAAGTGGTGATCATAGGAGATATGAATGCACAAGTCGGAAACGAGAGACAAGGAAAGGAAGAAGTCATTGGACCATATGGATATGGGAAAAAGAACCGGGAAGGAGAGGAACTTGTAAACTTTTGTGAAAGGAATGTACTGTTAGTGAGTAATTCATGGTTTCGGAAGAAAAACAGCAGGAAAATTACGAGATATGGTTGGGGTGATAGAAGAACAAAATCAGTAATTGACTACTTTCTGGTGGAAAGGACTAATCGCAGAAAGCTGATAGATGTGACAGCTTTACCAGGAGAAGCATTTGAAGGGGACCATAGAGCTGTGTTGGCAAAACTTAGGTGGAAAAAATTGGAAAACCTAAAGGAGATCAGAGAAAGTAAAATAAAAGTATGGAAATTGAAAGACAAAACTGTACAGGAAGATTTTCAGGAGAGATTGAAGCAACAAATCCCAGTTACTGAAGTGGAAAACATAGAAGAGGAATGGTCCCACTTTAAAAAGGCATTTGTTGGTGCAGCAGAGAGTGCTTGTGGTAAGACGTCAACAAGAGTGAAAGAGAAGGAGACACCGTGGTGGAATGAGGAAGTGAGGAAAGCAGTGAAAGAAAAAAAGTATGCATGGAAAGAATGGAACCGAGATCAAACGGAAGAAAGCAAAAGGAAGTATCACGACAGCAAACGGAGGTGTAAGAAAGTGGTAGGAGAAGAAAAGAAGAAAAGTTGACAAGAATTTACACGAAGAATGGAAACAGATGTAAGTGGCAGTAAAAGGATGCTGTATGTGTTTCTAAGAAGTAAGAGGAAAGAAAGAGTTACTACAAAGCTAGTGAAAACGTAAGATGGAGAGTTGTTAACACACCCAGAAGAGATAAAGGGACGATGGAAGGAGTATTTCGATAAGCTATTGAATGTGAGCAATTGTACTGGTGAGATGGAAGTGACACAACCTGACGACTCTATAACAGAAGATGATATAACAATGCTGGAGGTGGAATTAGCAGTACAGAAAATGAAGATGGGAAAAGCAACAGGGGTGGATGAAATCAGTGTAGAAATGATAAAGGCTGCTGGACCTGTTGGTATGCAATGGTTGTATCGACTGCTGAAGTGTGTGTGGAAACTGAAATGTGTACCAGAAGACTGGGAGAAAGGGCTAATAATACCAGTATTTAAGAAGGGGGACAAGAAGGTATGTGATAACTATAGAGGGATCATCCTCATATCACAGATAGTAAAAATACTGGAAAGGATATTAGAAAGAAGAATGAGAAGAAAGGTGGAAGGAGAGTTGCAAGAGGAACAGTATGGCTTCAGGAGTGGAAGATCCACAGTGGACCCAATCTTTAGCTTGAGGCAGGTGATGGAAAAGAAGTGGGAATATGGAGAGGATTTGATCATGACTTTCATAGATCTAGAAAAGGCATATGATAGTGTCCCCAGAGAGAAGGTATGGGAAACCATGGTTAAGGAGAGACTGGGAAGAGAAATGTTGGAAATGGTGCAAGCAATGTACAACAACTGTGTTAGCAGGGTACTGACCCCAGTTGGAAAGACAGATTGGTTTAGGAACAAGACTGGACTAAGACAGGGGAGTGTGCTGTCACCTCTCTTGTTCATAATGGTGTTGGATGAAATTGTAAAGGAAACATAGGAAGCATATGGACATAAAGAAATGAAGTTACTGTTATTTGCAGATGATATTGTGGTCTGGGGAAGGAACACCAAAGAAGTGCAAAAACAACTAGATGCACTGAACGAAAATATTCAGAAGTACGGCCTGAAAATAAGTATAGAGAAAAGCAAGACCATAGTGATGACAAGAGGGGAAAGGCAAGGAAAGGGCACTGTGAAAATTGGAAGTCAGAGTTTGGAAATTGTGGACACGTTCAAATAACTAGGAAGTGAATTGATGCAAACTGGTAGGTTGGACATGGAGATTGGCAGGAGGGTACAGCAGAGCAATGCATTCTATCAAAGTGTAAGAAAACTTGTTTGGGATAAGGAAGTACCAAGGAAAAGCAAGGAGGTATTGTATAAAGTGTACTATGTTCCCACATTAACTTATGCAGCTGAGACTTGGACCCTGACAAGCAGGCAAGAGAGTAGAATCCAAGCCAGTGAAATGAAATTCCTAAGAAGTATGATAGGAAAGACAAGGAAAGACAGAGTGAGGAATGAAGATGTTAGGAAGGAAGTTGGGATGGCAAAACTAAATGAGATAATTGGAGAATTGAGAAGAATCAACTAAGGTGGTTTGAACATGTAAATAGGATGGAGGAAAATAGAATACCAAGACAGATGTTGGAGGCGAAGTGCAAGGGTAAGAGAGCAAGAGGAAGTCCTAGAACAAGGTGGATTGATTCAGTGAAGAACAGCGTAAGAAAAAGAAATCTGGACTGGGACAAGATCGTGGAAGAAGAATGGTGGAAGGAAAGAGGAAAGTGGAGAAGTGCCATAAATACCCCGACCCGGCAGGAGCTGGATAAGGGGAAATGATGATGATGATGATTTGTCGACAATGACTGATCGCTTTGAGAGACTTACAATTCTGTTGGCTACATTTCCTGGGAATACTTTTGATCTATTATTAATGGATTTAGGAGAACTGCTACAGAGTTTTCTCAGTAGTGTCCATGCTTTTCTACTTGAGTGTTGACAATTCATAGTTTCTGTCATCATATTCCATTTTTCTTTTCTGGCAGAATCTAAACAGTGCAGTAGTTCATCGGCAATTTCTGATCTATTGCTGAGTTGGTATTCGTCATGTTGTTTGTCACATCTACTATTCCATCCGGGAATGTATGATACAATGAGGACAATATCAGGTACTATAAAATCCACACCTTTGAAGTGGTTGCCAGTGCTATCCAACATCCACCCATCTCATGTACGAAGAAAAACAGCTCCGAAAAATGTATGGTTGAAATGTTGCAGAAATCCCCAACTGCCCATACACCAGGACTGTAATGCTAAGGAAAAGGCGGGATTGAAATCCAAAAATCCTCGATGGAAGCTGGGGAAGGAGCTAATTTCATCGCATTTCGATGCTGACAAGTCCTGGAATGAAGAATGGGCTGCATCGAAACCCGACCATCTGGGTTTAATAACTGATCCCTGCAGAGAACCGCCTGGTTTCAATTTATTGAGAATGATAGGGACATCATTGAACAGGGTCCACACAAATCACTGACAATGCAATTTCTGGCTGCACAAGTGGGGGAAAATTCAAAGCCCATTCTGCTATTGTGCCAATGTACCTCAGACCATTCAGCATGTTGCCCTCGAGTGTCCCATGAGGAGATTTGAAGGAACTATCCATGACCTACTCAGTGCCACCGATGATGCTGTCAACTGGCTGAATACTCTGGACATTGCGCTATAAATGTCAAAACCGTTACGGTACCTACAATCTACTGTGTAAATATTGTATATATTCTTACCTTTTTGTTATCTGTTAGTTATTAATTGAAAATGATAACTAATTTATTTTCTGTTTTTGATCCTTCAACAAATATTATAAACTTATCTTCTTTGCCGCAATGTATTCTCATTTTGCCATCCGAAATAAATAAATTATGAAAAACGTTAAAAAGTGTAAATATGTTAAACTAGTTGGGCGCTACGCTGCTGCTAGTGCCAATGCCTTGCATAACACGCGGCTAGCCATACGTGAGTCTGGGTTCTATAGGGAGGGTCCTCAATATAGAAACTGTTAATAGATCCTTGAAACTTGCCACAATTTTAATTATTCTCTATCGTCTTAATTATGTAACTTGAAAATCCCACATCCTGTTTCCCATTTCATGGATTATTTTGTCATTCCAATGCTTTGCGGCGACAAGACCTGAATTCTACAATCGCTGTGGAATTCCATCTGTTGGTAAAGCTGAGAGACTCTCTTACTCTTACGGAGGACGTATCCATCTATTGCCAATCAGCAGTTTTGCTATCAAGCTTTAAATTTAGCTCATTGGCAAATCTCATTTATGTTGTCCAGTTGCTCTTTGTGTTAGCGCAGGTCATGTTAGATCTGTTGCTTTATGTGTGCACCTTCTTCTTCTACCTCATTTCCCGGTTCCAGTGATCTGGTTTGGGATGTGAATCAAGGACCTCCATACTTTTCTGTCCCTCCACCACTGCACCATTTACAGTTAATTGTGTGTAAGCTTTGTTAGCCTTCTTAGTATATGGTCAGTGCTTTTCTAGAATGGAAGGAAAAATCTGAACTTTATTCGGAGTCAAAGCCCTAAATTCATTGGACGAGGACAGTGGCGTAATGATTAACTAAATTAAGTTATTCCCATTTGTTTAATTGTGTATACATTTTCTATCAATGCTTTCACAACTGACCCCTGTTTATTATGGTGTGGTAATATACTGACATGTGTGTGTGCACTGTAACTGTTGTGTTTGCTTGTTAAGTGTTGACAACGTTTACATTTTCATCATGCTTTGACTCCGGTATATATGGCCCGCTGTAAGCTTCGTCCTTCGGCTCTCTGCGACTGTTCTCAGGCAATCGGTACTATTAATCATTTAATTTTTCAATGCCCTATATTTGACACTCAACGAGCCCCCTTTCTACATACTTTGCGTTCTTTAGGTGTCCCCCTCCCTCTCCACATTTCTGTGCTCCTTCATTCTCCTATTCCTTCTGTTATTCATGCCTTCCTTAGATTTCTGCACGAATGCTCCCTTACTTTTTAATTTCCATACCCTTGCGTGTGACGATGTCATGTTTGTGTTCAAGTAGTAAGTCTCTAAGATACGTCGCTTGGTGTGAAGATTAGTACCTATTTGTGTCCTTGTATGTCTGTGTCACAATTTTCCAGTAGTTTATAGTTCAAATATTGGATACTCTTCACGTGTAACAGTATTTTTTAGGGCTGCGACTGGGTCCAGAGCATCCGTGCTATGCCCATTACCTAACCTACAAAAAAAAGTGTTGACAATTCTGCTGATAACAGCATTGGCAGCTAGAACTTGGGACTCATAGTAGTGGTGATAGCATGAACTATGAGTGGTAGATCGTTAGAAAAGAAGAGGCTACTCTAATTGTAATTGATGTGTAGAAAAATGTCTAAAATACTCGTAGTATGTTGATTGAGTGTATTCATTTGTGCTCCCGGTTGTTAAGAGGGCTATTATTCCCATTTTTAACGATAGAAGTACGTCGGTGACATTTGGCATCCAACGTTGCGCCAGAATTTATTTATTTACATCGATTGTGTTACTTCTTATGCTAATATGGATAAAGCCGTAAAACACAGAGGAGTAAATTGAAGCTCCTTTACAAGACATTACAACGCTTTGATCGCGGAAATTCAGTCCGATCATGTTAATCTACAAAAGGTACGTGCTAACCTCAATGTTTTGCATACCGATTGGGAAAAACTTCGTAACATGGATGAGAAGATTATGGATTTTCTTCTCGAGGATGATTCCAGCGATACGGAACTCGAAGCGGAGTCATCGTCAACAGATGAATATAGATGTAGGTATGAAACTGTGAAGGTTCAAGTTCAAGACTTGGAAACTATCAATGCCAGGATAAAAGTTGAAGAAGCATCTAATTCAGTGAGTAGGCCTAACATATCTAATCACAGAAAGTTCAAACTCCCTCCCATCGAGTTACGAAAATTCAAGGGTGATGTTAAGGAATGAATATCCTTTTGGAGCCAGTTCGAGAAGGTGCATATTGATCAGTGTCTGTCAAATGAAGATAAATTCCAGTACTGGTTACAGGCCACAGTGGAAGGTTCTAGAGCCAGTGATGTAGTGGAAAGTTATCCTCCTTCTGGAGATAATTACAGCCAAGTAATAGAAGCCCTAAAAGCTAGATTTGGCAGATATGATTTGTTGATTGAAGTATATATAAGAGAACTGCTGAGTTTGATCCTTTAAAATGAAAATTCAAGCACTATACTACCCCTAGCCAATCTATATGATAAACTAGAAGGCTATTTAAATTCTTTGGAGACTTCAGGTGTAACAAAGGAAAATGTGCCTCAGTATTATGTCCACTTTTAGAGTCTTGTATGCCAGAGGATTTTCTTAGAGTCTGGCAGAGATGTGCAAGTGCAACTGGTGTGACAACTGCTGAAATTCATCGAAGTAGATTAATGACATTTATGAAGGCAGAAGTACAAAATGAGGAGCACATATCACTTGCCATGTCAGGTTTTGGACTGTCACATCATAGGGATAATAATGTTAAAACAAACCAAAGAAGCGACTCGCAATCTTATGACCAAGAAACATCAAATACTGCTATGGGACTCCTAACCACTCAAGAACACAAGCATGGCAGATCTACTGATTGCATATTTTGTAATTCTTCTAGCCATAGTAGTTTAGACTGTTATAAGGTACGGAGCATGATGTTAGAACAAAAGATGCAGATCATTAAAGACAGGAAGTGCTGTTTTACGTGCCTCAAGCCAAACCATATGTCCAAAAAGTGTAACAATAGGGTATCGTGTGTGATTTGTGATTAAAAAAAACATGTAGTCCTTATGTGTCCAGATTTTGAAAAGAATAGGAAGAGTTTATCTGTTAAAGACACTTCTAAATATGAATCAGTTGTACAGAACAATGCACTTGCTAATCTCCACATGTGACACGGGAGTATTGCTTCCTACCCTGAAGGACCAGGTGAGGGGTGATGGCGTTCAGCGTGAAACACGGGCCATCATTGACACAGGGTCACAAAGATCCTATGTCTTGAAACAGACTGCTCTTGAGATGAGATATCAACCAACCAAAGAGAAAGTAATTGTTCACTCCCTTTTCGGTGGACAAAAATCCAGTAACTGTATTCACAATATCTTCAGAATTCATCTGGCAAGTTGTAATATGGAATATCTCTGTAATTTTGAGGCTTTGGATCAAGATAATATATGTGGGAATTTGCCTTGTATTCAAAAGGGGCCTTGGATGGCAGAACTCAAGGGCACTGATGTAAAACTGTCTGATGTTAATCAAGATGTGGACTACATTGAGATTCTTATTGGTGCAGATGTGGCAGGCAAGCTCTACACCGGAAATGTTAAGCATCTTTCCTGTGGGCTAGTGGCTGTAGAGACTAGATTAGGGTGGACTCTAATGGGTAAAGTGCCTGTCCCTACTACCAACACTAATGCAGCTATGTTGGTAACATCTATGCTGGTGAACGATATGAATGGAAATTGGACCTGATCGGTATTACAGATCCTTCAAAAAAGAAAACCAAATTGGAATTGCAGACTGAAGTACAAAAGCGCTTTGTAGAAACTGTAGAAATTAATCCTGATGGCAGGTATGAAGTTCATATGCCTTGGTTGGAAGGACATCCACCACTACCAAGTAATTTTAATTTAGCTGTGAAAAGGTTGGATTCTACCATCAAACGGTTGAACGCTGATAATTGTTATGATCAGTACCAAAATGTGTTTGATGAGTGGCTTCATGAAGGAGTGATCGAAAAGGTACTAGAATCTGAGCTAGATAAGGGAAGACACTACTTGCCTCATCGACATATTCTGAAAGAAGACAGTACTACCAAAATCAGACCTGTCTTTGATGCGTCGGCTCATGAGAAGCATGCACCATCACTTAATGATTGTTTACATAAAGGGCCGAATTTAATAGAATCAGTTCCTAGACTTTTGTTGCAATTTCGTCTAAAAGGAGTTGGAATTGTCTCCGACATCAGAAGAGCATTTTTACAGATAAGTTTGAACCCAAGTGACAGAGATTTTTTAAGATTTCTGTGGAGAGATAAGGACAATAATCAGGTTGTTTTTCGCCATCAAAGAGTTGTTTTTGGAGTTGTTGGCAGTCCCCTTCTACTAGGAGCAGTGATACATAACCATCTCTTCCATTTGCGAGAAAGATGTCTACAGGGTGATACCAGGTTTTCCATGTCAATTATAGAAATTCTCATGGACAGTTTCTATGTAGACAACTGCATTACAAGTTTGAACAACAGTGGCGAAGTTGAGAAGTTCATTCAAGAATCCAGTGACCTGATGAATCTTTGCAAATTTGACTTGCGAGGTTGGGAGAAAACTGATCCTGAAATGGAAAGTACCGAGACTAAGGTGCTTGGTTTAGTTTGGAATAGAAAGCATGATACCCTTCAACTAAATCCTAATTGTATAAAATGTTGTGATTAGAAAGTCACTAAAAGGATCATCCTTTCATGTGTGCATAAAGTTTTTGATCCCATAGGGTTTTCATGTCCTGTTACCCTACTGCCAAAGCTTCTGTTGCGAACAGCCTGGGAGTCGAAAGTGGGATGGGATGAAGAAGTAGGTGAAAACATTCGATCAAAATTCATACTGTGGACTGAGGAATTGTTTTACCTTTTGGTCGTCAAAGTCCCCAGATGGTTGCCTAGATCAGCTGATCCTACTGATAAGCGGAGTATTGATACCTTCTGTGATGCTAGTGAGTCGGCGCATGCTGCTGTTGTTTACCTAAGGGTGGAAAGGGAGAACAGTGTAATGGTTCAACTGATTCAGGCGAAAACGAGGGTTCCTCCTGTCAAAAAACCGACAATACCTCGACTTGAGTAGTTGACGGCAACTATTGGTTCTAGACTGTACGCATCTGTTATTGAGTCCTTCAACATCCTATGTAAACCATATTTCTGGACTGACTCTTGTACGGTATTAGCATGGATACGTAGGGAAGATCAGTGGGGCACATTTGTCTGGAATAGAGTAGAAGAGATAAGAAAATTGACCGAGAATGAGCAGTGGCATTTTGTACCTGGAGTTAAAAATCCTGCCGATCTTCCATCTAGAGGCTGTTCTGGACGGCAACTACTTCTGTCAAAATGGTGGGAGGGACCTGAGTGGTTGTATGGACCTCAGGATAACTGCCTTCTGCAGACTCGAATTATGATGAAGGAGATATAAATAAGGAAAGGAGAAAGACAGTCTTTTCTTCCATGATCGCTGTAAAAGATGCATCTTTCCCAAAGGATTGGTATTACAAGTATTTCTCGAAGTACAACAAAATAATTAGAATGATTGGCTGGATGTACAGATTTGTCCATAATGGTAGAGCATCTTCTTCTTCTTCATTTCCCGTTTCCAGTTCCCTGGGTCGGGTTGCGAATCAAGGACCTCCACAGTTGTCTATCCCTCCACCATTCATTTCCTTCTTTCAATACTTCTTTTTCTTTAACTCCTCTTTTCTCTATGCCTTCCTTCACCATATCTATCCACTTCTTTCTGGGCCTTCCTCGTGGTCTTCTTCCTGGTATTTTCTCCATAAATATTCTTTTTGGTACTCTATATTCTTCCATTCTCATCATATGTCCGTACCACTTCAGCTTACTGGTTTCTATCTTGTCTTGCAGTTTTGGGAACCCAGCTCTCTCCCTAATGTCCACATTTCTGACTTTATCCCTCCGTTTCTTCCCAATTATTCCTCTAAGGAACTTCATCTCGGCTGCTTTCATCGCGTTTTGTTGTGGACCAAGTACCTGCTGCATATGTCAAAATTGGTGTGTAATACATTGAGAATAGAACTTCCTTGCATTTCTCTGGAACTTCCTTTCCAATTTCATAATTTATTGTACCATCTTCTGTGAGTATGCTCCCCAAATACTTAAAGCTTTTTACCATTTCCAATGGATTTCCATTGACTTCAATACTCTGTCTTCCTTCTCTCTTGTTTCTTGTCATCACTACAGTCTTACTCTTTTCCACACTTATTTTCATTCCATATTTCTCTATCTCTTGATTCCATACAGTGACTTGTTCTTGCACTTCTATTTAATTTTCTTCCCATATTACTATGTCGTCTGCAAAGAGTAAGGCCTTAGTCCCCTTGCTTCCCATTTTTCGTTTCACATTCTTGTGGATTTCATCCATGACAGTTATAAACAGTATAGGGGATAACACACTTCCTTGTCGAAGTCCTGTTTCAACAAAGGTAGAGCATCCAACGTGAAATCCAGTGCAAAGAAAAGGGGTCCTTTATCTGCTGACGAGGTGAAAGAGGCTGAATTGCGAGTTTTGAAGTATGTCCAACAGGAGTCCTTTACAGGAGTCCAAGATAAGAATGTTTCAAGCTTGCAACCCTTCGAAGACCACAGTGGAATCATCCGCCTGAAGACAGAGATATCCAATAGGCCTGATAGTGTGAATTTTCAGTGTCCTGTTCTGTTGCCAAAGAATCATCCTGTAGTGCTTCTTCTCATTAGAAGCGTTCGTGAGGAACAATGCCATGTGGGAGTTCAGAGACTTCTCGCCATTTTGCGTGAACATTTTTGGATTATGGGAGGGAGACGAACTATTCGATCTGTAACATCTCAGTGTGTAGTTTGCAAGAGGCAGAAAGTAAATAGGCTAGATGCACCTACTATTCCTCTACCAGTGGAACGAGTAAGAGATGTTGCTGCATTCAAGATCACAGGAGTTGATCTGGCTGGACCACTTTTTCTTAAGGATCACAAGAAAGCCTGGATCTGTTTCTTCACATGTGGCGTGATCCATGCAGTTCATCTTGAATTAGTTCTTTCCTTATCCACAGATGATTTTCTACAGGCTTTACAGCGTTTTGTGGCAAGACGAGGCCGACCCGTTATGATATTTAGTGATAATGGAACTAATTTCATAGGAGCAGATAATGCCTTTAGCAAGTTGGAGTGGCAAAAGGTTGTAGAATATAGTACAGTTCAAAGGATCACATGGAAATTCATCCCTCCTACCGCTGCGTGGTGGGGTGGATGGTGGGAGAGGATTGTGGGCATGACGAAGAGATCTACACTCAACTATGTTGAGATGGAAACTCTCCTCTGTGACTGCGAAAGCATCCTAAATTCTCGTCCACTAACTTTTATGTCAGATAATGCTCTGGAGCCTACTCCTATAACACATGCAATGTTTATTCAAGAAGTCAGGGAAGGAGGAATTCCTGAATGTGATGTAATCGAGGCAACTGACTTGAACAGAAGGGTGAAATACAAAGTAAAACTAAGGGAAAATTTGAGGAAGCATTTTGGAGCTGAGTATCAGGGACAACTGAAACAACAAGCTGGAGAAAAGGATTGCTCAATAATACAAATTGGAGATGTAGTCTTGGTTGGCAATGACAGAGATAAAAGGTTGGACTGGCCTTTAGGAAAAGTAACAGAGTTACTGCCCAGAAAGGATGGTGTTGTAAGACTTGTACTACTTCGGCTCAAGGAGAAGCCAATAGCTCAACTGGTATAAGGGAGATGCTGATGGAGCGAGCTAAGGTGAAAGAAGGTGCTGCTGAGGTGAGACGACCCAATGATGTTCCTCAAGAAAGTTCAGAGACTGGCTCAAGAAGTGAAACGATTGTGACAAAAAGAGGGAGAGTCATCAAATTACCCAGGAATTATTTAGATTGAACATTTTTATATTGGCTTCAATTTTCTGTATATTGTTTTGTTTAATTTAACTTTATCAGTTAAATTAGGTGGGAGGATGTTGTGTTTTTCTTGTTAAGTGTTGACAATTCTGCTGATAACAGCATTATAATTGTAAACTTACCATACAGGTATGATATACTTAATGAGTAAAAACGTTTGAAAGGGATCGACGCACACATGAAGAGGCCAAGTGTCAAGCTAGGAAACTTCGAGCAGCCCAACCACGTCCT
Source organism: Meconema thalassinum (assembly GCA_946902985.2). Lineage (NCBI taxonomy): Eukaryota > Metazoa > Arthropoda > Insecta > Orthoptera > Tettigoniidae > Meconema > Meconema thalassinum. The sequence goes on from OX336389.2 coordinate 517,410,553, forward strand.
CCTCCAGCAATACTATGTGACTTGTGTGGACGCTTGTTCCATGCCAGGATTGGACTCTTGAGTCACCGTAAACACATCCACAAACTGGACTGAAGGCAGAAGATTTATACTCGGATTCGAGTTAAAGCCAATGATGACTTAATGGGTCTTGTTTTAACAGAGCGATTGAAGTGTGCGCTTGATGGAGGATGTGCAAGTTGGCTGCTAGAACTTTGGACTCATAGTAGTGGTGATAACATGAACTATGAGGGGTAGATCGTTAGAAAAAAAGAAGCTACTCTAATTGTATTTGTTGTGTGGAAAAATTTCTAAAATACTCGTAGTATGTTGATTGAGTGTATTCATTTGTACTCCCGGTTGTTACAAGGGCTATTATTCTCATTTTTAACGATAGAAGTACGTCGGTGACAGTAACGAAGGAACTGATTTACAAACATGTGAAATACTGTATTTTGTGTATTCCGTGTTCTTTTATATTTCACGGTGCAGAATCAGCAATGCTGTCTTCCTCCCTCATGAGAAATGTCAGACCTTGAGACTCAGCAGCTGGACTTAAAATATCTACTGTAAATTGGATCAGAAGATATTTGAGAAGGACACCATAGGAGACTAACCCTGAATATACTTTATCAATGGAGATGGGGAAACACTTTTGTCTGTATAGTGTGGGATTCAATTCCTGGTAAATAAATAATTTAATTAATTAAAATATGGTTGATGATGTTGATAATGATATTATTATTTTTATTATTATACATTTGTATATTTCTAACATTATTAACTAAATTATGTACTAATAATAACAACAAAAACAACAGATATTAGCATTACTGAAAAGTAGAGAAAGTGTACTTTACTGTACACTACTGTTCTAAAGTATTGCACGCCCCATAGAATTTTGAGAATTTTGGTACAGAACATCTAAAAACCCATTCGTCTTTGAAATTTCAAATTTTTATTAAAGAAGGATAGTCTATAAGTGAGAAGGAACATTGTAATAAACGACAAGATTGTTTCTAATTTTTTAATTCAAGGAAATGTGTCAACAGTACGTTCATATGTACAATGACATGCCATGTCACTGACGATATCGAAGTTAAATATTGAATATTTTGATGAAATTTCTATTTAATTTGGTCAGAGTGGAACATATTGTGTATCATTAGTGCATTATTCAGTAGTCATACTTTAAATGATCTTGGTATTTTGTTGGACCTCCCTTGGCCCTTATAACAGTTTTCCCTCTGTCAGGCATGGAGTCGATAAATTTTCCAATGATACTGATGTCAATTTAAATTTCATGGATCCACACTTTCACAATCACCTCCAACAGCTCCTGTTTTGTTGCAGGCCTCTTCTGAACCCCTTTTCCATCCAGTCGCCACAAATTCTCAATTGGATTAAGGTCTGGCGAGTTTCCTGGCCACGGAAGTTCTCCGATACCCAATTCAGTCATGACAGTAAAAGTCTGAAATGATAGATTTGGACGATATGTAACAGCAGTAACCTTGGAAATTGTATTTCATAGATAAAATAACCAAAACTCACCTATTTTATGTGTGACATGGAGCCAGATCCTGTTGTAAAATCCAATGCGCATCCGGGAAAGCACCACGTGCAGTGTTCATCAGAGGGCGCAAAGTCACAATTTCGTATTAACCACTGCTCATTGTTCCCTGAATAAAGTATAGCCTTCCAACACCATGGCATGGCATTGCTCCCCACACCATTACCGATGGAGCATGTTTCATGGTTCGCACAAGGCAGTCAGGATCCATCCCTTCATTGGGTTCATACCACTCATCATGGAAAATCGGCTTTCATCTGAAAAAACAATTCTCCACTGCTCTTTTGTTCAGTTTACATGCAGTGTGGCCCATGCCAGCCTCTCTTGCCTCATTGCAGCAGTTAAAAATGGCTTCTTATCGGCAACTCTAGCCTTGATTCCCATTACACAGAGACTTCTCTTAACAACTGATGAGCTGGAATCAACTTCGTGGACTCTTGCCATGCTTTTGCGAGTTCAACTGAAGTAAAACTCCTGTTTTTCCGGCTTAGTCGACGAAATATTCTGTCCTCCCGGGGCGAAAAAATGCGTGGGCGCCCGATTCGTGGAAAATTCTCCATGTTTACTTTGGTCATCAGCTTCTGCAGATTTCGACTCACAGCTGACCTTGAACAGTTTATTCTCTTCCCAATTTCAGTGTTGTTTAGGCCTTCGTTGTGTAAAACCTCGATGCACTTTTTCTTTCTAGGAGTTAATTCATGAGTTTTCACCACGACGGCAAATGCACACACGCACAGTAGGAAGAAAATTAAAAATCCAGCAATACCTTCAGACCAGAGCTAGCGAACGCGCCATACCTCAGTTAACACAGAGCACTTTCTGAGGCAATAATCGGCAGCATGAGATCACATTGTTGCTAGGCATTGTCGCAAGGCACACACCAAAGATAAATAAATACAAATACAGTACATAGATGTAAGTAATATAAGCATATCTGCGTGAAGATGTGTAACTAACGAAAGAAAATCATTAAAATCAAGGGCGTGCAATACTTTAGCCGAACAGGGCTGAACAGAAGCAAGTGGATTCAGCTGGCAGAACAAACCCGTAGGATACAATGGACGTGTTTACACTGCGTGCTGAGCTTGGCCGAATGAGTGAGCATGTACAGTAGAAGTTTGATTTTACAAGCTACATGCTGATGGGTAGCGATCTCCTGGACACTTCTTTGTATTGAAGGGGTTATGTGTTTAGGAACATAGACATTGATGGGTACTGAGAAGATTTTCAAGAAGAGGCACCCAGTAAAAGAGCTCAAAGCTCCTTTCTACCTTCTTAAAAGAGCAGAAAACAAGAGCTCCCAATACATGCTCTATTGTCCATTGAGTATTTAACACTGTGCAGTTAAGGCCTCTGTTATGGGACTCGTTAGGCCCCTTAAAACAACAATTATCATCATCATCATCATCATCATCATCATCATATTATGGGACTAACGGGATAAGATATATCAGAATCAGGACATGATATTAGATTACGGATGGAAGTAGCCAATGAACGCAATGTGACTGGTAAGTAATAAACATTTGTAACTAATTGTTACAATTAAAGAACTCTTTTCTCAGTTCTTTCACCTTTCTGAATAACATTCAGGATTGTAATTCGAGGATTTATCCTCCCCTCAAGGTGAAACCTTAGATAGTCGACCATGAAAAGTCATTTGAAGAATAATTCCGCCGTCTGTAATGATAGATTACAGAAAAGACAGCATTCGGATACGGTGGGCTGTCATGCGGAAGATAATGACGAATCGGAGCGTCTGAAAACTCATCAAGTAGCAAACAAACAAATACTACGGAAAATCAAACCTAAACAAGTCTCATTCTTTTCTACACATAATGTTAACTCTCTGGTTCAAACTGGAAAATTGAAGATCATCACGGATATCATGAGAAGTCATAAAATTCTAATTATGGCCTTTCAGGAAATTAGAAATAGTGATCAAGACCATCTGGAATCACAAGGATACAGACTATATAAAGGAATTCCAGGAAAACGAGTTATGAAAAATTGTCCACAAGTTGGTAACGGATTCTTAATAGATCTCAGAATCATTGACTCGATAACAGAATTTAAATCTCAATCCTCCAGACTTACGACCCTAACTTTGAAAACGGCAAATAAAGCATATACAATTATTAATGCACATGCTCCTACTAATCAAAAAAACAACACCATTAAGGACAGAGAAGAAGTACAAAAATTCTGGGATCTTTTGGATCAAACTTTAATAAACATCCCTTCATCAAACATCAAAATTCTCCTTGGTGATTTCAATGCGCAACTTGGACAAGAAAGAAGATATAGAGATCATCATCATCATCATTTCCCCTTATCCAGCTTCTGCCGGGTCGGGGTATTTATGGCACTTCTCCACTTTCCTCTTTCCTTCCACCATTCTTCTTCCACGATCTTGTCCCAGTCCAGATTTCTTTTTCTTACGCTGTTCTTCACTGAATCAATCCACCTTGTTCTAGGTCTCCCTCTTGCTCTCTTACCCTTGCATTTCACCTCCAGCATCTGTCTTGGTATTCTATTTTCCTCCATCCTCTTTACATGTCCAAACCACCTTAGTTTATTCTTCTCAATTCTCTCATTTAGTTTTCCCATCCCAACTTCCTTCCTAACATCTTCATTCCTCACTCTGTCTTTCCTTGTCTTTCCTATCATACTTCTTAGGAATTTCATTTCACTGGCTTGGATTCTACTCTCTTGCCTGCTTATCAAGGTCCAAGTCTCAGCTGCATAAGTTAATATGGGAACATAGTACACTTTATACATTACCTCCTTGCTTTTCCTTGGTACTTCCTTATCCCAAACAAGTTTTCTTACACTTTGATAGAATGGATTGCTCTGCTGTACCCTCCTGCCAATCTCCATGTCCAACCTACCAGTTTGCATCAATTCACTTCCTAGGAATTTGAACGTGTCCACAATTTCCAAACTCTGACTTCCAATTTTCACAGTGCCCTTTCCTTGTCGTTCCCCTCTTGTCATCACCATGGTCTTGCTTTTCTCTGTACTGATTTTCAGGCCGTACTTCTGAATATTTTCGTTCAGTACATCTAGTTGTTTTTGCACTTCTTCGGTGCTCCTTCCCCAGACCACAATATCATCTGCAAATAACAGTAACTTCATTTCTTTATGTCCATATGCTTCCTTTGTTTCCTTTAAAATTTCATCCATCACCATTATGAACAAGAGAGGTGACAGCACACTCCCCTGTCTTAGTCCAGTCTTGTTCCTAAACCAATCTGTCTTTCCAACTGGGGTCAGTACCCTGCTAACACAGTTGTTGTACATTGCTTGCACCATTTCCAACATTTCTCTTCCCAATCTCTTCTTAACCATGGTTTCCCATACCTTCTCTCTGGGGACACTATCATATGCCTTTTCTAGATCTATGAAAGTCATGATCAAATCCTCTCCATATTCCCAGTTCTTTTCCATCACCTGCCTCAAGCTAAAGATTGGGTCCACTGTGGATCTTCCACTCCTGAAGCCATACTGTTCCTCTTGCAACTCTCCTTCCACCTTTCTTCTCATTCTTCTTTCTAATATCCTTTCCAGTATTTTTACTATCTGGGATAAGAGGGTGATCCCTCTATAGTTATCACACACCTTCTTGTCCCCCTTCTTAAACACTGGTATTATTAGCCCTTTCTCCCAGTCTTCTGGTACACATTTCCGTTTCCACACACACTTTAGCAGTCGATACAACCATTGCATACCAATAGGTCCAGCAGACTTTATCATTTCTACACTGATATCATCCACCCCTGTTACTTTTCCCATCTTCATTTTCTGTACTGCTAATTCCACCTCCAGCATTGTTATATCATCTTCTGTTATAGAGTCGTCAGGTTGTGTCACTTCCATCTCACCAGTACAATTGCTCACATTCAATAGCTTATCGAAATACTCCTTCCATCGTCCCTGTATCTCTTCTGGGTGTGTTAACAACTCTCCATCTTCCTTTTTCACCAGCTTTGTGGTAACTCTTTCTTTCCTCTTACTTCTTAGAAGCCCATACAGCATCCTTTTACTGCCACTTACATCTGTTTCCATTCTTCGTGTAAATTCTTCCCAACTTTTCTTCTTTTCTTCTCCTACCACTTTCTTACACCTCCGTTTGCTGTCGTGATACTTCCTTTTGCTTTCTTCTGTTTGATCTCGGTTCCATTCTTTCCATGCAGACTTCTTTTCTTTCACTGCTTTCCTCACTTCCTCATTCCACCACGGTGTCTCCTTCTCTTTCACTCTTGTTGACGTCCTACCACAAGCACTCTCTGCTGCACCAACAAATGCCTTTTTAAAGTGGGACCATTCCTCTTCTATGTTTTCCACTTCAGTAACTGGGATTTGTTGCTTCAATCTCTCCTGAAAATCTTCCTGTACAGTTTTGTCTTTCAATTTCCATACTTTTATTTTACTTTCTCTGATCTCCTTTAGGTTTTCTAATTTTTCCCATCTAAATTTTGCCACCACAGTTCTATGGTCCCCATCAAATGCTTCTCCTGGTAAAGCTGTCACATCTATCAGCTTTCTGCGATTAGTCCTTTCCACCAGAAAGTAGTCAATTACTGATTTTGTTCTTCTATCGCCCCAACCATATCTCGTAATTTTCCTGCTGTTTTTCTTCCGAAACCATGAATTACCCACTATCAGTCCATTCCTTTCACAAAAGTTTACAAGTTCCTCTCCTTTCCGGTTCTTTTCCCCATATCCATAGGGTCCAATGACTTCTTCCTTTCCTTGTCTCTCGTTTCCGACTTGTGCATTCATATCTCCCATGATCACCACTTCTACATCTGAAATTACTCTTTCTACATCCTCCAGGAATACTTCAATATCTTCTTCTCTGTTTCCAGTCTGTGGTGCATACACTTGTATGAAGTCCATCACGTCATTTTTCATCTTCATTCTAATTTTCATTATTCTGTCACTCACACACTCGACCACTTCAACATACTCCTCCAGTTGTTTCGAGGTGATCAGTCCCACGCCATTTTTTGCCTCTTGGCCACCACTCCAGTATAATGTGTATCCTTTCCTCAATTTCTTCCTTCCTTTACCTTTCCATTTCACTTCACTCAGCCCCATCAATCCAACATTCTCCCTCTCCATGAAGTCTACCACCTCCTCCACTTTGCCTGTCAGGGTCATGACATTCATGATTCCCACTTTCATTTCGGTTACTGTTCGCCCATTTCTCACAGTTCCCCCAGTACCAAAAGAACTGCGCGTCGCCTGCAGGGTACGCCCTAACCTTCTCCGAATCAAAGATATATGATTGGAAAATGGACAACACATAAACGAACCAATAAAAATGGTCAAAGATTAGTTGAAATTTGTAGAAACCTCAAATTAATCTCTAAATCAACATGTTTTAAAAGACAGCCCCATAAATTGAAAACTTGGAAACATCCTGACTTCAGAAGGGGTGAATGGCAGTTGGATCATGTCTGCATGGATAAATTTCACCATCGCAAAATTCACAATGTCAAGGTTCTAAGGGGAGTTGACTCAGGATCAGACCACTATGTGGTAAAGATAAAAATAAATTAACTCCAATGGCCAAGAAAAAACCTAATAATAACAATAGGAGGAAATTTGATCCATCTACCTTAATAAAAAATATAGAGTACTGTGAAAGAACAGGAGAAGAATCTCTCAACACTAAAACATTAGACGAATTAATCACTTAATTAAAATCAATAGCAGAGGAGTTAGCACCAATAAATCCAAGGAAAAAACATGAATGGTGGAATGTAGATTTTGATCAAGCAATAGAGAAAAGACACCAAGCATGGATAAAACATCAAGCTCTAAAGTCAGAAGAGTCAAATTTAGAATTTAACCCATAAAATCATCAGACAAACGAAATGTAATCATCTCAAAAATACACTGGAAAAGATAGAAGACGATTTCAAGAAAAAGCAATCTCGAGATTATTACAAAACATTTGGTAAATATCTAAAAAAATTTGAAGCTCCAACATTAATGTTGAAAAATCAAACAGGAAAGTTAGCACATTCTAACCAAGAAAATGTAGAGATCCTTGCAGAAGCATTCGAGAAACTGTTAAATCGTGATGATCCACTGGAAACCCTGCAAGTAAACACTGATACACCTATTTTAACTTCACCTGATTTAATAAATCCTCCAAACATTAATGAAGTAGAACTCGCAATTAAAGAACAAAAAATGTACAAAACTTGTGGCGAAGACTTAGTCTTTGCTGAAATCTGGAAAAATGCTGGTAAACCTGCCATTATAAATCTTCATCAACATCTAGTTAAAATGTGGATTACTGAAGAAATTCCTGCACACTGGACCATAGGAATAATCCATCCATTATTTCAGAAAGGAGACAAAACGAACCCAGATAACTACAGAGGAATTACCCTTCTGGACTGCACATATAAAATTTTCTCTCGCATAATTTACAGCAGGATCAAAAACATTCTGGAACCACAACTTGGAGAATATCAAGGAGGATTTCTCCTTTACAGAAGTTGTCCAGACCAAATCCTTAGCCTGAAATTAATAATGGAATATTACAAAAACAGAAATAAGCAACTCTTTATCTCTTTTATAGATTTCAAGAAAGCCTATGATAGTATTCATAGACTGACACTGCTAAAAATCCTCAGATCATACGGTCTCCATCCTAAATTGATAAAAATCATTCAATTAACATTAACAAACACAAATTCGAAAGTTAAATTTAGGGGAGAAATATCAACAGCTTTCACAGTAAAAACTGGTCTCAGACAAGGTGATGGATTATCCCCTCTGCTTTTCAATGTGGCTCTTGATTATATCATGAAGGTTTGGCAAAAGGAAAACCCTCCTAAGATCAAAATTGGAACAAAACCATCAATAAAAATAAACTGCTTAGGATTTGCAGATGACTTGGCTCTTTTAGCACTAGACAAGGAAGAGGTTTGTACTCAGATCACTAGTCTCCAAGAAATTGCTCAAGGGATAGGATTACAGATATCCTTTGAAAAAACTGAGATCATGCCTATGAAACCCTTAGATATAAATGAAGTCTATATAAATGATCATAAAATTAACCTAGTTCCTCAATTTAAGTATCTTTGAGAAATTATAACACATAACGTAAATGAAAAAGTAACTTGGATAAATAGAACAAATAAAATGAAAAAGGCACAATCTCTAACCTGGTCAACATATAATAAAAAATGCCTATCAATAGCTACTAAGATCCAACATTATAGAACTGTAACTCTCCCAGAAGCCACTTATGCTTGTGAAACACTGTTCCAAATTAAAAATGAACAAAGAACTGATCAGCTCCTCAAAACGGAAAGAAGAATCATTAGAACGTGCATAAATAAAAAGTATCAGGTTGAGGGAGTCTGGAGGATTCTCCCAAATGAAACTGTCTATCGTGAGATTGATCCAATCACCAGCACAATGAAGAAGAAAAGAATTTCGTATTTTTTTCACATCTTACGGCTTCCAGAAAACAGAATTGTACGCCAACTGGTGATGAGAAATCTAGGAAAGAAAACTGGAGGAAAATGGATCCAAGAAATCCAACAAGATCTCAAAGCAGTTGGACTCAAGATAACGGATGCCGAGGAGAAAAATAAAATTAACACCATTCTTAAAACTCACAAATTTTCTGCAGAAATGACACATAGAAAGCCTATGGAGATTTCAGATGAGTTGAGAAAATCCCGATCTGAAAGAATGAAAAACTACTGGAAAGAGCGCAAGAACCAAGCAGTACTACCTTCAAAGAAGAAGTGATTGTGGAACGACTCAAGTGGTCCAATGTGACCAATCAAGATTAATAATAATGACACATTTGCCTACTCAATTTTAGTCTGTGACCAACTTGTGCTCAGTGCAGAATTCTGTAGATCTTCATCCTTGATGGTTCCTTTCACCCAGTCCAAATTCCCCTACTATCTTTCCTTCTCTTCCTTTTCCTATCGCAGGATTCCAGTCTTCCATTGCTATGACATTTTCATCACCCTTGACATACACTCAGAATTTTATCTATTTCTTGACTGGCATTTAAATCTCTACTTCTTAGGTTTTCTTTATATTATAACTACAATAAGCCTTTCACTACATATTCTACCCACTGTCCAAGTTTCCTACTCCTGCATAACCATTTTTGATTTAGTGCTAATGATCCTGTATTCTCCTGACCGGAAGTCCTGTTCTTCCTGCCAGCCTACTTCACAAATCTCAACCAAATCCAACTTTTACCTATCAATTTCCCTATCCAAGTTCTCTAAATTACCACTACCAATCAGACTTCGAATATTCCACGCTCCGACCCGTAGAATGTTAGATTTCCCCTTTGTCATCTTTGTGATGTTAGCCTCTCTTGATTCGCTTTTAGATACAGTTCAGAGCAGCCCACTCTGAGTACAGACACACCTATCTTATCCCCGTTATATACCAGTGGTTCTCAACCTTTATTAGACCATGGCCTGGGAATTTTGTTGTCAACAAATGTGCTGCCCAGTGCTGATAAAAATATTAAGTTTTAGTTGTGCATTGATTTTATAGTTATTAACTAAATTTACATGGCTAAGGGAAACGTTTCTCTAAGAGACAGAATCAGGAACGAGGAACTAAGAAGAAGGACAAACATACGCGACGTGGTAGAAAGGGCAGAAAACCTAAAATGGAAATGGGGAGGACACATATCATGCATGGATCACCAGAAATGGACGCATCGCACCACGATGTGGGACCCGTGAGAAGGACGAAGAAACGTGGGACGCCAAAAAACCAGATGGGCAGACTACTTTAGAGCTAAAGCGGAAACCAATGGTCGAGAGTGGCAAGAGACAGGGAAGCATGGAGACAGCTGGAGCCAAACAAGAATCAACATGCACCAAACAGGACAGAAAGACAATGACAGTGAGTGCAACAAGACAAAAGCTCCCAAGAATGCTCACCTTCGGAGCCTAATCACGAGCACGTCCCTGTGCAAACAGGAGGCCTTTGCCCTTACGGGATGTCTATAGGTTAATGTTGTTGTTATTATTATTATAAGGGGATGAATATTATGTCTTAAAACACACACACCCTCCTTTCGCTCTTCACAAATGCATACCTGAATATGATTTCAAAAGTGCACTGTTGCGGTATGAACTAATTTTATTGTCAATTTTGTGTGCACCTTTTTTATGTGCAAAAATTCAATAGAATTATTTACTAACTCAGAATGCTTGGTAATCAAATATCGTCCCTCCTCTGGCAAACTAGCGAAAGTGAAAATTCTTAATTTTACAGGAGAGCGAAAACAAGTTTCATCTACTCGTATAAAATCCAGTTATTTTCTTTTTCGGTCACTTTTAATACTCAGTAGACTCATTAACCATCATGTTTATAGGGTGCATTGATGTTAGCTCTTGTCTTAATTTTAAGGGCACAAATGGCAGTTTCGTTACTTTGCCAGAGTGATTTTATCTTAATATCTCTAGTATTACTGTTCCAAAGTATCGAATCTGCAATACAATTACAAAAGAAACAATTATTTGAATTAATTTTTAGACCATTAGACTTTTATTTAAAGGCAATAAAGTCGAAATTCCAATAATTTTCTTCAAAAATTGAACACAATCAAAAAAAAGAGGTTCCGTGACGAACTAAAGAGCCTAATTTTCTTAAAATTTACGATTCATGCCAATGATTATTTTATATGGACCTATCTAGAATAATGACGAAATTAAGTTGGTAATATCGAAATTTCTAATTAGTTCGAAATATACCTGGTATAATGTAGCCTAATAGAGCAGTACAGTTGGCAGTTGTGGTGACTGAAAATATTTGTAGGTCCATCTCATAAGGTAGAAAATACCAAATTTGGTTGAAGTCCAATGGATAGCATGGACGTTACATGCAGTCAGACATTGGATCTATCAGCGTGCCTAAAATCATGTTGGCAACAATGTCGTGAATGTGTTGGTCAGAAATAATCTGAAATATTATGATCTCTTGTTGTGCCAATTTTGGATGAAATCCATTTGTTAGTATAGAAGACACATGTATTTTAACATTGGACCTATCAGAAGGCTTAGAATCATGTTGGCAGCATTGGCGTATATTAGTTGCTCCAAATTAATCTAGAATGACAGGTATTATACGTGTGCAAAGTTTAGAGCTGTTGGCTCACAAATTTTCTGATATATTAATAATAGGGTAAAAAAATAGAGACAGCATGTATTAACAGTTGGCAGCCCTGGTGGCTCTTAAGAATACGCTCAGTCATATCTGTTTATGTACATATAGTACATACGAAATTTGATTGAAATCCAATTGATAATGTAGAAGTTAAATGCATTTAAAAATTGGGCCTATCAGCAGGCGTAGAATCATTTTGGCAACACTGCCATGTATGGCCTCCGGGAAATTAAACTGAAATATTATTATCTACATGTGTGCCAATTTTGGAATAACACCCATGTATACCTTCCAAGATATCCAACATGGAGATCAAATTTCAATTGCGGTTTTTCAGCAGTTGGTAGCACTGACATCATTTTCACATATGGGCTGGAGATATTCAGGTGTATATATACACTCTTACCAAATTTGGTTTCAATTGCTGGAGCCATTTAGGAGTTGATAGGAGGACACACACACACACACAGAGAGAGAGGGAGAGAGACAGACAGACAGACATACATTTGCCGGGATCGATCTCATAAGTCTACTTTTTCCTAATTTTTGAAAAATGTGAAAAGTAGGCTAGTAACAAATAAATTAATACATAAATTAGCATACCACAATCTACTCAAAATCTGATTCTTCTGAAACATTCGGTTCGGGGAGTGTATCTCTCACCGTTTCTGATGACGGAAATGTTTCATAAAATGCATGATAAACCTTTGGAATTTGCAGGTTATAGCAAAGTTTTTTCAGATCCTTTAATTTTGCACCGGAGATGCAGAATCTTGGAGGGTAAGGTTTCACTACTTGACAGTCCGATTGGCGGCCTCTTCGATTCCTGAGAACGAACCTACTAAACATAGCATCTTCATAAGCAGTCTTTATCTGAACTGTACCTGGTTTGTCCTTTGTTTATCAAAACCAAACAGCTTTTCGGAAAGGCAAAGGATTCTTACCTTCAACCGACATAAAACTGTTCTTTATCGGGTTGAATTCAATAAAGTCAGTGTGCACCAATGAAGAAACATTGCAGGGTGATGGATTCTTGCGTGCATTTCGTATCTGTTGAACCCATCCTTCAGGAGTGTACACTGGGAGGTTCTTTGCAGACATATATAATTTTTGAAGAATAGAATCACATTCCATTAAACTGTGCCCTGACTCAAAATAAATGTGATCAATCTGCTGGAGCTTTTGGTGTTTCTTGATTGTTTCTAGACACATACAAACTAAGTTCGCATTTTTGTTGTTGTCCCTCGCAGCTATCTGACATCATTACATTCTCAATATCAAGCGAATCTGACACATTCGTTATTTTGCTGTAGTAAACTTTGTTGTATACCTGTGTTGACTACGGCAAACTAACCAAAGTGCAGATTCGCTACTTTTCCATTGTCAAAATCCCATTGTATGCAGTTTCGTAAATAAAGAAGAGCTAATTGTTGCCAAACGGAACGAGCTACAGATACAATACTTTGCCAGACTGTAGATCTTATATTAATAGTGTAACGGTTTTTTCATATTCATATTTTTTATTCATATTCATATTCATTCATTTATTTGCAATGGGGGGTGTGTCCCCCGGTGGCAAATTGTATATACATAACAAATAAATAATTATACATAACAATTCAATAACAATTATACAACAATTAAACTGGAGTATTTACACAAATAGTCAGTCTTTTCTTAAACACACCTATATGTTTGGGAAAAGGCTCTAAGACTGCGGCAGGTAGAGAGTTCCAGTTATCAATGGCACGGTTTACAAAAGAATATTTACCATAATTTGTTCGCTGTGGTCGGCCCTTAACTTTGAAAGGATGATCGCTCCTACCCATGTAAGTGGGTTTTCCCAATCGTTTGCTAAGCTCACCACATGCTGGTTGATTTGTATACGTGTTGTACATAGCGCAGAGTCTAGATTTCATCCTCCTAGCCTCCAGTGATTCCCACCCAAGTTTCTTTAACATACGGCTCACACTGCTCCTGGGATTAAAGTCACTGAGCACAAATCTAGCGGCCTTTCTTTGTACCATTTCCAACTCATTGATGAGCCCTACTTGATATGGATCCCAAACCGCCGAGGCATATTCCAGAATAGGTCTTACAAGTGACAAATAGCCTAATTCTTTAGCAGAAGTACTACTTCCTTTTAATACCCTCATTACAAAGTGCAGGGATTTGTAAGCTTTTGAAACTACACATCCTACATGACTACTCCATTTCATATCATTCCTTACGTGAACGCCCAAATATTTGCAAGAATCTCCTTCTACAAGTATTTCCGAGCCAATGTTATATTGAAAATCCTGCCTTCGCACTTTCCCTATTTTTAAGAGACTACATTTTCTTGTGTTTATTTTCATTTTATTTACAATCGCCCACTTATAGACCAGGTTCAGGTCCTCTTGAAGCACTGCATTGTCTTGTGAGTCATGTATCTTTCGATATATTACACAATCATCCGCAAACAATCGACAGTCACTGCGAATCCCATTTGGTAAGTCATTTATAAACGCCAAAAATAACAAAGTTCCGATTACGCTGCCCTGAGGGATACCCGACGTTACGGTAATTTCATCCGAGAATATGCCTTCGACTTTCACTTTCTGAGAACGACCCGTCAAAAATTCTTGGATCCATAAAATTACTCTTCTATCATTCTTAGTCGAAGCTAATTTATGGAGTAGCATGTCATGCGGAACGACATCAAATGCCTTCGCAAAATCTATAACCACGGCGTCGACTGAAACTCCATGGTCTAATGATTCGCTAATGTCTTGAAAAAGTGATAGCATCTGACTCTCGCATGAGTAACCTTTCCGAAATCCATGTTGCCTATCATTAAACCATGATAATGTTTCCCACTGTTCCCTGAAGTAGTCGCAAATGAGATGCTCCATCTGTTTACAAACGACGGACGTAAGGCTAACCGGCCTGTAGTTGCCCAATTCAAGTCTGCTCCCTCCCTTAAATATTGGGACTACCGTAGCTCCTTTCCAGTCATCGGGGATTTGCGCATTGTTTATGGACACATTAAACATCACCTCCAAGTATCGTGCCACGGCCCTACCTCCTAGTTTAAGTACTTCACTAACAATATTATCAGGACCCTTTGATACATTGAAACGTAGTTTTTGTATTAGCTTTACAATTGCTGGCTGGTTTATTTGGAACAGGGGAGCCCCTGATTCGTCGTTAAGGTCCAACACACAGCTATTGGATTTATTGAACACACTACCGTAAAAGACATTTAATTCATTAGCAATGGCCTGTTTCTCAGTAATTAATTTACCGTCACCGGACATTATCATCGACAAATTATTTGAATTTCCCTTTCTTCTCCTAACATAACTGTAAATTTTTTTCCACCCATCACCTCCCGAACCAAGTAAACCTTGCATATAACTGTCATGAGCAGCCCTCTTTTTTAAGACGAGCTCTCTTGATAAGGACTTAAATTTCAACATATACCTGTCACTATCATGTCTTTTATTGTATAATTTCCTAATTTTCCGTTTTAGACTCCTAATTTCTCGTGTGTAATACTCAGGATCTGGGTTTTGTTTCAGCAATTTAAATGGGACAAATTTATCAACAGCGCTATTAAACATTTTCAAAAAGTTAGTCCACAGGATATTAATGTGATTTCCTTCCGATGCCCATCCTACAAATAGCTCATTCAAATACCCCTGAAACTTGCCCTGATCCGCCCTGAGATACTGGAATATGATCTTTTTTGCTACATCAGAGTCTAATTTTGTAATGTCACCATATCTAATATTTAATTCAACCCCAGAATGGTCACTAATTCCTGGTACTTTCAGACAGTTAATACACAGCTCTACAGGCCTTACGAGATAAACATCTAAGGTATTATTGTCTCTAGTTGGGAAGTCAACTACTTGGGAAAATCCCCCCTCCCTTAAGAATTTATTTGCAGCGCTCTGAGCCTGACCACAGCTAGTTGACTCACCAGACCAGTCTACTTTGGGGAGGTTTAAATCTCCAGCAATTATTATGCTCTTTTTCATAGCATTACCCGTACAAGTTTTATCATACAGTGTTTCGAGGAGAGAAAGGTTATCTTTCGGTGCTCTATACGCCCCTATCACCTGAAGAGGGAATTTATTTCCTTTATCCGAAATGTGTACACATAACATTTCATGATCCATATCAGCCCACTTTAAGAAACTAGCTATATTTTTGCGCACACAAATAAATAGCCCACCACCTCGCTTCCCCCGATCCCTTCTGTACATTTCGTAGGTCCCTTGAATTATTTCGCTACTATTTATGTCCTCATATAACCAAGATTCAGTTGCAATGACAATGTCCGAAGAATACGTCTCTACAAGATTCCAAAATTCAATTAATTTATTTCCTAAACTCTGACAATTAACCTGCAGTAATCTTAGAGTCTTACCTCCGCAGCAAATATCTCGAAATAGCTCCTTCTGTTCCCATCGGCTGGCAATCTCTGGACCTGCTCCTCCTCACAAAAGCCGGCACGAACCGATGACCCTGTCATGTAGGCTCCCTAGATTGAACGCGCCCCGTCGATTTAGATGCAGCCCGTCTCGGGCGAAGTCACGGCCACCAATCCAGCAGTCAGCTTCTACGTACACTAATCCCAGTTGTGCACATACCCAGTCCATGCGGTCATTTACAGTCTTAACTCGCCTCAACGGAACATCTCCCCGCCGACTGCCCCTAACTGTTGGGTGATAAATGTAACTGTTTACCTTTGCCTAAGCTATGTTGTTTTAATGGGCGCCAAGACCTCAACGCAATGTTGAAATCTAAATTTGTATTTAACAACGTCTAGCTCTGGTAGAACACCTTCAAGAATCTATTCACTCAGATCGTGGTATGATTTGATCATTAACCCAACAAACAATTGTATCAGGAGAAGGAATTGGTCTATATCGAATGCTACCTACTGAAAGCAAAGATTGCATTGTAAAAGAAATGAATTTATTATATAAAACAAGTATAGCAAAATTAATAATAATAATAATAATAATAAGTTTAAAATTTAAATTGGAGCGTTGCGATTTTAATATTACCGATAGAAAATTACGTGAAAACGGAGTCTGATAAATTATTGATTTTACTCTTATTCCCAAGCTATGAAATTACTGAAATACTGAATTTAAATCAAAGAGAAACGAGAGATTGCGTACTTCTGTGTCATTCGCGCTTACCACTGGAAATTGCCAAAGCATTTCCCTCGTACTGGATGATGCTGTGAGCTTCCCACAGTCTCCTGGACGTCGTCATCTTCGTCGATATTTGATGATATACTTGTAGATTTGGTGACTTTATGGTCCTAACATCGGAGCCATACCATCGTACAACCACACTGGTTAAGTTTTAAACAGATAGTCCTCCACTCCACGGAACATCGGAGCGACACACACTTGCAACCGAACTAGTCAAGTCTTTCACAGATTGTCCCCGCTCCACGGCGCGCCGAACGATATATGCACTCCACGGCTTCCCACTCCAGTCCCGACTTCCAGCTTACGTGGTCTCCACTGATTGGCTGCTCCCCACGCGCTACTTCCCCTTCTCTGGCTCATTACACACGGTGCGCGCATGATGAAGTCGCTTTCCGTTCCAACTATCCGCCTTTTCTTGACGCTGCGACCCAAGCTTGCGTAATACTTCTTGACAAGAATCAGCCTGTATCTGAATTTCCAGTGAGTCATGTCTCTCATAATATCCTAACTGACGAAACTCCGTAAAATTCCGTAATCACATAATTTTCTATGATATTGTCGTTCGTAATAATTTGCTTGATAGTGTTTTCTAAGACATAGAAAACCTATCTGTATGCTTATTATTTTTTATAAAATGCTCCGAAAATACCTTAATAATAATTATAATAAATTAATAATAATAATAAATTAACATGAAAAATTCTCTTGGCCGAACAATTTGCCGCGTAAATAAATATAGAATGGCTTCCTACTGACTTATGCCATTGGCATAAAAACCCCTCGAAAAACACGTTACATATTCGCCTCGGATCATCGGATGATTTACCGTGACGACGGTCCATTATCTGATTATCCCAGACACGTTAATAATCCCCATCCAAAATACATATTACATAAATGAAATCACCCTAAATTACAGATATATACACTCATAATTTTTCTTTGCGCACTTTGCGTCAAAGTTTGTTGTCACCATGGATTGCACTTTGCAACCAGTCCAATGTTTTTCATAAAGAATAATGTTCCACGGAAATTTCCGCCTCTCAAATTTCTCTATGTTGGAAAAATAGACATAAATAATGTGTGAGCACTATGTATTTATGATGTCATATCCCACGCATTGAAGGTGTTCTGATATATTTATATCACCATAGAACGTCCTAATTTCACTGGAGGTTCCTTCCTTATTGTGAAATTTAATCCCACTTATCACTGAGCACACGATCACACTATTTTGGCAGCGCATCATGACCATAATACTTAATCTCTCTTTATAAAAGATGAAATTAATATTGACTTCTGAAAAAAAAAACAGTAAATGCGCATTACATATAACACCAAATATTTCTGTGCCGTAATCGCCCTGTCTTGTTAAGTTCCCGTAGACCATATTCTACTTAATACTAGTTCTCAACACAGACCAGTTCTCCTCTCACAAATGAAACCATTGTACAAATTACCTTAAATTACTCACTTACAAATCTTACATGGCGAGGCCGTAAACAGAAATCACGTGTGCCGTTATGTATGAGTTTCATGAAGGACTGTCTCGCATTCTGATGGCCCATCTTTTGTCCCGTGGACGCCTTAAGCAAAAATACCCTGTCCAAGCGCTCACCCATCTCTTGGGGACAAATGGGAATTCACCAGCGCTACCAAATTCTGGCCTTGGTGTATCGAGAAATTTTAGTGCTCAAGAGCATCCGACAATCCCGTCATATTTCCCTGTACCTTAAAAACTCTCATTTACTTACATACTACCCCCCTGTGTGACTTCTGATACGCCTGCCTGGAAGACCTTCTCCTCCCACGCACCAAATACCACACTTACTCATTTGATAGGCTGGCTCGCCAGCTAAACATCCTCACTTTATGACACATACTTTCGGAGACTATGTATATTATACGTCCCGTATAATCTGTTTCCCTCACTATTCTCCAGCACATATGCTGTATTGCCAATACGTTTGGAAACTATATATGGGCCCTCGTAAAGATAAAAAACTTGGACATGACTTTCTCTAGCTTATTTGACTGTTTCGGCACTCTAAGTAAGACTCTGTCTCCCGGCTCGAATAGGTCAAATTTAGTTTCTCTTTGTTGGCGAATTCTCTTTTGTGCTGACTTAGATAAATTCTGTTTCGCCAACTGGACAATGTAATCCATCCCCGGTTGCTTACCCTCATTTAATCCCAACACCCTCGCTAGTTCATTTTGTGGTCTTTTTCCGAAGTGAACTTCGTATGGCGTCAATTTCGTGCTCTCATGCTGGACAGAATTCAGCCAAGTCTCGACCTTGGGAAGATGTCCAACCCAGGCCGCATGCTTGTCATGCACTAGAGTCCGAAAAAGACGAGCCACTTCCCTTAATTGGCGCTCTGCAGAATTACCCTGAGGGTACCTTACAGAGGAATGAACGTGTGTTATACCAGCTTCCTGCATACTGGTTCTCCATTTCTTTGCAGTAAACTGTGGTCCACTGTCAGATAGTATCCTGAGAGGAAGGCCAAACTCAGGTACATACTTATTAATGATCAGACGGCTACACGCTAGTCCCGTGGCTTTCCTTAGCGGATATAGCTTGACATACTTACTAAAAGCGTCAATAACTATAAAAATTTACTCGTAGCCGTACTGTCCTTTAACGATCGGGCCAAATAAATCCACACACAGCAGTTCGCCGGGACTACTGGTGAGAACTGCAGATCTCTCCCCCACTAAATATTTAACTGGATATTTACTCCTTTGACAGGTTTCACACTTAGCTAAAATCCTCCTAACATCCCTTCCCATTTTACTCCAAATCAAGTCACGACCAATTTCATAGAAGACCTTGGCAGCACCAAAGTGTCCTAATTCCCTATGAATGAACCAAATTAGCTCCTCCCGCAAAGTAGCAGGAACACATATTGCCCACCGATTATTCCTACATTTCCTTGCAAGAAGCCCATCCTGCATCTTGTACGTGAACCGTCCTACTTTCACATACTCAGTGGCGGTTCTAGAAGCTTAAATCTGGGGGGGGGGGGGGGGGCAGACATTTTCCCGGATCGATCTCATTAGTCTACTTTTTCCTCATTTTTGCAAAATGAGAAAAGTAGGCTAAAAACTATCATTGGTAAAAAAATAGCATATTTCACTGTCACATAAATGTATTCTTCTGTTTCTACTCTTGGCAAACTGGTTCACTATATTGTTGCATCCAAGGGATGCATCCCCATCCCCCTCTATCTACGAAATATACATTTAGCTCCAAACAGACGCCTGCGGCATACAGTAGCTACATTCTAGCATAAGGCCAGGTCCAAGGCATAGTAACAACCTCCAGTGACCTCAGCCAACGCCGCACATCCTGTTAAAACTGCAATTCCACAGACGCGGCACTCCTAAACCTATATAAATGGAGAGGGGAGGTACCTCAGGATCAATCGATCACTCATTCTTGGTCAGACAGTCAGGCACTTTGCCTCAGTGCTTCTTTGTGCCACGAGCCACATCAACGCCGAAGGGTAAGTGTCATAGCGATACACCATCCTCAGTACAGACATTTACACTACCACCCCTTTGTGCTTGGTTTATAGTAGTATCTGTTTTAATAACTGTTTTGCCACTGCAAGGAGTACTTCAAGTCTGAAGTACCCCACATTAAACTCAGTAATATTAGAAGCAACTGGTCTTTCTAGTTTATTTAATTAGTTATTAAGATCCTGTTCTTCATCCCTTGTTCCGGTAGAAGCCATGTAGACATTTAACTAATTGTTTCACAGCGCACGTAGCAAGTTACTCGCTGACGTCACACTGCGTGCATCGCTCAGTAGCTCGAGCCAGTCGCTGCTTACGCGGCAGTATTCCGAACAGCGGCTCTGCTGTTCAAAGCTCATAGCGTCAAACCGCCCCTCATCCCTTAACCGCATATCCGAACTACCCGATTAGGGGCCGGTTCTACCACATCCGGGCAAAGGGGCCGATAACTTGCCCGTCGGAATAAGTAAGAATTTCCGTTCGACCATCAACGGGTAGCGCTATCGGCGGTATAAACTTCGTCTACCCGGAGTGTAAATTTTCGGGAGCTTCGAGAGGCCGATAAAGCATTACCAGCCAGATTTGAGCCGTGCGTAAGGGTTTCTTCGCATCACCTATGCTGTACATAACCTCTCCATAAATTACTAATAATAAAATTAGAATCATTTGGCAATTTTGTTGTCACATAATGATATAATTAAAATTATTAATTAATTATAAGGGATGTAACAGTTACTAAGCATATTATATTTTAAGGTTATGGAAGAGATAATTGACGTCCTGGAAATGTATAACTTTTTTCTCGACGTAGAAGAAGACGCAGTCACACGTCCAAGACGGAACAGAGATCGGCTGGAGCATAATGAAATTTGGTCGAATGAGGAGTTCTTCGTCCGGTTCAGGCTTCAAAAGCCAACAGTTTTATATTTGATGCGGTTGATTGGACATGAAATACGACCGCCTAGTGATTACCGTACGGAACCATCATAGATTTCAAAATATTATCTCAATTACATGTTTAGGAAAACTGTATGAAGCGCTCATATAATTTAATAAATTCGCACAAGTGTGCATGAGAAATACAGAGTGTACAGGACATTATTCAGGTTCTGTAGGCCTACTATACATTGTCACTGAATTGGTGTTTTGCTTATACAGCACAAGACCTGATATTTGGGGCATTGCATTTTATAGTTTTCTACATCACTAAAGCCTTGACAAACAGAACTACGATCTTAAGCTTGTGGTGACGCGTTATACGGTCAATGGCTTTCATCATAAAATATGTGTGACAAAATCATTCCATCCGCCAAACGAAAAGTGTAAATGTGAACTTTGCAACATGACCTATCCAAGATACCTTCTATAGCTGTGAAAAAAGAGTGAAATCTCTCGTAGAATACAGCAAAGAGAACTATCTAACTATGCACAACTGTGCGCATTCCGTTCCATTCATTTTACAGAGTTTACAAACAAACTTGTCGCCTGGAGTGTGATAATTTGATTTGGCATACATTTTATGATTGAACCTATGCACTGCAAGCCTTGTCACAGCATGCCTGTTGCTCATATAGGCCTAAGCCTGTATTGGGATTGCAAAGTAGCCTATTGCTAGAAACATATTTCACAGGCTATTCCTTCTTGAAAAGCACTGCATGCTTGTCTAGTTTTCGATTATTGAGTTTAGGTATGGTTATTCAGTTGCATTCCTCCGAGAACTGAATCACATGCTAGGTTTATACTGCCCAGCAGAAGTGTTGCGAGAGGTTTTGGTACTAGGCCTATATCTTGTCGAAACCAAAGAACACGTGCTATCAACAAACAACGGACAAAAGCGAAACGAAAAGAAACTTAACTCATCTAACGATAGGTGGCTCACTCATCGATTACTCAAATTTAACAAAAATCAGGCTGGCCACCATCTGTATTTTGCTATAAGGTTCCGGGCAGCTGCCCGGAACTTGCACGGACGTGGTAGAACGCTGCCCAAGATGCACCGAGGTTTATACCGGCAGATAGTTTATCACCCGTGTTGCTGCCCGCAACTTTTACCCGGATATGGTAGAACCGGCCCTAAGCAGTACATTCGGGAGTTCTCCTTTCGAGCGCTTATACGCTCTCGAACCCGTCCACGTTTAGACCTCTCACAGCCAATCTACGAGCAGCCCCCCAGCTACTCTTATTTCATCCCCTAAGACAATACATTGTAGAGGACACCCTCACGGGTACCCTACAATATCAGAAGGTTCGTGAAGTAATTTTCCACTTAATTCTCTTTCAATTGAAAGAATTGCGAGATTGGAGAGCCTCTTTGTTGCCATTGTTGCCCTGAAATAGGATTTTATTCGTTTCACGACAGAGAAACTGCGCTCAGCAGAAGCAGATGACACAGGAAGAGTCAGCATCAACTTGAAAAATAATAGTAGCTATGGAAAAGCAACTTCCATTTTCAAAAGTTCAGAAAAAAAGAATGAGGAAGTGTTGGGATATTTGCCTCTAAATACATTCTTAGCTGAACTGAATTCAGTCTGTAGCACCTTACGGTCTGTGAAGATTAGATTATACTTTCCACAGAACGTGAGAATATATATATTGAAAATTTAAAAAGTTTTCACTTCTTGGGTTACAGGCATCCATTGCATTGCACACGAAATCATTTTCAGTAAATCTACGCAGTAACTCTTCTACCATGTTGTCTAATATTTAAAAAAGATTTCTTTTACATGTCTCTGATAATGTGACATTTTCCTCTTCTTTCTCCGCAGAGACTGGCATTAATAAACCGTAGTCTGAAAAGTTCTTTGGAATACTTGTGACTCTAGATTGCTTATAAAATTTCACGCCTAACGACTGAACAGAGTCACATGTAACCGCCCATAAATCCTTAAAATAATAATCATTTCGTTTTTCTTGCAACGATTTTACAAGACCCCTCCGAAGTCCACATGTTTTTGTTGTAAGAACATAGAGGCTCCATTGGCAAGCTCGAGAATATCAGAAAAGATTTGTAACATAAACATCACCTTCACTTTACAAAGCTGTTTCAACAAACCGTTTGCTTCTGCTGTCTCTTTCTTGTTAACTGACTTTGAAAAATACTCCAGAGCTGCTTTAACTGAAGCAAAACGTTTCTGAAAATACATTACTCGTCTATATTTATATACCCATGACGTGTCACTTTGAAGAGGTATCTCTAAAACAAATTCTCCTGGATGAAGATCACTCTGTATCTCAACAAACTTTTGGTGTCTTACAGTAGATACAGACTGAAAAACATAAATTGCTTCCAGTAATCCAAAAGTGTCCCCTACCACGTCTACAAACTGGCTTTGAAACGTCCACCAAAACTAAATTTAAGCGATGGGCATAACAATGCACGTAAACACACGGGTTATTGACCTTTTTTCGCAATAAACGCTGCACACCGTTTATCTTCCCTGATATAACCGCGGCTCCGTCATATGCTAGTCCAATGCACTTACATGGATCGAAATCCACTGAAACAAGGTACTCTAAAGCTGAATTAGCTATACTTTCAGCATTCAGTTGAGACAAATGTATAAAACCAATGAAACGCTCCTCTATAGAATTTTGTCCTACATATCTGACACATACGGACATCTGTTCCACTTTACTAACAACTTACCAGAAAACTGTTTCACTTTACTATTGAAGATTTATAACATTCACTATCAGCATGCTTTGCACGTTTTTCTCATATTCTTTTCCAATTGCAAAATCCAGATTTACTGAAAACATGTTCAGCATTGCTTGAATCAGATTGAACGAAATGACGACACAGAAAACAGCATCTTTGTTCTCAGAGTATTCAATTACTGTATACCTATCAAACCACTTACTGTTAAAACTTCTGTTCTTATTGCATAGTAACGTTTGTTTATAAACTGATTTACGTGGTTGGCATGGACCATCATAGATCGATGCACTGATATAAAATGGTACTGGTTCGTCTATATTAGAAACAGTTGCACTCACATTTTTGTCACAGAGTTGGGGAGATATCGATGCACTTGTATAGCATAGAGGTTTCTCTACATTGGAAACTTCTGAACTTGCATGTCATAAAGTTGGGAAAAGAGTTTAATACTCTTGGTGTATGCACTACGCTTTTAAAAATATTATATTTATACACGATTTCAATTGTGTGTTTAAATTACATATAATAAAATAAATAAATTTTGAAATTTAAAGAAAAATTAACTTAATTAAATGCATTAGTTTGTTTTATATCAGATAAATTATATCTGTAAATTATCAATCTATTTAGTAACCAAGGAATTTTAAAATAATTATTTCACTAAAACTGGGGGGGGGCCGCCCCCCCCCCCCCCCCCCCCCCCGGCCCAGGGCTAGAATCGCCTGTGCACATACTCTTCTTCACCTATTTCCAACCTAGCCAGTGGCTCCTTTAACTTAACGTCATCACGTTGCTCCACTAGCATATTTCTCAGTGTCTGTAACGATGCCCTGTTGCTACTGTCCACACATGTACATATTAAAATACCGTCCTCTGCTTTAACCACAGGATAATCCCTACATAAATTAGTGTCCCTCGATAGCATGTCTGCAAGAATGTTATCTTTACCTTTAATATATTTTACTGTGAATTCGTATTCCTGCAGATCAGGAATCCACCTACTAACTCTGTTAGAACTGAGTTTACAAGTCCTCATATACAGTAATGCATGGTGATCTGTATGGATCTCAAATTTCCCCCCTACTAAATACATTCTAAATTTCCCTAAACTGAAAACAATACCTAAAAGCTCTAACTCAGTAATCGTGTATCTTTTCTCTGCTGCTGTCAGTCCTCGCGAGGCTAAAGATACAATGCACAGATTACCCTCATCATCTTTCTGACATAATACTCCAGCAATGCCTATATGTGAAGCATCTGTCATAACCACATATTCCTTATCTTTTAACGGATATTTCAGCACTACAGCTTTCTCAAAACCTTCCTTCAGCGCTCTAAAAGCCTGATCATGCTTGGACTCCCATCTCCACCGAGTCCCACTTTTAAGCAATTCCCTGAATGGTTCTACCAACCCTGAGTATTTAAGAACGAACCTCCTGAAAAAGTTGCAAATTCCCAGGTAAGTTTTTAACTGTTTAACATTCTGTGGCACCTCTGCGTTAAGTATCTTATTAACCCTACTTTCTTCTGGTGTTACACCTCTACTCGACACTCTATGACCTAAAAATGTCACTTCTGACTGACAGAATGACGACTTAGACAGCTTCAAAGTGAACCCTGCCTGATCTAACTTCTGAAAAACTATATCTAAATGACGTAGATGCTCCTCAAAACTGCGTGAACTAATTACCATATCATCTATGTAAATGGTTACAAACTCTCCTGTGTCATCCCCTAATGCGATGTTTAAAGCCCTAATTAAAGCTGCTGAACTACTCTTTAACCCATAAGGTGTTCTACAAAATTGATAAAGGTTATATTTATGACTAAAAGCTGTAAATGGTCTATCTTCGTACATAAGTGGCACTTGCCAAAAACTGGAACTCAAATCTACACAAGTGAAATACTTCTTCCCCTCAAATGTTTGCATTAATTCCTCTATTGACATAGATTTCAGCTGATCTGAACTAATTCTACTGTTAACCAAACGAGCGTCTAAAGAAATACGAACTGTGCCGTCGGTCTTGGGTACCGTGATCAAAGAATTAACATACGGACTGTTAGAGTGCTCAATAATCCCATCTTCAAGCATCTGGTTAATTTGTGCCTCAACTGCACTCTGATAAGCGAAAGGTACAGGATATCTATGTCCTGTGAATACTGACCTATCAATAACGTTCAGTGAATGTGTATAGCAATTGGCCATACCAATGCGATCCTCAAAAACTCTCCTATTACACAATAACACATCATAGAGCCGAACACATTGTTCCACCTCTATATTTCCCTGAAATGCAGCATCACGTAACGAGTCCTCTAGACTTCCGTTCGTAATCACACTGCCCACTAAACATGGAGAACCCCGCTCTACGGCTGGCGATATCTCATTTAAAGTACAAATCACACCTACAATACTACTTCTCTGAATATGGTCATTGAACGCTACTTCTACTTCAGAATCTCCCCATTTAAATTTCAAACTCCCTACATCATAACATAAGTTACCAGACACTCTACTTAGACACTCTGAACCAAAGATAACACTGAATATTAAATTTGGAATTACAAGGCAAATCTGCTTCTCTACATGATTATTAATTTTAATGTCTACTAAAACTTGCTTAGAAATTACTTTAGACCTCTTCCCAACAGCTGTGATAACAAAAGTACTTTTAATTGGCATCTCCTCAAAATTTACTCCAGTTCCTTTCATTTTATCATAAAATGCACTACTTATGCAACTCTTCATACAACCACTATCAATTAAAACATCTGTGTACGCCTCGGACACGTTAAATTTAACTATGGGGCTCTTACTAACCACTTCCTGAATAATACCTTCATCATTTAGTTCATGTAATAATTCATTTCTTACATTTAGGTCATATGGTTCCTGTATAATTGTATGGACAGGGCATGTTACAGACTGAGATTCTGACCTTACATCGCAGCCTGGTTCGTGTTTAAAGTATTGCTACCGCTTGGTGTAGTACTACTCACTACTGCACTGGTCTGGTTGTTCTGGGTTGTATTAACGGTATCTCTCTGTCCGTTATTACCATTGGGCTGATTCCCTCCTTGACCCCTGTTCTGGTTATAATTATTATTATTATTATTATACCGCCCTTGGTTACCCCTATAATCGTTATTTCGGCCTTGATTTCCCCTGAAATCATTATTTCTACCTTGGTAGTTCGTACCATACCCATTTCCTCTGTACTGGTTATGCTGATTATTATTATTACTATTTTGGTTCCCCCTATTTTGGACGCTGGCCCCTTCGCCACTGTTCCCTTGAACTTCCTGGTTCCTATTCTCATTAGGCCTGTTATTATTGTTACCCTGGTTCCTACCGAAATTCTCCTCGTAACCGCCTCTTCCCAGAGCATCGAATGTACTCAATAAATTCTCCACTTGTGGGATAGATTTAACATTTTGGATACAGGCAGCTTCTTTGATTCTGTATGGAAAATGTCTTAGTAATAGCCTGACTACATCACTCTCCTCCTTCAAACCATCTAGATATTTGCACGTTAATACCTGTCCTAAAAAGTACTCGGTCATAGTTTAGTTGCCTCTCGGGTTATATTTCCCACACACAATTCCCTCACGATGCTGAGACTGAATGACCTCATTCCAAAATTTCTCACAAAATTTAACTTTGAAATCTGTAATATTCTCAAAATTGTCTCTGTAGACAGCAAACCAGTTTCTTGTCTCCCCTACAAACGCTTGCTCTAAAATTTCAACTACCTGGCACCACTCAACACTACCATCTTCCAGCCTCTCCCCGAATTTATTTTCTATAGTATTCATGAACTCCATTGGACAACCCCGCCGATTACTAAATTTGCCTAGTTCTATTTCCCTGTGTGTGCTATTCACATAAACTGGCCTATTCTGACTATTTTCTTGCCTGATCCTAGCTTTTAATTTTAATTCTAACTCTGCGATTTTCTCCTCAGCCTTCCTCTCAATACTGTTTACTGTTAATTTAATGTTTCCTTCTGATTCTTCTACTTTATCATATAGCTTTGCTTGTTTCTCCTCAATCTTGCTAATGCTCTCTCTATTACTCTCTCTTAAATCATTTACTTCTGCAACTATTTGCGAGTGGGCTTTCTCAATTCTACCCCCCAGCTGTTCCTTAACCTCTTTAGTTGATACTTGAATCTGGTAAATTTCTCCCCCCAATTTCTTTTTAACCTGCAGTGTTTCTAATTTAACTAATTCCTTTAAATTTTCAGCCTGTGTGCTGATTCTACTTTCCAACTCCTCCTGTACTTTTCCTAATTTCTTGTCTACATCTGCAATGATCTCTCTAACCTTCTCTTCCATTACTCCTCTGATTTCTCCTCTAATCTGCTCCATTTTCACACTAATTTCCTTGTTGTTTTTATCTAATTTTGCATTATTCTGTTCTAATTTTTTATTTAAAGCTTCTGTATTTTCTTTATTTTCCCTACTGTTTTGTTCTAATTTGGCGTTTAAGGCATCTGTACTTTCTTTATTTTCCCTACTGTTTTGTTCTAATTTTGCATTATTCTGTTCTAATTTTGCATTTAAGGCATCACTACTAACTTTGTTCTGATACATAAACTCGAGAAGTAAAGTTTTTAATTCTGGTTGGCCGCATACACTCCCTGTTTCAGTATCGGGATTTACCTCCGCTACCCCGGTGCTACCATCACTCGACATACTGCTCGTATCATCACTCTCCAGTTGATGACCACTACGTAACCTCATCTGTTTTTCTTTCTCATCCCCCATAATGATATACACTGATAAAGACAAATAACCCCCAAAATACAGGCACAGAAATATATACCCTTTTCCTTCCACAAATGTTATTAGGTTTTCAGCCCCAAGTTGTCGGCGACAAGTGTAACGGTTTGACTGCCCCTAACTGTTGGGTGATAAATGTAACTGTTTACCTTTGCCTAAGCTATGTTGTTTTAATGGGCGCCAAGACCTCAACGCAATGTTGAAATCTAAATTTGTATTTAACAACGTCTAGCTCTGGTAGAACACCTTCAAGAATCTATTCACTCAGATCGTGGTATGATTTGATCATTAACCCAACAAACAATTGTATCAGGAGAAGGAATTGGTCTATATCTAATGCTACCTACTGAAAGCAAAGATTGCATTGTAAAAGAAATGAATTTATTATATAAAACAAGTATAGCAAAATTAATAATAATAATAAGTTTAAAATTTAAATTGGAGCGTTGCGATTTTAATATTACCGATAGAAAATTACGTGAAAACGGAGTCTGATAAATTATTGATTTTACTCTTATTCCCAAGCTATGAAATTACTGAAATACTGAATTTAAATCAAAGAGAAACGAGAGATTGCGTACTTCTGTGTCATTCGCGCTTACCACTGGAAATTGCCAAAGCATTTCCCTCGTACTGGATGATGCTGTGAGCTTCCCACAGTCTCCTGGACGTCGTCATCTTCGTCGATATTTGATGATATACTTGTAGATTTGGTGACTTTATGGTCCTAACATCGGAGCCATACCATCGTACAACCACACTGGTTAAGTTTTAAACAGATAGTCCTCCACTCCACGGAACATCGGAGCGACACACACTTGCAACCGAACTAGTCAAGTCTTTCACAGATTGTCCCCGCTCCACGGCGCGCCGAACGATATATGCACTCCACGGCTTCCCACTCCAGTCCCGACTTCCAGCTTACGTGGTCTCCACTGATTGGCTGCTCCCCACGCGCTACTTCCCCTTCTCTGGCTCATTACACACGGTGCGCGCATGATGAAGTCGCTTTCCGTTCCAACTATCCGCCTTTTCTTGACGCTGCGACCCAAGCTTGCGTAATACTTCTTGACAAGAATCAGCCTGTATCTGAATTTCCAGTGAGTCATGTCTCTCATAATATCCTAACTGACGAAACTCCGTAAAATTCCGTAATCACATAATTTTCTATGATATTGTCGTTCGTAATAATTTGCTTGATAGTGTTTTCTAAGACATAGAAAACCTATCTGTATGCTTATTATTTTTAATAAAATGCTCCGAAATTACCTTAATAATAATTATAATACATTAATAATAATAATAATAATAAATTAAATTGAAAAATTCTCTTGGCCGAACAATTTGCCGCGTAAATAAATGTAGAATGGCTTCCTACTGACTTATGCCATTGGCATAAAAAACCCTCGAAAAACACGTTACAATAGTAATTCTATGATATAAATTGCAGATTCGCTTTTTTTGCACTTTCGCTAGTTTGCCAGAGGTGGGACGATATCAGATTAGTTTTGTTGGTTTCATGGTTTCATTAATAACAGCGGCAAAATTACAGTCTCGAGCCTTTGATAAATGTCCAGTCAGGGTGAGGGGCAGATGACCTCGCTGTTCTTCCCTTAGAACCTCAATAACTAACTAACCAGTCAGGGCTTTCTGTGAAGTCAGAATTTGATTGTCTGTCACTGTACTCAGGAATAAACATTGATTTCATCTTCAATCCAACCCTGTGCATTCTTCAGATCATAATACGCATTGTTTGAAACAAGTAAAACGCACATTGTTGCATGAATTTTGGTACAAGATTATCATGACAAAAAATTAACGTTTCTAGCCTCTTACACATGATAAAAATGAATGTTATAAGGTAACTAGAAAAAGTAGCACAACACTGCGTACATGTCATGAAGTTTTGACACGCACAATGCTAGTGATGATCTGTTTGGTGTACATTTGTCAAGTGCATATGGAATGAAATGCTTTTTGAATTTTTACTTCCTCAGTACTAATAAGGAAATACCATCTTCATCTTAAAGCCTGCATCTCTCTCCCTCTGGGGAGAAACAAAAAATCATCATCTTTCTCCTTCTCAGCCAACAACTTGGAATGCCTTTACCAGGTGCATATAATTCCTGATTTGTGTGCTTGAAATTTTTCGCCTGGCAAGTCCTAAGTCCACAGTTTCCTTTCTACCGGTTTTCTGTGAAGTTAAACCATTAAGTGCCTATAACTTTACGTAGTTGAAGGTACTAGTGATGACCATCTTCAGTCTCCGTTGTCATAAGAAAAGCTTGAATAGAGTTCAAAATGTTGCTAAAATTTGTGAATTTTGAAAAAGTGACATTCGTATATTTTTAATTGCTAGTATCACTTATGTCAGTGTTTATTGCGAGACCATTCTGCTGCCTGGTAGTTGAGTAACACTGTTACACACACATAACCATATGAATAATCCCAGCACTTTCAAATGGATTGCTCTTTTAATTCTGGCATAATACAAGCCACCTATGTTTCGTGGCTTGTGTCAGTTTGGCTTAGGAACTAGTCACCTTCATTACTGTACCGCTCAAGGAAAGTCAAAGCACTGTCTATGATAGTTCAAGTGTCCTGCCACAATTTCATAAAGAACACTCCTTGAAATTTCAGGTAACTCTTAACATCGTGACGAAATCGTAAAGTGTCTGCTTTCTTGTACCTTTGTATCAACTTTCTGCACCAAGTGTTCAGTCATGACTGACGTCGCCCACTACGCTCCTCGGCATGGACATTGGTACAGCCTTCATTTAATGCTCTAACCCAGGGGTTCCCAAACTTTCCAGTCTGTGTACCCCTTGAAAGAGAAAGAAAACTCAGGGACCCCTTCTCAGTTTTGGCATGAACTAAACAATAATATTATAAACTCGTGTATTTATTGTTTTTTAATTCAAAGGAAAAAATATTAGTTCAAGTTTTAAGACATTTGCACAGAAAAGTAAATTTTATTAGCAAAATTATAATATAATTGTCAAACACAATGTGATATTTAATGTGAACAATGAAGCTGCTTATGACCAATTAGATCTTCAATGTTAGGTTTAATATTTGTTAATTTCAACATTAAGCCACTCTCAAATTTCAAATATGTGAGATGGGAAAAAGCGGTTTCACATAAATAACTAGTGGGGAACACTATCAAGCACTTCAAAGCCTTTTTCGAAAGTTCAGAATAGTAATTCATGACACTTGACCAAAAGTCTGTTCGTTGCAATATTGTGAAAACTGCAATCTCAGTGAACTGTCAGTTGAAAGTTCTGACAATGAATCTTCTTCCTGTGGAGAGAGAGACAGGTTGGTTGAAAGCCCATCAGCAAATGAATTCCGTATCCATATGTCCCTTTCATCTGTTACTGGAAAATACTCCCCTAAATAAAGGAAGATTGAAGTTTTACGTGGCCGTGAATCTTGTGATTTTGAGCCACGGGACTCCCTTAAATGCATGTGGAGTTGCTCCAAATGTGACTTAAGACCGAGAATCTCCTTTGGAACATTTTCTCCCCACATCTGGATGAAATCTGCCATAAAAGGGAATTACTCGAAGATTTCACAGTCCAGTCTTTGAATCCACAGCATCAGTTTCTTAATCATTCCCTCAGTTTTATCTCAAACCTGAAAAATATTAATGGCAGAACCTTGCAGGTTTAAATTTAGTTTATTGAGATGGTTGAAGATATCTGCAAGATATGATAGCTTCACAATCCAGTTAAAATTATAGAATCTGTCCTTCAGTTCGAACTTGGAATCATGCAGAAAGAGCTCGACTTCATCCCTCAGTTCGACTATTCTGCTCGGTAGTCTTCCTTGGGAAAGTCATCTCACTTCACAGTGAATTAACAGTTGCTTGTGATCACTTCCCATTTCTTCACAGATTATTCGAAACAACTGAGAATTCAAAGGGCGCGATTTAATAAAATTCGCAACCCGAACTGCCTCATCAAGGCAACTCTTTAATTCTGATGGCATTTTCTTTGCTGCTAAAGCCTCTCTGTGGATAGAGCAATGTACCCACACTACAAGTGGTGCTACAGTTTTTATCATGGTAATCAACCCACTTTTTCTTCCACACATCGCTCTCGCTCCATCACTGCTAACACCAACACATTTATTCCAATTAATTCCATTGTCAATTATGAACTTGTTTACAATCCTAAACAATTATTCTGTTGTGGTAGATTTGTACAAAAAATAGTCCTCTTTCAATCATAATCATAAGGGATGAATACAATTAAATTTGCAAGATTATTAATGTCAGTGCTTTCACCTAACTGTATAGCAAAAAAAAATGTACAATTTTGAATTCTCTTTATCAATATCTTCCTAACCTTTTTCGGCAATTTCATCTATCCTTCTTCTTACAGTATTATTTGATAACTGAATTCAAAGACTAGCTTTCTCGCCCAGAATTGCCAATGCCATAATTTGAGCTGCTGGTTTTATTATTTCCTCGCCAATAGTGTGTGGTTTCCCCTTTTCACTTCATATGAAGCACGAACAGCACTTTCATTGCTGCCACCAGTGACAGTATACATACTTTTTTTGTTTGTTAAGCAACACTTCAGCTTTTGCTTCAAAAATTTGTGGATTTTTTAACACAGTCTGGGTGTTTTGTTTGCATCTGTCGAGAGAGTTTTGCTGGTTTCTTGCTTCAATTGG
Source organism: Meconema thalassinum (assembly GCA_946902985.2). NCBI lineage: Eukaryota > Metazoa > Arthropoda > Insecta > Orthoptera > Tettigoniidae > Meconema > Meconema thalassinum. Next base: position 517,444,166 of record OX336389.2, read on the forward strand.
ATAGAACTTGGTAGCAAATAACACACTGCGGACACAGCTTTTCTCCTTTGTGAATGGAAATTATCCCAAATTGATGTATCAGAATATTTACTTATCTTATCTCCTTTACCTGCCACATTTTCAGTACTTGAACCCGCGTTTGTGATACCACTAGCACTCATAACATTCTCATCAGTTTTTGCGGTATCACTGGCACTTGTCACATTTTCAACCTCTGTAGAAACATTGTTTCTAGGATCTGCAACAATTCGAGTCTCTAAAGAACGATTTACAGAAAAAGACTTAAGCCAACGATACATCTTATAACACACTGTAGTAGATATACATGCTTCTATGGCTGCTAGCAAGCTATGACAAGCTAGCAAGATGCAGAAAGTCCCATATAGAAGCGCGCGCAGCCCAATGCAGTGTTGCCAACTGCTAAGTATCAAAATTCAGCTACCCTACAATATGTGGCAAACTAGCCACAAAAATTTTGACTTGTTGCGTCACCGCCGTTAATCGGCAAGAGTGTTTCATATTAAGAAAATTGGGTAGCCTCTATTTTATGTTAAAGCGTCTGCGGACACCCAAAAGTGTTGTCGCGGACCCCACTTTGGGAACCTCTGCTCTAACCCGTTTTCTTACCATTACTTCACTCCTTGTGTGTTCTCCATACACTTCACTGACCGATGAATTTCAACGTCTTTCACATCCTTTGCATTTAGAAAACGAATCACAGCACGTATTTCACACTCGACGGGTCCTTAATTGTCAGTCATATTCAATAAGCACAGATGAATGCGTCCGTAATGGTGTTTGTGGCTAGCCAACAGACATCCGAACTGAGAGCGCATGCGCCTAACGACGACCACAGCACTGCAGCGGCCTTATTTAAACACTGTACTTATTTACTTGAAACAGCCTGCTAGTTGGGAACTCCTGGTTCAAGAAAAGAGAAAGCCACACAATCACATGGTACAGTGATGACTTGACCAGGAAGTCGGTGGTCGACTATATACTGTATGAGAAAGAACTAAATAAGAACATCACGGACATCAAGGTTATACCATCGGAGAACCTGGATAGCGACCATCGATTGCTGGAAATGAACCTGAGAGGGACTAAGGAGAAGAAAGGGACTGAGAACCAGGAAAGACATATAAGGATATGGAAACTGAAAGAAGGGGATAGAAGGGTCGAGGGCCTAAAAATGGTAAAGGAAGGAATTCCAACAGATGAAGAAAGAGGGGTGGAAGAGGAATGGGCTAGATTTAAGAAGACACTAGTAGGTGCAGCAGAAGCAGTATGTGGGAGGACAAGTAGTAAGACGAGGTGGAAGGAAACACCATGGTGGAATGAGAAGACAAAAGATATAGTAAGGGAAAAGAATAGAGCCTTTAGGAGATGGTATCAAAATAGGACGGTAGAGACAAGGGAAGAGTACCAGGAAAGAAAGAAGGAGGCGAAGAGAGTAGTGGCTGAGGAGAGAAGAAAGTGGATGGAAGAGTGGACAAAGATGATGAAGGAGGATAGTGAAGGTACAAAAAAGGTCCTGTATGGGATGGTAAAAAATAAAGAGGCGGAAGGATCCTACGGATTATGTTAGGATGGTGAACAAAAGGGGACAAGAGAAAGAAAATAGGGAAGAACTGAAGAAAATGTGGAAAGAATATTTTGAAGAACTTTTGAACCCAAATGGAAACCACGGCGAGGAGGATGAAATCGGGGAAGAGGAAAATGAACTGCTAACAGAAAAGGACTTAACATGGAAAGAAGTGGAAGACGCAGTGAGGAAGATGAAAGGAGGGAAGGCACCGGGTGTGGATGAGTTGAGTGTGGAGATGGTGAGAGCAGCAGGAGAGGTGGGGATACAATGGTTGTACCGAGTGATGAGGACAGCATGGAAGGAAAGGAAGACCCCAGAGGACTGGAAAAAAGGAATGATTGTCCCGATCTTCAAGAAAGGTAGTAGAACAGATTGCAGAAACTATCGGGGAATAACACTGATGAGTCATTGTGCAGAGATCTTTGAGGAAGTTTTGGAAAGGAGGATTAGGACAAGGATAGAAGGAGGAATGAGGGAAGAGCAACATGGCTTCAGAGCAGGAAGGTCCACAGTGGATTTGATTTTTGCTGTAAGGCAGTTACAAGAACAGCACTATGAGTATGGAACAGATCTACTGATGGCCTTCCTGCTGGACATTGAGAAAGCATATGACAGTGTATGCAGAAACAAAGTATGGAAGTCCCTGGAGGATAGAGGAGTAGAGAAATGGACTATAAAGAGGATAAAGGAGATGTACAAGGGATGCGTGAGCTGTGTGAAAGCGGGAGGAGAGAGATCGGACTGGTTGGAACAGAGAAACGGCCTGAAACAAGGAAGTGCACTGTCACCGTTACTTTTCATTGTGGTGATGGATGACATAATGACCTGAGTGGCACAAGTAATTGGGGAAGGAAAGATGAAAGCAATGGTGTTTGCAGATGATTTGATGATTTGGGGAAACGAGGAGTAGGTACAGGAACAGTTGGACGTGTGGGAAGGAATAATACAAGGATATGGGATGAAATTTAGCATAAATAAGAGTGAGATGGTGATCACAACAAGGAAGAAGGTAAGAACCACAACGGGAATAACAATTGGTGGGGAACAGCTGAAGAAGTGGAGAGTTTCAAGTATCTGGGAAGCCTGATACAAGATAATGGAAGAAACGATAGAGAAATAAATGAGCGAGGGTGACAGGCAGAAGCATTCCGGAGGAGTGTGAGAAGCATGTTATGGAGCAAGGATGTCCCTCAGAACAGCAAAAAGATCATATATCGGACGTACTATGTCCCTATCCTGACGTATGCCTCCGAGACCTGGGTTATGAAAGGAAGGGAGAAGAGCAAAATACAGGCCAGTATGATGAGGTTCTTGAGAAGCAGTATTGGAGCTACAAAGATGGACAGAATAAGAAATGAGAGGACCAGAGAATTAATGAAGGAGGAAGCATTACAGGATGGTATAGAGAAATCTAGACTTAGATGGTATGGACATGTAAAACGAATGGAGGAGAAGAGGATACCCAGGAGGGTACACGAGACGAAGTGGGAAGGAAAGAGACCGAGAGACAGGTGGCTGAAGGGGGTGGAAGAAAGCGTGAAGAAGAGAGGAGAAGACTGGACAAGGGTGGAGGCTGAGAGATGGTGGGAAGACAGAAGACGTTGGAGAGGCTTGTGTTCCAAACAGACCGAGCCAGTGGCTGGAAACTGTGCAAGATGATGATGATGATGACTTACTTGAAAAGCATGCTTTGTAGATTCCTCTTTGAATTAAACTGAGCCCCCAGTGATCCACGCTTTACGTCCATCTCCACATAATCACTCCCAAGGTCATTAGCCTCGATAACCTTCTTTGTCGTGTATTCTATTGCTACATGTGTTTTGCTTGCACTTTCTTCCATAATTTTCCTTATACTGTCAGAGCTGTCTAGACACATGGTAAAAACTCACAAATCTGATGCGTGTCACCATTGATATCTTTAGTTCCAAGATCCTTCTCTATGAATTGCATTTTATATCTATTTTCCTCATTATGCAGGTCTATCTCATCATTTCTTGCAGTGATATTAGCCTGAAATGCTTCCCAATCTCCTTATATCTTTCACATTCCTTTCTAATAATTTGCTTATTTTGATTTAATCTAATTTCCTGTGCCCGTAAGACTCATAGTGTTTGTATCTGTAGACTCGACCTCTTCACTGTCTGATAGAACTTCCAATGGTACTTCACTAACTTGCTCATTCATCATGTCATTACGCTTTGCCATTGACTCTGCCCATAGTATTTTTTTCACTGTCCACCTTGTATCCTAGGCTATTTTTTGACATAGTGAGCTTGTATTCAGAATAAATATATGATTGTCTGCAAATTAATGCAAGAAAGCAGGTTATCATAATAAACAGGTTCTTGGTGTGTGTGTGTATATCCACCTTGGAAGCAAGTTAAAACAGGCAAGCAACCTCTGTTGTGCGCCGGCCCTGTGGTGTTGGGGTAGCGCACCTGCCTCTCACCCGGAGGCCCCTGGTTCGATTCCCGGCTCCGTCAAGGATTTTCGAAACTGACGTGAGGGCTGGAACGGGGTACACTCAGCCTTGTGAGGACAATTGAGAAGCTGCCTGACAGTGAGGCAGCGCCTCAGTCACGAAACCCAAGATTAACGGCCGAGGGGACCCGATGCGCCGACCATGCGTCCCCCCAATATCTGCAGGCCAAATGGCTGGGCAGCGGTCGCTTGGTAGGCCTAGGCCCTTCATGGGCTGTAGTGCCAGGGGTTATTTATTATTTATTTATATTATTATCCTCTGTTAGGAGTGCGTCAGGCCTCGGCAGCCGGCACAGTTCATATCCTCGCCGCTAGATGGGGGCTTCATTCATTCCATTCCTGACCCGGTAGGAGACTGGAAGCAGGCTGTGGATTTTCATTTTCATTATCCTCTGTTGTGCTCCTTAAAACCATCTTTCACTTGCCCTTTCACTTGTATACCTGTGAAGCACAGCTGATATCTGAAGTAACTCTCAGGTGGCACTGGACACACAATAGCCAGCATGTGGAGAGGAATTCTATATGAGGGAGACAGTTGAGATATTTTCATAGTCTGTCATACACAAAAAACAAATAATTATCTGTTGCATCACATTTATTTATATACAGTAGAATTCAGGGCCTCAAAGACAAATATACCGACCCATCGCACAAATAATTATCTATTGCCTCACATTTACCTATATACAGCAGAATTCAGAGGCTCAAAGACAATCATACCGACCCTTGGCACAAATAATTATCTGTTGCCTCACATTTACCTATATACAGCAGAATTCAGAGGCTCAAAGACAGATATACCGACCCTTGGCACAAATAATTATCTGTTGCCTCACATTTACTTACATACAGCAGAATTCAGAGACTCAAAGACAAATATACCGAACCTTGGCACAAATAATTATCTGTTGCCTCACATTTACTTATACACTGCTCAAAACAATTAGAGGGACAGGAATTTGATCGTTGTACCATGTACGTAGTCCATGATTATGATATTTACTGTTGCTCACATTCTTCCGACATTTTTTAAGAATGCGAGGACACCTACTACATGTCGTTGAAATGCCATGGCGTAGCGGCAGTAGACACATGTATCGTGCTATGCCGCAGAGTGAAATGGACAAGCAATGTCGCACTCTGTCCTCGAGTGCGTGTAAGTGAAGAATACGTTACTATCCACTTGGTGTACGTTGCAATAGTCGAAATGAGGCATCTGAATGAGACAGAATGAGTTCGGGCAATGACAATACTTCAGTAAGGTTGGACCGACAGCAGTGGCTCAGCTGGCTAAAGCTCAGCATTAGGTCATGGGACCAAGCTCTCTGCTGACTCGGTAGACGCGTGGGTTCGAGCCCCACCGTCGGCCGTCCTTGAAATGGTTGTCCGTGGTTTCCCATTTTCAACACCAGGCAAATGCTGGGACGGTACCTTCTGATAGGCCACGGCCGATTCCTTTCACATCCTTGCCCAGTTTCATTCATATTCACCCATTCTCATCCCGATGCGCAGGTCGCCCACGGGCGTCGAATAGAAAAACCTGCACTCGGCCTTTGAGGAGGCCACACGACAAAAAAAAAAAAAAAAAAAAGTAAGGTTGGACTATTCGTGCAGTGTCTAAGGAGCTAAATGTGGCTTCATCTGTTGTTGGGAGGGTTTGGAAACGATTATGTGAAAATGATTCGTACACACGAAAGCCAGGGCAAGGGAGAAATCAAAAAACATCGGCCAGAGACGACCGATATGTGGTGATTTGTTCTCTCTGCCGGCGTTCGGCGACCGCCCGGGACCTGCAAAATGATCTAAGAGCAGCAACTAGTAGCAGTGTCAGTGACCAAACAATGCGCAACAGACTCCGAGAGGCAGGTTTAAGACCAAGACGACCTCATCAGGTCCCACGATTAATTGCTCGGCACAGGAGAGAGCGACTTCGATTTGCTGAGGACCATAGGGACTGGCAGCTGCGTCACTGGCGCAATGTTTTGTTAACGGATGAGTCCTGCTTTCGTCTAACACGATGCGACGGGCGTATACGTGTCTATCGTCGTCGTGGCGAACGTTATAATGGATTAGAAGTCCAAGGAAGGGACAGCTTTGGCTGCGGCTCTGTCATGGTTTGGGGTGGCATCACAATTGATGGCTAATCGGACCTTCAGATAATCAGAGGCTGACTTAATGCTCAGAGGTACATCAACGAGATTGTACTAGGTCATGTTATGCCCATTGCAGTTGTATTGGGTCCCCAGCTTATCCTGCAACTCGAGAATGTGAGAGCTCATTCTTCAGCAGCAGCCACCATGGAAACTCTACAGGACGTCGCGATTCAAACATTCGACTGACCTGCGTTGAGTCCTGACCTCAATCCCATTGAGCATTTAAGAGATATGCTGGACAGGCAACTTCGGGCCCGTCCTGTAGAGCCTCAGACCCTGGAACAACTTGCAGAGGCCCTTATGGAGGAGTGGGACAAAATTCCACAAGAAACTGTTCGCAGACTTGTCAGGAGCATGTCACGAAGATGTGAGGAACTTATACGGGCACATGAAGGGTCTAGCAGATATTGAACTGTTTCCTTTTGTGCACTCTGTGCATTCATGGAAGGACTCACCACTTTGGTTGAAGACAATGTGTTGCATTTCTGGTCATGGCACCAACATGTGTGCTACTACATGCACAGGATATGTATATTTCCGTTGAATAAAGGTTTAATTACCCAGATAAGACGGCTGTTTCACTCCACCCATTCCTGGCAAAATAATGCAGGTGTTTCAAACGTTGTCCCTCTAATTTTTTTGAGCAGTGTATATAGCAGAATTCAGAGGCTCAAAGACAAATATACCGACCCTTGGCACAAATAATTATCTGTTGCCTCACATTTACCTATATACAGCAGAATTCAGAGGCTCAAAAACAAATATACCAGCCCTTGGCACAATAAGCAAAACAATGAAATAAAAGTTAAGAAATCCCTACTGTTGCCCCCTTTATAATACAACCTAAGATGCTGGTGTCATGTCCTCTGTTGATGATGATTCTGGCGATGACGTTCTCAACAGTTATCCCTGCACACAATACCACATTCATAGGCTAAGAATGTTACTTGATCACAGGGGCCGATGACCTAGATGTTAGGCTCCTTTAAACAACAATTATCATCATCATCATTACTTGATCACAGGCTGCCCATGCAAGCTAGCAAGGTCATGGTGAGTGAATGAGAGCAGTCAGTCACTCATTGCTTCTCCTTACAGTGCAGTCCTGAGTCAACAACCTTCACACGAAACAGAGAACATGAACCTGGCATATTTTCATGGTGGTGGGCACAAATACAATTTTTATTGGTGGTTCAGTGCTTTGGCTTGGCTTGGTGTATCTCAACATTCACTTCCACACAACATAGGCAGCAAAAGTAATCACTGTGTTTGGTCAGTCCTATGTTGCTGTTTCACTTAGGGGTTTGGACATTGTGATCATTTCAATCCTGTGTACTTTGGGTGTGTGCATGTGTGTATAGCATTTGTTATTGTGATGTCTGTAGTGGTATGTGTATTTGTTATTGAGGCTAGGATTCGGGAGGAGGTGGCCATGACCTTAAGTTGGACCATAGTACAAGTGGGAAGCCATGGAGAACCACCTCGAGGATGACTGAAATGAGAATCAAACCCACCTCTTCTCAGTTTTGCTTTATGGTGCTGAGTGTATCTCGTCCTCCCTCAGATCAGAATAAAATTTCTTCGCAGAGCAGGGAGACAAACCTAGGACTTTTGGAACTGGAGTCTTAATACTTACTGCAAAAAGTAGTCACTAATAGAACTAACATTGTCTATGTCCTTGAGTATTACTCGCATAACAATACGAATGATGACAGCACTTTCACTGTCGTAACAGACTCTGTCCATGTCCTTGTTTATTACACGCATAATGAAGTTTGATGTTTTTCAGTCGGTCAACACCCAATTGTGATGGGTTATTTCCTAATCCTGAAAACAAATTTACATGAGATTAATAAATACACTTGGATGACCAGTTTCGATCGATCTAGTGATCATCATCAGATCCATTACACTTCGGCTATAAAATCTATGTCTGAAATTATGGGTGAAAGTATTTACAATATGCATACTTATTTAATTGCAGTATTAGTTAAGGCAATGCAACTCATCAATGTTATTTTGTTAGTTGTAGTCTATGTGATGTTTTGTTAAGATACTGGAAGTGGTGATTGACCTCTAAAATTTGCTTGTTTAGAGTGAATATGTGATTGTTGATAAATGGTAATTTCAGATTGTATTGTACAGGCTACTTATCTGGTTACGACTTGCATGGTCCTGGAGAGAGCAGTTAATTTGGTCACTATCTGCTCTCAAATGAAGGGAGTTTCCTGTGTGGGAGGGTCCCTTATCTCGCTGGGCTTTTCCTCTCTCACATTCCTAAGTATCTGTGTTCATCATACAAATGTAACTGTGAGTTGCCAAGTCTAGACTCCCTAATGTGGTGTATGTTACTGAATACTGGACAATATTCAACCTGTTTTCATTCTCGGCATGCATTAGCTATGGCTACGCGCAAACGGTCTTAATGAGAATGTCCCGGATCCTTTTAATACTGCCGTTAATGCCGACCTCGGTTTATTGAAGAAAAAGACACATCATACATCCTGATCTAATAACATGGTTCCCTTATTAATCCCTTATCTAGCTTGGCTACTTCGTTATGTTGTGTCTTGCTTCCTACGGGAGGTGTTTTCTAGTAGAGTGAAGAGGGGTGAATTCTTCATGAATGTGTCTTCGTTTAAATTATTGGGGTTGTTTATTTTAGCTAAGTGTATCTTGATTGCTTCCTTTATGTCAAGAGTTCTACCTTTTAGTTCATGATTAATTATTTTTAAGTCTGTTTCAATATTAGTGAAACTGTGTCCCGTGTCGCACATGTGTTCGCATACGGCCGAGTGCATCGCATATTTTATCGCATTTCTGTGTTCATTGTATCGTGTATCCATTCTTCTCCCACTCTGCCCGATGCAATTTGCTTGACACCCTGTGCCTTGGCACGTAATGGAATATACCCCTGATTTTGAATACGGGTCTTGTTTATTTAGATTACTGTTGTGCAGATGCTGTCAGGTTGTGTTATTTGTTGTAAATGCTATTTTAATGCATTGTTTTTTGAACTGATTGGTGATTTTATATGTATTTGCGTTCACGTAATTGAACCGTGCAATTTTCTTCTCATTATTATCCGGCTTTTGAAAAGTTTTATTTTTATGCCTGGTTACAATTTGATCTATTTTGCTGGAAGGAAAATTGTTTTCTTTTGTTATTTGCTTGATTATTCTGATCTCCGTATTGTAGTTGTCTTTTGACATGGGTATGTTTAAAGCCCTGTGCACCATTGAATTAAAGCCCGCTAATTTATATGTACTGGGGTGATTAGACTGATTGTCAATTGCATGCGATGTTTGTGATGGTTTTCGGAAGATGGAATATGAAAGTTCATTATCTTTACGTTGGATCGTAATGTCGAGATAATTTATTTTCCGATTGGTTTCGGATTCCTTAGTGAATTTAATAGAGTCAACCCCAACCCCCTGGCACTATACAGCCCATGACGGGCTAAGGCCGACCAAGCGACCGCTGCCCAGCCATTCGGCCTGCTGAAATTGGGGTGACGCGTGATCAGCGCGTCGGGTCCCCTCGGCCGTTAATCTTGGTTTTCGTGATCGGGGCGCTGTCTCACTGTCAGACAGCTACTCAATTGTCCTCACGAGGCTGAGTGCACCCCGTTCCAACCCTCACGTCAGTTTTAAAATCCCTGACGGAGCCGGGGATCGAACCCGGGGTCTCCGGGTGAGAAGCAGGCGCGCTACCCCAACACCACGGGGCCGACATTTAATAGAGTGGTGTAGGCTATTGATGGTTTGGGGTATTGTTTTTTCGCTTGTTAATTGAGTGTCGTAGATTCAAATTACATCATCCACATATCTTTTCCACTGTAATATTCCCTTTGTCGAGAACTTCTCGGAACGCATTTTCCAGTGTGTTAATGAAAATTTCGGCAATTAGCCCACTTAGGGGTGACCCCATGGCTAGGCCCTCTGTTTGTGTGTATATTTTAGATTTGATGGTTTGGGGTATTGTTTTTTCGCTTGTTAATTGAGTGTCGTAGATGCAAATTACATCATCCACATATCTTTTCCACTGTACTATTCCCTTTGTCGAGAACTTCTCGGAACGCATTTTCCAGTGTGTTAATGAAGATTTCGGCAATTAGCCCACTTAGGGGTGACCCTATGGCTAGGCCCTCTGTTTGTGTGTATATTTCAGTGTCAAATTGGAACACGTTTTGGCCGAGTACGACCCTCGGTAATTTCACGATCTCTTCGGTTTCTTTAGCCGAGTTGTTTGTCTTTAAATTGTTAATACACGCATAACATGCAAGGTTGGGTACAAATTACCAACAACCTAACAAAAGAAATGGGACATGGCGAACGATGATATTATTGATTTTTCCCATATGATTAGTAAGAAGAAGACTTGTACTTGTAGATGTAAAATAGATCATCATCATCATCATCCTGCACAGTTTCCAGCCACTGGCCGGGTCTGTTTGGAACACAAGCCTCTCCAACGTCTTCGGTCTTCCCACCATCTCTCAGCCTCCACCCTTGTCCAGTCTTCTCCTCTTTTCTTCACGCTTTCTTCCACCCCCTTCAGCCACCTATCTCTCGGTCTTCCTCTCGATCTCTTTCCTTCCCACTTCGTCTCGTGTACTCTCCTGGGTATCCTCTTCTCCTCCATTCGTTTTACATGTCCATACCATCTAAGTCTAGATTTCTCTATACCATCCTGTAATGGTTCCTCCTTCATTAATTCTCTGGTCCTCTCATTTCTTATTCTGTCCATCTTTGTAGCTCCAATACTGCTTCTCAAGAACCTCATCTCACTGGCCTGTATTTTGCTCTTCTCCCTTCCTTTCATAACCCAGGTCTCCGAGGCATGTGTCAGGATAGGGACATAGTACGTCCGATATATGATCTTTTTGCTGAGGGACCTCCTTGCTCCATAACATGCTTCTCACACTCCTCCGAAATGCTTCTGCCTGCCTCCCTCGCTCATTTATTTCTCTATCGTTTCTTCCATTATCTTGTATCAGGCTTCCCAGATACTTGAAACTCTCCACTTTCTTCAGCTGTTCCCCACCAATTGTTATTCCCGTTGTGGTTCTTACCTTCTTCCTTGTTGTGATCACCATCTCACTCTTATTTATGCTAAATTTCATCCCATATCCTTGTATTATTCCTTCCCACACGTCCAACTGTTCCTGTAACTCCTCCTCCTTGTTTCCCCAAATCATCAAATCATCTGCAAACACCATTGCTTTCATCTTTCCTTCCCCAATTACTTGTGCCACTCGGGTCATTATGTCATCCATCACCACAATGAAAAGTAACGGTGACAGTGCACTTCCTTGTTTCAGGCCGTTTCTCTGTTCCAACCAGTCTGATCTCTCTCCTCCCACTTTCACACAGCTCACGCTTCCCTTGTACATCTCTTTTATCCTCTTTATCGTCCATTTCTCTACTCCTCTATCCTCCAGGGACTTCCATACTTTGTTTCTGCATACACTGTCATATGCTTTCTCAATGTCCAGGAAGGCCATCAGTAGATCTGTTCCATACTCATAGTGCTGTTCTTGTAACTGCCTTACAGCAAAAATCAAATCCACTGTGGACCTTCCTGCTCTGAAGCCATGTCGTTCTTCCCTCATCCCTCCTATCCTTGTCCTAATTCTCTTTTCCAAAACTTTCTCGACGATCTTTGCACAATGACTCATCAGTGTTATTCCCCGATAGTTTCTGCAATCTGTTTTACTACCTTTCTTGAAGATCGGGACAATTAGTCCTTTTTTCCAGTCCTCTGGGGTCTTCCTTTCCTTCCATGCTGTCCTCATCACTCGGTACAACCACTGTATCCCCACCTCTCCTGCTGCTCTCTCCATCTCCACACTCAACTCATCCACACCCGGTGCCTTCCCTCCTTTCATCTTGTTCACTGCATCTTCCACTTCTTTCCATGTTAATTCCTTTTCTGTTTGCAGTTCATCTTCCTCTTCCCCGATTTCTTCCTCCTCACCATCTTTTCCATTTGGGTTCAGAAGTTCTTCAAAATATTCTTTCCACATTTTCTTCAGTTCTTCCCTATTTTCTATCTCTTGTCCCCTTTTGTTCACCATTTTAACATAATCCGTAGGATCCTTCCGCCTCTTATTTTTTACCATCCCATAAAGGACCTTTTTTGTACCTTCACTATCCTCCTTCATCATCTTTGTCCACTCTTCCATCCACTTTCTTCTCTCCTCAGCCACTACTCTCTTCGCCTCCTTCTTTCTTTCCTGGTACTCTTCCCTTGTCTCTACCGTCCTATTTTGATACCACCTCCTAAAGGCTCTATTCTTTTCCCTTACTATATCTTTTGTCTTCTCATTCCACCATGGTGTTTCCTTCCACCTCTTCTTACTACTTGTCCTCCCACATACTGCTTCTGCTGCACCTACTAGTGTCTTCTTAAATCTAGCCCATTCCTCTTCCACCCCTCTTTCTTCATCTGTTGGAATTCCTTCCTTTACCATTTTGAGGCACTCGACCCTTCTATCCCCTTCTTTCAGTTTCCATATCCTTATACGTCTTTCCTGGTTCTCAGTATATGTATAATGAGGGTGTGAATTATTGGTATGTGATATCTGCAATTAAATGATTAATTTAAGATTTTGAATCTAATGAGATAAAACTGATATTAAAAATATGTCTGTCTTATTTATTGCTGTACATTTAGAAATTAATGTATAGAAATGTAAACTATTTATTGTACTTAAAAGGTAATGTATTGTCCACGTATATAAACAAGTACCGTATTGTCCCGAAATTAAGCCGCCCCCGCATATAAGCCACACCGTTAATATTCGAAGATGAAAATGGAAAAACGTTCATGCCCGAAAATAAGGCTCATCCGGAATAAAGGGAAGACACATTTATTTTCTTGTGCTTACCAACATGTTAACATTCTTTTGCCGACGTGTGATACACAACACTGGCACCTAACATATTACCATTATTGTCGCTCATTTTTGCGTTAAATAGGCTTTCTTACAGTTCTTACTGAAACTGAGCTACCGTAGATTATTCAAGCCTACGAAGCAATATCGTGTTACCGAATAACAATTTGTACAACAAAACAAAAGATCGCATTTTTGTCATTAAATGCCACTAGTTTCTCTTATACACTGTATTGTTGCTTTGTTCTTGCTAATGAGCCTTCCTTTTTAAACAGTACATGACATATAAAAGTGTAGGTATCGAATTTAAGCCGCACCCAGATTTTTTACCCAAATAATTTTAATAAAGAGTGTGGCTTATTTTCGGGCCAATATGGTATGTAAATGTGTCATATTAGTAAAGATAGACCAGTCTGTAATCGCGATTAGTCTGGCAACACCGATAAGCTTATCTTTTCAGTAATGTTGTGGTTTACACATTCTTAATATTGCTGGAAACAAAAGCAGTTATGTAATTTGTAATTAAATTACTGGCTCACATTTTGTGGAGGGAGACTGGGACTTACTGTATACATAGTGGAAGTAATGAGTCAAGTATAGCATATGACCCACAGCGGCTACCTGTATGTGGTATTTCTAAATTCATTGGAAAAGACAAGCATATAGGCCTAATTCCATGAAAATAGGTTTGAATATATTGAATAAATGATTGTTTAAACTGGGTCAGTAAATGAGAATAAACTTGTATTTCAGATATATACATCTGAGAACGTACGACGCAGCATAGATGAGTGCCAAGAACTGTTTGGTAACAATGCATACATAGATGATTTTCCATTTGAGCAGTTGCTTAGAGACACTCGACCAAGTACCATTCCGGAAGTATCAAATAGAGACTTAAGATTCTCCTTAGCTATAGAAGGTATGTATTGGATTCGTTATTATTATTATTATTATTATTATTATTATTGTTGTTGTTGTTGTTCACAGCATTTAAAATAATGAAAGTCCTAAAATGGTTAGGGTATTAATGTCTATAATGCATTAAAACAGCGAGTATACATACAGAACTATGGCCCACCGCTATCAGGCGGAGTTAAGTTTTATTTGTGCGTTTTCTTGCTCATGATAGTTAGAGACGCCGTATTATGGGGCATTATGACTAAAAATTACTGCTGTAGGCGTTGAAAACAATAAAAGCTCTTATTCCTCCAACCTTCGTGTACTTCCTCTGCAGAGTTGTGTATACGCAACTCCCAATCTCCGAGACTGAAAGTTAAGAACAGAACATATAGTACATAACCAATCCTCATCTTACTTTAATGACTAGGGTACTCTAAATCCATATCAGTCAGGGTTCAGGCACAACCAGATCAATTCTACACTCCACATCTGGCTATGGATAATCAATAAGCTCCGCTGTGTGGGTAGAGGACTAGAATACACCTACGGTATCCCCTGCCTGTCGTATGAGGCGACTAAAAAGGCAACCTTGGCAGTTCACATTGGTTACGGCTTGTTGTGTGAATAAGACCCCTGGTGAGTGGGGGGATGAAATACACACTCAGGTAATCCCTGCGTGTCGTAGAAGAGACTAAAAGGGTTCCATGTAGGATTATGAGGCACACAGGCAATTGAAATGGAACACACGTTTAATGAACTTGACATTTACTAGAACAGAACTGAACGAACAAGGTGATACAACATTCTTTTATACACACCAAAACAAAAACAAAAGAGAAACATATCCCTATGGAACAGGTTTACTGATTAACAGTGTGACCAACACAAACCATGGTCACATATTCCAACACACCTCCTTAAACCTGTGGGAGTAGAGGACATGATTCAAGACCCAAGTCTTTACAAAAATAAATGTGCTTAGGCTTAGGAAGATGCTTTGTTAGGATGTCTGCAATCATTTTTGAAGTTTCCTCATATTTGATGTACATGATTTTAGAATCCAAAGCATCTCTAACATAGTGATATTTATTGTCAATATGTTTGGTCCTATTATGGTGGACTGGATTTTTTTGCCAGTTTTTTGAGCTGATTGACTATCACTCAATAATATGATGGGTGACTTGAGATCTATAAAGTGAGACAAAACACGTTTCAACCAAACAGCTTCTCTTACACCTTCACTCAGTGCAACATATTCTGCTTCAGTAGATGATAAAGAAATGCATTTTTGCTTTTGAGCCCCCCCCCCCCCCCCATGATACAGTCCCTCCTGCCATTTTGAACACAAAACCACTGTATGATTTTTGGTCAGTGCTATCATTAGCCCAGTCAGCATCAACAAATCCCATGAATTGACATCCATTCCTGACATACTTAAGTGACAAGTCTGTTGTGCAATTTAAATAACGCAGCACTCGCTTTGCAGCAGACCAGTGAGATGCATTGTAACAATGATTAAATTGACTTGAGATATGATATCGCATAGCTTATATCTGGACGCGTGCAAACACTTAAATACATGAGTGATCCTACGAGTTCTCTATAAGGAAGATTACTAGTTTCTGTATCAGAAACACCAAGATTTGGTTTGGTTTCCAAAGGAGTACCAATGGGACGTGCATCGTGCATACCATATTTCTTTGCAATCTCACTGATGTACTGCTCTTGGCTAAGATACATTGCACCATTCTTCTCATCTTGCCTTACTTTAATACCTAAAATATAAGAAATTGGTCCAAGATCTCGTACCTTAAATTCTTTATCAATACAGGTCTTCAATGACTTGATCTCATACTCATCATTATAAGCCACAATGAAATCATCCACACACATATAATGAAATAATTACCATACCTTGGGCTTGTTTCTTAAAGTACACACAGAGTTCATCAGCACAATTATTTTAACCCAATTTGACAAGAACAGAGTGAGCTCTCTCATTCCACAAACGAGAAGATTGTTTTAAGCCGAAAATAGTTTTTTTTAACTTGCAAACTTTATGCTCTGAACCTTTCTTGACAAAACTTTCTGGCTGATACATGTAGATCTCTTCATCTAACTTTCCATTGAGGAAAGCAGATTCAGCATCCCAATGTACCACCTTCAGATTTGTTTGGACAGCCAAGGCAAGCAGCATCCTTAACGTGCTGTGTCGAACAACAGGAGAGAAAGTTTCTGTAAAATCTACTCCGTACCTGTGGGTGAAGCCCCTGGCCACAAGTCTGGCTTTATACCTTTGAATGTTACCATTAGAGTCTCTTTTTACTTTGAAAACCCACTTACTACTGACAACATTCTTGCCCTGGGGTTTATCAACTAGATCCCAGGTGTCATTTAACTGAAGTATCTCCATTTCTCTTTTCATAGACTGCTCCCACTTAACCCTATCAGGCATGGACAGTGCCTCCTTAACTGTACTAGGTTCAGAGTCATCAGTGAGAGTCAAGTATGCCACGTAGTCTGACACATCTACAGGCTTTTGTTGGCGCCTAGGATAACTTTGATTTCTTTCGGCATCCCATCCATTGGCTCATTGACGATGGTGGCAGAGCCCACAGAATCACTGCAGTCTGAATCTGTTCCACTAGGGACATAGCTTAAATCAGCTGAGTCAACAGTCTCAGCCACACCAGCACTGCTAATGGGTGATACGCTTTCAAGTTCCGAAATGCACTCTGCCCCATCCTCTGAGTTGTCGGGTTCTGTCTCACTGTCAGTGGGAACTGAGATCTGCACCATTGCAGGTTCATTAATCTGCAAGGATGGGCCAACATTACCTGGAGACACATCAGACACCTCCTGGAGCACATCTTCAAAGAACTGTGCATCCCTGGACTTAACAAGTTTATGAGTAACAGGATGCATGAATCTATAGGCTTTACTGTCCTCACAATAACCACAGAAAATGGGTTTTTCACTTTTAGGGTCCAACTTGTTTCTCCTTTGATCAGGGACATGAACTTGTGCTACACAACCAAAAATTCTTAGATGCTCCATATTGACCTTGTTATCAGTCCAGATCTCCTCTGGATCTTTACCTGGAATTTTTCTGGTTGGGGACCTGTTTACAAGATAGGCTGCTGTATTTATTGCTTCAGCCCACATGCGTTTATCTACTTTAGACTCGCTCATCATGGCTCTACATTTATTAAGTGATGTTCTATTCATGCGTTCAGCTACACCATTCTGCTGTGGAGAATAGCTAGTTGTAGTTTGATGCTGAATACCTTCTGATTTAAGTAGCCTCTCAAAAGCTTTGCTACAAAATTCACCGCCATTATCAGTGCGTAAGACCTTAATAGATCTTTCACACTGATTCTCGACCTGTCCCTTGAAATCAATAAAGCAATCCAAAACATCACTTTTCTTAGCACGGAAATACACAAAAACCTTTCTAGAACGATCATCAATGAAGGTCAAGAAATAACGAGCATTGCTCCAAGATGGAACTGGCATAGGCCAACATAAGTCTGAATGAATAAGATCTAGCTTATTTTTACATAGAGTTTTACTCTTACTTGACTTAAATGGTTGTCTAGCTTGTTTACCTTCAGCACATGAAAAACAGTTTTTTAAACCATTATCTGAGAAATTAATTCCATGAGTGAGACCATCTTGTAACAACTTCATGCTGTGGTTGTTAAGATGGCCTAGTCGTTTATGCCATAAATATTCTGAGTCCTCTGTACAAATATTAGCTTGAGCACTGATAGCATTGACTTGGTAAACACCCCCCACATTACTCGCAGTCAGTGCTACATTACCTGTAGCAACAGAGTTTTCACTATCATAAACTTCACAAGTATTGTCGGTGAATACCACAACATAACCCTTTTGAGTAGCAGCAGACACAGATAAAAGATTAGCAGTGAGACCATGAACATATTCTACATTGGACAAGGTTTGTGAAATACCATTTTCTAATTGAACAGTTACATTACCAGTTACAATTTTTGATTGTTTGCTGTACTGATCTCCAGATTAGGACCAGCAGTGAAGTTCACCATCGCAGTCTTGCTTGAACTCATATGCTTAGTAGCACCAGAGTCAACGAACCAGGCCCCTGTAGATGCCCTTGCACTTAATGCCTGTCCATCGGTCGCCAGCATCATCTTGTATTTCTTCGACTTCTGTTGAGTTGAGCTCTGCATCTCCTCTTTCCTGCAATCCCGCTTCCAGTGTCCTGGCTTCTTGCATTTCCAGCAGAAGGGCTTCTTCTTCGTCTTGTCTTCTCGTGAAAACAGAACAGAATCCTTGGATGGCTTGGAACCACTTTTCCCACTCCAAGTAGTATCTTGTAGCAACATGGTTCGGACTGTGTCTGCAGTAAGGTCTGTTCCGGAACTTTCCAGAGCCATAATCATAGGCTGAAACTCATCTGGTAGACCTTTCAGCATAAGAGCTGCCACAAACTCGTCGTCCAGTGCCTTATTCATAGACGCAAGTTGCTGAGCAAGTCCCATAACCTCACTAACATACTCTTCCATCGTCTTGTAGTGCTTTAATTTAACTTTGCACAATTTCTTCAAGATGACGATCTGCCGATTCACTCCTTTATCTGAGTAGGCCTTTCCAAGAGCTTCCCAGACTTCCTTCGCGGTCTTACAAGGCATGACGATTGGGAAAATTGATTTATCCACCATGAGGTTAAGTCTGGCCCTAGCCCGACTTTCGTCTTTCGCTTTCTTCGCAGATGTTGCAGTATCTCCATCCGGGTAGCCAACTATACAGCTCCATAGATCTTCGAGTCTTAGGACGTTTTCCATCTCGAATCGCCAATCCACGTAATTTAGACCTACCTAGCAGCTTATCTATAGCCGGTAACGAGGTGCTGGTTGCAGACATGTTGATTTCGATACGTAGCGAAATTCACAGTTCATATAACGAGCATTCTATCATACGCACTTTATTATATTAGCACGGTGGATTCGGCTGGGCCCATAACCTGTAGGATTACGAGGCACACAGGCAATTGAAACGGAACACACGTTTAATTAACTTAACATTTACTAGAACAAAACTGGACGAACAAGGTGATACAACATTCTTTTATACACACCAAAACAAAAACAAAAGAGAAACATATCCCTATGGAACAGGTTTACTGATTAACAGTGTGACCAACACAAACCATGGTCACATATAAAAGATTCCTTCCATGTACGTGCTTCTTGGGGAAGGTTCCGTCTATGTGTGTGATTACACTCAAAAGCCCGTACTATCTTGGCCACACCGTCAGTTGGGTGCACCATGTACCCTGCAGTATCCGCCTAACAACACAGGTCCCTACACAGCTGAATGTCTGTGCTGAATATCTCTAGTATACGCTGAGGGGTACATGCCGATAAGGCATCATTAACCATCGGACCCCAGGCAATACCTTCCAAGTTAGGCGGGTAGTGCCTACAGAGACATTGATTGGAGTCGGTGGTATTCGGGGAGGATTATTTGGCCATGGGTAAAAATGCCTTCCCAAAACAGGGTGGTCCTCTACCCAAATCTTAAATATTTGATTCCCTGAGGGGTTCTATTCCTCGGGAACAGTTCGTGCTAATGTTCGTGCTAACCCCCTCAAATTTCTGGTTGCAACCAGAACAGACGGGGGTGATTTCAAGCTGGTAAAGAGCGTTTTGTTTTCTCGCCACATAGAAGGTGTTTATGGTGAGCTTGAGAAAGTTCAAAAGAAGAGGAGCGGTAGCTTGTTGCTCAAGCCCAGAACGGTGGAGCAAGTCGACCAACTTCTAAAGTGTACTACTTTGACGATTTCCCTCCCAAAGTGGAAATAAGCAAGTCTCTCAATTAAGTCTGGGAAGTTTTCTTCCAATTGGACCTGATTCCGCACATTGACGAAGAGCTCAAGGAGGATATGAGGCACCATCACATGACCGATGTCCGTTACATTACGCACAAGGTCAATGGTCAGATTGTTGACACGGGTACGGGAGCTCTCAGTGCTCCCAGAGAAGGTATAGGTCACAGGTTTCTGTTTTAATGTCAGCATTACGTTCCTTCACCTGTGTGATGTTATAACTGCTAGAAATTCGGGCACATGTTATTTCATTGCTCGTACTCTGCAATCTTTGGAATGTGTAGTAAGAAACCTCACGATGCGGAGCAGTGCACAAATTGCTTAGGATTTAATTCTCTTCAGGACAGGGACTGCCCTGTATTCCAGAATGAGACGAAAATCCAGGGGATGAAAACCCTGGATGGTCTCACCTCCTAGGAGCCCCGCAAAAAGTTCCAAACCATGAATGCTCCCACTGCTCAGATTGATTACAGTAATATAATACCAAGCCTGATACCTTCCACCTCATCTTTCAATGCAGCTGTGATACCATCTATTGTATCTCCTCCCATCTTGACCATTACACCCAAGCAAAAGAGCAAAAGCCTGAAGGTCACCCGTACCCTACCTTTGGCTACCAAGAAGCCTGTGTGGGCGAAGTCTGCTCCCCGCCCACACAGCAGGAGTTAAGCCCAGGACTTGCTCCCCGCCCAAACGGCCGGTGAAAGTCACCCCCTGCCGGAGGAGGTGGCATTGATTATAAAGCAAATAGCAATCAATTCCGCCATGTCAATACTATTTATTAAAATGAGTAAGCTAATCACTCGTCATTATAAAGGTACATGTTTCGACGCCTTGTCGATTATTGGCGTCTTCATCAGCCTTGAGCAAATGGGCAGCACTTAATACATTACACATGAAAAGATTAATTGTAGCAATAGCAATTATTACGAGCATTGAACATAGGTTGGGCTTCCGCTTGGGGCATTAGCTACAGTATTATGTGTCCATCATATCATAATAACACCACAAATGTATTTCTCCAAGCATCAAGTGTGATATTCAATCAACATCAAGAGTGTGCAATGAAGTGTTTTAAGAAAGACTGGTTAAGTCCGCTGGTGGCTTTTTAAACGTGTTTTTTAACAAAATGTTTAAAAAAAATTTTTTTTTCTGTTTTCATGTGCATGATTTTGATCTCTGTGTGTGCTCATTTAAGTTTCTATTGCTACAATTAATCTTTTCATGTGTTATGTATTAAGTGCTGCCCATTTGCTCAAGGCTGATGAAGACGCCAATAATCGACAAGGCGTCGAAACATGTATCTTTATATAATGACGAGAGATTAGCTCACTCATTTTAATAAATAGTATTGACAGAGCGGAATTGATTGGTATTCACTTTATAATCATAATTAGTCAATACGGGGAAAAATGTATGACTCTCAGAGTCTAAAAGGAGGTGGGATTGTCGTCCAGGGCCAGGAGTTACGATTCCTGGCCTGTCTAAAATTGTTACAGAGGCGGGGAAGAAAGGTGACCACAAGGAGTAGTCCCTTACTCCTCCTACTAAGGGGAAGCCATCCACACCACCAACTGCAGATGCATCTGTGCATGGGGATGTCCCAAAGATCTTCCGCTGGGTCGAACCACTCCACAGTCTCGATTGAGGCCATGGAGGTTGTGGTCGCATAGTGGGAGATCCTACTCTTTAGGCCCCGTTCATACTGAGGCGATATAAGATAAGCGATAAGTCGTATGCGATACACGATATGCCACACGCACAGACCGATACGTGAAATACTGGGATGAATGTCTTTTACCAACATATTCCGTGTTGATATAGCAATATATATAGGGCAAGATGTATCCACTATTCAACACAATTTACTTTGTTTTGAGGCAACTTACCTCTTCTGGGACATGTTTCAGCTCTTCTATCGAGCCATCTTCAGCTGGTTCAGCAAAATCTTGGTGTATGTACAGTACGTTCACACATGCCAGTGTACGTCGTTAAATTAATAAAATTATTAAAAATTATTTCAAAAATTATGAAACTAAAAACCTTTCATGACTTGCGTGATGATGGAAGATGATTATGACACTGAGCTTGGAGATGATAGAAATAAAATCTAAACCTATAAAAACTTCAAGTCGCGTATTTGCCGTATTTTACATGGCTGATCATGCGGGCGACATTACTGGCCTGCGTCGTTCGGGTTTGGCCTCGCGTTTGTAATGTGTGACGTATGACAACTCTTCGACCTTGGCCTACTTTTGATGTGCGCTAAACAAAATGTTATCGTTATACGTAATATCGTTTAAAGTTTTTACGGGATCCAATTTTTGGTTTATATGAATTTCCATGTTTTCCAGTATACTGAGAGCCTTGCCTTTCTTTTGTGTATGGAAAATTCTGAGGTCCTCTTCTATAGTGCCGAAACTATGTTTTTCTTTGTCCATGTGGTTTTCCATTGCTGATTTTTTTTTATACTTAATGGCGTCCGTATGTTCACTATGTCTGATTTTAAAGATCTACCGGTTTGTCCAATGTAGCAACACCCATATTCCTTACATTTTAGTTGATACACACCTGAATTGTTGTATTTATCAGATTTGTTAACCAAGTTGCAATTGAAGAATATATTGCTGCTGTTGTTGTTGTTGTTGGTTTTAAAGGTGACTTTTATGTTATGTTTTTTATACGTGTTGGTGATGGCATGTATTTCCGGGCCGAAATAGCTAAACGTGGCATATCTGCTTTTGTCCTTTTTATCTTCTTTGATTAGTGTAGATTCAAATTTGTTTTGTATCTTATTCTTGATACTATTCACATATTCTGGTTTGTAACCATTATTCTGTGCTATATCAGCTATTATTTTCATTTCTTTGTTCAAACTTTCTTCCTTTAATGGGATGTTCAAAGCTCTATTTAAATGACTGTGGAATGCCGCTCTTTTTTGGCTGTCTGGATGGTTGGAGTCGCTCTTTATGATTACATTTGTGTAGGTTTTCTATATACTTTAAACTCTATTTTATTGTGGACTTTAGTTAATTCAAGGTCCAAGAAGTTAATGCAACAATCTTCTTCTGATTCTAATGTGAACCCGATGTCATCTACTTTGGTGAGTTTGATCAATAATAATTATTGGTCTGCCTCTATTATACTGTTGTCGATAATGGCGAAAATGTCGTCCACATATCGGCCCCAGTATTTGATTCCTTGGATGTGGTTGATGATGTGTTTGTAGTCTGGCCGATCATGCGGGCGACTGACTCGCTGGCGGCTTGCCTCATTACTGGCCTGTGTCGTCTGGGTTTGGCCTCGCATTTGTAATGTGTGACGTATGACAACTCTTCGACCTTGGCCTACTTCTGATGCGCGCTACTGTGTTAAACAAAATGTTATCCTTATATGTATTTTCGTTTAAATTTTTAACGGGATCCAATTTTTGGTTTATATGAATTTCCATGTTTTCCTGTAAATTGTGTTGAAGAATGGATACATCTTGCCCTATATAGATTAACTGTAAAGGGAAGCGATAAAATAGGTTCACAGCCGCGCGATTGCACAACATATCGCAAGTGACATATCTTCTGGTCTCTTGAGCGATTAGTATCGCACGTTAGTTTGAGCTGTAAACATGATGACGGGAAGAAGATAAGACAATTCTGTAATTCCTTTCATTAATTTAGTGAAAGCTTATGAGTGCATCTGAAACTATTCCATTGCCGCATACAGCAAGACAGATGTGACGAGTGCTGAATTTTGATTCATCTCGAGACAGCTTTCGAGAAACAACGGCCGAGCTATGGTGCACATTGGTGAGATTGTAGGGGTGTACCCAATATTTCCATCTTCTCCTCATCCTACGCCTGAGCCAATAAGAAACTACAATGTCTTCTTCACTTGGGCTCATATTTGTATCTGAAGTAGTGAGAATTGTGTTCCCACCAAATCTCCCATGTCTCGCCGATTTATCTCCCACTGTCTGAACCTTCCTAGCAGTAGATCGTCGCAATATATTCCCTACGACATATCGCTTACCTTATATCGCCTTAGGGTAAGGAAGCATTTGCTGCTCAACCCTTCCCCCCCCCCCTCATTTTAAAGTCCGTTGCCCAGGGATCGCCCGACTGCAAGAGTCACAATCTTCGGCGAGTCTTCTTCCTTGACTGCACAATAAAATTGAGGCACATATGCTCTCAATATTAGCCAAACCATTGACTCTATACAACAATCACAACACAGTTCCTTCATGGCCTAATACCTCAACATCCAGATCCTTAAACTTCCTCATGACTTTCTACTAACTTTCCATGAATTACTTTGACATCTGTAACACATTCAATATACCTTGATATCCCAGCACAGGGACACATCCCTCGTAACTGGCTCTCATATGTCAACAGTACCTTAATCTCCTATAACAAACTGTGCATATCCAACTTTTCATAACACAATCTTAATATATGGATAGGTGGTCTCAACCATCCTTCTTATAACTGACAATATGCATGATCCATCTCTAATATGACAGTGGCAATGCGTAGTCATCTGTTCAACAAAAACTCTCCTCAATAACATCTTCGATGATAAACATGTAATATGTATGTGGGGCTTGCCCTTTTTCACTAGGCCTTCCATACTTCTGTTTGATTAATGGTAAATAAATAATAATAATAACTCTTACAAATTTCTTTCTCAGCTTTATTAACCTTCATAACTGTCAGACTCTCACAAAGTTAACTGACTTCTATTAAAATACCACAGCCCAGCCATTTGGGATTATGGGGTGACACATGGTCAGCCCATCGGGTCCCCTCGACCATTAATCTTGGTCTCCGCGACTGGGGCGCTACATCACTGTCAGACAATTATCCTCACGAGCCTGAGAGCACCCCATTCCAGCCCTCTCTAAAATCCCTGACATAGCTGGGAATCAAACCCGGGGCCTCCGGGTGCGAGGTAGTGTGCCCGAATTCACCAACCAGCACCTATTATCCGCCAAGATAGAAAGGGTTGCAAGGACGTGGTTACCCAGCTCAATTTAACCACCATTCCCTGCTAGGTGAAGAATTAGGAAATTTGTGGACACATACAGAACATACGATAGTACTATCAAACTAGTTACATACATAACTATCATTAAAAATTAAGAGCAAAACTAGAAAACTCGGATCTCGAGGGGTGATAAGGTAAAAAATAACTAAAGTGGGCACCTGTATCTATCTAGTAGTACCATCCTACCCTGATTATAAAATGAGTAGGCTGTCAGCTTCATTAAAATAGGGCAAGCAATCTAACAAGTGCTTGTGTAGATTTATTTAACTAGGACGATAAAGAAATGTCCCTATCACACATAAATGAAAATTGTGTCCATTTGACACCTCCAGCAAAAATAAAAATAAAATCACTAGATAAATTTTTATCTGACCATCAAACTGAGATCTGAGGAATTCGGCACCTCACTAAGCCCTCCTTCTCACAACATGAAATCAATAAAATGTGAAAATCTTACACACAAAAAAAAAAAAAAGGTTTTGACAGTGCAAAAAAAAAATTCAAACACGTGGTAACTTAGTTTCTCTGAACAGTCAAATTATGCCAATTATGAAACGTAGGGTTTACAATCATTTCCCTATTCTATACATAACGTTTCATTCATTTTCGAACCATAGTTCCAGATCTATGTTGCAAAATAGTGAAATATGTTAGCACTAGATATCTACAAAAATGTACAAAATTTACAATCAATATTCTTAACGTTAGCAGACAAAAATATAAGGTGCATGGCATTTCCCTCATTCCACACCTTCGTCTATAAATTCACATAAATCAACTACTAACTTTCTTAACAACTTGTACAAAATATTGCTTCACTGCAATCAAACGATCTCACACTCTTTCTTTGTGAACAACTATAGGAACGTTTCTAAAGAAATAACTTCTTTACTAATGATCCACACATTTATTTTCGTCTATGCACGGTATTCTCAAACATTTAAACCATTATAACACATTATAACCTCTGTAAGAAATCAGTGATCCTATTCAACATCAATAAATTGTGCATTAATATTCAAATCGCATTTCAACAAGCTCCTACTTCTTATACGAATTCATCGTGCCTTATCATTCCCATTCACGTTCTGTTCACAATCCTAAATCATTCTGTACAATTTCTTAAACACCGTGTGGTTTCAAATACTTTTCCAACTTTCGTAAGTTCAGCTTTTAATTGCATTAGCAATGTAAGTTCAGCTTTTAATCTCATTAGCAATGTTCACGTAACTTTCTGAGTTTAGTCTGCAAGATTTCATATTTAAAATACAAATCTTTCATATCCTCCCTTTCTCGATTACCAAAAATGTGAATGAACTTCACATAAGTCCATAGTATTGTGGTTTTTGAAGCCATATTTTCAGTGTTGCCTTACTAAACTCTTGTTAAGTCCATAGTAACAAATTTTTATTTGGATTTAATACGCTCTAGTTATATTTTTCCAGGTATAGTTATCCATCACTTATCTGATTCAAAATGCATTTATAACGTTGCATTTATTAATCTTTCCATTACATAAGTATTTGACAAAATATAAAGAATTGTATTTATTACACGAAGTAATTCTGAGGATGTTCGCAGCCTTTTAACCATACTAAGCTTTCGAAACATTATGCTTTCGACCCAGTTTACTAAACCTATCGAAATGTTCCACTCTTTCATAAAACAGAATTTAGCTAGAATCGCAACAGAAAAACGTAGTTCCAAAATTAGATGTTTATAAGTTAACTTTACCAAAATGTCAAAAACGAAACTCGCTGACAAAGAGAAAATATATAAATACGAATGTGACAATTTTTTACACGAAAATAGCAACACAATAGCAAGGGTTAAGAATAAACAATCTCTACTCGAAATATATCAAAAATTATCGAAGATATGTTGGCCAACCCTGAATCACACACAGAACATAGCTAAAACTACTATATTTGAACAATCAAAAACGCTTATCTACCTTAGAGCTGAGGAGATCATGTTTCACCTGGCCGCACCAAGCAATTAAGAGTGCCAGCATTCCATTCACACAGCTGGAAACAGGTTTACCGCAAGCCTTCCTCTCTTCCAAGCGTTGACTGACGACAGTTCGAACGAGGTCATCCCCGCACGAAACTAGATCACAGCTGACTGGCTCGGGACCGCTCGTCTCTCGCTTCCGTCCTTCCTGTTTCACAGATCCGCTGGGCATCTTCTATCTTCTCGACATGACGCTGTCTGGGTATTGCGTCTCTTCTTGAATCAAAGATTCTGAAGTCGAACACTCCTTTCAGCAGCTGTCTGGTAGTTTATTTCGTGAAATCTCCGTCTATGGATAATGTTCTCATGAGAAACCCTAGGTAGACGTGGAATCTTAGCGTATACTGTGAATTCAGTATATCATGGATGTAGTTGATAAAGAAATCCATTCTTGCAGTTCATATTCTGGATCTCCCACTAGCGTTGATGTGAACTAACTTCCCTCCATGGTGAAAAGTTAGAACATATTCACACCTTCAATATCCATGTTGCAAGTGCTTTCTCCCTCGACTGGGCTGAAGTAACATCTTGAATAGTTTGAAGTATATTTGTAGAATATCTGGTATGATCGTTGTATAACCGTGGTATGATTACTGTGATAATGTTTCAGTAATGCTTTCAGGTATAACTCCACTGTAGATCTGCAGTAATTCGAAGTATTATATTCATGTAGAATTTTGAAGTTCCTCTTTCTAAAACACGTTTATAAAGTGTGTGGTTGTAAGCAAGTCTTTCTTCTTGACCCGTGGAGTCCTCGCTCCATCGGTTGTAATACGCCGTCTCCCGTTGACTACTCCAATTCTAGGCAATCTTGTAACTTCAAGTGATATTCGTAACCCAGGTCTTTACTCTACCAACCGTATAATAAGAATGCTCCCTGAACATCTCTCGCCGCTTGCCGGTTCTCTGTGAGCTTGTGACGTCACTCACACTTCCCCCTCTCTTCTCTTGACAGCGCGGACATCGAGTCTCGCGGTGGATGACTCCACTGCCTCAAACCGGTTATCAAGCCTCACTGCTTGTAATTTCTCAATGAACCTGGACATTCCCAAATGACATTTTCTCCTTGTTAAAATAATCAGGGTGTTTCAATATCCTTCTGGCTTCTAATAAATGTTCCTGCTTTCTTCCGTAACTCATATATGCCTTCCTTACCATTTATAATGCTTCCGTATACACATTTCGATCATCATAGGGGCTTTAATTTCCATACATATGAACGTCATGCGTTCCGGTTCGAATCTCTCCTGGGTGAACTTCATTGTCTCAAATAAATTCGGGTGCAGTAGGTGCACTACCCCAACACCACGGGGCTGGCGGCTTTGAACCATAACATTCCATAATTTGTATAATTTGAATACAACTTCAAATTTCCTCATATATGTTTATAACATCATGATAGTAACTTACTTAATATTTCATAAATAAGCTTCCAGCTAACATTTTCGAAGGCAAGTCAATAAGTATCTGCAATTGTGCTCTAAGTGTCGTTGGGTTGGCTGTATGGCGTTGTATGCTCACCAGCCACTAGATGGCACCGTTGCCCATGTCTGTGGCAGGTTTCAGTGTTATCAATTCAGTTCAACTTGCACAGTTGCGATGTAAATATGGCCGCGCCACTCTCTGTTTCTACCAAGGAAGAACGACGTTCCGTAATCCGTTTTTTTGTGGTGTGAGGGCGTACTAGGAGCGGAAATTCATAGACGACTTTCAGCACAATATGGGGACAATATTTTGCCACAGCGAAGTGTTTACCAGTGGATGAAACCTGAGTGCACCAGTTCGAACCAGAGAGCAAACATCAGAGCATGGAATGGAAGCATCCCTGATCCCCCGTCAGAGAGAAATTCAAGAGTCAACTCTCTGCAAGGAAAGTGATGCTCACAGTGTTTTGGGACTCTCAAGGGCCAATCCTGGAACATTACCAGGAAAAGGGGGAAACGGTAAACAGTGAACGTTGCAGTGATATGCTGGTAAACAAGCTGAAACCTGCAAGTCGCAACAAACGCAGAGGTCGATTGTCGGAAAGAGTTCTTTTGTTGAATGACAATGCGCGTCCACATACAGCCGCCCAAACCGCTCAAACTCTTCAGACGCTGCGTACAGTCTCGGTCTCGCCCTGACGGATTACCATCTGTTTGGTCCACTGAAAAATGTTCCAAGAGATTATCGCTTCAGCTCCGAGCAACAGGTGAAGGACGCGTTGCATACGTGGCTTGCTGCGCAACCAAAAACCTTTTTTGCTGAGGATATCAGCAAGCTTGTGAAACGGTGGACCATTTGCATTGAAAAGCTATGTTGAAAAATGATATCAATATAATAAATTATAAAAATTGATTGCAGATACTTACTGACTTGCCCTTGTATATAACAGCTGATTTTAATACAATGTCACATCACCTGAGTCTAGATTGTAACATCTCATCATTTCACTCAACTAGACTACAACAGCTCACTCGACATAATTATTGCCTTTCGCTCATCAATAGCGGCTTCAAAACATAGTTCTGAAAGCCTTGCCTGCCTTAAATAACCCGACAATGAACTGTCAAAACTGAGATGCAACTATTGTGCATAAAATACTACTGCTAAAAATATTGATAAGTATCTAATCCCCTAAAATAGTTAATAATTTAAACAAAATTGTGTAAGTAAGTTCATAGTGGGCGATCGATGTCCGAACAATAAACTTTGAACATTAAAGCATCTCAAAATATGAAACATTGGCCAAAAGTTTACTGGCTCTAACTACAACAAATAATTAATTTTAAGTCTTGAAACTACCTTGAATGACAGTCTAAGATGTTCCCTGTTACCTGTTGTGGGGTATCCTGTTTCCAGTCTTCATCGTGATGTCCTCCTTTGAACTCGATATCCCCCTGGGTATGGATCACACTCCTGGCTCCAGCTTGTCATCCTCTCGGCTGCTACGCGACTGTTCCCTAGTACTCGGCTCTGCTGTCTCCCAGTCTAAAGTTGGAAGGTCTCTTCGTCTCTTCAGCATAAGTCTTCTCCTCTGTGCTGAAATTGTAGCAAAGTTCCTCATGAAGTCTCATATTGTTGAGTTGAGTCTAATTTCGATGTTGTTATCTGCTCACTCGCCGTTCTTGGATTCCTACATCTCTCGAAAACCTCTCTCCATGACTTACTGAATATTTAAATTGTGCATTTACTTGGTGAAAATCAATTTAATATTATGTATTGCTGCACTCATATTTGCTTATAAAGTCCACTGATTTAATACTATATTTTTCCCTTGTCGTAACTTTCAATGACCAATACTTAAAATATGGATAATAATCAGGCAGTTTGTAATGTTACTGCTCTGTAGATCACTAAAATGTTGCTGCTTTATATGCTGTGAATACTGCACTTCAATAATTACATTGACCTCTCTCAATCTTTTGGCTATGCGTTCTTGAAATTATTCGAAGACTTTTCTTATATTGCTCTCTGCTGTAGGCTAGATTCCACTCTTGTATTCTTTCCTTTCAGCGGCTATCTCCTGCTTTCAGCGGCTATCTCCTGCACTGCTATAATGATAATATAGCCCGTGAAGGGCCTAGGCCTACTAAGCGACCGCTGCCTAGCCATTTGGCCTGCAGATATTGGGGTGACGCGTGATCAGCGCATCGGGTCCCCTCGGCCGTTAAACCTGGTTTTCGTGATCGGGGCGCTGCCTCACTGTCAGACAGCTACTCAATTGTCCTCACGAGGCTGAGTGCACCCCGTTCCAGCCCTCACGTCAGTTTCTAAAATTTCTGACGGAGCCGGGAATCGAACCCGGGGCCTCCGGGTGAGAGGCAGGCGCGCTGCCC
This sequence comes from Meconema thalassinum, assembly GCA_946902985.2. NCBI lineage: Eukaryota > Metazoa > Arthropoda > Insecta > Orthoptera > Tettigoniidae > Meconema > Meconema thalassinum. The sequence goes on from OX336389.2 coordinate 517,474,932, forward strand.
AAACACCACGGGGCCGGCTCACTGCTATGGGCGACTCCTCTATCACCTGCGGTATACTAAGTTCGCAGCTCTGATTCCAATCTTTTATAATTCCCAATGTTCACAAAATCGTAGCTTTCAACGTCTCCCTTTTACCCTGAATACTTTCAAATAACAGTGTGTGTTTGTACTCCACTTTCCAATACAAATACTGATTGAAATTATACTTGGAAAATGTTATAATCTTTCTGGAGCAAACCAACTCAGGGGTTGCCTCGACTGAACGAAGATTGCTTCCGTTTTCTCTCCGTGCTTCGGATCAATTTCCCAACTAATCCTTGCATTTTCTCACATTTATTTTGCACGCTTTCTATTATATTTAATATCTTGATGCATGTTCATCTCATAAGATTCCAAAAGTACTCATTCTCTTCAGGAAAATGTGAGGTATTTTCCAGCCTTGCTAATTAGTTGTTATTAATTGGTCATTACGCCACACAGCGCTAATTTCGCTTGTGTGCCATTGGCTAAGCTTATTACATGACTCATTCCTTTGCGCCTTACCACCCTTTCTTCTCGTACAAAACATAATGCGGCATTTCCTTTGACTCCTGCTTGGAAAATAATATTTCTTTAGCGGCTTGCCAATACACGTGTTGAGCAACTCCTTTCATTTATTTCTGCGTTTCCTTTTCTTCTCGCTCGGTGATAGTATTTTGTTTCCCCCAGATTTTCTACTGTTTCACGAAGGGTTTATGCTATTTTCAACGAAATTTCCACTAGCGGCTCTACATTTTTAGTCCCTCTATCTCACCTGTCTTGTGGCTCGTGCGCGGCTTCCCAAGCGCTTACTCAAATATTGTTAGCCTGCGCTCACTTTTCCCAATGGATGGCCAGTTTGATTCAGGCTCAGTATATTAAGGGGCTTTATATCAACCTTCGTCAAACAATCCAGTTTGTCACTGAGCCAGCTGGTGCCAGCAGTTTTGGGACCTTATTGCAACTATAAGCACTTTCCAACACATCTGATCCGTATATGGTGATGTAATCTGTAACCCTTCGGTTCTCCAGTGAGGTAGTCATGGCAGTATTGAACATGGAGGATTGGTTTGGGGGAGACACATTAGGGATAGGCTTTCAGAAGAACAGGGACTACACTGTCGTCTCATGTGCTGGCACACCTGACAAACCCTGCTGTAGATCACAATAGAAGACCAACACTGAAGGAAGCTGGTGGTAAGCCAAATGTCCAACTCAGATAAAGCATTAAAACAACTGAAAATTGTATAATGCAACAAATTTTTATTAACAATGTAAACACTTGCAAGATAAACGAACTGTTTAAAAATAGAAATATTGTGAAAATACATGTTTCAAATATTTTATATTTTCAATACCACCCAAATCTGGTTGACATTAAGTTATCAACAATTTTGCACTAAGTTTAGAAGTTAGTTTCTGAGGAACTTGAAATATTCCACCATACGATAGTTGTGTGCAGCTCTACTAGGATAAAAAATATTTTCAGTTCAATTCAATATGAGCATGAATATCTATGACTTTAGTCATAATTCTAAATTTTCCCGTATTGATTATGATATATTATAAAAATATCCACTTTACAATACAATTTTTGTAATCACTCGATGTCCTTATAAACTTTGATTCATGTTTCGGCTCATTTTGAGCCTTTTTCAGTCGATAGCACTATAATACAGGGTCTTTATTTTTGCTTGGCAAGGCGATTCCGCTCGACCGTAGCCGGCTGTCACAGGTTGGCGCGCGCGGTCTCCGGCCGTATTCCCACGCTCTTGCTGCGGTAGACGTGTGAGCACCGAGCTAATTGGGTGTTTTATAAAGCTACTGTGTACTGTATATCGTAATGTATAGTGTTTTATTATGATTGTGTATAGTGCTGTAATGCCTTATCTATATATATAAAGCTCAATGTCTGTCTGTCTGTCTGACTGTTATTTATACAAATCTACACCGTTTCACCGATCTAAACCAAAATTTGTACACTTACCCTTTGGAACCCTGCGGGTAACCCCGTCTACATTAAATTTCGGACAGACCACTCCATTCCCAGCATTTAGGCCCTTTGTGAAAAATCTACACCGTTTCACCGATCTGAACCAAAATGTGTATACTTACCCTTTGGAACCCTGCGGGTAACCCTGTCAACGTTAAATTTCGGACAGGCCACTCCATTCCCTGCATTTAGGCCCTTTGGCAAAAATCTACACCGTTTCACCCATCTGAACCATATTTTACATACTTATCCTTTGGAACCCGACGAGTAACATTGTCTGCTTGAAATTTCGGACAGACCACCCCCTACCTTGTATTTAGGCCCTTTGGCACAAATCTGCACCGTTTCACCGATCTGAACCAAATTTTACATACTTACCCTTTGGAACCCGAAGAGTAACACTGTCTGCTTAAAATTTCGGACAGACCACTCCATTCCCTGCATATAGACCTTTGGCAAAAATCTACACCGTTTCAGCGATCTGAACCAAATTGTGCATACTTACCCATTGGAACCCAACGAATAACACTCACTACTTGAAATTTCGGACATACCACTCCATTCCCTGCATTTAGGCCCTTTGGCACTGAACCCTTGCAGAAGAAGCGTAACAAGACTCAATTTCGGGATAATGTTTCGGTTCATGTTAGCCGTGCAGTTAAATTTGCTTCTCATAGTTTACAAGGATACATAGGGCAAGAAGCATAACTAAAGAAAGGAGGTACACCAGTATACTAATAAAAACAAGTTTAATAACCAAAAGAAAATATAAACAATTAATTAAAACAACACCTTGAATTTAAATCCCACAACTTCTAAGTGAGACCACAACTGCAAACCTAAGTTGTGTCTGCATCAAATCAAGTGGCGTTCACATATCCACAATTTACCATTTAATAAAAGAAATATCTCAGGAGAGATTGTCAAATAAACGACGCTTGAAACAGTACGTCTGCTTCAAATCTATACTTTGTGCGTGCGTGGCGATGTTTGACTAAATGAAGGAAATAAGTACGATTACGTGATTCGTTACCATATGGTTTCCCGTTGTGCCGTCTGGCCTGTCGCAAGATGTAGTTCGCAGTGGAAGTGGGTACCGATTAGCCTGGCGCTGGGCCCATTAAACCGGACTAAGGTTATGAAGGTATCAGAGGCGATGGATTGAACGTACATTCACTGCCATGTGAATGCAAGTTCTATTCGAATGCGCTTTTCATTATGGGCCTAGCTTGGCTTAGCCTAAAGAAATAAAGACTAATAAATAAGTTACACATACTCAACACGTAGGCAAAGAAGATGTAATGTATTGACCAAAGAGATAACATCAATGAATGACGAGGAAGCATTACATGCGATGAATGAGGTTAAGTGGACGTCAAACATGTGATGTTAGGTAAAATAACGGATGAAAGCACCGAAACGTAAATGTCATGATCGATAGGAGATAACGGTAAAGGGGGGGGGGGGGGGGGAACACATTTGGGAAAGTATACTCGTAAAGAGTAAAATTACATTGTGAAAAATAAAGATTAAAAGGGCTAGACAAAGAGTCGGGGAAAGTGAGTCTACCGTCAAAGGAGCGAACGGTAGCTCAAATAGCCCTGAAGGAGATGAGGGATTGCGAGGAGGACGGGGTATTAATAAAAGCGCGCGTAGATATGACGTTAAAGAATAAACACAAAAAGGGGCAAGTAACCGATATTAAAAATAATTACGAGAAAGGTATTGCAACACAAAATAAAAGATACCCATCAAAATAAGTTACGTCAGGACGGGATTAAGCCAAACTCATGGATTTGCATATGAAAACGCAATCCTAAGGTAAGAGGCAAACAAAAAGATAAGAGATATGGCATAGGTCTTACTGTTGAACACACGTTACTCAGTAAACCGGACCAAATACCTACACAAAACGATACGACGAAATGGGGACAAAGAATAACGGGAACGAAACAGATACTCCATGGACATACTAGAATAGGCGGAACGCCCTAGTATTCCATACAATGAGCAAAGACAAAAATACGTAACTTACCCTGATGGTATCAACATTAATCCGGCATCACGGAATTGCATTAAATGAGCTAAATTCGCACCTCAACGCGCACTTTTATAAAAAAAAAACACAAACGAACGGGGAAAAACGGATAGAAAAACAAGGCATCTCGAAAATGAGAGCGGGTGCATAAACAAAAAGGTCCTACCAGGATAGAAAAAACAGAAGACTGCCTGGAGAGTAACAAACGGTTGTCACAGGTGACGAAAAAGAAGATAAAAAGGTAAGAGGTGTCACTAATCACGATTCGGCATAGTAAGAAATCACTATAACGAACCTTTATCAGCAATTATAGAAATGTCCACTGATCTGCTCGGCTACCCTGGCCAGTAATAACCAAGAAGAAAAGAGAACAATTCCGATAATTGACACTCCGAAGAAAAGAGAAAAAAGGGAAGACTACAGGAGGAAAAGAAAAACGGTTCAGATTCCCACGCACACCCCCAACATTTTTGTTGCGTCCACCAAAATAGACGAACAAAAATTTTAATTAAACATAAGGAAGGGAGAAGGGATTAAAAAAGGGGACATCACGAAAATGTGATGGGAGGGAGCCTAGAAGTAGGGGAGGACTCAAAAGAATATACTTCAATGAAGATAAATATAAAAATCAAGGTACGAAAATTTCACAATAAGAACTTAAGTTAAACCAGATAAAACAAAATAGTTAAAATAAAATAAAAACCCTAGCTTCCTCGCCAAATATTATACAAAAGTTACAAAGATAGAGATTTACAATATATAATAAATATAAGTACACCAAAGCTGTCTTCCATAATCTCTCAAGGTAGGATGTCAGAGAGCAGATATGATCATTAACTAAAACAAGAAAGAACGATTAATAGAGAGCGATATTGTCTTATTCTAATAATGGGATAAAGCTGAGTGGCGACTACCACGATACTCAGACAAAGATTAATTAGGGACGAGGAAAAATGACTAGACGTCATCTATTTAAATATTATTCGAAGGAATAACCTGAAAAGAAGTAGATAATTAAAATTGATAGCAATGCCATCTTGCGCCAAAGCACGTAAACTTGAAGAAATAAGCTGAAAATCATGCCACAAGAGAAACGCACATTCAAGAGAAGAAGGTACTTGCTGCAGGCAGTCATTACTTACAAGTTCCACGGTACGCCCCTGCATTGCTCACAGAGTGGAGCTCACCAAGACCTAGTCAATTACCTGAAAAGTAATGGCATATCTTCCTGTATTGAACCTATCTTACTGATGGAAGGAAAATCAGTTGTCACCGAAGCGTAGTCTGCTGAAACAAATCTTCTTAGCCTCACGATAGGATTCGTCATCGCAAAGCTTCTCTAGTTTTCCAAGGGATTAGTAGCATTGCAGCGAGGGCAGATTGGTTTGATTACTCCGTGTAAACCACACCCAAAACAAAACTTCCCTTTTAGCGGTACTAAACAATCACGGTAGGTATGTGACCCTTTTAAGCAGTTCCAGCATCGAACCGGGGACGTGGAAGCATTCACATGAGGAGGGGCATTTACATCAAGGATATGGAAACGAGGGATACTACGTTGGACATGATTCACAGCATTAACGCGAACATTAGTTCTATGTGAATTAACAGAGGCGAAGTTATTGCCTCGATTGTTGCAGTGTCGTGTCGACCAAGGAGCAGGAGTAGTACACACATCAAAAAAAGTTTTGCATCACCTCGGTTCCAAGAGTTCCGGAACCTTTAAATACAAAGGGAATAGAGATCAACACAAACAACATTTCAGCTCGTTTTATTGCTCATGAGACCCACACATTGCATGTTGTACCATCATACAGCTAGACTTTCAGCATTTGTGGTCCAGATTGCAGTACACACCACTACCTCTAATACCCAGTAGCACGTCCTCTTGCATTGATGCATGCCTGTATTCGTCGTGGCATACTATCCACAAGTTCATCAAGACACTGTTGGTCCAAATTGTCCCACTCCTCAACGACAATTCGGCGTAAATCTCTCAGAGTGGTTGGTGGGTCAAGACGTCCATAAACAGCCCTTTTCAACATATCCCAGGCATGTTCGATAGGGTTCATGTCTGGCGAACATGCTGGCCACTGTAGTCGAGCGATGTCGTTATCTTGAAGGAACGCATTCACAAGATGTGCACGATGAGGTCGAGAATTGTCGTCCATGAAGACAAATGCCTCTCCAATATTCTGCCGATATGGGTGCACTATGGGTCGGAGGATGTCATTCAGGTATCGTAAAGCCGTTTCGGAGCCTTCCATGACCACCAGTGGCGTACGTCGGCCCCACATAATGCCACCCCAAAACATCAGGGAACCACCACCTTGCTGCACTCGCTGGACAGTGTGTCTAAGACGTTCAGCCTGACCAGGGTGCCTCCAAACACGTCTCCGACGATTGTCTGGTTGAAGGCATATGCGACACTCATCGGTGAAGAGAACGTGATGCCAATTCTGTGGGGTCCATTCAGCATGTTGTTGGGCCCATCTGTACCGCGCTGCATGGTGTCGGGGTTGCAAAGCTGGACCTCGCCATGGACGTCGGGAGTGAAGTTGCGCATCATGCAGCCTATTGCGCACAGTTTGAGTTGAAACACGACGTCCTATGGCTGAACGAAACGCATTATTCAACATGGTGGCATTGCTGTCAGGGTTCCTCCGAGCGGCAATCCGTAAGTAGCGGTCATCCACTACAGTAGTAGCCCTTGGGCGGCCTGAGCGAGGCCTGTCATCGACAGTTCCTGTATCTCTGTACCTCCTCCATGTCCGAACAACATCGCTTTGGTTCACTCTGAGACGCCTGGAAACTTCCCTTGTTGAGAGCCCTTCTTGACACAAAGTAACAATGCGGACGCGATCGAACTGCGGTATTGACCTTCTAGGCATGGTAGAACTACAGACAACATGAGCAGCGTACCTTCGTCCTGGTGGAATGACTGGAACTGATCGGCTGTCGTACCCCCTCCGTCTAATAGGCCCTGCTCATGCATGGTTGTTTACATCTTTGAGCAGTTTTAGTGACATCTATGAACAGTCAAAGGGACTGTATCTTTGATACAATATACACAGTCAACGTCTATATGCCGGAGATCTGGGAACCGAGGTGATGCAAAACTTTTTTTGATGTGTGTATTATTGCCACGTTGCCCACATGCCGGCATATCGATCTTATTACTACGTTCATTCATTTTGAACGCTAATTCAGGAAACATACATTCAGAAGGCTCTGGAGGTGGGATATATCGATTACACAGTCGGGCAGTTGCTTCAAATTCACGCCCTTGAATAAGAATATCTTCAGTATCTAATACTGAAGACCGGCGAATAAACTGTTTATAGGAGGGATGTAAATTACAATAAACAGTATTAATAGTTTCACTAGAAGGCAGTGGAACTGAAAGACGAGATATTAGGATACGTATCGCTGTGACATAATCATCAATATTCTCCCCGAGAGCTTGGGTACGGGAGAAAATCTCATGCTTTAACGCATGCTCAAAGTCAGATGGCGTGAATCTCCTTTTCAAAGCATTCACGAAACTAACCCATGAACTGAAGGGATACTGGACTAGACGGTACCATTTTAAAGCGTTCCCACATAATAGCATAGGGAGGCATTGAACAACACTGTCAGGAACCAAACCATAGCATGCACACAATTCTTCAATACGTGTAGTAAATTCAACTACCGAGGAAGTGGCTTCCTCCCCCGAATATCGGACATTCCATTTGTTCACGATGTTACCAACATTTCCACTATGGAAGTTTGAGTTATGTGCTGCCGGAATAGGCAATGTAGAAACTAGGGGGTCGAATTCCAACCAATCAAGTTTCGTCGAAGTATTGGTGTTGGCTAAATGCAACGCATCACTATTAGTAGGCGACTCGATTTCACACTTGATGTCGTTATTCATATTTGTCATTACACTCGCAGAAAAGGCACGATAATATAATTGATACAGGCCTTACCTTTAACAACGAAGCCCAAATGCGTTTGGTACGGCAAGAAATTATCACCAGGATGATCATTTTTACAAACTCCTTACCAAATCCACAACAGTTTGTTTTTCTTTTATTCACAACAATTTCCAGCCATCTTTTTTGTCTCGACACATGAAAAAAAAACCGATAAGTACCATATTGCCAACTTACACATACGGTTGGACGTATTTGTGGGCTAAGCGGTCCTCTTATGTCATTTTGGGGAATGAAACTAGGTGTAGTTACATGTAGAGCGATACATTCGAATAGCGACCAAGCTCTGCCTACCATTTGTGCCGTCTGGCCTGTCGCAAGATGTAGTTCGCAGTGGAAGTGGGTACCGATTAGCCTGGCGCTGGGCCCATTAAACCGGACTAAGGTTATGAAGGTATCAGAGGCGATGGATTGAACGTACATTCACTGCCATGTGAATGCAAGTTCTATTCGAATGCGCTTTTCATTATGGGCCTATCTTAGCTTAGCCTAAGGAAATAAAGACTAATAAATAAGGTACACATACTCAACACGTAGGCAAAGAAGAGGTAATGTATTGACCAAAGAGATAACATCAATGAATGACGAGGAAGCATTACATGCTATGAATGAGGTTAAGTGGGCGTCAAACATGTGATGTTAGGTAAAATAACGGGTGAAAACACCGAAACGTAAATGTCATGATCGATAGGAGATAACGGTAAAAGGGGGGAACACATTTGGGAAAGTATACTCGTAAAGAGTAAAATTACATTGTGAAAAATAAAGATTAAAAGGGCTAGACAAAGAGTCGGGGAAAGTGAGTCTACCGTCAAAGGAGCGAACGGTAGCTCACATAGCCCTGAAGGAGATGAGGGATTGCGAGGAGGACGGGGTATTAATAAAAGCGCGCGTAGATATGACGTTAAAGAATAAACACAAAAAGGGGCAAGTAACCGATATTAAAAATAATTACGAGAAAGGTATTGTAACACAAAATAAAAGATACCCATCAAAATAAGTTACGTCAGGAAGGGATTAAGCCAAACTCATGGATTTGCATATGAAAACGCAATCCTAAGGTAAGAGGCAAACAAAAAGATAAGAGATATGGCATAGGTCTTACTGTTGAACACACGTTACTCAGTAAACCGGACCAAATACCTACACAAAAAGATACGACGAAATGGGGACAAAGAATAACGGGAACGAAACAGATACTCCATGGACATACTAGAATAGGCGGAACGCCCTAGTATTCCATACAATGAGCAAAGACAAAAATACGTAACTTACCCTGATGGTATCAACATTAATCCGGCATCACGGAATTGAATTAAATGAGCTAAATTCGCACCTCAACGCGCACTTTTATAAAAAAAACACAAACGAACGGGAAAAAACGGATAGAAAAACAAGGCATCTCGAAAATGAGAGCGGGTGCATAAACAAAAAGGTCCTACCAGGATAGAAAAAACAGAAGACTGCCTGGAGAGTAACAAACGGTTGTCACAGGTGACGAAAAAGAAGATAAAAAGGTAAGAGGTGTCACTAATCACGATTCGGCATAGTAAGAAATCACTATAACGAACCTTGATCAGCAATTATAGAAATGTCCACTGATCTGCTCGGCTACCCTGGCCAGTAATAACCAAGAAGAAAAGAGAACAATTCCGATAATTGACACTCCGAAGAAAAGAGAAAAAAGGGAAGACTACAGGAGGAAAAGAAAAACGGTTCAGATTCCCACGCACACCCCCAAAATTTTTGTTGCGTCCACCAAAATAGACGAACAAAAATTTTAATTAAACATAAGGAAGGGAGAAGGGATTAAAAAAGGGGACATCACGAAAATGTGATGGGAGGGAGCCTAGAAGTAGGGGAACACGGGGAGGACTCAAAAGAATATACTTCAATGAAGATAAATATAAAAATCAAGGTACGAAAATTTCACAATAAGAACTTAAGTTAAACCAGATAAAACAAAATAGTTAAAATAAAATAAAAACCCTAGCTTCCTCGCCAAATATTATACAAAAGTTACAAAGATAGAGATTTACAATATATAATAAATATAAGTACACCAAAGCTGTCTTCCATAATCTCTCAAGGTAGGATGTCAGAGAGCAGATATGATCATTAACTAAAACAAGAAAGAACGATTAATAGAGAGCGATATTGTCTTATTCTAATAATGGGATAAAGCTGAGTGGCGACTACCACGATACTCAGACAAAGATTAATTAGGGACGAGGAAAAATGACTAGACGTCATCTATTTAAATATTATTCGAAGGAATAACCTGAAAAGAAGTAGATAATTAAAATTGATAGCAATGCCATCTTGCGCCAAAGCACGTAAACTTGAAGAAATAAGCTGAAAATCATGCCACAAGAGAAATGCACATTCAAGAGAAGAAGGTACTTGCTGCAGGCAGTCATTACTTACAAGTTCCACGGTACGCCCCTGCATTGCTCACAGAGTGGAGCTCACCAAGACCTAGTCAATTACCTGAAAAGTAATGGCATATCTTCCTGTATTGAACCTATCTTACTGATGGAAGGAAAATCAGTTGTCACCGAAGCGTAGTCTGCTGAAACAAATCTTCTTAGCCTCACGATAGGATTCGTCATCGCAAAGCTTCTCTAGTTTTCCAAGGGATTAGTAGCATTGCAGCGAGGGCAGATTGGTTTGATTACTCCGTGTAAACCACACCCAAAACAAAACTTCCCTTTTAGCGGTACTAAACAATCACGGTAGGTATGTGACCCTTTTAAGCAGTTCCAGCATCGAACCGGGGACGTGGAAGCATTCACATGAGGAGGGGCATTTACATCAAGGATATGGAAACGAGGGATACTACGTTGGACATGATTCACAGCATTAACGCGAACATTAGTTCTATGTGAATTAACAGAGGCGAAGGTATTGCCTCGATTGATGCAGTGTCGTGTCGACCAAGGAGCAGGAGTAGTATTATTGCCACGTTGCCCACATGCCGGCATATCGATCTTATTACTACGTTCATTCATTTTGAACGCTAATTCAGGAAACATACATTCTGAAGGCTCTGGAGGTGGGATATATCGATTACACAGTCGGGCAGTTGCTTCAAATTCACGCCCTTGAATAAGAATATCTTCAGTATCTAATACTGAAGACCGGCGAATAAACTGTTTATAGGAGGGATGTAAATTACAATAAACAGTATTAATAGTTTCACTAGAAGGCAGTGGAACTGAAAGACGAGATATTAGGATACGTATCGCTGTGACATAATCATCAATATTCTCCCCGAGAGCTTGGGTACGGGAGAAAATCTCATGCTTTAACGCATGCTCAAAGTCAGATGGCGTGAATCTCCTTTTCAAAGCATTCACGATACTAACCCATGAACTGAAGGGATACTGGACTAGACGGTACCATTTTAAAGCGTTCCCACATAATAGCATAGGGAGGCATTGAACAACACTGTCAGGAACCAAACCATAGCATGCACACAATTCTTTAATACGTGTAGTAAATTCAACTACCGAGGAAGTGGCTTCCTCCCCCGAATATCGGACATTCCATTTGTTCACGATGTTACCAACATTTCCACTATGGAAGTTTGAGTTATGTGCTGCCGGAATAGGCAATGTAGAAACTAGGGGGTCGAATTCCAACCAATCAAGTTTCGTCGAAGTATTGGTGTTGGCTAAATGCAACGCATCACTATTAGTAGGCGACTCGATTTCACACTTGATGTCGTTATTCATATTTGTCATTACACTCGCAGAAAAGGCACGATAATATAATTGATACAGGCCTTACCTTTAACAACGAAGCCCAAATGCGTTTGGTACGGCAAGAAATTATCACCAGGATGATCATTTTTACAAACTCCTTACCAAATCCACAACAGTTTGTTTTTCTTTTATTCACAACAATTTCCAGCCATCTTTTTTGTCTCGACACATGAAAAAAAAACGATAAGTACCATATTGCCAACTTACACATACGGTTGGACGTATTTGTGGGCTAAGCGGTCCTCTTATGTCATTTTGGGGAATGAAACTAGGTGTAGTTACATGTAGAGCGATACATTCGAATAGCGACCAAGCTCTGCCTACCATTTGTGCCGTCTGGCCTGTCGCAAGATGTAGTTCGCAGTAGAAGTGGGTACCGATTAGCCTGGCGCTGGGCCCATTAAACCGGACTAAGGTTATGAAGGTATCAGAGGCGATGGATTGAACGTACATTCACTGCCATGTGAATGCAAGTTCTATTCGAATGCGCTTTTCATTATGGGCCTAGCTTAGCTTAGCCTAAGGAAATAAAGACTAATAAATAAGGTACACATACTCAACACGTAGGCAAAGAAGAGGTAATGTATTGACCAAAGAGATAACATCAATGAATGACGAGGAAGCATTACATGCTATGAATGAGGTTAAGTGGGCGTCAAACATGTGATGTTAGGTAAAATAACGGGTGAAAACACCGAAACGTAAATGTCATGATCGATAGGAGATAACGGTAAAAGGGGGGAACACATTTGGGAAAGTATACTCGTAAAGAGTAAAATTACATTGTGAAAAATAAAGATTAAAAGGGCTAGACAAAGAGTCGGGGAAAGTGAGTCTACCGTCAAAGGAGCGAACGGTAGCTCACATAGCCCTGAAGGAGATGAGGGAGTGCGAGGAGGACGGAGTATTAATAAAAGCGCGCGTAGATATGACGTTAAAGAATAAACACAAAAAGGGGCAAGTAACCGATATTAAAAATAATTACGAGAGAGGTATTGCAACACAAAATAAAAGATACCCATCAAAATAAGTTACGTCAGGAAGGGATTAAGCCAAACTCATGGATTTGCATATGAAAACGCAATCCTAAGATAAGAGGCAAACAAAAAGATAAGAGATATGGCATAGGTCTTACTGTTGAACACACGTTACTCAGTAAACCGGACCAAGTACCTACACAAAAAGACACGACGAAATGGGGACAAAGAATAACGGGAACGAAACAGATACTCCATGGACATACTAGAATAGGCGGAACGCCCTAGTATTCCATACAATGAGCAAAGACAAAAATACGTAACTTACCCTGATGGTATCAACATTAATCCGGCATCACGAAATTGCATTAAATGAGCTAAATTCGCACCTCAACGCGCACTTTTATAAAAAAAAACACAAACGAACGGGAAAAAACGGATAGAAAAACAAGGCATCTCGAAAATGAGAGCGGGTGCATAAACAAATAGGTCCTACCAGGATAGAAAAAACAGAAGATGCCTGGAGAGTAACAAACGGTTGTCACAGGTGACGAAAAAGAAGATAAAAAGGTAAGAGGTGTCACTAATCACGATTTGGCATAGTAAGAAATCACTATGACGAACCTTGATCAGCAATTATAGAAATGTCCACTGATCTGCTCGGCTACCCTGGCCAGCAATAACCAAGAAGAAAAGAGAACAATTCCGATAATTGACACTCCGAAGAAAAGAGAAAAAAGGGAAGACTACAGGAGGAAAAGAAAAACGGTTCACCGTCAAGAAACGAATCCGCAATTTTGCGTAAATTAGATTAGCTCAGGGAACACATAACAAAGCACTTAAGAAATATCTGACACCCGCTACCCTTATCTAATACAAAATAGATCTCCGAACGAGATCTTGAAAACGTGCCAGAAACACGGATAATGCGCAAAACGGGTCTTGACAAATCAACACAAGCGTACGTGACTACAACAAAATACACAGGGGCAAGACCGACCGTCATTCTTATATTAACAGTGAGAACAACAATCCAAAATGGGTTATAATCAAATACAGAAAACCAGCACTATGCTCAGTGGCATTTAATTACAACAACACAAATATTTCATCTCAACTTAATGCTAGAAGTTATGGTCTGAGTATGGCGAACTCCCCTTTAAGTCACAATTTATAACATACAGGCTCATCTCACTTTAAGAATCGAGGTCACGGACCACCGGCCTCAAACCTAATTAGTGTTATCTTAAATCTGTCCGTCCCATCGAAGTCACATTTCATTAACCCAGTGCGTTTCATAACAAGATCGGAAGCTCGCTCACAGCGGCCCACGATCATGGAAATACCTCGTATCTCCTGAAAAAACATGTGTGTGAAGAAATACCATATTTGTCCCAATAATTCTCTCAGGAATTATAAGACACGACGATCCGGCCAGCAGCCTCCATGGAGTACCATACTGCCGATAATTATATATTGCTGCAGACAGGAATGATGGTCAGATTACCACGATGTTCCCCGCGCATGTAGACACACATCATCACACATAACAACATAACGCACACCTGGGTAATGACTTCACCTCACATCTCACCACCCGAAATACGCACAGATTTAAGATGCCACGGAAAGATCTCAACCGCTTTCCCAAAAATCAATAAAATCAATACTTCATTAGTTTTAGAGCTTACTAAGAGAACTATGGTTCCCTGAAAAATATAAAATTGCACTAGGCAAATCACAAATAAAACGCCTGTTTATCAAAACACAAGGTCAAATGTTACCCCCCAAATTCTAGTTTTATCGTTACTTTTATTCTACTACAGCACCATTTATCGCTCAAACCATAAGTTCTGCTCAAGCAATTTGAACATAGCAATCTGTACTCGCATTGTACAATTACAAGTTACATTACAATCATCTAAATTAGAGAAATAAAATATAGTCACGCACGACATTACACTCGAGTGTCGGTACACTGAATTTAAAAAAAAACTACATTAAAAATACAAGAAAATTATTTACAATTCCCAAACTAATCTAATTACGACTAAAATTGAACAATCAATATTTTGTACTTATTCCTTCGCCAAACACCTCAGCTCACATCGCCACCCGTGACCCAGCAGTTATTGAGCCGGACGTCGACATCGTCGCTGGTGTGTCCCTGGTCATTCTTCCGACTATTGGCCTCGTTCCAGACATTTTGATGATTTTCTTAGGATGGAAAATGTTCAGTTATTACACAGTTCTAAATTGACTACTAAAATTGCTAAATGAGTTGCTAGATCCACTTAAAGTCCTAAGCAATTTGTTCGATGAAACTTTCCCTAAATATGTTTTTAAGCCTGGTAGTTTCTACAATTCACACGCAAATTATACATGGCAAAAATGGTTAAAGTTTAAATGACTTTCTGCCGAATACTTAATATTTGAAAACTCGTCAGAGTTTCGAATTTATACTATTTATCACTCGTCTCCCCAGAGACCTCAAACTATGATAAGTGTCCCACGACACATCAAAATAAAGTACACAAGTGTCACCTCGGACACTTCAAATAAAAGTCTATACACAAGTGTCCCCTCCACACATCTAAATAAAGTACACAAGTGTCACCCCCGACACATCGAAATAAAGTACACAAGTGTCACCCCCGACACATCGAAATAAGGTACACAAGTGTCACCCCCGACACATCGAAATAAAGTCAGTTCAACCATCAGCTCGGCGACATTTATACAGAACACGGCAAATTATCGGTGGAGGGGACGAAATTTACAAATAATTCGGAGTTTTTGAGCTACAGACTTGCGAATAATTTCATTGGACTTCTCTCATTGCACAGGTTAAGAATTTGATCGGCGGACTCACAAACGATCATGGGTTTCATTAATATCCATTTTGCGCCAAATCAAAGGTACGCCAGTTTTCGCGGACCTACAAGGCGTGCCCTGTTTCATTCGTCGATTCAAATTCATCTCGTCAAGTGTGACCTAGAAACTCCTCCCACTTTTATGACGTGCAAGTATCTTCTTCCTTGTCAGATTCTGTCCCCCCCCCCCCCCTTCTCTCGCTGGCGTAACTCGGTAGCAACCGTCTCAAGACTTGCCAACTGAAGCCACGCTATTTGAACGTTGACCTCTTCAGTTCCACGAATTCTGACACATATTTCCTTGTCTCACTAGCTTGGGTTAAATATATCTGCCTCGTCTTCTTACTTCAATAGTTGCAACATATTTCCTCAACTCGTATCCACTGCTGCTAGTATGAATGCCCTCTTTCAAATAAATGAAATAAAAATATGAATCATTATTATATCAGATGATATCACAAGGGATCAGCACAAATCTGCACCGTTTCACCGATCTGAACCAAATTTTACATACTTACCCTTTGGAACCCGAAGAGTAACACTGTCTGCTTGACATTTCGGACAGACCACTCCATTCCCTGCATTTAGGCCCTTTGACAAAAATCTACGCCGTTTCAGCGATCTGAACCAAATTGTGCATACTTACCCATTGGAACCCAACGAATAACACTCACTACTTGAAATTTCGTACAGACCACTCCATTCCCTGCATTTAGGCCCTTTGGCACAAATCTACACAGTTTCACCGATCTGAACAAAAATTTGTATACCTATACCTTGGAACCCTGCGGGTTACACTGTCCACTTTAAATTTCGTACAGACCACTCTATTCCCTGCATTTAGGCCCTTTGGCACAAATCTACACCGTTTCACCGATCTGTAGCAAATTTTGTATACTTACCCCTTGGAACCCAACGAGTACTTCGGTGAAACTGTGCGGGACCAGAAAATCACGTTTTAAGGCCCTTGAACCAATCATGTCAGAAGTTAAGCAACACCACACTCTTCCCTGCCTGTGATTTTTAAAATATGTTTTTCTATTAGTTTCTAAGTTTGATGAACCAGTTCAGTAGTAGGAGTCATCTCACCACATTAAGTCTTGCTCAATAGTGGTAGTGTATGTATGTCCCCTATGCGTTCATATACCATTCATCCGATTGCGAATAAACTTGGGTGAGTTGTTGTGTGGATTGCAGGGAAGGTTTCTAGCAACAAATAATTTATGTAACACAAAAGGGTGAGAGGCTTAACAAGAAGTTTTAAATACCACAATAACCCAATAGCACAATGCCAGTTGTGATGATGATGATGATGATTATAATTGTTGTTTTAAGGGGCCTAACATCGAGGTTAGCGACCCCTTATTGTTTGGCGGATCGTGAAATTGAAACTACAAGTAGAAACTTACTACAAAACTTAACGGGCTAGAAGATTAGAAGATCAGGACAAAAGAAAGTTATAAGGGAAATAAAAGACAGGAGGAAAGGAAATGCCCTCAACCCTGGATAAATGAGAATTGAGGGACTTGGAAGGAAGGAGAGCCACGAAGGGCAGGTAGGAAGGGGAAAGAGGAGATGGTCCGCCCCAAAGGCAATGGAAAAAAGGGGTAGAACCGGACCCAGCTCAGGAATCCCTCGGGGTTGCCAGCTCCCGAACTCACCAGCCATGAGCCCTTGAGGGTGTAGCACTATCTAGGGTGCACCAGAAGTGGTGGGGCTACACACACCCTGCCTCCTTGAGAGCCTTGAACAGAACACGGGAGATATTATGAAAAGAAAAAGAAAGCTAACCCCTCGAAGAATGACGGTATCAGGAAAGATGAGACAAGGGCCAATAAAGGCGGGAAAGTGAAAGGCTCCCTAGGCCTCGGATACCCTAATACCGTCGGGGTCGGAAGAGAACAAGAGTTGACCAAGGGAGGCCGACAGGAAAGAGAACTGAAAGGAGACCGGCACCTGTAGGTAGAAGCAATGTCGGACTCCGCTGGGGTCCCGTGGTCACAAACCCACGTCCCACAAGTTGTGAGACCCGGCTGGGGGGGGGGCAGTTGTGAGAATAGCTTGCTGATTCATCGCGAGGTGACATGAGAAGACTGTCCAGAGCCCGCCGTCTTATCTGGTATTGCTGACTATGCTGATATTCATACAGAGCCGTTGCTCAAACCACTGTGGTGTTACGAAAGAGTGAGTGATTCACCGGTACGATCCTCTTTGGTCCGTGCAGTTGGGCCCCGAGCAGTACGTCATAAGCTCTTTCACTATAGTGCGTCTCTACCTTAAAAGACAGTATGGAATTAAATGTAGTGTTTGCCTCTCACTCGCAATCCTATGTCTTGCAATTAGCTTCGTCCTTTTCTACCCCGGCGATGTTGCCGTTTCCCAACGATTGAAACTGGCAAATCTAAGAAAATGTTTCCGTAGTCTTACAGAGAATTTTTCTGAATTTTTCTAAGGCAAAGCAAGAAAAGACGACACTATTGGTCTCTACTTTTCTAACAGCTAATGAGATATAGTCCCTAGGCCAGGCTGTTCCAAATCCGCGAGTTTGAGTATGCGCACACGCGAGTACTCAGCAGTGTTGCTCAGAGCATGGTTGGAGAGGAACTGGGGGTGATAGCCAATACATCACTGCGTGAAGGTCATAACACAAGTCCTTGCGCTTCCTGCTAATCTTGATGTATCCACCGTGCAGTGACGGCAGCCCCCACAGCAGAGCTGTATTGCATGTTGCAGGTTTACTCACGCAAGGCGGCGAGTACTCCACTGCTCCCTGGCGAGTAACTCGGCTGGAACAGTCTGCCCTAGGCAGTGTTTGCTGTTTCACATACTCCTCATTCTATTCATATTTTTCAATTCGTTTGTAAATTACATGTGTCAGTACTGTAGTTAATAAATAGCCGTTTCCCTATTCATTATTATCATTATCATTACGGGAAAATGACCTGAATCTTATGTCCATTATACTGTACTGCTTATCACCCCCACTACCATCAACACAAAAAGTTATGTTTTTAAAATATGTTTTTCTTTTAGTTTAAGTATCATGTGC
Source organism: Meconema thalassinum (assembly GCA_946902985.2). NCBI lineage: Eukaryota > Metazoa > Arthropoda > Insecta > Orthoptera > Tettigoniidae > Meconema > Meconema thalassinum. The sequence goes on from OX336389.2 coordinate 517,493,627, forward strand.
CAGTTCTGTAGTAGTATTCATTATCATCCATAAAACGAGTAAATCTACCGGGCGAAGCCGGGCACTACTGCTAGTGTGAATATTCGTTACGTGAACTAATATCTGCACAATACGTAGCCTACACAAAGTGCAGGAAATCGTGCACTAGAACAAGACAAAAGTTTCGAGTGAAATTTCCAGGGAGACCCATTCCTATAAATCGGACAATAAAACAACTTGCTAAGAGATTCAAACGTACAGGTTCCGTAAACAATAAAAATTGAGGTCATTATTTCATTACTGAAGCTAAATTAACCGGAGTAACCGGAAACTTCATAAGGAGATGCCAATTATGTTTGGCAGCCGATGGGGAATATTTTCAGCATCTACCGTAAATATGGTGAGTAAAAATGCATGATACTGATTTTAAGTACCGTATTCTGCTGTACATATGCGGGCGCGATCGCTGGTAACTGAGACGTCACTGGCGGAGCGCGTGAGCGAGAATTTCCTTGCCAAGCAAATATAAAGACCCTGTGTATCAATATGAGCAACCTTTAAGACCTATGGAGATGTTTTGAGACTCCTGGCTCTGTCAAGAAATGTAATTCTCTTCTGTGGACAGTGTTTATCCATTTCTACTCCAGGCATACAGGTATCTTAATCCGACAGCGTGAAGTGACGTTTGATGCACGTCATGAAGTGGCCGTCTGCTGGTGTGGAGTGAAGTGGGTGATATGCATGGACCAGTGTCTGCTTTGTTCTTCTGTCTAGTGGCCAGTTCTTGAACTATTACAAATCTAGCAAGATAAATTATTCGATCTTTCATTTGATGTGTTTTATGTATCGAGTGTGTATGATTGTATCCGAAAGAGTGAGATAGTTTTGTTGTTGACATGGCTTCCAAAACTATATTTTATTGCAGATTCGGAAATTAGCCTTGCGTTGTTTTAACAGATGGAAAGTTTTGTTTTGTTGAACAAGGACGTTCACTTTAGACCATCCTTTGTATAAAAATTTAGAAAAACTGAAATTACCTGATTTAATAGTCAGGAGGATATCAGGAGAGGATTGAGTATTAGATGTTCACTGCTCCGCTGTCATAGATCCACCATCCCGCCCAGATAGCGACACGACTTATATAGTTGAAATCGAAGTTCTCACCTCCAGCTTTCTCACTGAGTCAGTAATGCCAACCCCACGCGTTTGGTACTATTTCGCACGTGATGTATGAATTCACTATACTCAGTGGAAAGTGAACTCAATTACAGTGTTAAATAATACATCAATTCAATTTGGAAAAAGTCAGACACTATAAAATGGGTTAATTTCATTTGCTCCTTTCTGGAATTAGTTGTACAAAATTAGGCTCACTGAGTGTGGATGATCCCTGTATATCTCCGACACACAAATTGTGAGCTGTAATAGGTGTGTCATTAAAAGGGCTCGGATTTATAGGTGCTAAATATCTGCAAAATATTTATTTTTTATGTATTAAAAATACCTGAAATATGTGACAATAAATATTTAATTATAAGTTAGTTTATTAATGTGAATATAAGCAATATGCAGTAATCACGAATGCAATTTATTCCCTGTCTCACTGACTGCTGAAGCATTACAATACACAACGAGATACATCTTCAGCTTTTCCATCACAAATGACGACGATTATTGTGAAAAAAAAAGTTCTGAAGGCGCGAAACTGCGGCAATATGTTTCTTGCCCTTGAGGTGTTGTGTAACTTGAGATCCCTGTTCAGCCTTGATTGCTTTCCCACATGGTTGGCAGAACAGAACGCCCCCATCAGAAGTAAAATTATATTTAAATTCTGCAACAGACTATAACTTGTAGTTGTTTTTACTTTAGGCATCGTAGAACTGCCTTACACTTCACAGTGCCAGAAATGAACTGCATGTGAGTGACACTGGTTCCAGGTACCTGGCGAGGGGGAGGCCTAGCACGTGGTGCAATATGGCTATGGACAAGGAAATCCCCGGCTTCCACAGTGAGTGGCACGGGGTGACAAGTTAAGAATAACACAGTTGCAAGCTGACATATGATCTGCATGAAGATAGATAGCTCACAGGTTCTTCCCCGTTGAAGTAACACAGAACAAATATGCAATAAACTGAAAGATCTAGCATACTGATTTTAAAAATGTAAATATTATGTATTTTTATGTGCTAATAAGTGAAATGCAGGAATTTATGTATTTATAGAAAAATGCTTACCGACAGTAGTGGCTACGCTGGCTAAAGCGCAGCATTAGGTCATGGGGCCAAACTCTATGCTGACTCGGTAGACGCGTGGGTTCGAGCCCCACCGTCGGCCGTCCTTGAAAGGGTTTTCCGTGGTTTCCCCATTTTCAACACCAGGCAAATGCTGGGACGGTACCTTCCGACAGGCCACGGCCGCTTCCTTCCACATCCTTGCCCAGTTTCATTCACCATCATTCGTTTCATCTCTCATTAACTCCTCTCATGAGGTTGGCGTCAGGAAGGGCATCCGGCCGTAAAAACCATCGGCACAATGACTTCCATCGCATCTCATCCCCGACCCCGTTGGAAAACGGGAATAATAAGGGGTAGACAAAGAAAGAAGAAGAAAAATGCTTAAAATATGTATTTTCATAACAAAATATGTATTTACCTACAAATCCGAGCCCTAGTCATTAGTAGAGCGGGCCGATAACCTAGATGTTAGGCCCCTTAAAACAACAATTATCATCATCATCATTAGTAGAGCAGAAGCTGGTGAATGGCTTCAATGTACCATGTACCCTTTTTCCTGGTGCAGTCATTACATGTCATATAATCACTTGGTGTTGTGTATATCAATCCATTTTTCAATTTGACCGTTCATAATTGATCAAATAACGTCAAAAAGGACTGTGGTTCCAGGTGATTGCCAATTTAACTAGGATGGCAATGCAGTGACAATGTGGCAGCAATATCTGGAGAGACAACTTGTGGAAGATAGCTGTGCTACTGCCAACCATGAGTATTTACACCTTTCTACAGTATTGCTTTCTGCTTGGTGAAACCCATTGATAATGCGAACATCCAATGGAGCAATTATCATTCCACTACTGGAACAAATGGTATCAATGCAGATTATCCAGAATTGTCTGTACAAAATCATCTCAGGGCTAGGCAACCTTGGCAAGGTCCCATACTCACGGCATATCACTGTCGAGCCCAGTATGCATGGGCCAGGGAACAATTGTGATGAGACCCGCGCCTGTCTTAATTTTGATAAGATGACAACAGGAGACGTGTATGGAAGGGGTCTGGCGATATTTTACTTTTTTCATTATGCCATACCTCGCATATTCAGCCATGTTGGATCTTTGACCTTTTGGTCCAGAATCATCCATGACCACACACCCGTTGTGTATACTGGAATGACATTCTGTTGCAGGTGGTTCAACATTTCCATGATATAGTTAATGCTGGACTGCATTATGCAGCCACTGTCAGTACATCCAAGATGTTGGCATGTCACAGATGACATGTTTCCTGATATGAACTCCTTTGAGCATCAGGGCCATCAGACAATACGCACCTCTGCCCGTAATGCTTTTAGATCTGTGCAGAGTTGTGGGACAAAGAATGTCCCGATAAATTATATGTCTAAGAGGGTACAACTCTTTAAGGGGGTATGGTATGGTACAGTACTGATTTTATGCAGAAGTGTTATCTACCGTGAACAAACATTTTCTTCCTTACTTCATTGCTAATAATAGGTTTCCATCATTGTAATACAGATGTGGTGTACTTTTCATTGGTGTTTCCTGATTCCTACTCAATTCATTTTTTTTCTTTGTGTGTGTATACATAAGGTGCGTTCAAAAAGTAACGAGCTGGAGGCTGGAATGCGCAAACCGGTGATGACATCGGCTAATCGTGGCATGTGTAACGAGGTGTGGTTCCGACCAGAGCGTGGAAGGTCACAGCCCATCGCTAGAGGGCACGCGTGCAGGTCACGTGACGATACAAAGCGAGCAGCAGCATGCATCAATCATCCAACGCTGCCAGTCGCATTGCAAACAGTGACATGGAGGCGTCAACCGAAGAGCAAAGAGGTGTTGTTCGGTTTCTGACAGCGGAAGGAGTAGGGGGAACGGACATTCATCGCCGAATGTCACAAGTGTACAGCGAACAGTGCATGTCCCTTGCAAGGGTCAAGGCGTGGCACAAGCGCTTCAGGGAAGGACGGGTGTCATTATCCAAAGATGCCCGGTCTGGGGCACCCCCCTGCATTACCGATGACAACGTCCAGCTGGTTGATGCACTCATTACCCAGGACCGCTGACAGTGAACGCCATAGCCGCCCTGGTCGTTCCATGACAATGCACGACTTCATTCGGCCAACACAGTCGCGGCACTCTGCAGAAATTCAAATGGGAGGTTCTCGGCCACCCTCCATACAGTCCAGACCTCTCTCCCTGTGATTACGCCATGTTTGGTCCCCTGAAAAGGGCTCTGCGGGGCCAACGATTCACCTCGGACGCCGACGTCCAGCTCTACGTGCGGAACTGGTTCACATCGCAGCCCAGGAAATTTTATGAGACAGCCATTCACCGCCTCGTGTCACAGTGGGACAAGTGCCTCAACAGCCAAGGCCAATACTTCTAACATACAGGTATGGGTTTCTGTAATTATGCCTCTGGCTCGTTAATTTTTGAACGCACCTTATATATTAAGTGTGGTAAATATCATTACTTCCATAGCCTAGGATATTTATATTAGTATGGTGCACTATGAACTGTATGTGCTTTGTTGATTCTGTTTAGGCATAGAGCATGCTGGATTCTCTTCTCCAGCAGTATCCCAGAATCATTTGAAGAACTTTTATGAGAGATTATGTCAGGAAAATGATAAGCCAATTCTCAACTTTAACCTACACCACTATCTCCACCCAACGCTAGAGGTATGTTGGAGTCAGGTCAACACTCAGAGTTTTTTGTCCTTTTTGCTAATGCCAATGGTACTGTGATTGTAATGTTTCTGTGATAATAGTGAAGTTTCTCAAACTCTCATTGGGACCTAGAGACCACGATTTATGGTGTTTACGAGGGATTTCCTTGATACCCAATACTAGGGGACGGAGGGAGACTTGAGACACCAGTCATATTTCCTCTACATGTTGTATGGTGGCAACACTTATGCATGACAGTTGTAGCAATTTGCCACCAGAGTATGCTGGCGGAGTTTCATGGTGATTTCTGTTGAAGAGGGGAAATTAGAGTGATAAATGTATTTTGAGGCATGAGAAGTATTTTTTTGTGATGTGAAATATTTTGATTTTTGGTTCAAGTGAAAATATTCTCAGCAGCTGTTATAATTTCATCAGAGAACTTAAGAGGTAAGCTGTAATTATACAAACAATGAACTCTTTAGCTATTAAGGTTATGTTCATTCGCACGAATTTACATATACACATGGTGCTGGGAGCCTTGAGACAGAAGGTGTAAGGGTGCCTTGAGACACTGTCTCAAGCCTCCCAGTCACACACAGTCGGAACTGAATATAACGTTTAGCACTGTAAATGGTACTTACAGATAGTCCTTTGCCAGTTTATCTATTCATTGACCTATTATCCTTGGTTTACACTTGCTGTACTTCTTTTCAGTATGCCATTCTTTTGGAAAAGCAAATCCGGGAAGAGAAGGACCAGTATTTCACCCGATAGACTTCAAAGTGCAGTTAAAGCGGTAATCGAAGGTGGAGCCTTACGTGAATCAGCAAGAAGTTTCTCCATAGATAAACAGACTCTGAGCCGTTATGTTAAGAAATACCAAGCAATAGACGACATCAGGAAACAAAATTTAACATACAAATCAAACTATGTCACTAACCAAATGTTTTCGGATGAAGAAGAGACGTTACTAGAGGTTTATTTACAAACAGCTTCCAAACTGCATTACGGGTTGACATCAAAACAATGTCGCCAGTTGGTTTATAAATTTGCAAAAGAAGATAATAAAGTTATTCCCGATGGTTGGCAGGAGGTAAAAATTGCTAGTTACGATTGGTTGCGTGGTTTCCTGCACAGACATAAATCTCTTTCTCTTTGTACACCAGAGAGCACAAGCTTGGGACGGGCTACAGGTTTCAACCGAGCCAATGTTGATTCATTTTTCAGTAATCTATACATTGTGATGGAAAGGGAAAATTTTGGACCTGAATGTACGTTTAATGTAGATGAGACTGTCCTCACAACGGTGCATAAACCTGGGAAAATCATTGCATGTAAAGGGGAGAAACAAGTTGGTAAGGTTACGTCTGCCGAACGAGGAACACTTGTTACATTGTGTGCTGCAGTAAATGCAATAGGGAATAGCGTTCCCCCATTTCTAGTCTTTCCTAGGGTGCATGTAAAAGATCACATGAGTAAAGGATCACCTCCTAGTACTAAAGTTGTTTGTCATCCTAGTGGCTGGATGACAGGGGAGAATTTTGAGCAATTTTTATTTCATTTTAAGAAATATGTTTCATGTTCTCAAGAGAGAAAAGTGCTGCTTATTATGGACAATCACGAAAGTCATGTTACACCAAAGGGTCTAGATTATTGTAAGGATAATGGAATTGTTCTTCTTACATTACCACCGCACACAATTCACAAACTACAGCCACTCGACAGTACAGTGTTTGGGCCGCTGAAGACTTATTATAACACAGCAGCAGATGAATGGATGATAAATCACCCAGGACGCCCAATTTCGATATACGAAATAGGGGAATTACTTGGGAAGGCATATCCCTTGGCATTCACCCCTCAAAATGTAGTGAGCGGATTCCGAAATACTGGAATTTATCCATTAAATACGAACATATTTCGTGACAATGAGTTTTTAAGCTCATATGTCACTGATCGTCATGAAGGTGCCCCCAACAGAGAAGAATATGTTGCAGATAGTCCTACCACGCAACAGTTAGGCACGTGTTGGCCTACAGCAGCAAGTGAATCTAGTCCTCAGCCTTCAGCAAATGTAGACAATGAAAGAATTGTGACACCAGAAGAGATACGGCCTTTTCCGAAGGCAGGTCCTAGAAAGAAAACTGTGGGAAGGAAACCTAAAAATCTAGAATTTTGACAGACACTCCAGTAAAAAATGAATTACACCAGGAGTTTGAAGCTCGTAATTCAAAGAAAAGGAAGCTGAATTTCAATCTTAATGGTAAAAAGGTGAAGAAATCTAGGCTTGAATGTCCAACAGAAAATGAATCATCCAGCTCAGATGAGAACTTTAATATGGCATCAGAAGACTCACTAGATTCTACTACATTCAGGGAGGAGGTATTGGCAACCGATGACTTTGATCCCACACCTGAAAACATTGAAATTGGGAACTTTGTGTTTGTTAAATTTGCAAGCAAGAAGAGCATTGTTTATTATGTTGGATCGGCAGTAGTTGTGAACCGCAGTGACGATGAGTACAAAATTAAATTTCTGAAGCGTTGCGCAGGTGGTAAGACATTCATCTATCCTGAAACTGACGACGTGAGTTATGTTATAGCTGAGGATATAGTTATGAAACTGGAAAAGCCAGTAACTGTTGGAGGAACACAGCGTGCTCATAAGCAATTCATATTCAATGTTGATTTTTCATCATACTGTGTGCGGTAGATTTATACAGTAGCCTATTTCAGGTTTCTATTGGAAACATATGTATATGCACTTTGTGCACACGAAATATATTTTTTATGTTCATAGTTTCAGATCCAATGATTTATGCAATTTTATATTACTACTTACTTCTATTCTGTAAATTTTCACATGTGTCTCAAGCCTCCCATATGTGTGTCTCAAACCTCCCTTACTAAGGGTGGTTTGAGACATAATGTAGTGTGTCTATTTATGAATTATTTTTAGCTTTTGTTGAATAGCTATCAGTTTTTAAAAAAATAACACACTCAAGAGGAAAGTTTAGGAAACTGACAGCAACAATTGATCATTAAAAAAAAATCACAAGATTTATTTAAAAAAATAAAATGTAAATTTTGTCTCAATCCTCCCCTCCTTCCCCTACACTAACTGGCCATAATGAATCAATTTATCATTTTATCATGGCAGAAGTCAACTCTAGTCTATACTTTTATATATTTGGTGGTGATTTAAAAAATTCTTTATTTTGAATGTTATTAGTATTTTATTGTTAGAATTAATTTGGAGTGCGGCTAGCCACAGTACCCCAGCCGTCACACGGTGCCTGCGAGGCTCCGCTTTATAGAGATGGCTCTCACTTGGGCTGTGTTTTTGTCTACCAGAATTTTAACACCCCCCCCCCCTCGTGGTGTATGTTTAGCCCCCATTTTGTTCAGAACCACAGCCGTAACCAGGGCTTAACGGAGAGGCATGAAACAATAATTTTAATAATTCTCCAAGCATGGTCGTGAAACTATAACTCTTTCCTGATTGGCTGAGCAGTTATTCTCAAGGCTGTCATCCTTCCTGCCACACAGTCACGATCATCTACTGTCATTCCGCCATTAATCTCTATTCAACTTAATAGCCTGCTTACAAACATAAATATAAGATACTGTGACTGGTGGATATAGAAATTTTAGAAGCCATTTTTTAGTTGCCTTCTAGAGATTTGTGATTGGAATTGTGTTTTTTTTGTGTGGCAATATTGTTATCTTCTTGAAGATATTAAAATAAATAGTTCTATTTCGAGGGCTTATCACTAAGTACCGGTATATCACAACAATAGCCTACTATTAAGAATAGCTGGACTTGATTAAGATTTTGCTGCACCTTCACGGATTAGTGTTGGAGGGCTGAGATAATTTTGATTAGCATTATATGGGGTTTAATAGTGTTTCATAGAACATTCTTGTTATCTTGTAGATATGATTGATTTGACAGATTAGGCCTGAATGTATTTCTTTCTGGTAATAACACTCATTACAATTGGGTACAATCGTGTTGACCGACTGAAAAGCATTCTAATATTTCGTTTACTAAGGCAACACTGAAAAATGACTTCCAACCCGATACAGACATGGATCTGATGTTTGCTTGACAAATGATACATTAACAAGTCATCCTTGTAATCTCTGCAAATAATAAAAATATTTCCCATCTAATATACTGTAATTGGGCATCAATTCATGTTGAACAGTTGAAAGTTATCAATCGTTGTTAAGGCAATACTGAAAAATGTTCTTTTTGGTCTACTTACTCGGAGTCATCTGCATTAATATGCATAGAGGTTGTTTTTTTTTTAATTCTCCCTTTCCTATCGTCAAATAATACATGGATGTTCCCTATTTTTCTTAAGGGGATTTAGTGGCCTTATGCTCAACTAATTAAGAAAAGGGAGTGTACTCCAACCCCTTAATATATTGAGTTGTCAGGATAAAAACATGTTCATAGCCATCAGAAACTTGAGAACACCGAGAACAGAAGAAGGTTAATCGACCATGGTTGAAAAACTGTAAAGTCTTAAAGAGGAGTGTCCCATTTAGAGTCTTGGAACATCATGATCAAGACCCCTCAATCTGCTCAATCTGTTTGTAAACCTGTTGGGAGATCATGAGTTAATCTCAGGCAGGAATACAATCCGTGCTATTCTAAGCTGTGAATGTTGGCCACTATTAGTGTTCTGTAACTACTGTATCAATTTCTGCAAGTTGTGTCATATGCATAGACAACTCGCTGAGAATGTTTTCAGAATGACGAATACCAGTACCTAGCTGCCTCCATCACCAGCATTTCTAGGCACCTGGTCAGTTGCTGAAATAAAAGTGAAAAATCACTTCTTGAATGAATGGTTAAGTTGTCCTTGATTGTCCTCATGGGACAGTGTACTTCATTCCAGACCTTAGTTCAGAATTAGTTTCCTTGATGGAGTTAGAGGAACAGTCACAATACCTATGGTACCACTAGACCTAGTATATGTAGACGGAATCAATGCGAGACTAACCCCTAGGTAGATCTGCATATGTCCTGGTGAAGTTTGCCCCAAAAAAAAAACTCTCACTCATGGGAGAACAGCTTCAACCTTACACTTGGATAAATAGCACTTGTGGAAGAGTAATCAAGACTGAATGATATCGTGAATTGGGGCTTAGGGATTTCATACCTGAACATAAAAGAGATAACAGATACATAATTTATTAAATAAATAACAACAGCATTATAACAATTTTAACCACTTTTTGAAGATTTTAAATTCTTGTTTCAAAGTTTGTGATAGTATTCGATCAATAAAGTTCACTTTTAAATTCACTATAAAACTGCACTTTTAATTAAAATAGTATAAAACGTTATTCTAAAATAAATAGCAAAACACTTAACTTTCTTTTGGTGCAGGAAATTTGTCCCAACATAATCATCCCTCAAGATGAAAGAACTTAGCGGAGATACTGTCAGCTGTTTCATGGAGAAGCTTGTATACTGTCTGGTGGGACAGCTTTGCAGAGTAAATAGATAGCCACATCAGGCAACCCGCTCAACACCTTGTGCCGGTAATCCTGCCTTTGAAGAGCGGTTGAGAGCGATTGTTTACAATCACTCGAAGAGAAGAATAACTGCAGTGAGGCATAATCCGTGATGCCATCTAATGAAAGCATGCTGCCTTCGTGATGAGAGGTCCCTCTCCAGAAGTCGATGCTAAGCTGCATACATGACACTATGAACAGCGTTGCCAGCGAAGAGCTGAGCAGAAATACGATGTAGTGAAGAAGAGCTGGAGAAGAGCGAGAGCAAAGCACCAGGAAAAAACCGGAGCTTACATAGTGCCAGTGACACGCCAGGAAGTCAGGTGACCAAAACTACAGCTGCTAATTGGTAGTCCAAGGAGAGTGACGTCACGAGCTCGTTGTGAAGAATTGCAGACAGCAGGCAGAAACCAGTGTCGTTAAGATGGTGATGCAGTATGCGGTATGCAGTCTCTATAACACTCGGGTACGAATCTTAATATCTTAATACTAATAAGTGGTTATTCAATTATTTAAACATGTCGATTAAACAATTAATACATTAAATCGTAATATTTTTCATTCTACGGTCTCGGATAAATTGAAACAATTTGACCAAGAAATGGGCCGGAAAACTAAACACATAGAAAATATCACGAAAAGTGATCATGTCCTCTTGGTTGGGAGTCCTAGGGAATGGGAGATCGGTTCAACATGTTCTAACACATATGGCTGAAGAAGGGTAAACATGTCCCGTAAATAATAAACTTTTATAACAAAAAGTATTGATTGGGTAGCCTCCCAGGGGCTCACATCTAGTGGGACGTGGGTTGGCGACCACGGGACCCCAGCTGAGTCCGGCATTGCTTCCACTTACTTGTGCCGGGCTCCTCTCTGTCTTCTTTCCTGTCGACCTCCCTTGGTCAACTCTTGTTCTTTTCCAACCCCGATGGTATTAGGGTATCCGAGGCCTGGAGAGTCCCTTCCTTTCCCACCTTCATTGGCCCTTGTCGCATCTTTCCTGATCCTTTCCTTCTGGGAGGGGACAGCCTTCTTTTTCTTTTCCTGTTATCTCCTGCCTTCTGCTCAAGGCCCTCAAGGAGGTTGGGTGTATGTAGGCCCACCACTTCTGGTGCACCCTAGAAAGTGCGACCCCGAGGGATTCCTGAGCTGGGTCCGTTTTTCCCCTTTTGTCCCTTACCTGTGGGATGGACCCTCTCCTCTTTCACTTTCCTGTTGTTTTTCTTTTCATTATATTTCCTTTCCCTTTAAGATTCCAGCACTGTTATTTTTGCATCTCCACTCCCTTTTGTGGGTGTTTTCAATCTCCGTTGCATTTTGTAAGTCTTTTCGATCTACGTTGCATTTTGTGAGTGTTTTTCAACCTCGATTGCATTTTGTAAGGATTGACAATCTAAATTGCTTTTTAGTAAGTCTTTCAATATCGTGGGAGTCCTTTTGTGAGTATTTTGAATTTTCATTGCATTTTGTATTTTCAACCTACCCCGCTTTGTTCAAGTAGTTAATTCTCAATTGCATTTTGTGGGTGTTTTGAATCTACATTACATTTTATGCGCATTTTCAATCTCATTTGCAAGTATTTTGATTTTCCTTGCATTTTGTAAGTATTTCGACTGTACGTTGCATATTGTACGTATTTTGAACTTCACCTACATTTTGTGCGTATTTTTCGCTCTATTCCTTTTGTGAGTATTTTCGTTCGAAATTTCCTTATGTACATATTACCGCTCTCCATTTTGTGAGTAGTTTCAATCTGAGTTCCTTTTTGTAAGTATTTTCCTGCTCACTTACTTTTCGTTCTGGTTTCCACTTCATTGACATTTTCGCTATCACACAGACCATTAGGGGCCGATAGCCTGGACGTTAGGCCCCTTAAAACAACAATTATCATCATCATCATTTATTGGGCAGAGATCCCCTATCCCATTAAATTGATTTCAACATGTTAGCCTACTTTGTATATTTCATTAATGCATGGAATCTAAAAGTTTATGATATGATATTTTACCAGTTGGTCACTTGGATACTTTATCCTCTGAAAGCCAAGAGTATTGTAAGCAACAATTCGGTAAAACAGGAAGGGTAGCATAACATTGTTAACATTAATTAGTAGCCTATGTCCAGGTTGGGCCTAAAAGTTATTGAGGGAGAAGTTTATTCTACATACCTATTGCCAGTCACAAAGCAGGGGATTGCCTGTAGGGGCGAAGTACAGTGGGGACTTTGTGTGACCCGGAACCGTTACGGTAGCTGTGAAGGTCCTACAGGAACCCCGAAAAGTGACGGCTAACGGGGCTCTGGTGAAGGTACGATAGGCCCAGCAAGCCAGTAGTGGATAAGACTTTTGCTTTCAAGAAGGGAACAGGCCTCGGACAGGATGATACAATGGACGACGACCCAGCTGTGTTCATGGACTAAGATTTGGAACTTTAAAAACATAAGAACGCTAATGGGGAAGGTGGAGGAGATAGTGGATATGATGGAAAGAAGGAAGTTGGATTTATTGGGATTGGCAGAAACAAAGTGGAAAGGGGAAGGAAGGAGAGAACTGAGAAAAGGCTATAGACTGTACTGGAGTGGAAATGAAGCGGGAAAGAGGAATGGAGTGGGAGTAGTAGTACGAGATGGTTTAAAAGAAGAAATGAAGAGAATAAGTGATAGCATGATGAAAGTGAAAGTAGCACTGAGGGGAGAGACCGTAGAAATAGTGCAAGTGTATGCTCCACAAGTAGGCTGCGCCTCTGAAGAGAAGGAGGAGTTTGAAGAGGAATTGCAGAAGCAGCTGGGAGGAGGGAATATGATTGTTATGGGGGATCTGAATGCCCATGTAGGAAGAGAAAGACAAGAGTATGAGAGTGTGCTTGGACCAGAGGGTTGGGGCAGAAGAAATGAGGAAGGAAAGAGACTGTTGGACTTCTGCCAAAGGAACAGCCTGCTAGTTGGGAACTCCTGGTTCAAGAAAAGAGAGAGCCACACAATCACATGGTACAGTGATGACTTGACCAGGAAGTCGGTGGTCGACTATATACTGTATGAGAAAGAATTAAATAAGAACATCACGGATATCAAGGTTATACCATCGGAGAACTTGGATAGCGACCATCGATTGCTGGTAATGAACCTGAGAGGGACTAAGGAGAAGAAAGGGACTGAGAACCAGGAAAGACGTATAAGGATATGGAAACTGAAAGAAGGAGATAAAAGGGTCGGGTACCTCAAAATGGTAAAGGAAGGAATTCCAACAGATGAAGAAAGAGGGGTGGAAGAGGAATGGGCTAGATTTAAGAAGACACTAGTAGGTGCAGCAGAAGCAGTATGTGGGAGGACAAGTAGTAAGAAGAGGTGGAAGGAAACACCATGGTGGAATGAGAAGACAAAAGATATAGTAAGGGAAAGGAATAGAGCCTTTCGGAGGTGGTATCAAAATAGGACGGTAGAGACAAGGGAAGAGTACCAGGAAAGAAAGAAGGAGGCGAAGAGAGTAGTGGCTGAGGAGAGAAGAAAGTGGATGGAAGAGTGGACAAAGATGATGAAGGAGGATAGTGAAGGTACAAAAAAGGTCCTGTATGGGATGGTAAAAAATAAGAGGCGGAAGGATCCTATGGATTATGTTAAAATGGTGAATAAAAGGGGACAAGAGATAGAAAATAGGGAAGAACTGAAGAAAATGTGGAAAGAATATTTTGAAGAATTTCTGAACCCAAATGGAAAAGGTGGTGAGGAGGAAGAAATCGGGGAAGAGGAAGATGAACTGCAAACAGAAAAGGACTTAACATGGAAAGAAGTGGAAGATGCAGTGAGGAATATGAAAGGAGGGAAGGCACCGGGTGTGGATGAGTTGAGTGTGGAGATGGTGAGAGCAGCAGGAGAGTTGGGGATACAATGGTTGTACCGAGTGATGAGGACAGCATGGAAGGAAAGGAAGACCCCTGAGGACTGGAAAAAAGGAATGATTGTCCCGATCTTCAAGAAAGGTAGTAGAACAGAATGCAGAAACTATCGGGGAATAACACTGATGAGTCATTGTGCAAAGATCTTTGAGAAAGTTTTGGAAAGGAGGATTAGGACAAGGATAGAAGGAGGGATGAGGGAAGAGCAACATGGCTTCAGAGCAGGAAGGTCCACAGTGGATTTGATTTTTGCTGTAAGGCAGTTACAAGAACAGCACTATGATTATGGAACAGATCTACTGATAGCCTTCCTGATCATTGAGAAAGCATATGACAGTGTATGCAGAAACAAAGTATGGAAGTCCCTGGAGGATAGAGGAGTAGATAAATGGACTATAAAGAGGATAAAAGAGATGTACAAGGGAAGCGTGAGCTGTGTGAAAGTGGGAGGAGAGAGAACCGACTGGTTGGAACAGAGAAACGGCCTGAAACAAGGAAGTGCACTGTCACCGTTACTTTTCATTGTGGTGATGGATGACATAATGACCCGAGTGGCACAAGTAATTGGGGAAGGAAAGATGAAAGCAATGGTGTTTGCAGATGATTTGATGATTTGGGGAAACAAGGAGGAGGAGGTACAGGAACAGTTGGACGTGTGGGAAGGAATAATACAAGGATATGGGATGAAATTTAGCATACACAAGAGTGAGATGGTGATCACAACAAGGAAGAAGGTAAGAACCACAACGGGAATAACAATTGGTGGGGAACAGCTGAAGAAGTAGAGAGTTTCAAGTATCTGGGAAGCCTGATACAAGATAATGGAAGAAACGATAGAGAAATATATGAGCGGGGGAGACAGGCAGAAGCATTCCGGAGGAGTGTGAGAAGCATGTTATGGAGCAAGGATGTCCCTCAGAACAGTAAAAAGATCATATATCGGACGTACTATGTCCCTATCCTGACACATGCCTCGGAGACCTGGGTTATGAAAGGAAGGGAGAAGAGCAAAATACAGGCCAGTGAGATGAGATTCTTGAGAAGCAGTATTGGAGCTACAAAGATGGACAGAATAAGAAATGAGAGGACCAGAAAAATAATGAAGGAGGAACCATTACAGGATGGTATAGAGAAATCTAGACTTAGATGGTATGGAGATGTAAAGTGAATGGGGGAGAAAGATGGTATGGAGATGTAAAATGAATGGGGGAGAAGAGGATACCCAGGAGGATACACGAGACAAAGTGGGAAGGAAAGAGACCGAGAGGAAGACCGAGAGACAGGTGGCTGAAGGGGGTGGAAGAAAGCATGAAGAAGAGAGGAGAAGACTGGACAAGGGTGGAGGCTGAGAGATGGTGGGAAGACAGAAGACATTGGAGAGGCTTGTGTTCATAACAGACCCGGCCTGTGGCTGGAAACTGTGCAAGATGATGATGACCTGTTGCCAGTGCTTTCTTTCCAAAGGTAATGCGGGGGTATGCATACTCCTTACACATTTGAAAGCCGTTTAAAATAATACTGGTACATTTGTATCTAGTCCGGCAAATATAACTTCCGACTTGAAATTTCATCGATCAGCCGGCGTCAACGCGCTGTTCACAACAGCTGGAGGAGATTTCGAGTAATCCTTGATTTAAATCGATCTATCGAATCAGTTTCTTTTGGTCGGCAACTCGGCACACTGTTCTTATAAGCATGCAGGCTATTGTTTGGAGGCGGGGTAGGTTGTTATTTTGTGTGTGTGGTTAGTTTTGAAGGATGAAGAAAATAACGAACTATTTAACATCCACCCAGCATCGAAGAAGCTGAAAGTTAATGATTCGAACACAAACAATGACCGGACTTGGCAAATTGCCGAAAATTGCAAGATCGTGATGTTTTGTCAACTAAAACTGAGAGTACCCCTTAAATATTTTTTAGAAAAAAAGCACTGCCTGTTGCACATAAAATAAGCCTCTAATTACAGTTTGTGGGATACAGTTTGTGGGAATGTTTAAATGGATTGATGATGCAGGGTTCATCTAGCCACTTTCTATGCATCTTTTAAGTAGGGTATTAATCTTTAAAGCTTTTCAGCAATTCATAAGTTATTATTGTAAAACCATCACTGCTAATGCTGTAATCTGTCAAGTTCATTTATGCATGAGGAATTAGGAAACATTGGTAGGTTTGGTATATTGAGTGGAGATTCAATAGGATAAAATGCAACATTGTGGGGTTTGAAGCCATTTTTTCAGTTTTGCCTTAGTAAACGAGAGTTTAGTGCCTTTCAGTCAGTCAACACGAATATACCCAATAGAGCTGGGTTATGCCCTAACCCTGAATTAATTATTAATTAATTTATTAATCTCATGTAATTTATTTCAGGGAAGCCTCCGTGGCTTAGGCGGCAGCACGCCGGCCTCTCACCCTGGGTCCGTGGTTCAAATCCCGGTCACTCCATGTGAGATCTGTGAGGCAGACAGGTTTTTCTCCGGGTACTCCGGTTTTCCCTGTCAAAATTTCATTCCAGCAACACTCTCCACTATCATTTCATTTCATCTGTCATTCATTTAATCATTGCCCCAGAGGAGTGCGTCAGGCCTCGGCAGCCGGCACAGTTCATATCCTCGCCGCTAGATGGGGGCTTCATTCATTCCATTCCTGACCTGGTCGGAGACTGGAAGCAGGCTGTGGATTTTCATTTTCATGTAATTTATTTCAGGGTTAGGGCTTAACCCAGCTCTTTTGGGTACATTCGTGTTGACCGACTGAAAAGCACTAAACTCTCATAAAATGCAACTGTGTAATGGAAACCTAAGATGTATTTTTATTTCTCAACTTTAAATTTAATATCTGTAGACTGCAACACAGCCTACCACTAGGGAAAAAAACTTGTTGATGAAAGCAAAATCTCGAAACACCGTGATTCATGTGGTGAAAATGAGAAGTCTTGTCCAAGTTGAAGAAGCACTGCTAGACTCAGCTGAAAGTCTCTTCAATGAAAATCAAGTCTCAATAGTTAGACTTTGGGGCAACCTTTGACATGAGCTTTATAATACATTTAGGATCGACTTAGCCTGCAGTAGGTCTTAATTACTCTTTGCACCTGGACAAGTTTAAAAAGAACCTCAGTCTGCAGGTTAATTAGATACTGCATTACTATAAATACGGTAGGCTATCTATAATCTATCTCAAGCCTATCCAAGAAGTTGCCGGACTGAGAAACTACGCATCAATGAAAGGAGCAGCACTCAACCGTGCTGGTAGTTTACTGCTTGGTATTATTTTGTGACAACAGACCGGTCTATGGACTGAATTCTCGATTAATCTAGGAAATGCATGTAGGTACCTTGCCTCATTAGTTAAACCATAATATTTCTGCATAAATACAGTAAGGACTTCAAATTACAACCGGCCACTTAAATGATATGTCTTAGGCCTAACCTACAAATTACATGTAATGAAATTGGTAAATATATTCAGACAGCAGCATCAATGCGTAATGGTCAACAATGTAGTTTTATGGTGCACGAAAGGTTATTATACTGAATGTATTTTGAACTGATGGAATAAAACTAGTGGAAACTACAGCCATTTGATTTGCATCCAAAGTAGTAGAAGCTTTCAGTTGATGAACATGAGTGTCGATTTGTAGTTTTTATTTTCAGATAGTTTTGATGAACTGTGTCATGTTGTAATTTAAATATAAATGCACATATAATTCCTGATCAATTAATAAATTGCACTTCATACTGTCATGAACTGAAATAGATTTCTACATAAATTAAATTGCTAGCAAGATCATCCTCCTCTCGCCGCCATGCTTTTAAACAAAAACCAGCGGTAATTTGTGTCCCACGCTCATCTAGCGTTTATGAATCAGCTGTTCGTTAACGCCATGGGGGTGGCATTTTCAAAATTTTGGTAGACGAAAACACACCCTGTATAACACAGCCATCTTGGATGATACTGCTTCAAAGTCAATGTTGTGCTCACACTATTCAAAGTTTGACCCATTATTCAAATAATTTTGCAAGGTAGAGAGACAGAAAATATCTCCACTGAATATCTATAATGTTCTGAGAATTGCACACTCCATTAATACAATTGCTAACGTCAGGCTGGGTTTGGCAGTCCTCAATGCATAACTAGTCACTAGAGCCTGTACGTAAATAATGGAAATCATATACTGTAGATAACATACTCACATTGTTCCAGACTTTAACAATTTTCACCATAAATATAATGTTGTAACCTCTATTAAAATGAATTATTACAAGTTCTGGCTTGCAGCATAACGTAGCTATTATGATCGAAGTTACCTCACTGCGCCGACTAAGGCCTGTAACGTACGGTAGTATGCTCTCATAGCATGTATAGCTCCTGTCTACGTGTTGACTGACTGAAAAAGCAATCTTTACATTGAATGTACTGTATAGTTGAAGCTTTGTAGTCCCAGTAAATGGGACGAGTTGTGGACCCACTCTAGATTGGGTTTAAGTACAGTATTCCTGCCAATTCCTAAGTTATGGGGTCTTAATCTGAGGTTTCTGTACAGGGATTGAAGGAAGTTCAAAAAATTAGGGGAGCTGGTGCACAGTGAGTATCTTCATTTGGCAAAAATAGTGCTTAATAAACCTCCTTGCTGATACTGCAGGGTTGCCTACATCAGTGAGATGGGAACTAATGCATAGAATGAAAGAAGGCAGTTCAATGAATGTAATACAGTAATTTATGTTGAACCCAGTGGGGATATTTTGGGGGTGTTGGAAGGATTAACTGTGGATCAAACACTGTACGTACTTAATGCTGTAGTGATTGGTATTCCTTGGAGTTCCATTCTGGAGTCTTGTGTTTGAGCCAGTGTCCATGGAGCTGGTATCTTGATTCTGCTGTGTCCTGAGGCACTGCCCTCCTGGCTGCAACGTGCCCTCCACCTCGATGATCTAGTGTCCTACCCCCTCTTCATGTTGACATGACGTTCCTTTTATGTGTCGTATCATCCCAGATATCATTTGAGTATCACAGAGTCGTCTTCTGTTGCTGCGTCTGATTCAAAGTATGTCAGTTGCTTCATGCTCTTGGAGCATCATAAAGTTGAATTGATAATTATGGAAATATGGGATATATAACAAGGCATTATATCATCATCATCATAGACCATCTCTAGTTGCCTAGGTATGGTATATGAGCCCCCTCCATCTCATCCTGTCTTTGTATCCCTCTTCTTCCACTAACTTGTCCTAATCATGACCTCTCTGCAGCATGTCATTTTTGACTAGATCTATCCAGATCTGTCCAGTGGCTCATGATCGTGAGATTAACGGTCATGTTGTGCCCGTAGCAAGAGCGGGTCAGGTGGTTATGAAGTACACGCCAACTTGTTTTAAATCGAACCATGCACTTCCGGGGAACCAACAGCTTGCCAGAGCTTGAAGCTACAGCCAATAGTGGCCATGGAACTTTCTGGAATCTTGATTATAGAAGCTAGTCCAGAGGGGAAAACAGCCTAGAAATAAGCACTAAATCAATTTCTGAATTTTTGAGGAACATGAGTAAAAGAAAAAAGTCTCCAGATACCATATTATCTGAGGTATGAATATAATTGCTCTCCCCACCAGCAACTACTCGTATGGTGTAGAGGGGGCGATGATGTGGACGAAGGAGTATATATAAATATACTCCTGGAAAAAATATGTCCTGTATTAGTTGATTATCACTAGAGCCCGGATTTGTAAGCACAATCAAATGGTGAAATAAGCAACCATATAAGCACGAAAAATGAAACAAATAAGCTAAAAAAATAAGCAAATAAAAAATTAAAATACATGATAAATATATTGTTTTGTAGAATTCCAACCCTAGGTAAGCTTGTCACAGTACACGAGGAAGGTAATCTTGAGATTTTCTTGTGTGATACTCGTGCGTTTGTCAGTGAAGAATGCTTTAAACAGTGAAAATGATCTCTCAACGTCGCATGACGTTACAGGAACATGTGAAAAGCACCAAAGTTCTTCTTGAGTCGTGGCTTCGGTGGCGTAGTTGGTAGCATGCTGAACTGCTGTGCCCAAGATAGCGGGTTCAAACCCGACCGAAGTCGTCGGATATTTTTAAGAGCGTTAAAATCCTCCAGTATGCCTTCCTTCGGAGGGGAAGTAAAGTCGGCGGATTTATGACATGTAAAAGATCCTTCCTCAGACTAAACTTGTGTGAGGTCAAATTTCTAGGTTAGATTTCGTTGGAACGCTCTATCAAAGTTCCAACGTTCACCACTAGGTTTCAGTGACATCTGGTGAGGAAAGTTGGAACTACTTGAAATTGAACGGAACTGGTAGCTTACTCTATGGGTGTCCGCTTGAAGCAGCTACAGCCTCTGGCAAGCCGCACATGTCCTCGGACACTCCTGGCACTAAAGGCCATAGGATAGGCAGATAGATAGATCTTCTTGAGTGATTTTCTCTTCAATATACTGTACCTTTCTCTACCAGAAAGCGTTCTAGAAATTTTACACAGTGTTTCGTAACCAGGGTTTTTTGTTAATGCCTTACTGAATTACCCCATTGAGTTAAAACTGACTGAGGAGTTAAAGACAAATTTGGAAGGATTTCATTACATTTTTGAACTCTAATCCGTGACTTTACAAACACTTTTTTCATGCTAGAGACAAGAAGATCCTCGTCGGTATATTGGCTCGTAACAGTTCCAGTGACACGATGTAAACCGTGAGCAAGACACGTCAGGTGAACTAACTTAGGATAAAGGACTTTTAATCCAGTTCCTGCTTTAACAATATATGGAGCAGCATCACTGAGAAATAACAATACATTGTCATACCGTGCCCCTTCTGGCCACAAGACAGCTAACAAGTCATTGAAACATTTTGCAATAGTGGAATTATTTACTCGGTCAAGTACTTGTATATTAAGAAGATATAATCTACTGCCTGCTTTCATGGCACCAACTAAAGCACTACACACACGTTGTCTTGCTGCATCTGTGGTTTCATCAATATAAATCCATGTTATTTAGTGCTTTATTTGATCCCGAACATGACAAATTGCGTCTTGAAAACATTGTTGCAAATAGTTTTTTCGCAATGTAGATTCGTCCGGCACCTTTTTGTTTGTGTGTTTTTCTAAAAATCCCCGAAGCTGCTCATTATTTAATTTCCACAATGGAATGTCTGAACTCACTAATGCTGAACACAAGTCTTTGAAAAATGTATGACTTTAATTCAATTGTTCGCCTACAGTGCCTGTAATTAATTGTTGATTTAACTTAGATCTTAACCATCTCCTTATGTCGTGTAGTGTTAATATGCTGTACAATGTCATATTTTTTCTTTGTACAAACACTTTCTTCGCACACCAAACAAAATGAGACCCTGCCGTTTTCGCTAAATATACCACTTCCAAACTGGTTTACGTATTTGCGCAACAAAGCCGATTGAGATGTTTTTGTGAGTGGCATTTCTTAACTTACTACATGACCGATCGCGATCATATACACCTCATCACACGAACACGTGCTGCACGACTGTAAGAAGAATACTACTTGCATCAGTAAGCTGTCCCCTAACGCAGTGTTATTTCACAACATCCTGGGGCTTCGCCCTTTTACACTTAAACCGTATTGCTTATTAGTAGATATAAAATGGCAAGGAAAATTGCTTTAATGATAAAATGATGGTTAAGAGTGACAAATTATTTTTAAATTTAAGTTTTGGGTAAAATAAGCTATTTTAATAAAAAAATTATAAAATAAGTACCAGTAAGCAAACTAGTATTTCAGCGAAAAAAGCATTTATAAGCATTTCGCTTAGAAATCTGGGCTCTAATTATCACTATTCTAATGGGGCAAATTTAGGATTTATTTTAGCCTACTTTTGATTTTTGCAAAAAATGAAAGTAAACTTATGAGATCTACACAGGGCCAAAAAATTGTGTGTCTTGTCGGTGTGTGACTTGGTAAGTCTGTTTCCCCATCAATTCAAACACGGTGAAACCGAATTGAACGAAATTTGATGCAGAGATAGCACTAGCAAAGGGCACCTTAGTGTCATGTTTTATATCTCCGCCATCTTGACAGAAACTTAATGGCGGCCACCCAAATGTTCAAAGTTTGAATCAAATTACGACTAACCTAATCATCTGATCTCTACCAAATTTTGCAACAATATATCTTCATGTGGGAAGCGTCTTTTGACCAAACTACAGGGTCATCGACACAATAGTTTGAAGATGGCAGCCGTGTATGGGTGCAAACCGATCTCCCCTATTAATTCAGACACAGTGAAACCAAATGTAACGACCTATGGTTCAGAGGTAGCACTAGCAAGGGACAACTCAGTGTCATATTGTATATCGCCGCCATCATAACAAAAAAGAAATGGGGGCCACCCTAATCAAATTACGACTAACCTAATCATGCGAACTCTACCAAATTTTGCAACAGTATACCTTAATGTAGGAAGCGTCTTTTGCCCAAACTACAAGATCATCAGCCAAATAGTTTCAAGATGGTGGATGTATGAATCATGAAAGTATTATAGCCCAACTGTAACTTACGATTCAACAAGGCCTGGCCTTACCAAATACGCTCATCGTACATACAGACGTTTAAACTGTCCTCAAGGAGGTGACCGGTAGGATATTAGCATTTTAAAATAGAATATGTAACCACAGTAGTGACTAACAGTTCAGGCTGACCGTGAGTAGAGGAGAGCTAGGAGTTCTGCCTCCCCCCACCACTACTCCCAATGCGAGCCGATAACTCTCGAATCCGTGGTCGGAGATTCACGAATGAGGTGTCGTTGAACTCGGGCTAACGTCCTCTTTCCTATGGATCACTCGTTATATTTTTGAAAATTTTTTGAAAATTTTTGTTTTCGAAAGTAGGTGATAGTTTTAAAACCAAACACGATAGAAAGTTGTGCCATGGCTCAAACGAACGGTCTCTATGTCCTTTATTTTTTGATAATAAAACGTTTATATTTTTTACATTTTTTTGAAAAAAGTTCAATTTTGAAATTTTTATATTTTGGAAACTAAAGAGTTTACAAAATATTTTGTTTGACATAAATGAATGGCCCTGACCCCCCTCTACCCCCAAAATAAATTTCAAGCCTGTAGGACTAAAACTGTGCAGTAGTGTGGTAAGGCGGGTTCTACTCCCCCCCCCCCCCCCTACTTTCATATAAACTTTGGGCGATATCTCCCGAACGCGTGGTCGGATTTTAACGAACGAGGTATCATTGGCGTTGGGATGACGTTCTCTTAACTAAGCATGTGTTTTGGTATTTTAAAAAAATTGAAAATGTTTGTTTTTTGGATTGGCACTATTTTGGAAATGGTGAATTTGAAAAAAAAGTTTGTTTGACGTTAATGAAAGGTGGGTATGCCCTCTAGGCGGGCAGCAAGTTTCAAGGGTGTAGGAGGAAAAACAAAATGATAGCCTACTTTCTCGCGAACATTGGTGATCATTGGCGAACAGATGGTCGGATTTTAACAAATGAGGTGTCGTTGGACTCGAGCTGACGTCCTCTTTCCTATAGACCACTCGTTATTTCTTCAAAAATATTTTGAAACATTTTGTTTTCAAAAGTAGGCGATAGTTTGAAAACCAAACATGATAGAACGTTGTGCCAAAGTTGAAACGAATAGTCTCTATGACCTTTATTTTTTATTTTTTGTGATTTTTTTGAAAACACTTCAATTTTGAATTTTTACTATTCTGGAAACTAACACGTTGACAAATAGGTTTGTTTGACATAAATGAAAGGTCTCTACCCCCTCTACCATGAAAATGAATGTCAAGTCTCTAGGACAAAAAAAAAACTATGCATATTTTTTTTATAAAAGCGTGTTTGTAGACAGAGAGCCGGTAGAGCTAGACGTACGTTACAACGAGGCTATGATTGGCCATGGTGGATACTGGAAATGGCTATTTCGACGGGGGCGATGTATGGCAAAACGAGGGGTTGCTTTTCGATATTTTTCCTATGACGAATGAATGAAGGCGAATATTTTGAAATGTGACAGGCATGCTAAGATTTTTTACCCCTGAAGGGGATCTTTAACGTTTTAGTTAACAGTGATGAGCGAGATCGCTCTCTGACTCAACAGATGGTTGTAGGATATGACCAAGTGATTCTTAGACGTTGGCGATCTCGGTGACCGTGCCCGGAAGAAATGAATTGCTATTTTGGTGGGATGGCGGGGCAGCTTATGACGGTTGGTTTTGTGATATTTCCTATGGCCGATAGAGTTGAATATTTGAAATGTGTTAAGTGTGCTAGGATTTTTTTTACCCCTGAAGGGGATCTTTAACATGCTAGTAAACGGTAATAAGCGAGACTGCTGTCTGGCACAGTAAATGGTTTTAGAATATGGAAACCTATAACATTTGCTCGACCAAGTCATGTGCATGTATGCAAAGAGCCAAAACGGTAAGGTCATTGGCCTGAAATGTTATAAACTAAATATTGAACTGGGTAAAGTCATGTGTTTTAGGATGAAAGTATGTGGTTAACATGATCATGTATTGAGGATGGCCGCTTGCTAGTAATTATTATTATTACAGTAAAATGTTTAATAATAATAATAATAATAATAATAATAATAATAAGAAGAAGACACTCATGTTTTCAATGCTAACACACACACACACAGTCCTGCTCACTGGTGACTGAATATTGTACCTAGCCAGAGGACTCGTGAGAGAGACTGCTGATAAGATAAAAAAAATGTCTACGTAAGCAGGAAGTGTGATATCAGCTTACTTGCCTCGTGGTGGCTAGCAGGTGTGCTGTTTAAGCAGAGACCGCCATTTTGGTTCTGAGACAGTAGGACTACCGATGTATAAGAGGCAGCCATTTTGGTTCCTTATTAAAAACATGAAACTAGTATAAGGTACACGAATCTTATTCACATTGAGGAATGTGAAGAGGCGTGGGAACACGTGTGAAAGAGACAACATTTCAAGGCCAAAACGCTGAGAAAATGCAACTCTCTCTGTTGCTAGGCTAACTGATAACGATTGCGTTAGTCATGCACTTGCCATTTTAGCACACGGACGTATACAGTAGAGCTCTGAACTGAACTTTGGAAGAAAAATCCTTTTATTTTTTGGTAAGTACCTATGAATGATTATTTTAATAATGTCATGCTAATGAACCTTAAATTTGTAGTTATTGATTAGGTAACTAATGATTTTTATTTATTTATTTTTTGCAGATAACCGGTATACCTTACATGTCAGAGATACAAGAAACCATTGCGCTTTTGGGCCCACTAGAAGGAAACAGTAACAAGCCACTGCAAGTGAAGGTGAGATTATTTTTGTAAACTAACTTGTTACATTTTGTTTTTGTTTGATATTATTTTATTATATGAAATGCATGTATTAACCTGAATTTAGGTATTTATAGCGGTTTATTTTATTTATTTTTAGAAACTTGGAAAGAAAAGCCTTACCACCGTAGCAGTTGCTGATAACCCAAGACGCAGTACAGTGCAACCATTGTTTCCAGGCTGTGAACTATTGAAAACTCAGGTAAGTCTAACTTAAAACTGCTATGCCATTTTACCACTAATGAAACACCATAGACAAAAAAAATATTCATTACCTGTACATGACTGGTACAATGATTGCTTTCTTGAATAATGGCCATGTATTGACAAACGGTAAAAGACTATATTGGTTGTTGACTGGGGAAAGTACAAGGCCATATTGGATTTTCTAAAAACAAAACAAAAAAATCAATTTATGGGTGGTTCCCCATGGACTCAACAAATATCCACAGGTTTGAACAAGATAATCTGAACAAACTGACATGACATTCATTTTTCTTTATATATTGGTTAAAGGGGGATGTAAATGACTAAAGCTTTATAAAAAGAAAATAAGTGCATGGGTTACTGTTAGTGACAACATACAGTTAATTTTTAATGGTGTTTTGATATATTAATGTCAATTAACGTTAAAGTTTAATTACAAGTATTGATTGATTGATTGATTGAGTGATGGGTTATTTTGTTTGTTTTTAGGTGTGGTCATGCGCCATTAACGTAGTGAACAGACAGTGAACAAGCATACATTATGCTTTAAAGTACTCTGTGCTCTTGTGCAACGTTAATAACTTGCAATAAAAAAGTTTTATTATAACGCATGGCGTTAGTACCAAATACAACAAGTGAGCAAGTTGGTTTACCACGTGGGTTAAATTTAAAATAGAACATGATCGTTGGTTAACATTTGAATTCTGGCCTGTAGGCTTTTTGTCGACACATGAACTTGCAAAAGCCGTTTTTTTTTATTTGAACCGAGAAGATGTGGTGCGCTGTGTGTTTTGTCGTATTGAACTTGCACACTGGGAAGAAGGGGATGATCCCTTTAGAGACCATTTGCGATGGTCTCCTTGTTGTCCTTACATGCTTGGAAAACAAGTGGGTAACAAACCCGTGTATCCATTTTACTGAACCACAAGACCATTGGCCGCTACTTACGTTGCTGAATCACAAATAAATAATAATAATAATAATGTATTACCAGCCAACAACGGTAGTGTCGATATATGTGGTCCATATGCCCTAGACAGTGTTGAATTGGCATGTGCTTTTGAAAAATTGGGAGTTTGCAAGACTAAAGCACTAGCACACCCAGAGTACAGCTCTGTTGAAAAACGTTTAGAATCTTATAAAAATGTTTGGCCATTAATATTAAAACACCTTACCAAACAGCTAAGTGAAGCTGGATTTTTTTATACTGGTGAAGGGGATAAAACAATATGTTTTTATTGTGGATTTGCTTTAAAGGATTGGCAAATGACTGATGACCCTTTTGTGCAACACGCTCGTTGGTTACCTTACTGTAAATACATGGTGCAGTAGGGGGTACGACGGGCTTAAAGCCCTAGCGTCAGCAGTTTTTAAATTCCGAGCGGCTGACACACTGCTTAAAGCCCGTCGTACCCCCCCTACTACACAGTTTTTATCCTAGAGACTTGAAATTTATTTTGGGGGTAGAGAGGTCAAGGCCATTCATTTATGTCAAACAAAATTTTTGTAAACTCTTTAGTTTCCAAAATATAAAAAATTCAAAATTGAACTTTTTTCAAAATATGTAAAAAATAAAAGTTTTATTATAAAAAATAAAGGATATAGAGGCCATTCTTTTAAGCCCGTGGAACACTTTTTATAATGTTTGGTTTTATGAAAAATCGCCTACTTTCCCAATTGAATTTTTTTCATTTTTGTTCTACAGACCTGGGACTTGGTTTACAAGTCGAGGGGATAGAGACCTTTTATTTATGTTAAACAAACATTTTTGTAGAATTCCTAGTTTCAAAAATAGTGACCATTTTTCAAAATTCATTTTCTTTTGTCCTAGAAACTTGAAATTTGGTATGGTGTTAGATGAGGTAAAGACCATTGATTTATGTCAAACAAACTTTTTTGTAGAATTCCTATTTTTGGAAATATAGCCCAGCATACGTTGATTGTTTTTTACCAATTTTAGTCCATGATCTAGAGCCTGTTTAAGTGTCATGTAATGAACAACGTGGTATAGGTTTTACTGCTGACAGGTGCTTACTGCGTATGACAAGGCTGTATACTAGTGGGTTTGACAGCCTTTCTTGCTAAGGATCCCCTATATACCCTAAACATGGCTATATATGTTAGTTCTGAACATTTAATGGTTAATTGTATATTGAGTTTATTTACAGAGCTTATACAAGCACGTCTTGCACGCGGTCAAACTTCACAAGAGTCACATGCAACACTCAACGTATGTTTCAGCTACCTAGCGGTAAATATAAGCACTACCTGAACAACTAGCATGCCACCTAGCAGAGGATATGAACACTTACTAGTGATATCCAAAGTGAGCTGAGGTTAGGTTAGGTAAAGTTAGGTTAGCCATGAAAATAAGCTACCAAAATAAGCTACCAAAAATAATTGGTTTTTACCCTTGAGGTATTGGGTTCCAACTCGACTATGCCCAGAATTTAATTATCATCTGAGAGTTGAAAGATTAGGTTAGGTGAAGTTTCGTTGGGTTAGGTTAGGTGAAGTTAGGTTAGGTTAGGTTAGGTAAAGTTAGGTTAGGTTAGGTTAGTGAGCTGAGGTTAAGTATTTAAATATTCCCTCTCTTTCAAATACTTTCCAACACCAAGAAAAAAAATCACTACAAAAGCCAATACAAAAGCCAACACAAAAAGCCAACACAAAAAGCCAACACAAAAAGCCAATATATAAGGTTATGGTAGGTCACTCCATCAACAAAACAGTTGTAACCTTTGTAGTGTGAACATCGTACTGACAGGTCAGTTACTACTATGGAACTTACTACAACCAACAAAGGTAGGCAACGTGCACTCTATCAAGGCTACTCTTATAACTATAATCGTCAGAATGCGAAAGGAATAATATTCTGGCGATGCTCAAAAGAGAGGTCAACAAAATGTCGAGGCAATCTGAAAAGTAAAAATGGAAAAGTTTTAAGTGTGAGTGTTCATCAATGTAGTGCTCCAAACGAACCACGGTTGCTGTTTACAAACAATTATCAAAATGCTAAGAAGCAAGTTCAAGAAAACGATATTGCGGCTTAAAATAGTGCAGTGTTTGTTCAAAAGGACTTATCATGTCCTCAAAAAGTCATGTTAAGACAGTTGTCAACGTCCAAGAAACCTTTAACACTATCAAAATCAACGCAGACTATAAATGAAGTGGTATTGCAAGAGGATCAAAAAGGACTATATAGTAATAGTGATAATGGTCATGGTGATAATGATGATCATGATGATGATAATGATGATGATGATGATGATGATGATAATGGTAATGCTTTGTTTACACCTAAAAATTCATTTGTTAAATTTGTATACTGGAACAAACCCAGTAAGCTAATTCAACGGCTTGGACACTTGCATGCTTTACAACAAACTGGGCATACCGGTCACGATTGGGAAATCAGAGAAATTGAACAAGAGCTACGTCGTGCTAAAATTATTGTGTAATGGGTCTACCACTTTGCGACCACTTTTACCCCCACTCTTGGTTTTTATATTTGCTTATTTGCTTTCACTTTTACCTGAGCTCTTTGGATCCATATCTCACATTAAACTATTATTCTTATTACCAAGTTGACTTTACTAGAGCTTAGTCTATGCTTGACAGTTGACATGGAAATATCAGTGACTAGGTATGGTAAGCCTTATGCATACTATAAAGGATATTCATATATTGTGAAACGAACCAATAAAAACGGAACTGTTATTTGGCGCTGTTCAAAACAACGTTCCAAGCATTGTCGTAGTGACCTAAAAAGTAAAAATAGTGAGGTTTTAAGTGCCAGTGATCATCAATGTAGTGTACTGCATGAAACACAGTTGCCATCGACAAAAAATCAAGAAGATCATATTGTTACTCAAAATAGTGGATTGTTTAATGAGCAACGTTTAACCCCTGTTCTAAAAGTTATGTTTAATCCGTCTTCCACATCGCAAGAGCCATCAACATCACAAACTATGCAAGAGGTAGTGTTGTTGTTGTCGTTTTAAAGAGTGGAACAACTAGGTCATCTGCTCTTGATATGCAAAAAGGTACCGTAGTATTGCAAGAGGATCAAAATGACTAAATAGTAATAACAATAAGGTTTTTATGCCTATAAAACCATTGCGGCTTCCCCAGTTTTTGAAAACAACAGTGAATGTACATTGCTATAAAAAGATCTACAACAAGCCTTGTGTTTAAAAACTATAACAGACTATTGTAAAGAGAGAAAGAGTTGTATTAAGTGTGCATCTATTGTCATAATCATGTATACTCTGCAATGTTAAATATTCTAACTTTGTATAAAATAAAACAACATTGTTACATCATTTTGCATTTATTTACAAACTTTATATACATTTTTTGTTTCATGATAATATTTTTTAAGACAATACTAAAATCTAAAACATTATTATTCTATACACATTTTTTTCTTTCAGTCCATTGTTATTACTTATATTTTCCATTATTATTTCACTTTTTTTTTTCATTTAATTAAAACGGGCCATGCACCTATTGTTTTTAAAACCTTCATAAATTAAGTGTACAGGTTGCACAGCATTATTGACTTCATCAAAAACACTCGCCGACATATCATTAAACCGTGTAGGCAGAAATGTCTCAAAGTTTTCACATACACAAAGTACACGATCACCATATGCTGTTTTCAATTTCCGAATCTTGATAATGCGGCATGGAATATGCGTAGGCAATTCGCTGAGCTTCTTTGTCTCTAAGCCACATGCTTGACCCACAGCATTCAAAACATTCATTGTAGTAGTCTATAAACAAAAGAAAAGCATATCTATTACACTCTAAAACAGCTTTAATAATATTGTGCAATTAGGGATTTTGCACTATGCATTGCTAATAAATTATACTATTTGTGCAAGAAATGCCCTAACTGTAGCAGATACTGCTTTTCTGCATATAGCACAAGTGTTGAGTTCTAATGCACACTTGCTATCATGTGTCCACAAGACAAAAATACAACACCTAGTTCATCTTGATAACAAATTTTACATAATTGTTGGTCACACTTTTGTATCTATTCGTGAGACAAGTCTTTTTTTTCAGCCTCATGTATTTGCTCCGCGTGTTCTAACTCTAAAGGCACTTTTATGTCTTGTGCTGCAATCACGTTTTCTTTACGAATAGTGTTCACAAATTCCTGATCTTTAAGCAATAACATGTATTTACAGTTAGGTAACCAACGAGCGTGTTGCACAAAAGGGTCATCAGTCATTTGCCAATCCTTTAAAGCAAATCCACAATAAAAACATATTGTTTTATCCCCTTCACCAGTATAAAAAAAATCCAGCTTCATTTAGCTGTTTGGTAAGGTGTTTTAATATTAATGGCCAAACATTTTTATAAGATTCTAAACGTTTTTCAACAGAGCTGTACTCTGGGTGTGCTAGTGCTTTAGTCTTGCAAACTCCCAATTTTTCAAAAGCACATGCCAATTCAACACTGTCTAGGGCATATGGACCACATATATCGACACTACCGTTGTTGGCTGGTAATACATTATTATTATTATTATTTATTTGTGATTCAGCAACGTAAGTAGCGGCCAATGGTCTTGTGGTTCGGTAAAATGGATACACGGGTTTGTTACCCACTTGTTTTCCAAGCATGTAAGGACAACAAGGAGACCATCGCAAATGGTCTCTAAAGGGATCATCCCCTTCTTCCCAGTGTGCAAGTTCAATACGACAAAACACACAGCGCACCACATCTTCTCGGTTCAAATAAAAAAAAAACGGCTTTTGCAAGTTCATGTGTCGACAAAAAGCCTACAGGCCAGAATTCAAATGTTAACCAACGATCATGTTCTATTTTAAATTTAACCCACGTGGTAAACCAACTTGCTCACTTGTTGTATTTGGTACTAACGCCATGTGTTATAATAAAACTTTTTTTATTGCAAGTTATTAACGTTGCACAAGAGCACAGAGTACTTTAAAGCATAATGTATGCTTGTTCACTGTCTGTTCACTACGTTAATGGCGCATGACCACACCTAAAAACAAACAAAATAACCCATCACTCAATCAATCAATCAATACTTGTAATTAAACTTTAACGTTAATTGACATTAATATATCAAAACACCATTAAAAATTAACTGTATGTTGGCACTAACAGTAACCCATGCACTTATTTTTTTTGTATAAAGCTTTAGTCATTTACATCCCCCTTTAACCAATATATAAAGAAAAATGAATGTCATGTCAGTTTGTTCAGATTATCTTGTTCAAACCTGTGGATATTTGTTGAGTCCATGGGGAACCACCCATAAATTGATTTTTTTTGTTTTGTTTTTAGAAAATCCAATATGGCCTTGTACTTTCCCCAGTCAACAACCAATATAGTCTTTTACCGTTTGTCAATACATGGCCATTATTCAAGAAAGCAATCATTGTACCAGTCATGTACAGGTAATGAATATTTTTTTTGTCTATGGTTTTTCATTAGTGGTAAAATGGCATAGCAGTTTTAAGTTAGACTTACCTGAGTTTTCAATAGTTCACAGCCTGGAAACAATGGTTGCACTGTACTGCGTCTTGGGTTATCAGCAACTGCTACGGTGGTAAGGCTTTTCTTTCCAAGTTTCTAAAAATAAATAAAATAAACCGCTATAAATACCTAAATTCAGGTTAATACATGCATTTCATAAAATAAAATAATATCAAACAAAAACAAAATGAAACAAGTTAGTTTAAAAAATAATCTCACCTTCACTTGCAGTGGCTTGTTACTGTTGGGTAGTTTATTGGCTGAGGAATAACCCACCCACCAAGGGAAGATGATTAAGAAAAGGAAGTAGATTTTGGATTGGAGAAAAAGGATAGAAAAATAGGAGGAGAGTCCCACAAAATTAATAAGTTTAACTTTAAACACACTTAAAGGTTCTCGGATACCTAAAGTGGGTACGAGCTTGGTCGAAGCTGACGGGAACCGCAGCTAAGACTTTGGCGGTTTGCCAGAGAAAGCTTTAGTGTATTTCCTCCCAAGCATGCATGAAAGTACTATAGGGAAGGGTGATAGTCTGGCAAGACAAATAGTAAAAGCTTTATTGAGTATGAACGAGGGCATAAACCTAGGAAGAGCTAGGAAAGCCAGGATCTTGCCTAACTGTAGTATCAGAGAAATGATGAATCCAAAAACAAATATTTAATTTATTTAACAATTCCAAGAAGTTTGAGGAAATTAACAAGCATGTAATATAATTTTGACAAACATAGTTCATTTAAATTGTTTAACAAATGGGGTCGCTGACCTCCTAACATTAAATGGTTGCTCCAGGCAATTGACAATTTTTAAGGTTTTAAACCTGGTACTAAAATCTTGGTAAGATTTTAAAAAAGGCAATGAAATGATTAAAGTTTAAACATTAAATTGAGTACAAGGAGTGTACTATAAGAAATTTCTGAAAGAATATTCTGGAGAGAATAACAACTTCGAAAATAACAATAAGGAAAACATAAAGAATAAAATAGAAGTTCCTACAACTTCTTATATTTAAACAGAATTACTTTATGAGAATTATACAAAAGAGGGCAGGTCACTTACTGTGAAACCTGAAGAGATAATCAAAAGGAAGGTTCTCGACCTCCTATATTTTAGATAGGAATCACGAGCCAAATGGGGCAGTTTCCATTTAGTGAGACCTAAAAAATAACTCACACAAGAGTTGAAAGAATTGTTTTCCCTGATTTGAAGGGAGAAACAATGTAAGTTTGAAACGTGTATAAAACACGTAATTATACAGCAATTACTTAATGATAAACAAGCAAAATGGAAGGGCACTTCACAGAGTGACACCTTATTGAAACAGACCTGAATTTAAAGTTTATTACGAATTGTTAGTAAGAGGTTAGGAAAGAGAAATAGGGGATTGAGGAAAAATGTTCATGGCCTTATTTAAATATAAACGGACGATCGCGACGCGGTAGAAAAGTTGAGCAAGCACTGGTTTTCACTATAGTTGGTTGAAATATATGAAAAGTTCACTGTGGAAACACAAAGTTTATGGGAAAGAAAGTTATTGCAATGATAACTGGTTTCACTAGGTAGGCGAGAGTCTATTTCTTGGAAAATATTGGGAATTACAATTAGATGCGCCATAGATCATTCCAACGGTGGACGAAAGTTAGCTATTGCAGTAATTGGTGAAGAAAATTCCTTATTTTGAATATTATTTTCACATGTGAGTGAAAAATACCTGATGGCAAGACTCGCAGATAGAGTACAAGATCTGGAAGGTTCCAGAACGATCTTAGAGAAAAATGGGGCCAATGTAAATCCAGCGGAGGAACTTGCTTTGTAAATTATAAACAGCGGGTATTAGATAATATCCCACGTAGTGAGAAGATTTCTCATTTGGCAAGCATAAGAAATGCTGCTTTTCACTAAGATTAGCTTGATTAAACAAAAGCTCAACATGGAAGATCCCGCGGAGGATGATTTTACCCCAAAATAAGTAATTTCACACTGCCTAAAAAAGATAGTTAAAAGCATGTGGTCGGTAAAATCATGAAGATGTGGTTAAAACTTGAAGCAGGTACTTATCTTTGTTGCATGGCGAAGGTGAGGTTCCCTTAACCGATACTTAATGCGCCAACATGGCGTAGAACGTAGAGAATGTCTCTTGGTTAGAGGAGACTGGCCCTAGTAGAGCCCTGACTGATCGAGTCAACTGCCGACTGAGAAGTGAGACCTGCTCAACGGAGCACGGAGGGTCCAAGGAAGGGAAAAAGAGTGGGGGGTAGGAAACAAATGGAGAACATATAAACATAACCAACTTTAAAACAAAAAATTGATCTTCTCTTGCTGAGCCGGTCTTCAAAGAGTTGATAACAGATGATACTAGCACAGCATGGTGAGTAAAAGAGTAGACGTAGTTCTCTTGCTCATGGAGATAATAGCTGGCGATGGCAGTAAAATCTGGTGGCCAGATGGAGAAGGAATTCCTCTTGCACGAGGAAGAGTTGAAGAGCTTCAGATATTCGCTGCTATATGACGCTAGGTGGGTCATAGAATATATATCTGGAACAGACTCATAAAAGATATAAGCGACCTGAACCCCTAAGAGAAAACAGAAGATCACTGTTGGTGTTTGACAAAGAGGAAGGAAAGAACATGCAAAAGCATTGAAAATTATAATCTCTGGTACCGTGTATTCCAAGAATACACCAACTGTTTCCTTCTAGTGGGCCCAAAAGCGCAATGGTTTCTTGTATCTCTGACATGTAAGGTATACCGGTTATCTGCAAAAAATAAATAAATAAAAATCATTAATTACCTAATCAATAACTACAAATTTAAGGTTCATTAGCATGGCATTATTAAAATAATCATTCATAGGTACTTACCAAAAAATAAAAGGATTTTTCTTCCAAAGTTCAGTTCAGAGCTCTACTGTATACGTCCGTGTGCTAAAATGGCAAGTGCATGACTAACGCAATCGTTATCAGTTAGCCTAGCAACGGAGAGAGTTGCATTTTCTCAGCGTTTTGGCCTTGAAATGTTGTCTCTTTCACACGTGTTCCCACGCCTCTTCACATTCCTCAATCTGAATAAGATTCGTGTACCTTATACTAGTTTCTTGTTTTTAATAAGGAACCAAAATGGCTGCCTCTTATACATCGGTAGTCCTACTGTCTCAGAACCAAAATGGCGGTCTCTGCTTAAACAGCACACCTGCTAGCCACCACGAGGCAAGTAAGCTGATATCACACTTCCTGCTGACGTAGACATTTTTTGTCTTATCAGCAGTCTCTCTCACGAGTCCTCTGGCTAGGTACAATATTCAGTCACCAGTGAGCAGGACTGTGTGTGTGTGTGTGTTAGCATTGAAAACATGTGTGTCTTCTTCTTATTATTATTATTCTTAAACATTTTACTGCAATAATAATAATTACTAGCAAGCGGCCATCCTCAATACATGATCATGATAACCACATAATTTCATCCTAAAACACATGACTTTACCCAGTTCAATATTTAGTTTATAACATTTCAGGCCAATGACCTTACCGTTTTGGCTCTTTGCATACATGCACATGACTTGGTCGAGCAAATGTTATAGGTTTCCATATTCTAAAACCATTTACTTGCCAGACAGCAGTCTCGCTTATTACCGTTTACTAGCATGTTAAAGATCCCCTTCAGGGGTAAAAAATTCCTAGCACACTTAACACATTTCAAA
Source organism: Meconema thalassinum (assembly GCA_946902985.2). Lineage (NCBI taxonomy): Eukaryota > Metazoa > Arthropoda > Insecta > Orthoptera > Tettigoniidae > Meconema > Meconema thalassinum. Next base: position 517,529,703 of record OX336389.2, read on the forward strand.
TATTCACCTCTATTGGTCATAGGAAACATCACAAAACCAACCGTCATAAGCTGCCCCGCCATCCCACCAAAATAGCAATTCATTTCTTCGGGGCACGGTCACCGAGATCGCCAACGTCTAAGAACCACTTGGTCATATCCTACAACCGTCTGTTGTGTCAGAGAGCGATCTCGCTCATCACTGTTAACTAAAACGTTAAAAATCCCCTTCAGGGGTAATAATCTTAGCATGCTTGTCACATTTCAAAATATTCGCCTTCATTCATTCCTGATAGGAAAAAATATCGAAAAGCAACCCCTCGTTTTGCCATACATCGCCCCCGTCGAAATAGCCATTTCCAGTATCCACCATGGCCAATCATAGCCTCGTTGTAACATACGTCAAGCGCTACCGGCTCTCTGTCTACAAACACTCTTTTATTTAAAAAAATATGCCTATTTTTTTGTCCTTGAGACATGACATTTATTTTCATGGTAGAGGGGGTAGAGACCTTTCATTTATGTCAAACAAACCTATTTGTCAACGTGTTAGTTTCCAAAGTAGTAAAAATTCAAAATTGAAGTGTTTTCAAATAATCACAAATAATAAAAAAGTTTTATTATAAAAAATAAAGGTCATAGAGACCATTCGTTTCAACTTTGGCACAACGTTCTATCATGTTTGGTTTTCAAACTATCGCCTACTTTTGAAAACAAAATTTTTCAAAATATTTTTGAAGAAATAACGAGTGGTCTATGGGAAAGAGGACGTCAGCTCTAGTCCAACGATACCTCATTTGTTAAAATCTGACCATCCGTTCGCCAATGATCACCAATGTTCGCGAGAAAGTAGGCTATCATTTTGTTTTTCCTCCTACACCCTTGAAACTTGCTGCCCGCCTAGAGGGCATACCCACCTTTCATTAACGTCAAACAAACTTTTTTTTTAAATTCACCATTTCCAAAATAGTGCCAATCCAAAAAACAAACATTTTCAATTTTTTTTAAATACCAAAACACATGCTTAGTTAAGAGAACGTCATCCCAACGCCAATGATACCTCGTTCGTTAAAATCCGACCACGCGTTCGGGAGATATCGCCCAAAGTTTATATGAAAGTAGGGGGGGAGTAGAACCCGCCTTACCACGCTACTGCACAGTTTTAGTCTTACAGGCTTGAAATTTATTTTGGTGTAGAGGGGGTCAGGGTAAATCATTTATGTCAAACAAAATTTTTTGTAAACCCTTCAGTTTCCAAAGTATAAAAATTTCAAAATTGAACTTTTTTTTAAAAAAATGTAAAAAACAAAAACGTTTTATTATAAAAATAAAGGACATAGAGACCGTTCGTTTGAGCCATGGCTCAAAAATTCTATCATGTTTGGTTTTCAAACTATCATCTACTTTCGAAAACAAAAATTTTTTTTTTTTCAAAAATATAACGAGTGATCCATAGGAAAGAGGACGTTAGCCCGAGCTCAACGACACCTCATTCGTGAATGTCCGACCACGGGTTCGAGTGTTATCGGCTCGCATTGGGAGTAGTGGTTGGGGGAGGCAGAACTCCTAGCTCTCCCCTACTACCGTGCCGTTCCGTTGGGTCAAAATGGCGCTATTGTTTGCTCTTAAATTTACATATTTCCGTAACTTCATAAGTTTATATCCTTTTAGGAATGTACTGAACAAAATAATACATATTTAGTATTAAATTGTTTATAGAAACTGCAGAAAACACTAATTAAATTGTTCATTGCAATACAAAATATTCTAGGCAGTTATACTAAAGCTGTTATTAACACAATGTTAGTCAAGCCCGTGTATAACGTAATGTTAGCTGGTAGGTTTAGCTGGGGAAACTCTACACGAGGGAATTTGAAAAAAGGAAAAAAAAAAGGAAGTGGGTTTCTGTAGGAAGAAAAAGTATGGATAGATAGGGCGGAAATTCAATAACAAACATAAACTTAAACAAAAGTAAGTATACAACACCGTTTCCACCTCGCAAGGTCTGTGAAACACCTAAAGTGGGTATGGACCTGGAAACAGCTAACGGGAAATGCGGCTGTAGCTTGGGCTATTTGCAAGCAAGCGACGATCGTACCTTCCCTCCCAAGCTTATATTTTATACTACTATGGGGAAGGGTAGTAGTCTGGCAGAACAAGGTGTGTTAAGAAACACAGATTTGAGGTTTCTCCTTTCAAAGGAGTTAGGTTTAACCAAATGTGTGGTGAGACTGAAATAATTTGAATTCGCCGTGATGATTTTAGTTCTTGGAACTGTAGGATTTCCAGCGAATAAAAGAGTGCTCCCAGGAAGGGTAGCGATGACACAGTAACAGTTCTTTTTTGAATAATTTCTTTGTTTTCTTGGAAAGTTTTGGCAAGAATACAAATTGTTGCACTTGAAAGGAGCTAAGCTTTTACCCAGCAGGGTGCCGACTAAAAGTTTAGATCAGAGAAAAACTTTAACTTGAAAACGAACCATAAGTTTTAGAGAAAATCCCAACAAGCAGGAAGCTTGCGGAGCTAGCTTTACTTGCCTTAGTGGCTCATTAGAATTAGCTATGAAAGCCAAAAGCAACTTTGAAAATATTTTTATGGAGAGTTTTTGTTCAAATGCAACGAATAATGAGAATCTTATTGATTGTATGTTTGATTTTCTTAAAGAGGGCATAAGACGATGGGAAGAGTCAGGGAAAATAGGGTCCTGCCTAATCGTTATTCTACAGAAAAGGATAAGGCGAAAAAGAAATATGGTTTTATTTTACAATAAAAAGGAGTTGACGTAACAAACCATATAAAGCTGATTTAGATTTAAATTATTAACAATAAGTAGTTTTAACATACAACAGTCTAAGACTTAATGCTAACAAATTGGAAATATTTTGACAATGTTCAATAGGACGCAAGTTTAAAACTTGCTTCGAGCACCAAATCTGGATAAGATTTTAAAAGTTGTGCTAAATTGAAAACTTTAAGTTTTCTAACAAAGATTACAATTAATTAAAGCTTTAGTAATTATATCAGGTACAAGGTGAGCACTTTTGAATTCCTATTGGAAATCGTAAAAGCTATGAAAAATTACAACAAAGAAAAGAGAGAAAAATAAAGGAGAAGTTTCTATAACTTCATGTATTTATACAGTAATTACGACCGTGATATATCAAATAGTACAGGTCACTATTTGTGAAGCCTGAAGAAAAAAAATTAGTTTACTCAATAATGAGAAGAAAAAATAGAATTCCCCCATTAAGGAAAGGGAAAAGAATTAGAATGTGGACTTGCCACAAATTACACAGAAGTTAATTCGTGAAATGCGAAACAAAATTGGGAGGGCACTTGTTATAGAATGACACCTCGTTGAAAGAGACCTAAATTTATGATTTAATTGTATTATGTTAGTAAGGTATTTGAGAGGAGGAAAATAGGAGGTTTAGGAAAATGTCTTGGCCGTATTTATTGTTCTCGTTCGAACGCGACACGGATGGTGGTTGAACGGGCACTGTTTTACACTATAGTCAGTTAAAAAGTTCACTTTTGCAGCACGGAAAGTTCATGAGGAGAAAAGTTATTGCAGTTATGTAAATCACTAGTTGAATTTTAGCTTGAGAGAGTTTATTGCGTTGTGACGTTTATAGGTTGTAGTTGAATGCGGCGGAAATGTTCCCACGAAGGAAGACAAATTATGTGTTGATCAGCGGTGTTTATAAAGAAAATTACGTAGTTAGGAAAGGTATTCCCATATGTGAGTGGAAAATACTCGAAGGTTTAGCTTGTAGATAGATCACTTGACATGGAAACTTCCAGAACAATGTTGACTGTTTAGTTTGGCAAGAAAAATCCCTCGGCGGAAAAGCTAATTTTTATAGACAGTGGGTATTTTGAAAGTATCCCTCGGCGTGAGATAGTATCTCAGATAATTTGTACAAGAAGTCCTGTTTCATTTTAGAGAAATAGCTGAGGTAGTCATAACTTGATCAGATCAGGAAGATCTTTTGAAGGCAGTTATTTCTGAACATTTAGCGATTCCGCACACTGTCTATAAAATTGGATTAAAAAGCTATAAGCTATTTAAAACCCTTTGAAAAATTGTGAAAACCATTGAAGTTGTACTTAACTCATTTTGATGAAAGGCAATGGTTCCTCGGTGACGGTTGATTTTAAAGTTCAAACATGGCGTCTTAATGAAAAAGTTTGTCTCTCGAGTAGAGGAGACGAGCTCGTGTAGAGCTTCAACTGTATGTGTTGACGTCTGACACAGAAGTGAGAACCGCTCAACGAAGCACGGAGGTACCACGGAGAGAGGATGGGTGGGGGGAAAATGTCAAAGGAGTACACATAAGAATTACAAACTTGACAAAACTTAAATCTTTTCTTAGATAGGAATATCTTGATGGAGTAGTCTTCAAGGAGTTGATAGCAGGCGCTTATGACGAAGCCTGGTGGATGGGTATGGTGAAGAAGTCCTCTTGAGCATAGAGATGTTAGCTGGCGATAACGACGACATCTAGTGGCTTGCCTAGTAAGTAAGTCCTCTTGAGAGCGGAGATATTTAGGAACTTCAGTGGTTAGCTGCTAGATGCCGCTAGGTTGATCATGGAAGATATATATCTAGAACAGACTTACAAACAGAGTAAGCAAAGTGCACACATAAACTAAAACGTAAAGAATCCCTGTTGGCGTTTGCAAACTAGGAAGAAAGAATTAAAGCAAAGAGCAGCGAATGCTAACTCTGTCTTACCGTGTATTCCAGAGAATACACCAAGCAGGGGGGACGAACACCATTAGAGAGGAGGAAACACAATGTTAAAGATTGAGAGGGAGGGGAGCAATTAAAGATAGGGGTCTTGTAATATGCCCATTTGCTGTCAAAATCCTAACCACCCTGACCCTTCCATTCCTCCCCGGGTAACACTCGGTCACTCTACCGGAAATCCACTCCAAAGGGGGGGGGACGTCTCTAACAAGGACCAGGTCACCCACCCTGATGTCAGGGTTAGAAAGAAGCCACTTCTGCCTCCGTTGCAATGAAGTTAAGTATTCCAATTTCCACCTCTTCCAGAAAGAGTTACGAAGGGCCTCAAGCTTACGCCAAACGATCGGTAAATTAGATTCTCTATAAGAGTTAGGAAGAGGGGGGGGGGCAGAGAGAGAAGTACCTATAAGGAAATGACCAGGTGTTAATGGAAGCAAGTCATTAGGATCATTGGAAAGGGGAGTCAAAGGGCTGAGAATTAACAACACCCTCAATCAGAATAGACAACGAGTTAAACTCTTCATAAGTTAGAATACGACTACCTAAAACCTTTTTTAGATGACGTTTAGTAAGCTTGACACAAGATTCCCACCTACCGCCGTGATGAGGGGCGTAGGGAGGTATAAACCGCCACTTAAAGCCTTTAGAGTAGGAAAAATTGGAAATTTGTTCCATGGCAGGAGAAGATGTGGGTGCTTTCTTCCACAATGAAGCTGCGCCTTGAAACGTGGAGGCATTGTCGGAAAACATTTCAGAGGGAACGCCACGCCTAGCAGTGAAGCGAGAAACGGCTGACAGAAAGTAAGAAGTAGAGGCAGTTGTTACTAGTTCTAGATGGATCGCACCAGTAACCATGCAGACGAAAAGAGAAACGAAACGTTTTCCAAACAATTTGCGTTCAGCTTCGGGGGAATTGCGTTGATATTGAAATGGACCCATGTTATCCACACCAGTCAAAGCAAAGGGACGAATAGGGGATGAGCGGAAAGAGGGTAGATCGCTCATCAATTGAGTACTAAACTTAGGTTTCACCTTAAAGCAAGGGATGCATTTGTTAATTACAGAAGAAACTTCATGAACTCCGTTTATGATTCAGTACTTTTCCCTTATTAAACAAAGCAGTGTACGAGTACTAACATGTAAGTTGCGAAAATGAAAGTCACGGTTGATTAAGGAAGTTACGTGATGCTTAGAAGGCAAAATAACAGGATGCTTTTTGTCTTCAGAAAGTGAAGAGTGCGAAAGCCTACCACCTACCCTGAGTAACCCGTTGTCATCAAGGAAAGGGGCTAAGGCGAGAAGGCGACTAGATTTAGGAAGATCTTTCTTAGCAGAAAGTAAAGACAATTCAGAAGAAAAGACTTCTTGCTGTGTTAGTTGCAAAACTTTAATGGTAGCGAGATTTAATTCGTGATTGGTCTGATGAGGTTTAGGGAGAACAGGTTGGTCAACAACAAGATATTTCCATCTGAGGAGATAGGCAAAAATTCGAATCATTTTATGAAAGGAAGAGTAACGTGACAACAAGGGAAACAAAACGTTGGAAATAAGACACGATGCGGTAGATTTAGATACTTTAGCGTCAGGCAAGTTGGAGTTTGAGACCGGAGTTTTAGTAGGCCAGCAAGAAGAGTTTTCGATTAACCACGAGGGCCCATACCAGTACAACTGAGATGCTGCCAATTGAGAAGGTGCGCAACCACGTGAGATGATGTCAGCGGGATTATCAACGCTAGGCACATGTCTCCATTGACATCCAGCAGAAAGGGTTTGAATTTTAGATACTCTATTTGCAACAAAGGTTTGCCAGTGGGTGGGGTTTTTGGCGATCCAAGAAAGAGTGATCATTGAATCGCTCCACAGATAGGTTTGCGAAAATTCGACCTTTAAGACTTTCTGCAGTTTTTTGGCAAGTTCTGCGGCCATGAGTGCAGCACACAATTCGAGCCTCGGCAAAGTAATAGTTTTAAGAGGAGCTACTTTAGATTTTGAACAAATAAGATTGGAAAGTGAAAATTAATTTAGCGAATTGCGATAAACTAAATATGCGCAGCAACCATAAGCTTTTTCAGAGCTGTCGGCAAAAACGTGAAGAAAGAAAAACGTGTTAGGAGGAGCGTTAATTAAATTTCTAGGAATTTCAATAAGAGAAAGATCAAGTAAACTGCTACGGAAAGAGAGCCATCTATTAAGAAAAGAGAGGGGAACAACTTCATCCCATTCACATTTAAGAGACCATAGCTCTTGCATGAAAAGCTTGGCTATAACAATAACCGGCTTAAGAAATGGGAGAGGATCGAAAATTTTTGCAATTTCGGACAAAATTTGCCTTTTTGCGTTAGGGAGCTCTTCGGAAAGTGAGACTTTATAAATGAGAGTATCAGTGCGAGTGTACCAGTGTACTCCAAGAGTTTTTATGGATTCGGAATCTCCGCAGATTTTGACGGAAGAGGGGTCTACATCTTCTATGGGAAATTGGGTAAGAAACTCAGGGGAGTTGTAATTCCACTTATGAAGTGGGAATCCTCCGTTCTTCAATAATGCGTGAAGTTCTAGCGATACAAAAGAGGCTTCCTCAAGAGTGGAAAAGGACTGGAGGTAAAAAGGATGTAGTTAGGGCTTCAGAAGCTTTAGCATCAAATAAATGACCATCTTGAGAGGCTAACATATGTAGGGATCGGATAGCTAGGAAAGCGGAAGGTTTCAGACCATAAGTGACTGTTTTCAAGCGAAATATTTTAATAGGTTTACTAGTTTCGTCACGCCATAAGATTCTTTGTAGATCCTGCTGCTCAGATTGAATCAACACTTGACGGTACATCTGTTTGATATCTGCGATGACTGCTATGGGGAACAAGCGGAAATTTAAGAGAATGGTAGATAAATCAGACTGAATAGCGGGACCAGAATAAAGAGCATCGTTGAGACTGTTGCCGTTGGTATCAGGTGATGACCCATTAAACACGACTCGGATTTTATCCTTTACAAGAGGGTTCTTCCACACAGGATGATGAATTAAAAATACAGTTTCAATTGGGGGGTGCAGTTCGTCATCAGATTTGCTGACAACTTCCATGTGATTCAAACTTTCGTATTCATCCATGAACTCTGTGTATTGTTTTTTAACGAGGGGTTCTTTCTTAAATTTGCTTTCGATGGCAAAGAGAGCTCTTCGAGCTTTAGGTTGTGAATTATAGAGTTTTGGAGGGTTGAGTAATCTAGGCATTTGAACAATGAAACGGTCTTCAGGTATACGAGCAGTAGTGGAAATGAAGAGTTGCTCACAGAATTCGTTTTCTGGAGAGCTTAAGTTAGGAGAATCAATGTTTTCAAGTTTCCAGAACTGTTCCAAATCGGTAGTAGCGAAATAACATTGAGATACGGGTTGGGGAGAATAATGAGGAAGTTGACCAGTAACAATCCAACCAAAATTGGTATCTCTCGCGAACACGTTCGAAGATAACTTACGAATTTGTTTACGAAGGCAATTCCAAAAAAACATTTGCACTGAAAAGTATGTCAATGGGACTTTGAATGTTAAACAGAGGATCGGCTAACCTTAAATGCGAGGGAATATTTAAATCTGAAATATCGACAGAGTGACTTGGAGTGTCTTCTCCGATACTGTTGAGAATGAGACAATTCAGTTTGAGAGAATTATTTCTGTGACAAGTATCTCTTATTGTTAGTTTTGAGAACTGTAAAGCTTGTGATTTTATGCTGTTAATACCTGATACATTAATAGAAGTAGGGTTTACAGTTAGGCCTAGTTTTTTTAATTAATGAATTAGAAACAAAATCATGGGTTGCCGCCGAATCAAGAAGACCGCGTGCACGGACCCAGTTGCCAAATTTATCCTGGACTTCAATTTGAACAGTAGACAATAGTACTTGAGCGCTACGTAAAGACTTAGCGTTCTGAATATAAGATGAGGCATTGGGACTGCTAGGATTATCACTTTTTTGAGAAGTGGATGCTGCTGATGACCTCGGTTGATCATGACGATGCAGTAAACTGTGATGCGGTTTTTCACAATGGAAACAGAGTCTGGAAGACTTACAATTGGAAGCAGAATGCTTGGGTGAGAGGCAGTTAAAGCAATGTTTATTCTGGGAAACTAATTTTCTTCTGTCATCGACTGACAGTTCTTAAAGGATTTACATAAATATAGAGCGTGGGAATCTTTGCAAAGTATGCACTTTACTGGTTCATTTAAACTTTTACGAGAGTCACTTTGAACATTTAAGGCAAGAGAATTTGCAATGCGGCGTTCACTAGCCCTAGTTTGGTAACCAGTGGCGTATGACTTTGATTTGGAAGAGCTAGACCCAGCTTTTTGGGAACTAGGCGCTACGTGTTCGCTTTTAGATTTAAGAGACAATGATTCAAAGTTAGAACTAGGAGAAGAGGGTTCACTTTGATTAGCTAAAGCAGTACCGGGTGAGTTAGCCGTGGTTGTTACGGCGTGACTAATGGCAGTCGCTCACATCCGGGAGGCGAGGAGGTTCGAATCCCCCCGCTGGCAACCTTGAAGATGGTATTCTGTGGTTTCCCATCTTCCTTCCAGGCAAATGCCGGGGTTGGTCCCTAACTATAGGCCACAGCCGCTACCTTCCAACTCCTCGCCCTTCCCTTCCAACTTTCCTCCCCAACGGTACTTGTAGCTCACCCATTGGGTGTCCGTCTCGAAGCGGCTACAAAACTGGCGAGCCGAACATGTCCTCGGACACTCCCGGCACTAAAAGCCATACGCTAAAAAAAAAAGCTAAAGCAGTTAAAAGTTAGCATCTAGCATTTATGAAGGTGACTAAATGCTCATAAGAATAATCATCGTTGTTGGAAAGTTCCATTTCCCAAGCGTTGAGGGTAGCAGTATCAACTTTAGAGACCACTAAATGTATAAGGAAAGTATCCCAATGGTCAGTGGGTTGATCTAATTGAGATAAAGCTTTTACGTGAAGTTGTGTCGTATCAATGAGAGTACGCAAAACTAGTGACGTCATTGTGCTGTGACGCAGGCAAATTGAATAGGGCCTTCATGTGGCGTTGAATACGTAACCGTAAATTACCGTATCTTTCCTTCAATAAGTTAAAGGCAATGGGGTAGTTTTCGGCACTTAATGGAAGTGCTTCAACTAACTGCAGGGCTTGTCCACGAAGAATGGATCGCAAATAATGAAGCTTGTAGATGACTTGAATGTCTTCATTGTCATGAACACGGGAGCAACAAATTTTGTAAAAAGAATCCCAAGTAGATTCGTCTCCAGAGAAGTGAGGCAAATTGATTTTGGGTAGAATTGGTTTGGGTTTGTGTGTGCCCTCACGAGACGAGGTTTGTTGTTCGTGAAGGGAACCAAGAACAGAAGCGTCCTTTTTCTGTTCTTCTTCAAGTTGGCGAATTATTTTAAAGGCAAAACCTATGCCTTCGTAGTATTGGTTTTCTACTTCCACTCGATCATCTGTCTGATTGAGCATGCAGGTTTCTATTTCGGTTTGGATAGTACAATAATTTTCAAAAGAAGGTTCATAGTCTTTTACGCGATGTTTTAATAAATCTAATTGAGCTTCTGAAGGATCCAGCTCTGTGATGTATTTTCGAAATCTAGTAATTTTCTCTTTATAAGATGCTCGTTTGGAAGTAAGTTTTTCATCCTTACCGTCTTAATCTTTATCTGTAGGCGCCGTAGCGAAATGAGTAAATTGAAGTATAACTTACGGAAAGGTGGAGTTTTGGAAATGCTGACAGGCTGGCAGCAACGAACAAGTTGAAAGAGAGGGACACGTCAAAGGAGACAGGAGTGACCTCTTTCCCCCTCACCAGCCTTGCACAGTGTAGGTATAGCTGAAAAATTCAAAATAGATGTTAATAACTTGCAAAATATTGACAAATGGATTGGCAAATGGATTGGTCCCGGGTTCCCGGTACCAAATTTTGGTAGGTTTAGCTGGGGAAACTCTACCCGAGGGAAGTTGAAAAAAGGAAAAATGGAAGCGGGTTTCAGCAGGAAGAAAAAGTATGGATAGATAGGGCGGAAATTCAATAACAAACATAAACTTAAACAAAAGTAAGTATACAACACAGTTTCCACCTCGCAAGGTCTGTGAAACACCTAAAGTGGGTATGGACCTGGAAACAGCTAACGGGAAATGCGGCTGTAGCTTGCGCTATTTGCAAGCAAGCGACGATCGTACCTTCCCTCCCAAGCTTATATTTTACTACTATGGGGAAGGGTAGTAGTCTGGCAGAACAAGGTGTGTTAAGAAACACAGATTTGAGGTTTCTCCTTTCAAAGGAGTTAGGTTTAACCAAATGTGTGGTGAGACTGAAATAATTTGAATTCGCCGTGATGATTTTAGTTCTTGGAACTGTAGGATTTCCAGCGAATAAAAGAGTGCTCCCAGGAAGGGTAGCGATGACGCAGTAACAATTCTTTTTTGAATAATTTCTCTGTTTTCTTGGAAAGTTTTGGCAAGAATACAAATTGTTGCACTTGAAAGGAGCTAAGCTTTTACCCAGCAGGGTGCCGACTAAAAGTTTAGATCAGAGAAAAACTTTTAACTTGAAAACGAACCATAAGTTATAGAGAAAATCCCAACAAGCAGGAAGCTTGCGGAGCTAGCTTTACTTGCCTTAGTGGCTCATTAGAATTAGCTATGAAAGCTAACAACAACTTTGAAAATGTTTTTATGGAGAGTTTTTGTTCAAATGCAGCGAATAATGAGAATCTTATTGATTGTATGTTTGATTTTCTTAAAGAGGGCATAAGACGATGGGAAGAGTCAGGGAAAATAGGGTCCTGCCTAATCGTTATTCTACAGAAAAGGATAAGGCGAAAAAGAAATATGGTTTTATTTTACAATAAAAAGGAGTTGACGTAACAAACCATATAAAGCTGATTTAGATTTAAATTATTAACAATAAGTAGTTTTAACATACAACAGTCTAAGACTTAATGCTAACAAATTGGAAATATTTTGACAATGTTCAATAGGACGCAAGTTTAAAACTTGCTTCGAGCACCAAATCTGGATAAGATTTTAAAAGTTGTGCTAAATTGAAAACTTTAAGTTTTCTAACAAAGATTACAATTAATTAAAGCTTTAGTAATTATATCAGGTACAAGGTGAGCACTTTTGAATTCCTATTGGAAATCGTAAAAGCTATGCAAAATTACAACAAAGAAAAGAGAGAAAAATAACGGAGAAGTTTCTATAACTTCATGTATTTATACAGTAATTACGACCGTGATATATCAAATAGTACAGGTCACTATTTGTGAAGCCTGAAGAAAAAAAATTAGTTTACTCAATTATGAGAAGAAAAAATAGAATTCCCCCATTAAGAAAAGGGAAAAGAATTAGAATGTGGACTTGCCACAAATTATACAGAAGTTAATTCGTGAAATGCGAAACAAAATTGGGAAGGCACTTGTTATAGAATGACACCTCGTTGAAAGAGACCTAAATTTATGATTTAATTGTATTATATTAGTAAGGTATTTGAGAGGAGGAAAATAGGAGGTTTAGGAAAATGTCTTTGCCGTATTTATTGTTCTCGTTCGAACGCGACACGGATGGTGTTTGAACGGGCACTGTTTTGCACTATAGTCAGTTAAAAAGTTCACTTTTGCAGCACGGAAAGTTCATGAGGAGAAAAGTTATTGCAATTATGTAAATCACTAGTTGAATTTTAGCTTGAGAGAGTTTATTGCGTTGTGGCGTTTATAGGTTGTAGTTGAATGCGGCAGAAATGTTCCCACGAAGGAAGACAAATTATGTGTTGATCAGCGGTGTTTATAAAGAAAATTACATAGTTAGGAAAGGTATTCCCATATGTGAGTGGAAAATACTCGAAGGTTTAGCTTGTAGATAGATCACTTGACATGGAAATTTCCAGAACAATGTTGACTGTTTAGTTTGGCAAGAAAAATCCCTCGGCGGAAAAGCTAATTTTTATAGACAGTGGGTATTTTGAAAGTATCCCTCGGTGTGAGATAGTATCTCAGATAATTTGTACAAGAAGTACTGTTTCATTTTAGAGAAATAGCTGAGGTAGTCATAACTTGATCAGGAAGATCTTTTGAAGGCAGTTATTTCTGAACATTTAGCGATTCCGCACACTGTCTATAAAATTGGATTAAAAAGCTATAAGCTATTTAAAACCCTTTAAAATAAGGTGAAAACCATTGAAGTTGTACTTAACTCATTTTGATGAAAGGCAATGGTTCCTCGGTGACGGTTGATTTTAAAGTTCAAACATGGCGTCTGAATTAAAAAGTTTGTCTCTCGAGTAGAGGAGACGAGCTCGTGTAGAGCTTCAAATGTATGTGTTGACGTCTGACACAGAAGTGAGAACCGCTCAACGAAGCACGGAGGTACCACGGAGAGAGGATGGGTGGGGGGAAAATGTCAAAGGAGTACACATAAGAATTACAAACTTGACAAAACTTAAATCTTTTCTTAGATAGGAATATCTTGATGGAGTAGTCTTCAAGGAGTTGATAGCAGGTGCCTATGACGAAGCCTGGTGGATGGGTATGGTGAAGAAGTCCTCTTGAGCATAGATATGTTAGCTGGCGATAACGACGACATCTAGTGGCTAGCGTAGTAAGTAAGTCCTCTTGAGAGCGGAGATATTGAGGAACTTCAGAGGTTAGCTGCTAGATGCTGCTAGGTTGATCATGGAAGATATATATCTAGAACAGACTTACAGAGTAAGCAACGTGCACAAATAAACTAAAACGTAAAGAATCCCTGTTGGGTTTGCAAACTAGGAAGGAAGAATTAAAGCAAAGAGCAGCGAAAGCTAACTCTGTCTTACCGTGTATTCCAGAGAATACACCAGTAGCGTCTCTTGACTGTTAGCTTGGAGGTTCGTGGTTCAAACCCCAGCAGGTTCAAATATTCTTACTTCGCTTTTTTTGTATTTATTGATTTATAACTATTCACACATTATAATCTTAAGCATATATAGTGTATATTTGGAATCGAAAATATTATATAATATACTTATAACACCACATATTTCAACACTCGACTACAGCGATTAAAATTCGTCCTTGATTCACAGTAGAGTCTATTGTTGTTGTTTTTGTTGTTGATTCTTTAGGGGTTTTGCGGCATCATTTTCTTGTAGCCCCATGTATTTGGGTGTGTGTAGAAGTTGTCTGATAACCTGTGTCACTGTGATGTCTGTAGGCTTACTAGTGTGTGTACTTTTATATGAGGAAGGATTTAGGTGGGAAGCTGTTGTTTCATTTGAGATGCATGGACATCATGGTCATTTAGCCCCATGTACTTGCGTGAGTGTTGAATTTTGTCTGATAACCTGTGTTATTGTGATGGCTGTATTAGTGTGTGTGTGTGTGTGTGTGAGTGTGTGTGTGTATATATATAATTCAGGTGAGGATTCAATCAATCAACGTATAATATCCGTCTAGCACGTTGTATTTCAACAAGCTACTACAACCAACATTCAATTAAACTCCTTGAAAAGGACAAAGAGTTATAACTATACCCATGCATTTAGGAGAAAGTAGGCTGTGTGTTCTTTACTGAACATCTTGTTTGCAGTGAAATTCTCATGATCCAGAAATAGGTTTGGTAACAATGACACCAACAGTTTAGTAAATAGTAAAGACTAGAGACTGTCTTATCACCTTATGATTATCTTATCTTATTGCCCCATTATAATTGTGATAATTTAATAATACATGTATTTTTTTCCAGGATTGTATTTACATATTTTATACTTTGTACCTCACCAAACCTTTGGGCAAATTCATGTTGACCGATTGAAGAGCTACATATGACTATTGTCGATTGTCTTATTCTATTCGGCTTGTCAGAAGAATATCCTGCATGCCAGCGGAACGAGTGAATGTCAACACGACTTAATGCGGCGACAGTGTGCAGGGAAAAGTTGTCGAGGCAGAAGTGATGCCGTAACGTATATGGGTTCATATGTTTATAATCGTTTCAAACTGCACAAATTATGAAGAGTGAATGCTTTGTTCAGCCGAATATTTCGTTGAAAACTTGAGAACTTGTTATTTCTGTTTAGAGCTACTGTAGGAGACTTCATCATGGTGAAAGTGAGCAGGACAGTACTTGAACTTGATATTGTAACATACCCACGCAAATACATTATGAGCGTGTTGTATTGTGGGAAGAGTGTATATTTCAAGATGTGTATGCCATACTCGTAACAGTATAAGGACTATTGCCAGAAAAATAATACGTGGAGAACTAATTGTTACAGTGGATAGTGTGCTTAAGCAGTTGATTGCGCATTCAATATTCTTGCACGAAGTAATCCAAGTTATAAAAACCATGATGTATGCGGAACTTTATTGTTATCCGATGAGTGATTACACGATGAACGTGCTTAAATCCTGTAAGCGGGATGGGTAGCGGCCTAGAACAGAACAACAAAAGAGTAGAAAGAAGAATCCGGAGCTGTCCAAGGAAAATGCTGAGATGGGGCATTACATTTCATTTATTACAATCAAAGGCAGTGATGTGACATGATCATGTAGCAGTTCAAGCAACATGCTGGGATATGGGGCCCCAGTATAGCGGTTCGATCCAGATGCTGAGATGAGGCATACGATTCACAACTGGGACTATGTTTTAACAACATGGAAACATGGAGGCGGCAGCCGGAAGGCAGCTCTTTATTCATTGAAGGGTAGTTCACCACACATTTCTGTATTAGTAGACTAAAGGGAAACCATGCACATTTAATTATATTTTCTTCGTATACTAGTACCGGTAGTTTCTTCGAACATAATGTATTTTAGGCTGTGAATGTGATTCAGTTCTCGTTAGAATCAAATCCTGCATTGGTATTTAGATCTGCATTTACCAAGTAAGGTAATGATTGTCTTTGATTTCGAATAACTTACGACATGTTTGGCAACAACAGGGATAGAATCTTATTCCTGAAAATGATCACATTTCTTCAATACCGGTATATTAGGATTTGTTTTAGTAAATTGAATGATCTATTCTAATGACATAAACAACAAGCATTCTTTAGCAAATGGAGATATTTGTGAAGTAATTGTCAGCATTGACACTAGGGATTAGAAAGAACGGATATTATGGCTGGCATACATTTTGTGCATTATGGAAGCAAAAATAGGCTCAAAGATAGTAAATTGTTATAATATGCAACACCTATGTTAGGAAGTTGTGGCTTGTAGAAATGACTGAGTATCATAAATAGTAATTTTGGTAACATTTAAGATTTGTAATTATGACTATGTTTGGAAGTATAGCAGAAAATTAATCAAATGATAACTAAGTGATAGGAATATGAGGTGATGTATAAAGTTAAAAACGGAGAAGTTTATATTACTAGAGGCTTGGTGCCTGACATGAGTTGCATGTCTTTTGGTCCTTTTGTGAAAACGAATGAATGTCATAGGAGCTAATCATTGATATTATAAAAAGAGTATTGGTGGTAAACTATGTATCGTTAAAGAGATACTAATGTAATTATGCTAGGGTGGGACGGTGGAAGAATGTCACCCTAATATCGTGTCTTATCATCGGTGAAGCTGGCTGCGTGGCTCAGCAGTAACGTTCTCGCTTGCTGTTCCCAAGGTTGCAGGATCGAATTCTGGTGCAGTCAGCTGGCATTTGAGGGTGCGTAATTGCAAGGGGGACGTGTCAGTAGATTAACTGGCACGTTAAAGATCCCCTTGGGGCGAAATTCCGGCACCCCGGCGTCTCTAAAAGTCGCAGTAGTTAACAGAGACATAAATCAAATAACATTATTATCATCGGTGAAATGCTAGGTCCACCACATTGCCAAAGAAAATACCAAAATTTTCAGTGCTTGTTTTCATTGAAGTGCCACAGGTTTTCTTAAAAAGAATATTTATGGTCTTTACTGTGAGAATTAAAATTGTCATGCCTCATAGAATTGGGATGAGGTGCAAGTGATGAATATTGTTCATACTGTACCCTTGCGTACAATAAATACATAAATCATAGTCCGCTAGCTCTATAGGACTTAGGGGCATGGTGCATTCTCCCACTCTTTGATTCACGTATTTTGGATCAAAGCATAAGGATAACACTCAAAATGAATATCAAATTAAAAATATAAAAATTATTTAATAAAAAACTGTTATATTTCATGTAGAAAAAATTATTTAATATTAATCAAAATTAGGTGCTACAATACATATATCTACAATAAAATGTTCACACTTGCCCTTAAATGGACAAGGAATCATAAAACTGAACCACAAAAATCAATAATTAAGGTTCCAAACGAACCTGACAAAAATCAACATACTTCTCACTTCCATAAAGCAGGTTCCTTAATCTGCACATATGAGCTCCTCATGGCTCTAAGTTTATATTTACATAGTTATTCATCTTCAAAATAAAGCACTTTTAATTCCCAGATTGGGTTTTTTACTTCACTTGTGCTAATTTGTGTATAACAATTACCTATCATTTGGTCCACTTGAGTTTAAAATCATCATCCCCTCCATGCTGTTGTTGTCTGAGTCTTCAGTCTTTTGTCTGGTTTGATGCAGCCCTCCATGCCTCCCTGTCTTGAGCTAATCCTTTCATCTCTACATAGCTACCACACCCTACATCCGAAGCAATCTGTTTAACATATTCTAACATTGGTCTACCCCTACAGTTCTTGTCCTCAACCCTTCCTTCCATAACTAAGCTTGCTATTCCTGGGTGTCTTAGTATGTGTCCTACTAACCCATCTCTTCTCTTCATTAGCAGTCGCCAGAAACATCTCTCCTCTCCCACTCGTCTTAATACCTCTTCGTTTGTCACCCTATCTACCCATCTGATCTTCATCATTCTCCTGTAACACCACATTTCAAATGCTTCAATTCTCCTCTTTTCTGCTGCACCAGTAGTCCAAGTTTCACTTCCACAGAGCGCCACGCTCCAGACAAAGGCTTTCAAAAATGACTGCCTAATACCTAAATCTCTATTCGATGTCAACAGATTCCTGTTTTGTAGCAAGGCTTTCCTTGCCTGAGCCAACCTACTTTTTATATCCTCTTTGCTTCGTCCACCACTGGTTATTTTGCTTCCTAAGTAACAGAAGTCTCCTACTTCCTTCAGCTTTTCACCTGCCAATTTGATGTCCATAGAGGTTTCTGATTTATTTCGGCTGCATTCCAGTATTTTTGTTTTACATTTATTAATTTTCATCATGTATTCATTCCGTAAGACGGAGTCCATACCATTCAAAAACTCATTCAAATCCTCAGGCGTTTCGGCCAAGATGACGATGTCATCAGCAAATCTCAGAGTTGAAATTATTTCTCCTTGAATCTTCACTCCCACTTTAAATTTTTCTCCAATTTCCTTCATTGCTTGTTCAATGTAAAGATTGAAAAGTATGGGTGATAAGTTGCAGCCTTGCCTTACACCTTTCTGAATACCAGCTTCTCTCTCATGTCCTTCAGCTCGAATGACTGCTGTCTGGTTTCTGCATATATTGTATATCGCCCTCCTATCCCTGTACTGTATTCCAATAGATTTCAAAATGTCAAACAATTTAGTCCAATCAACGTTATCAAAAGCCTTTTCTAAGTCTACAAATGCCATGAACGTTCTCTTATTTTTCCTTATTCTACCTTCCAAAATCAGCCTAAGACTTAGTACAGCTTCCCTTGTTCCTACATTTCTCCTGAAACCAAACTGGTCTTCACCCAACTCCGTTTCTATCTGGCTTTCCATCCTCTTGTAAATTATTCTAGACAGGATTTTTGAAACATGAGTATTCAAGCTGATTGTACGGTAATCTTCACATCTGTGAGCTCCCACTTTCTTTGGTATAGGGATTATAACATTCTTCTTGAAATCAGGGGGTACCTCACCTGTCTCATTAATCCTACACACCAAGCGAAATAACCTGATCAGACCTTCATCTCCTATGCAGCGTAGCAACTCAATCGGTATATCATCTATGCCTGGTGCTTTGTTCCTGCTTAAGTCCTCCAATGCTCT
Source organism: Meconema thalassinum (assembly GCA_946902985.2). NCBI lineage: Eukaryota > Metazoa > Arthropoda > Insecta > Orthoptera > Tettigoniidae > Meconema > Meconema thalassinum. The sequence continues at coordinate 517,548,439 of OX336389.2, forward strand.
GTCAAATTCTGATCTCAATATTAAATCTCCTTTTGCATCCTCATCAATTTCCTTCTCCCTTTCCATTACGTGATTCGCAATCTCCTTTCCCTTATCCAAACACTCTATGTAAGCTTTCCATCTCTCAACCTTTTCTTCCCTATCTGTTAGAGGCTTTCCATTTGTGTCCTTAATATTTCAGCACTTAGTCTTCTTTTCCCCCCAAAGTATTCTTAATCCTTCGGTAAGGTGTGTCTACTTTTTCTAATTTCAGACAATTTTCTATACCTGCACATTTCTCTTTCAACCATTCTTCTTTTGCTTCCTTGCACTTCTTGTTAACCTCATTTCTCAGACGTCTGTATTCTGCTTTCCCCTTTACATCTCTTACATTCTTGTGTTTCCGCCTTTCATCCAAAAATTCTAGTATATCCTGAGTGATCCACGGTTTTTTACCTATTCATTCTTTCCTACCAATATTTTCTTCTGCGGATTTTGTTATTTCATTCCTCAAAAGTGCCCATTCGTCTGCAATTGAAGTTGGTTTAGGGTTTTTCATTAGTCCTTCCTTTATACTCTTCTTGAATCTTTCGTTTACATCGGTCACTTTCAGTCTGTCTATTGCCCACCTTTTTGGCTTTTGACTTTTCTTCAGTTTCTTCAACTTTAATCTGCATTTCATAACAGCCAGATTGTGGTCAGAGTTTATGTCAGCACCAGGATATGGTTTGCAATCCAAAATCTGGATTCGAAACCTCTGCTTGACCATAATGAAGTCGATTTGGTAACGCCCTGTATCTCCTGGTCTCATCCATGTGTATATTCTTCTATTGTGGTTATTGAATAAGGTGTTAGCTATGACCAACTCATGCTCGGTGCAGAATTCCATCAGCCTGCTTCCTCGATCATTCCTTTCACCTAATCCGAAATCTCCTACTATCTTCCCTTATCTGCCTTTTCCTACCACAGCATTCCAATCTCCCATTACTGTAACATTTTCATCACCCTTGATATACCTCAGAATTTCATCTATTTCTTCGTAGAACATTTCAACATCTTCATCATCAGCTTGACTGGTAGGTATATAGACTTGTACCACTGTGGTGCACGTAGGTTTAGTGTTGATTTTTGCTACAATAATCCGTTCACTATATTGCTCATAATATTCCACCCGCTGTCCAAGTTTCCTACTCAATATGAGACCAACCCCTGCTTGGCCATTGTTTGATTTAGTGCTAATAACCCTATAGTCACCTGACCAAAAGTCCTGTTCTTCCTGCCAGCGCATTTCACTAATCCCAACCAAATCCAACCTCAACCTATCCATTTCCCTTTCTAAGTTTTCTAACCTTCCATCTCCTAGCAGACTTCTAACATTCCACGCTCCGATCCGTAGAATGTCAAATATCCTCTTTGTCACTCCTGTGATGTTAACCCCCTCTCGAGTAGTCCCCACCCGGAGATCCGAACGGGGGACTAGTTTACCTCCGGATTGAAATTTTACAAGGGAGGAGGCCATCATCACATGTAATTATGCATAGAGAGGTGCATATCCTCGGGAATAGCATTACGGCTGTAGTTTCCCGTTGCTTTCAGCCGTGCAGCAGAACGCAGTGTAGCCATTAGTTGTCTTATTTTATCAATATCTTAACCGTCTATAAGACAAGTAAAGAACTGATTTATTCAGAAAGGCTGCTACTCCCTTTCAGAATAAGTAAAGAGCAATTCTACTAACAAAAATACTAACCTTCTACTAACAATTAAATACCAAAATTCTACTAACGAAAAATTACCTAAGTTCCAACACCAACAAGTACCACCACTAAAACAGTCCGTCACCAGGCACACTCACATGCACCCTCACACATCACAGTCTAATGAAACAATGAACTATATCTAATAAACATGCAACTGCCACCAGACACACTCACACACCCCAGTCTAATAGATGATGATGATAATTGTTGTACAGAAGATGATAAGCAGACCTGACTACATGGTCATTGGCCCAGATGATGATGATGATGATAAACAGACCTGACTACATGGTAATTGGCCCAGATGATGATGATGATGATGATGATAAACAGACCTGACTACACGGTCATTGGCCCAGACGATGATAAACAGACCTGATTACTTGGTCATTGGCCCAGATGATGATAAACAAACCTGACTACATGGTCATTGGCCCAGATGATGATGATGATAAACAAGACCTGACTACATGGTCATTGGCCCAGATGATGATAAACACACCTGACTACTTGGTCACTGGCCCAGATGATCTATTTAACATATTCTAACCTTGGTCTACCCCTACAGTTATTGTCCTCGACTCTTCCTTCCATAACTAAGCTTGCTATTCCTGGGTGTCTTAGTATGTGTCCTACCAACCTCTCTCTTCTCTTCATTAACAGTCGCCAGAAACATCTCTCCTCTCCCACTAGTCTTAATATCTCTTCGTTAGTAACCCTATTTACCCATCTAATCTTCATCATTCTCCTGTAACTCCATATTTCAAACGCTTCAATTCTCCTCTTTTCTGCTGCACCAATAGTCCAAGTTTCACTTTCATAGAGTGCCACGCTCCAGACAAAGGCCTTCAAAAATGACTTCCTAACACCTAAATCTATATTCGATGTCAACAGATTCCTTTTCTGTAGAAATGCTTTCCTTGCCTGAGCTAACCTACTTCTTATATCATCTTTGCTTCGTCCATCACTGGTTATTTTGCTTCCTAAGTAACAGAAGTATCCTACTTCCTTTAGTGTTTCACCTGCCAATTTGATGTCCATAGAGGATTTTGATTTATTTCGGCTTCATTCCAATATTTTTGCTGTAATAAAGATAATTTAATCATTTCTACACCAAAACACAGAGAAAACCATAAAGCTCCGTTCACCCATTTGGCAGGCTTCGATGCGAGCTCCGCCTGTGGCACGACACACATCCAAGCGATAGTCCACCTCCGTCCATGTCCGCCGAATCATTTCAGGAGTCGCAGTAGCTATCGCATCGGTAATTCGTGCCACAGGCGTAGCTCACTTTGAAACCCACCAAATAGGCAAACAAAACTTTATGACACTCTCCATCCTCTGGTGAAAAAATAATTAAATTATCTTTATTACAGCCTGAGCTATTACAAATCAAAATTAAGGCCACCTTCCCGATGACCCTGTAGTAGTTTAAGACCATGGGGTGCTATTTTTCATTTCAAGCAGCTGCTCACTTGACCTCATGTGGCTGAGTACACACTGTTCCAGCTCTCACATCACATCTTAAAATCTCTGGCAGAGTTGGCAATTGACCTTGGGCCTCGTGGGTTAGGTTATTTATTTAGCGTATGGCTGGAGATACAATACAGTAGTTAACATGGATGGAATCTATACGGTACTATATAATTATGTATGTCCAGATTTTTGATGTATTCTAGAACTTCAGGAGTCGCAAGAGCAATGTCACTAACACTGCCATTATACTTTCTTATCCTGAATTCACTGATGCTGGATTGTCTGTTGTGGAGCATCACAGTCACACTCAGGCGTGGGGATTCTGTTCCATTTGTAGTGGAAGGCTGCACAGTTCCCGTGGTTGGTTCGAATCCTTTTCAAAGTAGACCATAGTCTACGAGGGAAGTTAAAACCACTGGGTAGCGTCTTGTGCTCAGATGGCATTGTTAGGTGATGTTTGTCGGTGAGTCTCTTCTGCCGCTCAGCTCCATACAATTCTACGGATTTGGTGTTGCTGGGAAGAACTCGTGCATCCCTTGAGTTTAGAAAAATACTGAATAGTTCAAATCAAGAAAGACTCCCCAGACTATCTTAATATTTCCATTACTCGGGAGCAATATTATGTTGTTATCAATACTAATGGATTTTTACAGTAATCTTATAATCATTATTTTAGCTTATACGGTTTCTGAACGATTCTCAGCAAGAAATAACAATACTTAGATCTCGGCGCTGATGACCGGTCTATCTCAAACATTTATAACTTCCTCACAGCCCAGAAGCGTGCTGTCTCCGGCCTACCGCAAGGCAATTAGTGGCGACCTTCAGGCTTGTCAAAGTGCTTCACGCTTATTTATGAGCAAGGGTCGTATGGGCTTCCTGCTCGCAGACGGGCTGTCTATTAACTCCAATTAAACTGGCTACAACAAGCTTCAAAACTCGAAAATGCACACACTAGATCCATTCATCATAAAATTACGCAGCCATATTTATCCGCTTCTATTGGCTCAGGTGGAATTATTGATTGCGAAGTATCTTCATTGGTGGGTATAACATTCAATAAAAATGGGGCTTTCGACGTAGATGAACCTGGGTTCATAAATGGGTCTGCCTCCTAGGTTATATTCCACTTTTGGAGGTCTTACTGACACTGATACAGGAGTGGGATCATTTAACACCAACCCTCCTAGATTAGCGACTTCTGGGCGGCAACAATGAACTCTCCCCGTGCTTTACACAAAATATACAGCACCCGTTTTCCAAATTTGCCTCAATGCAAACACATTCACTTCCACAGAACCGCGCCCAACTACACCTGGCAATCAATGAAGACCTCACACAAAATCACAGCAATCATTAGCGTGAAAAATTAAATAAGCTATCTTATAGCTTGTTACAATAGTAATCTATTTGTGTGATATTTTCGAGCAAGATAGTTATTATTTTAACTTCATTCAATCTCCGTCTCATTACATTATTTGCACTTATAATTTGCCTGGCATTAATTATTAATTCATCTTTGACATTACTTTCATTAGAACCTTTATTGTGCAACAATCATTTATTATTATTATTTATTCTTGGAACCTTAACGGCTTCCAACTTTCATTATTATTATTGTTAATTCAACAATTACTTCATTACTGAAGATTTTAAGTTTTATTTCTTGCTTTAAAAAGTCTGTTACTTTACATTACATCACCATAGAAAGTGATTTCAAAAGAATACAACTCCACTGAGTATACAATTGACACTTATTAATCAGTTAATTCATGATTAAATTGTCGTTCAGAAAACCGTACGCTTCATTTTATACACTTTATTTCATTATCCCTGTTTAGATGAGAACACTTGCTCATTGTATTTATTTTCACGAACTCTTCCCCCAAAACACACATAATCAAATTGTTCTACTCACATGATTTCCCCGAGCTGCTGCTCCAGGCTCCCAATGAATTAGCATTATAGCCCACATCTTTGGGTTTTAAGCCATCATTTAACAACTCACAACACTCGTGGTATACACTTTCATAATATTTAACATTTTAATACACTGATATCCTCTAATTGAGGTATAAAAATCATATTTATATTTAACACTTTATGACACTAAATATTTATAAAACCCTTGAAAATTATTGCTAACACTTGACAAATATTTATATACACAATTTTCACTTTAGGCATGCGACGATGCCTTTCTTTCACAATGTGGTTACACACGCTTTCACACTTTCCTTTTTCCCTCGTCCTATGGGGCAGATACTAGCTTTCCTCCCCTAGATCTGACTCCTAGCTGGGTTGACTGAAAGTCTCGTTCGCGGCCATCCCTCGACCGGTACGGATAATTTTATCTTATTCCAGTTTCCTTTAGTAGTCGGCACTTGGTCAGTCTATTGCGCGATCTACACTCGTTCAATTTGCAAGTTAATATCTTACAGAAAATCTTTGCTTGCTTCGGTCCTAGAGTCGCTGTTTATACGGTTACTATGCGCTCTGACAATATCTTTTACTTTCGTCCACGTTTGGACCTTATTTGTGAATACTATTGTATTCTAATCGTGGAACGATTTATAAAGTTTTCACTCTTCCCTAAGCAGTTACTGCCCTGCTTTAGATTTCTCTGATCTAACGTCACTTGTGCACTAATCTCCTAAAAACAGGAAGATTAGGCAATTGTCCTACGTTTTGACCCTGATACGGTTCTTTAACGCACTGGATAATTTTAGAGTTTCACTACTCTCTCAAAGTTTCGTTTACTGCCGAGATGTTTCGGTATTGTCTTCGATAACTGATTCTAATTAAGGCTTTACACGCCTCCGTCGGCTGAAGATATTTCTGGGCCAAAGTGCAATACTTTGCCAAAGTCCAAAGACTGATTTAAACCGTTCGTAGCACGACGATAATTTCCTTCTAACTAGGATTACGACGATTCGATGTACGGTGACACAGCATGACCACTCACGGTCGGATTAAGACTGCACGATTACCCTAAGGCTGGCTGCTTATTTATTGAAATCCTCAAAAGTAAACTAGTTTTGCTTCTTCTCAAACCTACAGTACTTTCTAAAATAACTGTCGTACATTTTAAAAAAAGGTACCTCCTTGTTCCTCACGATCTCAACGTGTAAATAATACTAAAATTTTCAAAAATCGATCGTGGGAAGATCCTTTAAAACATTAAAATGCGCTCCTGCCATATGTGGGCGCACTCACTTTTTTTCCTCACTCTAGGCCACTGGCTATGTGAATCCCCAATGACGTCGTGCTGACACTGCGTTTCTATACTGTTCAATTATTAAACAATTTTATAACTCTCAAAATTCTAATTTCCAGGATAATTATCATTACCGGTGAGATCTCTTAACATTTTTGCATATTTCCTGCCAATTTCAGTATTTCACCACGGTTTCTGGCCCCGCCTGTCAAACAGTGTTGTCTTTTCTAGCTGACTCAGGACTTTTACATGAATCTTCTTTCTCTCTCTTCTCAATGGAAAGTTTTGCTGGGCGATTGCGTCTCGTGATGCAAGCATCTTTTACACACGTATGCCGGTGATCTCATACGCAATTGCAAGATATTGCCTCCTCGTTCATGCGTCACGCATAGGTGATCTCATCTCGCCCTCTGGCTTGCTTTAAAACTGTACTGAACTCTTTTAAGATTTCCTTCCTTTCTTAATTAAAAGATCAGGGACCTGCCAAGTTTTCCGGTTTTCCCGGAAGGTTTCCGGATTTTCGGGGTGTTTTCCGGTTGTCCGGATTAACATAGTTTTTTCCGGATTTTCAACTTTCCTAGCTTTTTCCCGTTCTCTGTATCCAAATCGCATTTCAGTTTTGATTTTCTATAATAGCTGCTATTCCGAGATGCGAGTGTTTAAATTCGACTGAAAATCGACTCGTAAGACTCAGGGTGTCTACCGGTAACGAAAAGTAACGAAAAAGTAGCTAATTTTATAAAGGTAACGAAAAGTTGCTAATTGTTGTCTGGATAGTTGGAGGTAACGAAAATTCGCTGAGGTCTGTTAAAATCATTTAAACCCGCGTCGCTAGGCTCGCAGATGCGATGAAGCGAGTTTCACGCAAGCGGCGCCGATTGCGTAAGCTATATTTCCCCGTGCAAGACCTCAAGGAAATGCATACTGAGGATACCTTCAGTGGTACTGTATACATCGGTTCAACGTTTAGTTTCGGCATCAAGAAGTGTTTAAGTTTGTGTGGAATATTGTTCTGTATTAATCGGAAACCTGACTTTTTGAGAGACGTTTTTTCGCGATAACTTCCGAAACTCAACAGAAACCTCTCATTTCTGATATTGGCCCCTAAATTTGTATATCTCAAATTGAAGTCCAGAAATAACGCGAAATAATTTACTGTCGCAATCTTGCGAAATGATACCGTTTTAAAAATAATCGCAACAATACTTCCAAATACATAGACTATATTTTAAAAGTCTATCCGTCTAGTAAATTTGCGACATCAAGTTTGATTAATTTGAAACTACGTTATATGTCTATTTCTCCTTCGAACTATGGTTCCATTGGATATATAATCTAACCGGTTATCTCGAAAACTTGTATAATTTGAATTCGAAATAAGATGTGCCCTCTTGTCGGATTATTCATGCAATCCTCTCTGAATAATTCATAATAACCGATACCTACTTCGAACGTTCATCCTCCAAAGTCACATCCTCAAGACGGCCGGCTGACAGCATGACTTGCCTGCGGAAATCTCGTCAAACGGACCACGATCGATGCCAGTTGCGTAAAATTATAAAACCCGTGCCCGGCCGCGAACTTGTGACCTTGTGGACTGCGGGAATCACGGCGCCGATCATACAGCATGTCCAAAACTGCTCGTGAATTTTAACCATGCCCAACCTCGAGCTTGCCTCCACCATTCTGCCAAGACAGATAGACAGGCAGACAATCGTTGAACGGCCGGATGCGGTGCCGATTGCATAATATCGCGTTCTCATTGTGCAACGGCGAGGACAACGTGAATCTCGTAAAACGATCGAGAGCGGCAGCGATTGCGATACATCACGATATTTCTCCGCATTCGATGACGAGTGCAACTGGATTCTTGTCAAATGGACAGCAAGCGGTGCCGATTGCGTAATAATAACTTACCATATTTTCCGTGCCCGACCTCAAGGACAATAGAAATCTCGTCGAACGACTAAAAGTGACACCGATTATGTAATCGCGATTTTTCTCCGCGTTCTATCTGAAAAACTACGAATCGCGTCAAATGGCTGAGACCAGCGCCGATCGTGTAACATCTCGATATTTCTCCGTGCCTGACTGCGAAGACATAATTCGTTGACGGTCACGTAACGTCGCATATATTTCTTCGTGGTCTACCGCGGGGACAAAGGGAATCTCCCCAAACGGCCAGGATCAGAGCAACTTCTTGGTAATCTTAACTTCTTGTACACAAGACGGCATATTTGCTGAATCAACTCATTTGATATTAAATATCCATTATTTATTTTTATCAAAATTTTTATGACACCATAAGTGAATGTTATTCACTGCTTTAATCCCAGTTCATTGTTATCTCCACTGCGCGATGAGCTTCTATGGTTGCCGACCGCAGACATATCTTGAATTAAAATGTAACTAAAATTAACTAAAAGGTAGCTAAAAAGTAACTAATTTTTACTTCATACTTACAGTAGACAACCTGTAAAGTTTATCGATAATCTCGTCTCGTAGATTATCTCTGCGCTTTTGTCATTAATTTCTTGCGTTTGACATTACGCTGAAAGTCGATAGAACTGTCTATCATTAATCACATCTTGCAGATTATCGCTGCATTTATATTACTCTTTGTGCTTCGACTGTTTTTAAGCGGAAAACCTTGGTTTTAAGCGGTGCTTGCTGTAGTTCTGGTATTCGTGCAATTGTGTGACAAATGTTTGCGATTTAGTGTTTTCGTGATGAATTCAAGTAAGGAACGATATCATCAGTCTTTCAGGGAGGCATATTTTTCAGAATTTTTGGAAACTGGCACAATAATTTGGATAGTCTCACATCACCAAGAGTTTGTATGCTAATCTCTTTCCCTGTCGTCTTTTCTCGCTATTTTAAGACCTTGCGACGCATGTACGCGTTAAATTTATGCGCTTTGGGATCTTCTGGATTTCTAATTTTGAAAGTTGGCAGGTATGCAATACATACACCAATTTAAGTTGATCAGGTTGACAAACCTACTTAATAACTGAGATTCAATTACTATTGAATCAAATTAAGGGACAGTGACTTATGATGTGTCCCATTGATACTAATATTTATTGAATCGAGTTATGAGAAGTCTGACATGTTAAGATGAGTGATGATAATAATAATAATAATAATAATAATCATAATAATTTAGAGGCTACTAAAATATTCAATTCATGTATTTTGATATTTAGGTTCTTGAAACAATATTTTTCACACATGCTTTGAAAGCACTTGGCCATTTGCTCTGGCCAATATTCTACTCAAATAGGACATCCACAGGGAAGAATAGGGTGTCTTTTATTTTTACAGAAGTGTATTCTTAGTTTAGTTATCAATATCCCTGTGGATCCAGGTAGGATTGTTTGTTGTTTTTTGTGTTTTGTTGTAGAATAATAGTGTGAGTTTTAAGAAATCCTGTGATTGTTGTACTAAATTATTTATTGCTTTTTACGCATAGAACTCCATAACAGTTATATGTCTTTACAACCCAATACGCGCTGAGTGTTAAGAGTCTTGTGCCCAAACTGTTCTCTAGGTTTATGTATATGTGATTGTTGGCCTTCGGATTAACGGGCACAGCGTAAAACTACAAGCTTCCTTCTTTCTTGGTCTTCTCATGGGTCGACTTCCTTCTACTTCTCTATCAAATTCCTTCCTTACAGTTCTGTTTGTTGTCATCCTCTTCATGTGACCAAACCACTTCACTATTATTTCCTGGATCTTATTGAGGAACAGTAGGATACTGAAAATGGAACAAGGATGTCAATGATTAAGAAAAGAAAATTATCCTTTACTGTATTTGTTTTGTGGTAATATTGTTAACCCTCCGTTAGGCGCGAGGTGTAGCCTAGCCATTTAGTTTTCGTTCCCACTCCTAGTTTCACTGGCGGAAGAGTGGGAGACTCTCAGTACCTTTTTTCGTCACTTTGTTCTCGGGATTTAGTGTAAACTGGCACTGCTTACTGAACGTTTCTTTCCACTATTTCGCTTCAAAGGCGGTTGGGCTACATCCGTGCTATGGCCAACAGTGTATTGTGAAATGGTTGGATGAGGACAGTGAACTAGAATCGGAGGTGGATGTTAATAGCGATGAAGGGGAGGAGAATCACATGACAGAGCAGATCCATAACTCTGACATGGAGGAAATTATAGATGGCGAAGCAAGTGCGATGGATGATTCTGATGTGACTTCCGAAGAAGAGTACGCGTGCCAGGCAACATGTTATACTATGGAAAATATAGTTTTGGGTGGAGAAAGGGTATTGCAGCCCCCAGTGTTCGTACTCGAGCACACAATATTGTTATGCACTTCCCAAGGTCGAAGGGGACAGCAGGAATGCCCAGTCAGAGCTTGAATGTCTTGAACTCTTTTTCGATGCCAATATTGTGAAAACAATTACTGCATAATATACAAACATTTATATTGAGGAGAAGTATGTGCGTGAAAGAGACGCAAGACTCACCGATGAGGCTGAAATTCGTGCGTTCATTGGAATTTTTTTTGCTGACTGGTTGTTTGGGAGCAAACTGAAAAAATAGCAATCAAGTATGGGACAATTCCTGTGGATCTGGAGTGGAGTCATGTTATCTTGCTATGAGCGAGAAAAGATTCAATAGCGTTACCTTAAGTTCAACAATATACGTGATCGCGCATTGAGCCGAGGATTGGACCGATTTGCACCAATCAGGGAAATATTTGAGATGTTCGTTGAAAATTTTCAAAATTAATTTTCACCCAGTGAGTATTGTACCATCGATGAGCAGTTAGTTGCATTCAGGGGAAAGTGTCCATACCTAGCAAACCAGCTGAATACGGAGTAAAAATTTATACTTTGGTTTGTGCAAAGAGTATTTACACTGTGAATTTAGAGATGTACATTGGAAAACAGCCAGATGGAAGTCCTTTCCTAATGTCAAACTCTGCTGCTGACGTCGTTCTGAGGATGGTCCAGCCCATTCAAGGTACAAATCGAAATTTGACTGGACAACTGGTTCCATTCCATTCCTTTGACAGAAAAGTTGTTCACTGAGAAGAAGCTGACGTACCTTGGGACCCTTCGTAAGAACAAACGAGAGATTCCAAAAGAGTTTCAGGCTAATACATATCGTAAGGAACATTCATCCCTGTTAAGGTTTCATAAAGACGTGACTCTTGTGTCTTATTGTCCCAAAAAGAAGAAGGCAGTGTTGGTGTTGTCGCCAATGCACCATGACAAAGAGATTGATATTGAAACAGGTGATCTAGAAAAACCTGTCATGGTTACATGCTATAATCACACTAAGGTTGGAGTGGACGTTTTAGACCAGATGAGTGCTAAGTATGACGTTGCCCGTTGCACCAAACGGTGGCCGATGGTGGTGTTCTTTAATCTTGTGAACATTAGTGGCATTAACGCCTCATGAGTGCACACTGCAAATCATAACTATCAGCCTAAACCAAGAAAAAAGTTCTGGAAACCGTTGCATGGGAATTCGTGAAGCCTCAGATCGCCAAGCATGCTGTACTGCCAATGTTTCCGGCTCCCCTGAGATAGGAATTACAGACGAACCCTGCTGCACTTCAGATCCAAGACAACAAAGTTGGCCGGTGCTTCCTCTGTGGACGTGGACGTGGAAAAGACAGGTCAACAAGAAAGAGTTGTGTGCGCTGCAGAAAGAAAGGTGTGCCCTCAACATTCAGCGCTGATGTGCCGGGAGTGTTTTGACCAGTGACTGTTCAGAATTTGAAAATGAACAACTATTGTCAGAGTTGATGATGGTGAATTTTGTTTAATTTTGCGTACAAGAGACTCGTAAAAGAATTAATTAGGCATGAGGAACCTGCACTAATTTTTAGTTTAAGTTTTATTGTAAAATTTAATTTTGTGTTGAAAGGGAACCAAATTCTCTAAAAATAGGAAATTGTTAACTTTTTTCTTTATTTCAACAATGCAAATACCATAGAAATATTGTTTTATTGGTTAGAATGATGAGTGGACTACTTATGTCATGCGATCATTTTAGCACGAAAGTCAGTTTCTCGAATTATTGCTCTGTGTGGTTTTGGGTTGTTTGTAAATCCATATTTCATTAATATTAATTTTAATAAATGTGTCTACAAAATATATTAGTTTGGTAAAAATATGTATTCATAATGATAAAACCCGGAGCCTTAAACTCGGACTACATTTGAATTACGTTCAAATTGAAAATATATCACTATGGTTTATTTACCTTTAAGAATTGTAAATAGGTTAAAATGTATAAATTTTGTATTAGCAATGCACAGAATAGTCAGAAGATCGATATAATACTTTTTCTAATATTTAAGCTTAAAGGTTAATTAAATACCATTGAACTATATTGTGGGCTACAGGGGTAGCCCACGCGCCTATCCGTGTAACAAAACTGGCGCACCTCATGGGTTAACTATTGAAGATGTTGTTTACGTTTTAAACCAATGCGTGGTTATGTAGTGTAGAATGCCAAATTCAACCCAAATTCCTTTCCCCCTCTATATTAGCCCTTCATGCTGATTCAATGTTATATTCACGTTTGTGTCTGACTTACTGCATGGACAGTTCGACGTAATATTCACGGGCAACGCTGATTTTTAAATTATGTTATCTCTCAAACTATTGCGAGTTAATTAAGAAGAGTCACCTCTTATCAATCTAGAAATTCTGCTCTTAATGCTACCTAAGGATCGTTTATGAAACTGTTAAATAATCTATGCAAATTGATCGAAAGAATTATTTGCTTGTTGTTTATAGGAAATAGCCTGTTGAATTTCAAACAAAATATATTTTCTGGGTCCACTATGCCTTTGTCTTCTGCAGCTATCTAGTGTGCAATATAAATGTATTTAGAAAATCAAATGAACCAACAATAGACTGGGGGTATTCATGGTGTGCACAGCAGGGGCGAATCCTGGTCATGAAAGTCAGGCTTGCTCTTCCCTTCATGAAAGTTGGTGGGAGTGAGACATGCATAGTTCTGAATGAAAAAAAATTATAAAACCAATGATCGCTAAATCACATGAATATTTTAATTATCGGTTACATGAACATTCATTCAAACTGGTTACATTGCTCCTTTAATTCAAGGAGGGCCAAATAACAAATTTTCACAATCATACACATTTTATAATTATTAACAAATCATGACAAGCCACTAAGCCAGTTATTATATAATTTAACTCTTTATGAGATAGTGGTCTCTCTCTATATTAACCACATGTCATAAGGAGAGTTTATACTTTCAAAAATGCCGATATTTGAATCTTAAGTAAAATTTCGGAGAATTTTCATGATGTGCTGGATAAAATTTAAAAAAAACTACAAACATTAACAATTAAAGTGTAAAAATAAACAAAAATATAGAAATAAAAATCATAAAATTACGATAATAAAAGAAATATAAAAATTAAAATAATGAACATAAATATAAAAACCAATATGAAAATAATTGTAAAAAATACAATCAAAATTAGTTAATTAATTAATTACATTACAAAAAAGTTAAATCTATAAGAACATAAATTGAAAATTAAAAATAAATATATAACTTAAACATTAATATAAGAGAACCATAAAATTACATTATTAATAATTATAATAATTAAAATAAATTAAAATATAAAAACGCAAAAATATAAAAAATTAGTTTTGCCCCATAAAGGGTTAAAAAAGTTGACGTCAAAGTGTGTAGGCCTTCACAAAAAAATTGCAACTACTGTATCTATTAGATCTACCTACTTGAAAACAAACTCTACTCTGCGGTTTTTCTTTATAAAACCATCAATAACGTCATCATAGAAAGAGGACTGTAATCTAATTTTTGCAAGCAATCCTTTTTCAATCGACAACATAGCTAATGATGATAGCCTCTCCTGACCTTGAGTCGATCTGCAATATGTATTAATTCGTCTCAGTGTTGAAAAAGAACGTTCTGCAGAGGATGTAGTAGCAGGAATTGTTGCTACCAGTTTGATGAGCTTGAAAATCTCTGGCATACCCATGTACAATTTATTAGTATGCATAAACTGCATTAGGTCTGAAACACTTTTCTCTTTAAACTCCGAAGGCGAATACATCACACTTAATTCAGTTTTTAAGCGAACAATGTCGAAAAATGACCCATAGGTCTTTTCTAGGGCAGTAACTTCACTGTCTGGAAACTTATATCTGTGCTTCTCAAACAAATCACAATCCAGCAGCGAGAAGAACACAAACTTCTTTATGCATTTAAAACGCTCTACTATTTGGACAAGTACATTGTCAATAATTTCATTGAATAGACCTTTGTATTTTGATTTTTCTGATTCATCACTAATTGCACGCTTTTTAGAGCACGACGGTCCTCCATAAACATCGATTTCAGTATCAACATGTCCATACAAACTATCAAAATCTTCATCTCTCATAGACTGGATATTTAAAAAGAGCTCCTCAACCTTCTTGCTACAGTACTCTATATCCAAACTTTTTGTTTGTAAAATATTGAACACAGTATCGGAGAATGACAAAATCTTGGAGAACATTGCCAGCAGAAATCTAGTGTTGAACTTAAGGGAGAAGAACAAAAATCCTTGTGCTTTCAATGTAGTGTCTTCATCCCAGTCGTCTGAAGTATCCTGTACATGTTGAAAGAATTTCACCAACATATCATAATATTCCTTCACAGTATTAATAAGACGTGAAGCGAAATTCCATCTCGTTGGTGCTACTGTTGGCAATTTCTTATGAACAAAATCTCGTAGAGCAGCTGTTCTCTTTGTAGACTTGGAAAAAATGCAGCAAGTCCTGACATTGTTTGGAAGAAAATTGTACATTCTTTGATTTTTGAAGCAGACTGCTGTAGTGTTAAATTCAATAGGTGGCTATAACAATGAACAAATGTTGCATATGGATACTGGTCTTGAACTAGTTTATTGAGCCCATTCACACGACCGGCTAAGACAGCAGCATCGTCATATGTTTGAGCCACAATCTTTTTCTCACAACTGAACTCTTTTAAAATAGCACGGACATGATTAAGGAGGGCTCCAGCAGTGCGATCTTTACTTACGTCTACAAACCCAAGAAACCTCTCTTGAATTTCACCACTTTCATCTACAAAACGGAGTAAAGTAGAGAGTTGTGACTTATTAATGATATCGGACGTTTCTTCCAACATTATTGCCACAAAATTTGCTTGTTCAAGCTCCTCCTTTATTGTTCTCACAATTACTGAACTTATTTCTGCTATTAAATCATTTTGGATTGCAGACGACGTCCCTCTAAAAATGGTGGAGTCTTTCAGATGAGCTGCTAGAAGAGGATATTATTCACTTATAATTTGTAGAAGTTCGATGTAATTCCCCCTGTTTACGGAAGTTGCAGACTCGTCATTTCCGCGAAATGGTAGTTCCTGTTTTGCTAAAAAACACACTGCATCGATCAATCATTTAAGTATGTCACGATTTTTCTTTACCTTTTCATTATGAAATTGGTCACTGATGCGTTTCTGTTCATCCAGCTGGTGGTCGATCCTTGTACGCCCAAAGCTATTTAACTGCAAGAAACACTTCATATGGTTTGCAGATTTTTCATGTCTTGTAATGAACAGTGTCAAGGTGTTCAAATTGTCAAAGCCACTTTTACACCATACACCGTTATCAGCAGAAAATAGTACACACGGCCAGCACAACAGTTTATTCAGTTTCTTGGACCCTGTCAACCAGTGCGTATTATTATATAGAGATACAGAGAACGAACGCACATATTCTCTATTTTTCTCCCTGTGCTGTGTCTTTAAATCTGGCAGCGCCGGACAGGGCCTACCATTCTTAATAATTTCTGTTTTCTCTTGAATAGTCCTCCGAAAAAATGGATTTGATAACAAGCTGTCAATAATGCACGGTTCGGAACTCATTGCAGCACGTCAAATCGTTCAGAATAGATAAACGGTAACTTACAGTACACTCGTCACTGACTCAATACAGTAGATCTGTAGCTCTGAGGCCAGAGCTTCCAACTGCACATTACAAGCGTGACAGCTTGCAAGCAGCCTAGGAGAGGAAACCTGCGCGCGCATACATTTCTCGCTGTATAGACAGCTCGGCTGAAGCTCATACGACAAGAGCAAGCATCGCTGTACTCGCCAAGATATATGCAACATTTGATTTGTATAATGCAGATCTATTACAGATACGGTACATATTGTAATTTTTTTGCTTTAGAAAAATATTACGCTTGCGCAGCAAGCGTAGCATGCTCGGAGAAATCGCCCCTGGTGCACAGTAAGAATGGCAGAGAAGACAATGTTCCTTACTAAGGCCAAGGCCACGCATGAGGAAGTGGGAGGTTAAAGAGAGTGATGTAGGATTACGAGGCACACAGGCAATTGAAATGAAACACACTTTTAATGTACTTGACATTTACTAGAACAGAACTGAACGAACAAGGTGACACAACATTCTTTTATACACACCAAAACAAAAACGAAAGAGAAACATATCTCTATGGAACAGGTTTACTGATTACCAGTGTGACCAACACAAACCATGGTCACATATTCCAACACACCTCCTTAAACCTGTTGGAGTAGAGGACATGATTCAAGACCCAAGTCTTTACAAAATTAAATATGCTTAGGCTTAGGAAGAGGCTTTGTTAGGATGTCTGCAGTCATTTTTGAAGTGTCCTCATATTTGATGTATATGACTTTAGAATCCAAAGCATCTCTAACATAGTGATATTTAGTGTCAATATGTTTGGTCCTATTTTTTGCCAGTTTTTGAGCTGATTGACTATCGCTCAATAATGGGTGACTTGAGATCTATAAAGTTACCGGTAGACAAAACACGTTTCAACCAAACAGCTTCTCTTACACCTTCACTCAGTGCAACATATTCTGCTTCAGTAGATGATAAGGAAATGCATTTTTGCTTTTGAGCCCCCCATGATACAGCACCACCTGCCATTTTTAACACAAAACCACTGTATGGTTTTCGGTCAGTGCTATCATTAGCCCAGTCAGCATCAACAAATCCCATGAATTGACCTCCATTCCTGACATACTTAAGTGACAAGTCTCTTGTGCAATTTAAATAACGCAGCACTCGCTTTGCAGCAGACCAGTGAGATTCATTGTAACAATGATTAAATTGACGGAGATATGATATCGCATAGCTTATATCTGGACGCGTGCAAACACTTAAATACATGAGTGAACCTATGAGTTCTCTATAAGGAAGATCACTAGTTTCTGTATCAGAAACACCAAGATTTGGTTTGGTTTCCAAAGGAGTACCAATGGGACGTGAATCGTGCATCCCATATTTCTTTGCAATCTCACTGATGTACTGCTCTTGGCTAAGATACATTGAAACCATTCTTCTTATCTTGCCTTACTTTAATACCTAAAATATAAGAAATTGGTCCAAGATCTCGTACCTTAAATTCCTTATCAATACAGGTCTTCAATGACTTGATCTCATACTCATCATTATAAGCCACAATGAAATCATCCACATATAATGCAATAATTACCATGCCTTGGGCTTGTTTCTTAAAGTACACACAGGGTTCATCAGCACAATTTTTGTAACCCAATTTAACAAGAACAGAGTGAGCTCTCTCATTCCACAAACGAGAAGATTGTTTTAAGCCGTAAATAGATTTTTTTAACTTGCAAACTTTATGCTCAGAACCTTTCTTTACAAAACTTTCTGGCTGATACATGTAGATCTCTTCATCTAACTTTCCATTGAGGAAAGCAGATTCAGCATCCCAATGTACCACCTTCAGATTTGTTTGGACAGCCAAGGCAAGCAGCATCCTTAACGTGCTGTGTCGAACAACAGGAGAGAAAGTTTCTGTAAAATCTACTCCGTACCTGTGGGTGAAGCCCCTGGCCACAAGTCTGGCTCTATACCTTTGAATGTTACCATTAGAGTCTCTTTTTACTTTGAAAACCCACTTACTACTGACAACATTCTTGCCCTGGGGTTTATCAACTAGATCCCAGGTGTCATTTAACTGAAGTATCTCCATTTCCCTTTTCATATCCTGCCCTCACTTAACCCTATCAGGCATGGACAGTGCTTCCTTAACTGTACTAGGTTCAGAGTCATCAGTGAGAGTCAAGTATGACACATAGTCTGACATGTCTACAGGCTTTTGTTGGCGCCTAGGATACCTTTGATTACTTTCGGCATCCCCCCTCCATTGGCTCATTGACGATGGTGACAGAGCCCACAGAATCACTGCAGTCTGAATCTGTTCCACTAGGGTCATAGCTTATATCAGCTGAGTCAACAGTCTCAGCCACACCAGCACTGCTAATGGGCGATACGCTTTCAAGTTCCGAAATGCACTCTACCCCATCCTCTGAGTTGTCGGGTTCTGCCTCACTGTCAGTGGGAACTGAGATCTGCACCATTGAAGGTTCATTAATCTGCAAGGATGGGCCAACATTACCTGGAGACACATCAGACACCTCCTGGAACACATCTTCAAAGAACTGTGCATCCCTGGACTTAACAAGTTTATGAGTAACAGGATGCATGAATCTATAGGCTTTACTGTCCTCACAATAACCACAGAAAATGTGTTTTTCACTTTTAGGATCCAACTTGTTTCTCCTTTGATCAGGGACATGAACTTGTGCTACACAACCAAAAATTCTTAGATGCTCCATATTGACCTTGTTACCAGTCCAGATCTCCCCTGGAACTTTACCCGGAATTTTTCTGGTTGGGGACCTGTTTACAAAATAGGATGCTGTAGTTATTGCTTCAGCCCACATGCGTTTATCTACTTTAGACTCGCTCATCATGGCTCTACATTTATCAAGCAATGTTCTATTCATGCATTCAGCTACACCATTCTGCTGTGGAGAATAGCTAGTTGTAGTTTGATGCTGAATACCTTCTGATTTAAGTAGCCTCTCAAAAGCTTTGCTACAAAATTCACCGCCATTATCAGTGCGTAGGACCTTAATAGATCTTTCATACTGATTCTCGACCTGTGCCTTGAAAACAACAAAGCAATCCAAAACATCACTTTTCTTAGCAAGGAAATACACAAAAACCTTTCTAGAATAATCATCAATAAAGGTCAAGAAATAGCGAGCATTGCTCCAAGATGGAACTGGCATAGGCCCACATAAGTCTGAATGAATAAGATCTAGCTTATTTTTACATACAGTTTTACTCTTACTTGACTTAAATGGTTGTCTAGCCTGTTTACCTTCAGCACATGAAAAACAGTTTTTTAAACCATTATCTGAGAAATTAATTCCATGAGTGAGACCATCTTGTAACAACTTCATGCTGTGGTTGTTAAGATGGCCTAGTCGTTTATGCCATAAATATTCTGAGTCCTCTATACAAATATTAGCTTGAGCACTGATAGCATTGACTTGGTAAACACCCCCCACATTACTCGCAGTCAGTGCTACATTACCTGTAGCAACAAAGTTTTCACTATCATAAACTTCACAAGTATTGTCGGTGAATACCACAACAAAACCCTTTTGAGTAGCAACAGACACAGATAAAAGATTAGCAGTGAGACCAGGAACATATTCTACATTGGACAAGGTTTGTGAAATACCATTTTCTAATTGAACAGTTACATTACCAGTTACAATTTTTGATTGTTTGCTGTACTGATCTCCAGATTAGGACCAGCAGTGAAGTTCACCATCGCAGTCTTGCTTGAACTCATATGCTTAGTAGCACCAGAGTCAACGAACCAGGCCCCTGTAGATGCCCTTGCACTTAATGCCTGTCCATCGGTCGCCAGCATCATCTTGTATTTCTTCGACTTCTGTTGAGTTGAGCTCTGCATCTCCTCTTTCCTGCAATCCCGCTTCCAGTGTCCTGGCTTCTTGCATTTCCAGCAGAAGGGCTTCTTCTTCATCTTGTCTTCTCGTGAAAACAGAACAGAATCCTTGGATGGCTTGGAACCACTTTTCCCACTCCAAGTAGTATCTTGTAGCAACTTGGTTCGGACTGTGTCTGCAGTAAGGTCTGTTCCGGAACTTTCCAGAGCCATAATCATAGGCTGAAACTCATCTGGTAGACCTTTCAGCATAAGAGCTGCCACAAACTCGTTGTCCAGTGCCTTATTCATAGACGCAAGTTGCTGAGCAAGTCCCATAACCTCACTAACATACTCTTCCATCGTCTTGTAGTGCTTTAATTTAACTTGGCACAATTTCTTCAAGATGACGATCCGCCGATTCACTCCTTTATCTGAGTAGGCCTTTTCAAGAGCTTCCCAGACTTCCTTCGCGGTCTTACAAGGCATGACGATTGGGAAAATTGATTTATCCACCATGAGGTTAAGGCTGGCCCTAGCCCGACTTTCGTCTTTCGCTTTCTTCGCAGATGTTGTAGTATCTCCATCCGGGTAGCCAACTATACAGCTCCACAGATCTTCGAGTCTTAAGACGTTTTCCATCTCGAATCGCCAATCCACGTAATTTAGACTACCTCGCAGCTTATCTATAGCCGGTAACGAGGTGCTGGTTGCAGATATGTTGATTTCGATACGTAGCGAAATTCACAGTTCATATAACGAGCAGTCTACCATACGCACTTTATTATATTCGCACGGTGGATTCTTGGCTGGGCCCATAACCCACAGGCAATTGAAATGGAACACACGTTTAATGTACTTGACATTTACTAGAACTTAACTGAATGAACAAGGTGATACAGCATTCTTTTATACACACCAAAACAAAAACAAAAGAGAAACATATCTCTATGGAACAGGTTTACTGATTACCAGTGTGACGAACACAAACCATGGTCACATATTCCAACAAGTGAAAGGGGAAGAATGTATGTTTCTGGGATTCATCAGGTTGACAGGTATTAACTTATGCGATAGTTATGTTATTGAGTACCCATTTCATTAAATTAACCGATTAATTTTTTGAGATATGTCATATTTAAGTACCACCTGGTATATGTGCAGTGGTCAATTTAAATGCCGGCTTGAAGGATTAAACAATTAGCCAGTGCTACATGTGGCAGGGAGTCCTAGGTCCCATCACCCTTTTCTTCCTTATAGATGTGTAAATTACCAGCCATTCTGTACATGTACTTTAGTTCTCTGAAGAAATCATTTTTTAAAAATAGTTTCAGGTGACTCTGTTGACTGTACAAAGGGATATCAATAAATAACCAGAATGATTTTTTTGTGTTTCAATAATCCTGCGTTGGAGTTTGCAGGTGGTAGTACTGGAAAGGTCTGACCTTGAGTGATACAGTACGAAGCACAACACTCGCCTCGGGCTGCTCACAAGCAAACCTTCTGTTTGGGGCAGACAAGAATTGTATTTTTTCTTCTTTAGTCAAGTTTAGGATGTCAAAATATGTGCTCTCACAAATTTTAACAACAGGAGGGCAATTAGTGTGGGAGTTATATGGGAATAAATAAGGGGGAAGTTATGAGTTCTTGTAGGCTTGTGAGTCGTTTGTACGGGAAACAAACAGACTGCAGTAATGGTAGTCTATAAAAAAATGCCTAAAACATAACTTTTCTGTACACCAACCACATCTAATTAATGCTACTGCATCACATTTATTACACTGTCCTCTCAAATTCTTGAAACAAAAATCTGTAGTATTACGAAAGTGGTGTGGATTTCTTGCAGTTAATCCAGCTAACACCCAACCGTACTGGTGAGTGTGCTCAAGCGTGGAGAAAGGAACTGCTGGAATGCTAGCGACTGTAATTTCAGGATGTTATCCCGCTGCTGCAAGGTAGCAGGTTACTCGTCAAAGTAAGCGTCGTGTGAGATCTCGCGTATCATGTATTTATAAATTCTAAATCAGTATCGATCTAGGGGCTAAAGTTCATAGGTTGTGTTGACTGGTATTATTTTTACTGTTAATTTGTCGGGATCATGATTACCATCTTTCAGAATTTTTCTTACATTTGCAGTGTCATTGTGGACACCGTATGAGTCTAAAAGGAGCAGGTTTCTTGCACTTGAAAATGGAAGGAAGGCGTCTTTTAAAAACGTAGTGAACAACTGCCTTGCCATTTTTCCTGACGAACTCCATTGCACAATTAAATTGTCTGGCTTGAACATTTTTTCCGTGCTCGCCACTTTCGGAATTCTACAAATGTGCACTTATTAACTACCTTCATTTTGTTAGTAAAATTCTGTTGCTGTTCAATAAATTCCTTCATTTTGTACAATTGTCGCTCCCTCGTTCACCATGTAAATTTCTTTTTCATTGATGTATAGATAGTATTTGTACCATAACCTCGTACGGTGATTAAGCTGTTCCTTTTTTTTTCTTTCTGTAAGTAGCCAATAATTCAAGACTTTCACCTTTTCCAGGTTAAGAAAGAGCTACTACACCACACTGAACATCCAACAACATTCCATCCGTCTTCGCGCTGCTTACCTAGTGCCTGTGTATCGAATGCAGCATGTGCTTCCCGCTATGGCAATAATAATAATAATAATAATGTTATTGGTTTTATGACCATTTCAACTACCGAGGCTTTTAGAGACGCTCCGGTGTTGGAAATTTGCTCCGAAGGGGATCTTTAACGTGCCAGTAATCTACTGACACGGCTCCCTCACATTTGCACACACGTAAATGCCAACTGACTATGCCAGGATTCGATCCTGCAACCTTGGGAACAGCAGGCGAGAACGCTACCGCTACACCACGGAGCCAGTCCTTCCCGCTATAGCCTACTAGTTTGCAACCCAAGAAACACATTTCTACTTTTACACCGTATTTTACATTTTGTAACGAATGCTCCTGTTGCAAAAAATCTGCACACAGGCATAGTTTGTTAAGCTGAATATGATAGTATGAAATACGTTAACATTTCTCATACTATTGTATTCAGCTTTACAAACTATGCGTTTATGCACATTTTTACAACAGGAGCATTCATGATACAATGGAAAAAACAATGTGAAATTTGAAATGTGTGCCCTGGGTTGCGAGCAAGTGTAGGGGGAAGTACTGTACGTGCTCCATTCGAGGCGCAGGCACCGCAAGAACGGACAGAACGTTGGCTGTTCAGTGTTCTGTAGTGTCTCTTTGTTGAATTGTGTGCTATCTACCACAGTGTCGGACACTATGAATATATTAAATATTGCAAAAACGGTTGTTACCAGATTGGAAGAGGAAGGCTGTGAAACTTCTAGTGTTTCAGAAGCAGAAAGGGAAATTGCCAATGAAGTGTATGATTTGTTAAAGCATTGTGTGTCAGAAAACGCGGTTCGAAAAATAACTCTACATATTGACTTTACTGAACCGCAGCAAGATGAAGCTGAAGAGGGTGAAGTAAATGCAGAATTACCGACGAGATCTTCTGTCGAAGGCGCACTAAGCAGTTCACAGCAATCAGGGTCGCTGTATGCCCCAACCCACCGAAAAAATGCAGAGACACTTCTACAGCAGAAAAGGTAAAAGTTTTGAATTATTGGCTGCTTCCTGGAACACCCAAACACCACAGTAAAAAGTTTAATCACCGATCTTGGTCATCAATGAAAAATAAATTTACATGGTTAACGAATGAACGACAATTGTACAAAATGAAGGAATTTATTGAACAGGACCAGAATTTTACGAACACAATGAAGACAGTTAATACGTGCACATTTGAAGAATTCCGAAAGTGGCGAGCAGTGAATCAAATTGTGAAGGAACGTGATTTACAAAAATTTGCGACATTCAAGGCTCGCGAGTCACAAATTGACGAAAACAACTTCAAGACTAGTTCATCTTGGCTGCATCGTTTCAAAAAGCGCTATAATATAGTAAGCCGTAAAATAACATCATTTTTAACAACACGGCAAGTTCGAGATACAGTCCATCAAGAACAGATAATACAGGCTTTTAGAGATGACTGCAAAGTAATCATGACCAAGTTTACAATGCCGATGAGAGTAGTTTTAATAAAGAAATACCCTTGGGGAGAACTTTGAAAGAAATGCCCTTGGGGAGATTATTGGAGTGCAAAGGTGCATGTGACAAAGGGAGCAGTGCAATCGAAAGGAGCAACCACACATTCGTACACAGTCATGCCGATAGTGTCTTCATCGGGGAAGATAATGCCAAAATTATTTGTGATTTTAAACGAACCAACTGGCATAAGTGACAATGTTCAAGCCAGACAATTTAATTGTGCAATGGAGTTCGTCAGGAAAAATGACAAGGCAGTTGTTCACTATGTTTTTAAAAGACGCCTTACGACCATTTTCAAGTGCAAGAAACCTGCTTCTTTTAGACTCGTGTGGTGTCCACAATGACGCTGCAAATGTAAAAATATAATAATCTGAAAGACGGTAATCATGGTCCCGACAAATTAACAGTAAAAATAATACCGGCCAACACAACGTATGAACTTCAGCCCCTAGATCGATACTTCTTTGGAATGTATAAATACATGATACGCGAGATCTCCCACAATGCTGACTTCGACGAGTCACCTGCTACCTTGCAGCAGCGGGATAACATCCTGAAACTACAGTCGCTAGCATTCCAGCAGTTCCTTTCTCCACGCTTGAGCACGCTCACCAGTACGGTTGGGTGTTAGCTGGATTAACTGCAAGAAACCCACACCACTTTCGAAATACTACAGATTTTTGTTTCAAGAATTTGAGAGGACAGTGTAATAAATGTGATGCAGTAGCAATAATTAGATGTGGTTGGTGTACAGAAATGTTATGTTTTAGGCACTTTTTTATAGACTACCATTACTGCAGTCTGTTTGTTCCAGACTAATCCTATTTTTAAAATTGTTGTTTCCCGTACAAACGACTCACAAGCCTACAAGAACTCATAACTTCCCCCTTATTTATTCCTATATATCACCCACACTAATTGCCCTCCTGTTGCTAAAATTTGTGAGAGCACATATTTTGACATCCTAAACAATGACCAAAGAAGAAAAATACAATTCTTGTCTGCCCCAAACAGAAGGTTTGCTTGTCAGTTGCAGGGGAGTCCCTGAGGAAGGAGGTCATGTTCGCTGTACCCAACATGGATCTCAAGTTGCAGGAGCACGCTGCAATTAGATTTTGTGTTCTCCTAGACAAAACTCCAACACAAACAGTGGAAATGTTGCAGCAAGCTTACTGAGAGGAAACCATGGAAAAGACGCAAGTTTTTTTTAGCGGCATTAATGCTTTAAGGACGGTAAAACTGATCTTG
This sequence comes from Meconema thalassinum, assembly GCA_946902985.2. Taxonomy (NCBI): domain Eukaryota; kingdom Metazoa; phylum Arthropoda; class Insecta; order Orthoptera; family Tettigoniidae; genus Meconema; species Meconema thalassinum. The sequence goes on from OX336389.2 coordinate 517,574,054, forward strand.
AGGGTGCTCCACTCCCTGGAAGACCCTCAACTTCGAAAACCGACATCAATGTGAACACAATTGATGCAATGTTGCGGGAAGACCGCCGTTTAACCATTGAACAGATTGTTGGAATGATGAACATCTCCACTGAGAAGAAAAATCGCAGAAAAAAGACCAAAATTTGCTCAAACGGGATGGATCCTACACCTGCGCATCGCGCAATCAAGACACAATGACCGAATTGGGCATTGAGATGATGCTACATCCACCTTATTCACCGGACCTAGCATCATGCCACTTTTACTTATTTCCTGCAGTGAAAAAGGAACTTCGGAGTCGTCATTTTTGAAGTGATCGAGACGTAAACAATGCAATTTCGGGTATACAGAACAGACTATCAAGAAAGGGCTTTTAGCCCAGGCATTTAAGTCAAAATGTCACCTATACCTCAAAAAAAATTGTTATAAAGCTAATTTTTTCAGAATCCATTAATTCGACCCTAGGGAACAACATATCAAAATACTCGGCCGTACATGTGCCGGCTTCCTTGATTTCCAGGCCTGTAAACCTGGAATTCCAGGAATTTTTCATCGCTGTCCTGGAACGCCCGTCAAAACAGAACGACTCGGCCTAGGTAGACAAAAGTGGTATCAAATGAAAGAGAAAAGTATGCAGACTTCATATATAAGGCTTTAGGCAATGTTTTTATTATTTCGGGGTAGATTGTAACCAAAAAATTGCGTGAAAGTCAAAATATTTGTAAGTTTGAATTCATTTGCACGTTTATTAGAGACTAAGACGGCAGCTCATGCAAAAAATGCACCTGAAATAAGAGCGAGCTTTAAAGGCCCTGGACTTCAAGATGAAAGAGTTATCGTCCTTGAGTCGAACGGCAAAACTGTGGCTGCAGTACTACGAGCAAGTAGAAATTTTGCGCTTATTTAGTCGAGCAGAACGCACAGGCAACTGGAAGATGCATCTCGCGGTCGTGGAGAAAATGATACCACATTTTCATGCTGGCGGAAGGCTTCACTATGTGAAGGCGTCACATCTGTATCATCAGGAAATGCAAGACCTCGAAGACAAGATGTGCCTTAATGAATTTATGAAGTTTGTTGACTCGGGATACTTCACAATTCGACGCAGCCATGACTTTTAGAGTGACGTATGTACAGACCAAGTCATAGAGCAAGACCTTATGAGGCCCTTGAAAAGTCAAGGTAGACTCACGCGTGGTCGTGGAATAACAGAGATTAGCCGTGCACACTATATCCATTCTTTTCCTGGGTGCCTGACGCTGTGCAATGCGATGGAGGAACTCCGCAGAATGATGATGACGATAATTGTTGTTTTAAGGGGCCTAACATCTAGGTTATTGGCCCCTAATGCTTTGGGTGATAGTGAAAATGATAATGAAAATGTGAACTTCAACTAAAACTAACTATTAACTTATTTACTAGAAGAAGAAATAGAAATCAAAAGGAGAATAAGGCAAATAAAGGACAGGAGGAAAAGAAATTCCCTCAACCCTTGAAGAATGAGGATTGAGGGACTTGGAAGGAGGGAGAGCCATGAAAGCCAGATAGGAAAGTGAAAGAGGAGAGTGTCTGCCCTAGAGGCAATGGAAAAAAGGGGGAAAACCGGACCCAACTCAGGAATCCCTCGGGGTCGCCAACTCCCGAACTCACCAGCCGTGAGCCCTTGAGGGTGTAGCACTATCCAGGGTGCACCAGACGTGGTGGGGCTACACACACCCTGCCTCCTTAAGGGCCATGAGCAGAAGAATGAGGGATCAGAAAAGATGAGACAAGGGCCCATTAAGGCGGGAAAGTGAAAGTCTCCCTAGGCCTTGGGTACCCTAATACCGTCGGAGTCGGAAAAGAACAAGAGTTGACCAAGGGATGTCGATAGGAAAGGTGATAGAGAGGAGCCCGTCACAAGTAAGAGGAAGCAATGCCGGACTCAGCTGGGGTCCCGTGGTCGCCAACCCACGTCCCACAAGATGTGAGCCCCTGGGGGGCTTCAGAATGACTTCTAGTACATCAGAACAGGTGAGTTTCAGTAAAATAAATTAAATGAGGAATTTTGTTTGTGTGAATCTTTGTACCAGTACTTCGTACACAACGCTCAAACATGTCTTTTACAATGCTTGATTCTCTGCTGTTTCAGCACATCGACTTGAGAGATTCTCGGTGCGCAATGGACTCTCGAGACCTCAAAGTATTTCAAGAGTGGCATGAAATGCATTCCCCATTCCTAGCTTCAGAAAATCTCCATTCTCTTGGTACTGGCGTCGTTGCAGATAACAAAGTAAACTGAGACATGGTGCTTGAAATCGGCGAAACAGGAGTTAGCAACATGATTGGCAAGTCTTTCGCTGAAGTGAAAATTTCCAGAAAATCAAAGGTTGTCCCTATCAGCTATGAACGGTACTGTGACGATCAGAAATGAAGTAACGCCCGTAAACTCGAGTCAGCTATTTATGATAATAGCGTGTGTTTTAAAAAACGAAACTGAAAAAGCGGAGTACTTTCATTATGATCTGGCGCCAACTCCACCCTCTCTTTTTGACGGATGTTCAATGCGCAAAACGGACAAGTCAGCTTTTGCGTCTCTGTTTAAGCACTCGGAAATTGGCGATAAACTTTGTCCAGAGACCACGTATGTCATTGACGGAGGCTATCTCATGTACGCTGTTAGTTGGCCTCGATTGGCAACATATGGAGAAATTTGCGACCTTTACGTCAGACACGTTATGACTTGATACCCATCTGCAGTTGTTGTTTTCGACGGATACAATGGCCAGCCAACTACGAAAGAAGCAGAGCAAAGGCGACGCGTTGCAAGAAGGACCTGTTTTGATATCGACTTTACCAAACATTCGACATCGACAGCATCACAGGTGGACTTTCTGACGAACAGGAGAAACAAATCTCGACTTATTGATGTACTTGTTTTCAAGCTGTAAAAGTTTGAGTATACCAGGCAACTGGGGACGCCAATCCTCTCATCGTGCACACTGCTTTGGAGATAGGGAGCTTGGGGAAGTCTGTAGTTGAAGTCGGCAACGATACCGATCTTCTGGCAATGCTGATGCTAGGCGTCAGACGGGAGATGTCTTCATGCTGCACCCAGGGACTTCCAAGAGCCCCGGAAAGCTGTACGATATTGGTGCTATTCAAGATGAAATAGGTGACGTGAAGAACTGCGTGCTGTGCTCCCATGCTGTCTCAGGTGATGATAAAACGTCTACAATCTACGGGAAGGGGAAGAAGAAGGCTTACAAATTGCTTCAAAAAAGTGTGGATCTTCGGGAAGAAATTGTCAAAACATACACAAATCCATCTGCGAGTCGCGAAGAAGTTTGCACTATTGGAGCAAAGTTCATAAGTTCATCCTGGAGGAAATGAATTGGAGAATATCGATTATCTTCGACATCGTCTGTACCAGATGACCATTGCGCGCCAAGCTCTGACTTCTCAGTTTGAACTTGCGACTCTTCCTCCAACAAGGGAAGCTCTACGGCAGCACTCAATGCGGACTTACTTGCAGGTAACTTTCATTGTTTTCCTTTACAGTACACGTATACAATATTCTTCTAGTATTTCTCAGAAGAGTTAAATATGTGGAGTTTGATTTTAGGTTCAAGAATGTCTGGGAAGAAACCTCAATCCAACAGAGTGGGGCTGGCAAGCCATTGACAACTCTCTTTTGCCCATTCCCACAACCCTGCCACCAGCTCCTGACTCTCTTCTCCTCCTAATTGCCTGCGATTGCAAGACGGACTGCGGAGTGCGTTGTGGATGTAGACGATCTGGCCAAGAGTGCTCACAAATGTGCTCTCAATGTCACGGACAAAATTGTGATAACACAGTACATCGTTATGAAACAGATCAGGATCTTGATACACCCGATGTCACTTAAACTACCAGTTTCCTGTATTACACCTTTTCATCCAATACCTTTTTCCTATGATTTCGAAGGCTTAACTCATACTTAATTATTATGTGTGTAAATAAAAATGTCATCTTGTGTTGCTTCCGTAGAAAAAAAATCATTAGCTCAACCTTTACTTTCCAGGTGCTAACCGAATAGGCTAGACCCCCGACGATACAACGCAATCCTGCACTGTCAACTGACAGCTACTACACGTTTAATTTTCGCTATAACTTTTCAAGAATAAACGTAAAGCAAACATGACAGATGGTCTGAAAGGCTAAAAATGTGGTCGTTGTTATATCACGCATGATTGTTTGGTATATACTTCATTTTCAGTCGTTGCTGTACCTGCAGCAAAAATCAAACCTCAAAAATTTTGATTTTCGCACGTTGTTTTTTTTTTGTTACAATCTACCCTGAAAGGAGAAAAACATTGCCTAAAGTCTTATATATGGAATCTGCATGCTTTTTTCTTTCGTTTGATACTACTTTTGTCTACCTAGGCCGAGTCATTCGTTTTTTACGGGCGTTCCAGAACGGCGATGAAGAATTCCTGGAATTCTAGGTTTCCAGGCCTGGAAATCAAGGAAGCCAGCATGTGTACGCCTGAGTATTTTGATATGTTGTTCCCTAGTGTCGAATTAATGGGTTCTGAAAAAATTAGCTTTATGACTTTTTTTTAAACCTAAAAACCTTATTTTCCTGGGATATTTGGGGAGTGTTTTGAACAGTGGACTGAATGCTGGAACCGTTGTGTCCCTCTCTGAGGGAGAATACTTTGAAGGTCTGAAAGTGAATTTGATTAATGGTAGTCAGTATTTTGCTGTAATAAAATCATTCTCGTTATTTATTGACACCCCTTCATAATATAGATACATTCTATTATTTATCTGTGGGTGTTCATGGATTGTTAGGTATGGAATGTTGCACCATCCTGCCAGTATGTGGATAAGTTCTGTAGTTCCTTTCCTTTTCAGAATCCAGCAAAACAGTTGGAGTACTGTGTGAAGCGCTTCCAGTATGCTTTGGAAATTCTTCTGAAGCGACATGGTAGAGATATCCTTGGTTATAATCCAGAACTATGTCGGTTGGCAGATTTAATCATCAACATATATGCAATGACTGCAGTCCTTGGAAGAGCTTCACGCTCTTACTGCATCGGACTGCAAGATTCTGATTATGAGGCAAGTAGTCTGTGTTCTTTATAGTCGTTTCTTACCAACAATAATTATGTCATTTTAAAAGAATAATAGCTACAAATTGAATCGGAGGATGCTTATTTACTTCGGAGACAGACTAGGATTCTGACTCACTATGGAAGGCAGAGCTTATCCATCAAGTACCAAGTGGGTCACAAAATTGGTTCCAGGTTATTTTTAGTTGTATATGAATTTTAACATCAGTAATACATATTCAAGAAATCATTTCTACAGATTGATCTATAAGGCTTGACTAAATTCAAGTGGAAGTGATGATAAAAATAATGGAAACAGCAGTGTTCTACAACATGTACTTTTTATAAGAGGGTAGCACTGAACATTCATGAGCTGCGACTGTCATCTGTTGTTGTTGTGAAGACTGATAGTCTGCAGTATGCTGCACATATTCGTGTGGTCAACCGATATGTAATGCATAATGGGAGACTTCTCTGATTTCCAAACTGACAGATTGTTAGTGCATGGTTAGATGGAGCAAGTGTATTGAAGGCAACCAGTGTGGTAGTTGTATATCACATACAACTTTTTTTTTTTAGGTATGGCTTTTAGTGCCGGGAGTGTCCGAGGACATGTTCGGGTCGCCAGTTTTGTAGGTGCTTCGAGACGGACACCCAATGGGTGAGCTACAAGTACCGTTGGGGAGGGAAGTTGGAATGTAAGGGCGAGGAGTTGGAAGGTAGCGGCTGTGACCTATAGTTAGGGACCAACCCCGGCATTTGCCTGGAAGGAAGATGGGAAACCACAGAAGACCATCTTCAAGGTTGCCGGCGGGGGGATTCGAACCTCTTCGCCTCCCGGATGTGAGCGACTGCCAGCAGTCATGCCGTAACGACCACTGCTAACTCACCCGGTACAACTTGTGGTAAAACATCAAATCACCCTAATATCACTTAACACTTTCACTTGTAACATTCTGAAGGCATGCAAATATGTTAACAAATTTTGCTATTTAAAGATAAAAATAGTAGTATAAAATGACATAAAAATGACAATGATAGCCCAATTTCTTATTGACGATGTAATAAAAAAAATTATATAACCATAAGTCAATATAATATGTTGGATATTAAAACCGTACCAGTTTCAGTCACATTGTGACCTTCCTCAGCGTAATTTAGGAACTGTAAACGTGCAAGAATATACACTTAATATAAATTTTGCACTAACAGAGGATTTTAAAAATATTCTTATTCCAAAAGCTCACAAATTAAAATTTAAAAACCAGATCCGTTACAAAATGTGTTACGAAAAACATGAAAAAGTCTTGATAAAAACAGCGTGGAATTGAAGAGATCTAAGAAGAAGAAATTGAAATGAGAAACAAAAACTTGAAAACAGAACGGAAAAAGATATATAAAGACTATAACACTCGCGTGGATGTGAAACTAGATAAGTTGATGTAGTCCCCACCGTTGCGTACAACGTGTTCTCAGCGATGCGGAAGTCGTTGGATCCCGTTGTCACTGCCCAATCTAGTGATGGTACGAAGAGAGCACTCGGCAGCCTGCTTAACGTCTTCAATGGTACGGAAACGCTCCCCGCGCATTGTCATCTTCATCTTCGGGATGAGATCATAGTCGCAGGGACTGATGTCGGGAGAATATGGGGGGTGATAGAGGACCTCCCAGCCCCAGCGATCCAACAATGCCGACAAAACGTCTGCTGTGTGTGCCCTAGCATTGTCATGCAGAACGATGGGCGGTGTAACCATGTGGTGGCGCCGTTTCCTTCTCTGAGCTCCTCGGAGATGGTCTTGCAGAAACGAACAATAGTACGCCGCATTAACGGTTTGCCCTCAGGGAAAGGTATGGTGAATGATCACACCATCCCAATCACAGGCAAGAATCAACATTACCTTCTCATTGGTGGGGGTTGGTCGAACTGTTTGTTTCCGTGGTGCCGCCACTCGTTCGATTGGCGTTTTAACTGTGGCTCATAAGATCTAGGCCCACGTCTCGTCAATGGTTATGATATGCCGTAAGAAGGCCTCTCCTTCGCGCTCATAACGCTGCAAGTGTATACGACAAGCGTCATATCGCAGCCATTTGTGCATGTCGGTTAAGTAATGCGGAACCCATTTGGACGCAATCTTCCTCATTTTCAGTAAGTCCTTCAGGATGTGGAGGACAGTTGAATGCGCCAGTCCGGTATCTTGCTCTAATTGACGAATCGTTACGTTCCGATCCACCTCTACTAACGCGGACACCATCTGTACATTGTCATCACTTACTGGTGGGTGACCAGATCGAGGCATGTGCTCCACACGTTCGCGCCCATATCGAAAGGCTGCAACCCATCTTGCTACCGTTCTGAACGGTAACGCAGCTGCACCGCACTCTTCCTGCAATCCTCGGTGACACTGTTTAGCACTGCGACCCCTAGCACACTGAATTTCTATCCACGTTCTCTGCTCCTGCTTGGAAAACATTGCGACTGTCTTTCGCGAGTGCTGGTCTCGCACTACTCATCTAACAGGCGCGACTGCGTACGAGTGGTGGTGAGGACGGGCGAGGTCATGTGCTCTGAGGGAGGGGATGCAGGGCAGCAACCGTCGGTAAAAGTGGCAGCGCCCAACATTGTTGCAACTTGGCACTGAAGCATTGGTGCCAAAACTAAAAAACCAACCCATGTATATTGAAATTAATGTATTAGAATATTAAATAATGAGAGTGAAAACTACTTTTACTTACAATGGAATGAAAACGTTGCAAATAAGCGTTACGAGGTAATGTTATGAATGGGCAAGAAATATATTGGTTACTTAGTTGCCAAGAAACTATATAACGTGGTCAAAATGGATTACCTAGATGGAAAAGATGATATGGACAGATATGAACAGAATGTTGCCTGGGTAATAGTATCTAGAAACCTCCTATAGAGAGCATGTAAAAATGAAGCTTGTCATAAGTCCCGTAACCATGGTGGCGTTGCATGCTAAATGAAAAGAAGTTGGAGAAGGCTGCTTGTGCTAAAGTAATATGAGGTCGTGTAAATCAAGAAAACTGGAAAAATAAAAAAACTTGTTACCTTCAGTATAAGAGGTTATTTATACGAATATAGCTGGAAGAATGACATGTGAATTTAAAGTATATATAAAATCAACATTATGATTGTGTTATTTTATTCAACTGAAAACGTAATTATTCTCTAAAAACATTAATAAAACATAAAAAGCGGATTATCTGTTCGATTGATTTCATAATTTTTTTTGTTAGGGTATTTTTTAATATATATATAGATCTCTAGATTTTCCAAAATGCTCATCATTGGTCCTTTTTGCAAGTTATGCAGCAGTGCCATGTCATTTATCTGTTTTCTGACATATGAATGGCCATTGCTGAGTGTGTTTTATGTTTTATTGCGTTAATACATCCGAATAGGGACAGTCAACATCGTAACCCTGACGGACAAGACTGGGGAGCTAGTGGACTTCATGATGGAGGAAGATATAGCCATCCTCGGTCTCAGTGAAACGAAATGGAAAGGAAAAGGGGAAAGAAAACTAAAGGAAGGATACAGGTTGTTTTACAGTGGAGGACAGGAGGAAAGAAATGGAGTAGCAATGATTGTAAGAAAGGATGTCCTAGAGTATGTGGAGGAGGTGAAGAAGATAAGTGACAGGATGATCATAGGAAGGATGCATTTCCAGACAGGGACAAAAGATCTGTTCCAAGTATATGCTCCACAAACGGGGAATAAAGAAGAGAACTTAAGAAGAATTCTTAGAAGATGTGGAAAAATATAGAAAGGATAAGGAAATAATGGTAATGGGAGATCTGAATGCACAAGTGGGAAGAGACAGAAGAGGAAGAGAGGAGATTTTCGGACCATATGGTTATTGCAGTAAGAATCCAGAAGGGGATTTTTAATGGACTTCTGTCAGCGGAACCAATTAATTATAGGGAATACGTGGTTCAGAAAGAAAAATAGTCAGAAGATAACGTTATATGGATGGGGAGATAGAAGAACGACGGAGTGTGTGGAGAGAGAAGAAAGTTCCTAAAGACTGGAAAATGGGAATAATATTGCCAATATTCAAGAAAGGGGACAGGAAGGTGTGTGGTAACTACCGAGGAATCGCCATCATCTTGCATGTTGCCAAAGTAATGGAAAGAATCCTAGAAAAAAGAATTAGAGCAAAGGTAGAAAGCCAAATAGAGGGGGAGCAGTTTGGATTTAGAGGGGGGCAGGTCAACTGTGGAACCCATTTTCATTATGAGACAGAACATTGAAAATAGTTGGGAATATGAGAAGGATATGGTAATGACTTTTATTGATCTAGAATGGGCCTATGATAGCATCCCTAGAACAACAGTTTTGGAAAGCCTAACAAATAGGGGGATAGGCTAGGAACTGAGAGACATGATAAATGGAATGTGCATGGATTGCTACAGTAGTGTGAAGACTAGTGTCGGACCATCGGCATGGTTTAAAATTGACACTGGACTAAAGCAAGGAAGTGTGTTGTTACCCTTATTGTTCTTAATGGTGATGGATGACATCATGTAGGCAGCAATGAAAGACTATAGTAGGGCAAAGATGAAGATAATGTTGTTTGCAGACGATGTTGTGATTTGGGGCGAGGATGAGATGGAGGTACAAGGCCAGTTAGATGTAATAAATGAAAAGATAGAGCAATGGGGATTGAAGATAAATGTGGATAGGAGTAAAACAGTGGTGATGAGTAAAGGTGAGAAAGAAGGAAAAGGAATAATCAAAGTCGGAGATAAGGAATTGGAAGGTCTGAAACACTTCAAATACTTGGGAAGTGAACTGACTGAAGATGGAAGACTAGATTTGGAAATTAGCAGAAGAATACAACTCGGGATTGCTTTCTACCAACAGGTATGGGGACTAGTATGGAACAAGGATGTACCAATTAAGGCTAAAGAAGTTATGTACAAAGCATATTATGTTCCTATAATGACATATGCAGCAGAAACTTGGACAATGACTAAGAGGGTTGAGAGCAGAGTACAGGCAGCTGACATGGGATTCCTGAGAAGTATGGTCCAGAAAACGAGGAGAGACAGAGTGAGAAATGAAGATATACGGAAAGAACTGGGAGTACAGAAACTAAATGACAAACTGGAGCAAAACAGATTGAGATGGTTTGTACATGTCAAAGGGATGAATGAAGTAAGGCTACCGAGACGAGCACTGGAACGACAGATGACAGGGAAGAGAGGGCGAGGAAGACCAAGAATGCGTTGGATGGACTTGGTGAAGAATAGCATTAGAAAACGAAACCTGGATTGAAACACCGTGTCGGAAGAGGAAAGGTGGAAAGACGGAACAAAGTGGAGAGGAACCATATTTGCCCCCACCCAGTGTCAGCTGGAAAAGGGGAAATGAAGATGATGATGCGTTAAAGTGTTCTTTGAAACGTGTGCTTAGATCATGGCCTGTTCGACCAATATACAAGGCATTGCAATCATTACAGGTTAGTTTATAGACTCCTGATTTATGAAAAAATTCAGTTTTATTTAGTGTGTAGCTGTTGAAAATTAGTTTACTGAGATTATTGTCCGTTCTGAAAGCTATGCGTTGATTTTGTTTGCAAAAGATGTGCACTAAAGGATTAATGCCAGGGCCGGTGTAAGTAAAAGTATTGTCTTTTATAACTCCTTCATAAAGTTTAGTTAAATTAGTTCTGTTTTTGTTTTTTATTTTATTGATCATGGCATGGATGTGTGAATGACTACTGGTATATCCATTTGAAATTGCTATTTGATTGATGATTTTGATTTCATTATTGAAATATTCCTTGGACATGGGAATTCGGAAGGCCTTGTTGAGTAAACTATGGAATGTAGCATTCTTATGAGTTTTCTTGATTTATATGACATATTACTTCAGCACAAGCAGCCTTCTCCAACTTCTTTTCATTTAGCATGCAACGCCACCATGGTTATGGGACTTCCGACAAGCTTCATTCTTTCTAGATACTAGTAACCATGCAACATTCTGTTCATATCCGTCCATATCAGTTGGCAGTCAAAGTGAAAGGTCGTGTTTTTCCCGAGCTCTCAGGTGTGCTGAAATGGGTTGTTCTCTGGAGTGTTATTGGGCGAGGATCGGACTGTGGTATGCGAAGGGTAGTCGGGATTTCCGGTGTTTGTGTGTGCGTACGGGACCTAGCAACTTGTGGTTCATAGCCGTAGTGATAGCTGCATTGCTAGTTATTGGTGGAGTGGAAGTGAATCCAGGGCCTGTTACTCCAAATGTGAATCAGGCAAATGATCCAGTGGCAGCTTTAAAGTGTTCGACGTGCAGTAAAACATTGAAGAATGGTGTTGAGTGTGTACTATGTGAGAAATGGTTTCACTTCGGCTGTATTAAGGTCAAGAAGGAGGATTGTGATGACGGAAATTGGTTTTGTAAAGTATGTGATACGCCGGACTGTTTGAGGGTGCAAATCAAAGCAAGGGATCAAATAATACAGGAACTTAGAACAAAGCTTCGTGAATCAGAAGAAACGGTGAAGGATGTGGCTGAACGGCTTTCTACTGGGATCAGTGTGGAAGAGGGCGTGCAGGAGCAAACTGAGGATGACGTTATCATAATGGGTGATTCTATGATACGATGGAGTGCGAATATCTCGAGGAAATCAGGTGCGAAAGTGCGGTGTTATCCGGGGATTAAAATTGACCAGCTTGCCCAACAAGTGGAAGAATCAAATGTAGAGGACTGTGAAAAAGTTTAAGTGTTGTTGCTACATGTTAGGACGAACGATTTTAAGAAGAGGGCTACAGCTGATTACATCATGGGGGACTCTACGAACTAGGCAGAAAAGCTAAAAGCAAGTTTAGAAATGCAAAAATTATAATGAGTGGCATTGTTCGGCGGGGAGATGTTCCGTTAAGGCGAGTTAAGACTGTAAATGACCGCATGGACTGGGTATGTGCACAACTGGGATTAGTGTATGTAGAAGCTGACTTCTGGATTGGTGGCCGTGACTTCGCCCGAGACGGGCTGCATCTAAATCGACGGGGCGCTTTCAACCTAGGGAGCCTACATGACAGGGTCATCGGTTCGTGCCGGCTTTTGTGAGGAGGAGCAGGTCCAGAGGTTGCCAGCCGATGGGAACAGAAGGAGCTATTTCGAGATATTTGCTGTGGAGGTAAGACTCTAAGATTACTGCAGGTTAATTGTCAGAGTTTAGGAAATAAATTAATTGAATTTTGGAATCTTGTAGAGACGTAGGTCTATTCTCCGGACATTGTCATTGCAACTGAATCTTGGTTATATGAGGACATAAATAGTAGCGAAATAATTCAAGGGACCTACGAAATGTACAGAAGGGATCGGGGGAAGCGAGGTGGTGGGCTATTTATTTGTGTGCGCAAAAATATAGCTAGTTTCTTCAAGTGGGCTGATATGGATCATGAAATGTTATGTGTACAAATTTCGGATAAAGGAAATAAATTCCCTCTACAGGTGATAGGGGCGTATAGAGCACCGAAAGATAACTTTTCTCTCCTCGAAACACTGTATGATAAAACTTGTACAGGTAATGCTATGAAAAAGAGCATAATAATTGCTGGAGATTTAAACCTCCCCAAAGTAGACTGGTCTGGTGAGTCAACTAGCTGTGGTCAAGCTCAGAGCGCTGCAAATAAATTCTTAAGGGAGGGGGATTTTCCCAAGTAGTTGACTTCCCAACTAGAGACAATAATACCTTAGATGTTTATCTCGTAAGGCCTGTAGAGCTGTATATTAACTGTCTGAAAGTACCAGGAATTAGTGACCATTCTGGGGTTGAATTAAATATTAGATATGGTGACATTACAAAATTAGACTCTGATGTAGCAAAAAAGATCATATTCCAGTATCGCAGGGCGGATCAGGGCAAGTTTCAGGAGTATTTGAATGAGCTATTTGTAGGATGGGCATCGGAAGGAAATCACATTAATATCCTGTGGACTAACTTTTTGTAAATTTTAAATAGCGCTGTTGTTAAATTTGTCCCATTTAAATTGCTGAAACAAAACCCAGATCCTGAGTATTACACACGAGAAATTAGGAGTCTAAAACGGAAAATTAGGAAATTATACAATAAAAGACATGATAGTGACAAGTATATGTTGAAATTTAAGTCCTTATCAAGAGAGCTCGTCTTAAAAAAGAGGGCTGCTCATGACAGTTATATGCAAGGTTTACTTGGTTCGGGAGGTGATGGGTGGAAAAAAAATTACAGTTATGTTAGGAGAAGAAAGGGAAATTCAAATAATTTGTCGATGATAATGTCCGGTGACGGTAAATTAATTACTGAGAAACAGGCCATTGCTAATGAAATAAATGTCTTTTACGGTAGTGTGTTCAATAAATCCAATAGCTGTGTGTTGGACCTTAACGACGAATCAGGGGCTCCCCTGTTCCAAATAAACCAGTCAGCAATTGTAAAGCTAATACAAAAATTACGTTACAATATATCAAAGGGTCCTGATAATATTGTTAGTGAAGTACTTAAACTAGGAGGTAGGGCCGTGGCACGATACTTGGAGGTGATGTTTAATGTGTCCATAAGCAATGCGCAAATCCCAGATGACTGGAAAAGAGCTACGGTAGTCCCAATATTTAAGGGAGGGAGCAGACTTGAATTGGGCAACTACAGGCCGGTTAGCCTTACGTCCATCGTTTGTAAACAGATGGAGCATCTCATTTGCGACTACTTGAGGGAACAGTGGGAAACATTATCATGGTTTAATGATAGGCAACATGGATTTCGGAAAGATTACTCATGCGAGAGTCAGATGCTATCACTTTTTCAAGACATTAGCGAATCGTTAGACCATGGAGTTTCAGTCGACGCCGTGGTTATATATTTTGCGAAGGCATTTGATGTCGTGCCGCATGACATGCTACTCCATAAATTAGCTTCGACGAAGATTGATAGAAGAGTAATTTTATGGATCCAAGAATTTTTGACGGGTCGTTCCCAGAAAGTGAAAGTCGAAGGCATATTCTCGGATGAAATTACCGTAACGTCGGGTATCCCTCAGGGCCGCGTAATCGGATTTTTGTTATTTTTGGCATTTATAAATGACTTACCAAATGGGATTCGCAGTGACTGTCGATTGTTTGCGGATGATTGTGTAATATATCGAAAGATACATGACTCACAAGACAATGCAGTGCTTCAAGAGGACCTGAACCTGGTCTATAAGTGGGCGATTGTAAATAAAATGAAAATAAACACAAGCAAATGTAGTCTCTTAAAAATAGGGAAAGTGCGAAGGCAGGATTTTCAATATAACATTGGCTCGGAAATACTTGTAGAAGAAGATTCTTGCAAATATTTGGGCGTTCACGTAAGGAATGATATGAAATGGAGTAGTCATGTAGGATGTGTCGTTTCAAACGCTTACAAATCCCTGCACTTTGTAATGAGGGTATTAAAAGGAAGTAGTACCTCTCCTAAAGAATTAGGCTATTTGTCACTTGTAAGACCTATTCTGGAATATGCCTCGGCGGTCTGGGATCCATATCAAGTAGGGCTCATCAATGAGTTGGAAATGGTACAAAGAAAGGCTGCTATATTTGTGCTCAGTGACTTTAATCCCAGGAGCAGTGTGAGCCGTATGTTAAAGAAACTTGGGTGGGAATAACTGGAGGCTAGGAGGATGAAATCTAGACTCTGCGCTATGTACAACACGTATACAAATCAACCAGCATGGGGTGAGCTTAGCAAACGATTGGGAAAGCCCACTTACATGGGTAGGAGCGATCATCCTTTCAAAGTTAAGGGCCGACCACAGCGAACAAATTATGGTAAATATTCTTTTGTAAACCGTGCCATTGATAACTGGAACTCTCTACCTACCGCAGTCTTAGAGCCTTTTCCCAAACATATAGGTGTGTTTAAGAAAAGACTGAATATTTGTGTAAATACTCCAGTTTAATTGTTGTATAATTGTTATTGAATTGTTATGTATAATTATTTATTTGTTATGTATATCCAATTTGCCACCGGGGGACACACCCCCCATTGCAAATGAATGAATGAATGAATGAATATCATCCTTTCCATCTAGACAATCCATTTTGACCACGCTATATAGTTTCTTGGCAACTAAATAACCAATACATTTCTTGCCCATTCATAACATTACCTTTTAATGCTTATTTCCGTTTTCATTCCATTGTAAGTAAAAGAAGTTTTCACTCTCATGATTTAATATTCAAATACATTTTTCAATATACAAGCCTATTTATATTTGTTTTCTCTATCTATACAGATTTCTTTACCTCGCAAATACATACCAAACTATCAGTTATAACCTGTTTCAACTTATATACTTTCTCATCCACGTGAGTGTTATAGTCTTTATATATCTTTTCCGTTCTGTTTTCTAGTTTTTGTTTCTCATTTCAATTTCTTCTTTTTAGATCTCTTCAATTCCACGCTGTTTTTATCAAGACTTTTTCATGTTTTTCTTAACACATTTTGTAACAGATCTGTTTTTTTTTTTAAATTTTAATTTGTAGCTTTTGGAACAAGAATTTGTTTAGAATCCTCTGTTATGGCAAAATTTATATTAAGTGTATGTTCTTGCACGCTGAGAAAGGTCACAATGTGACTGAAACCGGTACGGTTTTAATGTACAACATATATTGACTTACGGTTATATACATTTTATTAAGATAAAAATAGAACGCATATCTAAAGACGATTTCTTAAAAAAATGCATTTGTTTAAGGTCGATACCACGACACGACTCTTATGGTTTATACAAAGAAAAAGTAAATTGCCTTGTCATGAGAGGAAATTTCTAAATAAAAATAATAAGGTTTGACTGGGGAACTAAATAAATTTGCTACATATAAAGAACACACATTTGAGCATACCATCTACCACAACTATTCTATCTGGGCTTCCACAAAGCAATGATTGTAATCTATGGACAATTAAACCACAACATACTACTTGCACATTAATCATTTCCTGATAACATGCAATAGCCTCTGGTTCCATTTCTTTCCCCTATGCAACATAGTGTAGTGCAATGCCGTTGAGGTTGGAGTCAGTTACCAGAGAAGAAGCTAAACTATCAATGTTTTCCTTCCTGGTTTTGGAGCAATAGGCCTCGGTACTTGTCAATATTCTACATTTCCTTTCTTAGTACCGTTCCCTTCCGTACACGAAATAGAGTACTATGTAGGGACGCAAGATGCTGGCGAAAGTGCAACCAAGGGGCAATTGATTATTTCTTTTCCAAGCTAAAGGGAAATGTTTCAAGAAGCATTCTAAAATGCTGAAGAAAGTAAAACTATTAGGGATAGTTTTATTCCCCACCAAGGATGAATCCCTAAGTACGAGAACGATTGTATTTAATAGGGGAAGAGAGCAAGCTTTCAAAGCTCTTAGTAAGAAAATTATAATTGAGCAAAATTACTAGAAGGAATCAATTGTTGTGTTCAAGTTGGGCTAAACTTTTATCCAGCCGAGTGCCGATTAGAAGTTTAGCAGAAGAAAGATTAACAAACCTAACTTAGGCAAACTACAATTTAAAGGTAAATTGACAGGTCAAGGCAGTAATCACCTTGAGTAGCAAGTTTACTTAGCGAACTATACTCGCCTTTAACAATTTACAAGAATAGTTAGAATAAACTATGCGTGAAATATTAGCAGAAGTTTTGCCCTAAACACAACAAATGCAGGATTAATTGTGAGATTGATATGAATTGTTTGTAATCATTTCTGTAAGTACAGAAAATAGTACCAGAAAAGGGGGAGGGAAACGTCGAGATTAGAATGCTCTTTGAGCAATAGAATGTACTCTAACAATGAAGAACAATTTTTAATTGAGATAACACAAAGGTGTTTAAACCATTACAAATAGAAGGTCTGAGACCTATAACACGATTAATAGGAAACCCTTACAAATGGTATAGATGCTTTGTTTAATAAATTAATTAATTTACAAATTCCTGACTAGAATGCTTCCATAGTAAAGCGACAAGAGCTTTAGGTAAATATAAAGTTACAATCGGAAATTCCTGGGCGCAGCAGGAAAAATAAGAGAGAAAATTAGAAAGTGGATTTATAACCACCTGGAATATTTATACAGAATTTACTTTTATATTACATACAAAAATGGGAGGGAGCCTATTAATAGACTAAGCCCCATAGGGAGAAAAAGTACAAGAAAAATTTTAAATTATTCTAAATTGTTAGTAGTAGGATAATGCGGATAGAGGAAATGGGGAATTAAAGTCTGACCAATTTTGTTATTTCACACGTGACGCGGAAGACAGTTAAACGAACACCTTTTGTAGCCTTGAGAATTTTGTTGCGCATTTGTAAATTGTCACTATTTCGGTTTAAGTGGTTTGTTACGAGTTGAACATTAGCAGTAAGTCAACGTTAAAGAGTTTTGAGGAGGTAGCCGGTATAGTTTTTCACTGTACGAGGTCTATTGCACGATTGAAAATTTTGAGAATTGCAAGTAGCGTTGAATGGAGTAAGCAGGAAAATCCTCGATGAAATCTGAGAATATGTAGGTACAATTTATAATCTTGTAAAAATCTCTCGAAGAAAGCAAATTCCATATGCCCCATAAAATTTGACAGTAAAACCACTGAATTGTGTACTTATCTTTTCATTGTAGAGTTGTTGGAGTTCGTGGCCAGCCGTTAAAATATTTTTTAAAACATGGCGTAGATTTGAAAATCAACACATGGTTGAAGAAGATAGGTGCCTCCTAGTAAGAGTAGTCACAGCGAAGCACTTAGCACTTACAGGTTGTCTACCGGTAACGAAAGTAACGAATTTTACAAATGGGTAACGAAAGTAACGAATTTTACATACGGGTAACGAAAATTTTCTGAATGCGGATTGAATCATTTAAACTTGCGCCTCGAGGCTCAGAGATTGCAATGGAGCGAGTTTCACGCAAGCGGCGCCGATTGCGTAAGCTATATTTCCCCGTGCCCGACCTCGAGGAAATGCATACTGATGATACCCGAGTGGTAGGCCTATAGATCGTTCAGCTTATATTTTCGGCATCAAGAATACTTTTTAGTTTTGTGTGAAATATTTTTCTGTGTTATTAGGAAACCTGACTTTTCGCGAGACGTTTATTCGCGATAACTTCTGAAACTAATCAGAAACCTCGCATTTCTGTTATTGACCTCTAAACTTGGAGCCTATGTCAAATTAAAGTCCAGAAATAACGAGAAATAGTGTTATGTCGCAATCTTGCGATATGTTACCGTTTCGAAAAACTTATTTTAAAAATCTGTCTCGTAAATTTGCGACATCCAGTATGGTTAATTCGAATTTCCGTTATATGTTGATTTTTCCTTAGAACGTTAGTTCCATGAGATATATTATAATCTAACCGGTTATTTCGAAAACTTTTATAACTTGTATAATTCGTGATTCGTATTCGAAAGAAAACGTGTCCTCTTGTCGTATTATTCGTGCAATCCTCTCAGGATAATTCTTAATATTTGATACCTACTTTGAACATTCATCCTCAGACGGCCGGCTGACCACTCGACTTGCCTGCGGGAATCTCGTCAAATGGACCGAGATTGACGTCAGTTGCGTAAAATCATAAAACCCGTCCCCTATCGTGAACTTGTGACCACGAGGACTGCGGGAATCCAGTAAAAGGTGATTGGGCACCAATCACGAAATATTCCGAAACCTACTCGCTACTTTCCCCATGACCGTATACTTAAAAGCGTACGGGGAGCGAGAAGTGCATCAACCCACTTAGAAATGACAGCCTAAGTAGCATCGCGACTTCAGTATGTATTCCTCCATGTTCGAAGCAGACGTTGATCCGTCGCCATGTTCTTATATGCATCCGCTGCAGCATGCGGTGGGT
Organism: Meconema thalassinum; assembly: GCA_946902985.2. Lineage (NCBI taxonomy): Eukaryota > Metazoa > Arthropoda > Insecta > Orthoptera > Tettigoniidae > Meconema > Meconema thalassinum. The sequence goes on from OX336389.2 coordinate 517,593,033, forward strand.
GATAGTTTCAAATGCCATGCGAACTCCCATCTTACAGTTGATCGTTGTTCACGTATCGTCGTTTACGAAAATTCCATATCTAGTAGTGTTTGTCGACTACATGTATAATACTTTTAATACCATATCTAGTAGTGTTTGTCGACTACATGTATAACTGGTTTGCTGATATTGTGTTATGGGTATGACTGTCTTTCCTGCATTGTAGTTCAGTGTTAAGACTAATAAGACGTTGTTTATAAATAACGCTTCAGAGTATTTGAGCTGGATCGTAATGGCAATATGTTTGTCTCCCGAAATACTTGTACAGTTGGTTTCCTGAACTCGTAATCATACAAAATTTTAATTGCTCTTTTTTTAGTACTTCTAGGTCATTTATTGATCCTGTGTACATTTACCCCATACTATGTTCATGTACATAAGATGTGAATGAATAGGAGAGGCATATATGCTCCTTAAATGTTGATAGTTTATTCCATAATCCCTTAATCTTTTTAGATCACCAATTACACTAACAATATTGTCTTTTTCATATTTGTGACATGTTCATTCCAACTTAGGTTATTGTCCAAAGTGAGGCCTAAATATGTGTATTGTTTCACCCATTCAATGGGTACAATGCCAATTTGTTGCAAGTGTTTGAACTGTAAGCTGGTTTATGAAATTGCATGTATTTTGTTTTTGTGGTGCTCATGATTATGATTTTGAAAGCCATGTTGATAGTATATTTCGATTTTTTTGCATATTTTCCATAATCTTTTGCTCACAGGTGCTCTCGTAAAGTAGAAGTACATCATCTGCAAATAGAAATATCTTGCCAGTGATCTATAGAATACCTATATCACTAATAAATATCAGGAACAGCAATGGTCAAAACACTGACCCTTGTAGGAGACCACGTTTAACATTAGAAATGGACCATGGTGTCGAGTGGTGACCCGTTTTTAAATTCCCGTTTATTTCCCGTATTTCCCGAACGAAAGCCGATCAAATTCCCGTATATTTTAGATCTCTCAGAGACTCGAGTTCGCATACCGAATGAGTGAAAAATGAATCTTATAGCGCGAATCAAGTTTTTCTAGTGTAAGTGTAACTGCATAGCGACAGTATGTTGTTTCATGATGAGACGTCTAAACACGTATTAGAGACAATTGAAGTCCATCTGGATTGGTCATTATCCAGATCAGAGACTATTCAGAATGCGACGAAGTATAACTTGTGATCGTGAAAGTCACGGGAATCTTGTCATACACGAACGGTGCCGATCACATCCAATTTCGTACCGTACTCACGACTCGGACTGCGCTCCACCGTAAACTCGTGACCACATAGTAGAACCTGCGAGAATTAAGTCAACCTGCTTGCGAGTTGCGCCGATACTTATTCGCCACATTCGAACATGCCCGACTGCGAACTTGCCACCTTCCACTTTGCTAGGCCAACGGGAATCTCGTCAAACGGCCGAAAGCGGCGTCGATAACGTACATAGCGACGCACAGTGGTCCGGATCCGTAAAAAAGCGGTCAAAAATCGATTTTTCAACTTTACTTTAGAAACGCCAAACCACCTTCCAAGTGAAGTATGTTAATCAGTGTACATTAATTTCACTTTTCCTTTGGAAATTGCTTCTGTGTGTCTCAGATATATTACTGCAAAAGTGATACAACTCCTCGTTTCTGAACTCCGCACTCCGTTAAGTAAACTTTGAAATATCATTCTAACTTCAAAATGAAACTCGGGGTCTTTAATACTGTATCAGGATGTAGTTTTGGGTCTGATATATTTGTTCATAGAATGATTTTCAATTTCAGATCACTTATAAGGACTCTTATACTTACTTTTATAGGGCGTTTTTTTTTTTTTTTTTTAAGAAAAATAAATTTTGCTTAACCTACAAAAAAATGTATACATATGTATAGCATGAAACTTTTGCTTTTGCAAGTTTTAAAATAAAGACTGGAGAATATATCCTTAAAGGTTTCATCGCCAGAACACGCCAGAACACTGGTAGAAGAAGCCAAACGTGAGGTTTGGCATTCACATCTTTTGAAGTCAAATTTAACGGAGTGCAACAATGGTATTTCGGATTTGTCTAGCAACAATAATAATAACAATTATGATAATAATAATGTAAATAAATCACCAACACAAGCTTGCAAAAGTAACAAATTTAAAATTTACCACCAGAATGTCCAGTCTCTTTATAATAAAATTGATTACATAAATCTAATGCTTAAAAATGAACTTAAAGACATCTTAGCACTATGTATTTCAGAACATTGGCTGAAAGAGGAACAACTCGAATTAATTCAATTCCCAGGGTTTATACAAGCTAGTAAATACTCTAGATCTAATATTAGCCATGGTGGTACTTGCATCTTCTTAAGAAATAATTTAGATCATGAACAGATAACAGCTTATGATTATCTAATTATGGAACAGGATTTTGAATTCTCTGCCGTAAAAATTCAGCAGTTTAAGTTAATAATTGTATGCGTATACCGTTCTCCGTCAGGAAAGTTTCCTCTATTTATAGATAAACTAGAATTGTTACTCAATAACATGAGCAAAGTAAATTTCGATATAATAATTTGTGGGGATGTAAATGTGGATTTCTTAAAACTTGATAGAAATTGTGAATTATTAAACCAGTTACTAATTTCCTATGGACTGAAACCTACAGTAAATACACCAACAAGAATAACAAAATTTAGTAAAACCACTCCTGATCAATTTTTTATAAATACAGATAAATATCACCATTCAATAGAAGTCTATTGTCCGGGTTTTAGTGACCACCATGGACAAATACTGAGTTTTGAAGTATCCGAAGTAATCAATAATAATGATAATGGAGTAAAATCAAAGTGCAGGTCATTCACTGAATCAAATGTTACATATTTCAATGACTTATTAAATAAGGAAACATGGTCAGAAATTTATGAACTAGAAAATGTAAATGATAAATTTAATGCATTTAACAGTACCCTAAAACACTATTTTGAAATAGCATTCCCCTTTAAACGAAGAACTGTTCAAAATAACAAAACTAGCAATTGGATAACAACAGGGATTATAAATTCATGTCAAAGAAAGAAATTTCTACACAAATTATATAAACAATACCACACAACACCTGAATTCAATTTATACTACAAAAAATACACTAGCATATTAAATAAGGTAATAAGACTAGCAAAGAAAATGCATAATGATAATTTTATTTCCCAATCATCTAATAAAAACAGGGCTATGTGGTCTGTAATAAAGAAAGAAACTGGAAAATCTGCTAAAATACAAAGGAACATTACACTGACCAGAAATAATAAAGTGATTAATAATCCAGAGGAAATAGCAAACACTTTTAATGACTATTTTCTGGAAATTCCGCAAAAATTATTAAATAAATCACAGGTAAATACACTAAATTCTAATAATAAAATAAATATATGCAGTGATTCTTTATTTATAAATCATGTCACAAGTGAAGAGGTAAGAATAGTTATAAAAGAGCTAAAAAAATAAATTCTGTGCTGGCATTGATGGCATCCCTGATGCAATTTTAAAGAAATGTGCAGAAAATATAATAAATCCACTTACGCACTTAATAAACAGTTCAATTCTCTCAGGAACTTACCCGGATATTTTGAAGTTATCAAAAGTAATTCCAGTGCACAAAAATGGTTCAAAAGATGAATTAAATAACTATCGTCCTATTACCTTACCAACTGGTATTGCAAAAATTGTGGAAAAAATTATGTATAAGAGACTGATAAGTTTCATAGAAAAAAATAAAATATTATCAAACTCACAACATGGATTTAGAACGGAAAAATCTACACAGACAGCAATTTACGAATGTAGTAATAGTATACTGAAATTAATTGACAATAAGGAACATGTAACTGGCCTATTCTTGGATTTATCGAAAGCATTTGATGTAGTTGACCATAAAATCCTCCTTACCAAACTAAATCAATATGGTGTTAGAGGTCTAGCTAATAAATGGATAGAGTCTTACTTAACAAGGCGTAAACAAATAGTAAGCTTGAGACACAAGGATGATGGAACCAAATTACTTAATGAAACATTGTCCAATGAGGGAATTATTGAATTTGGAGTACCCCAGGGATCGGTTTTGGGCCCACTACTCTTTCTTCTATATATCAATGATATAACACAGAACGTTCATTCACATAAGGAAATTTTGTTTGCGGACGATACAACACTCGTAATAAAAGGTGAAACTAAACAGGTCATACAGCAGTCTGCTGACTCCGTTACAGGAGAGTTAACCAAATGGTCACAAGATAATCGCCTCATAATAAACTATAAAAAGACAGTATGTCTAAATTTCCACACTATACAGAATAGGAATCCTGCGATGCCCAATATAACATTAAATGGTCATCAAATAGAAAATAAATCAGAAACAAAGTTTTTAGGACTATGGATACAACAAGACTTGAAATGGAATAAACATATACAATATCTGAATACTAAACTGAACTCGATGTGCTTTGCGTTACGTATTTTGAAAACCTGCACTAGCATGCACACATTAAGAAATACTTATTTTGCTTATTTCCATTCATACTTAAGATATGGGATCATATTTTGGGGTATGTCGCCAGATGTACTAAGCACGTTTAGGATACAAAAGAGAGCGATTAGAATTATGGCAAATGTACACTCTAGAGAATCATGTAGACCTCTGTTTAAAGATTTAAACATTCTCCCACTGCCCTGCATATATATCTTTGAAAGTATTATGTTTTTTAAAAAGAATTTAATGAATAAAGATGTTTTTCTTAAAACAAACAATGATGTTCATAGGCATAACACAAGACAAAATCAAAACATTCATATTTCACACACACACACAAGCATATATCAAAAAGGAACTTTTCACACTGGAGTTAAATTATACAATAAACTACCCCAGTATATAAAACTGGCCCCAAAAATAAAAACCTTTGATAGAATGTTGAAAGCTTATCTGCAGTGCCATTGTTTTTACTCAGTAGTTGAATATTTTAGCGTATAGGAGTGATGGAATCTATAACTATATTTTACTTTTTTAATTTAATTTTAATACCTAGCTGTATGTTGTTGTATTTATAGAATTAAGTTTTCATATTATGATAATAGAGTGAGGTGTAAATAGTTGTGCAATAAGATTGTATCTATTAAGATTTGCTATTATAATAAGTTATAAATAGTTTTAATCTTAGTAATATATACCTGTTAGTTCTTTTATTTTATGCATGTAAATTCTGACGTGTCCTATATCAAAAATGTATTGAATGCATGTATTTGATCAAATGGAATTAATAAAAATCTATCTATCTATCTATGATGCGCGATTGAGAAGGGGGGAGAACATTACTGCGCGCTCTGAGGATAAACACTCGCGCGAGATAAGGGCCTGTTGAGACATTTGTTTATGCTACGCAAGGGATATCTCTAGGCCAGGGAACCAAAATAATCTTCAATCCCGAGAAGTAATTGATTAGTGGCAAGTGTGTGTTGTGAATTGTGAAAAATGAATTTCGTTGTTAGTCGCAGTGAACTTCATAACAAGATTCGAGAGAACAAAAATCAATCTCGCGCTCGCAAAGAAAAGTTTGTGGTAACATATCTCATTAACAAATTCCAATTAAATGTCGACGAGAGTGTCGAGAAAACAGTGTATAATAATATAAGAACCTTTTTGCCTTATTTTTACCGGTGGAGAAAGTGTCACTTCTTAGAACATGCTTTTTTGAAGAAATATTCAGACTGGTTGAAAAAAGAAATTGTTATTTCAATTCCGAGCATGCCTGGCTCCACAAAATCAGAAGATCGAGGTCGTGCTTCAAAAGAATTTGAAGAGCTAACGGATAGTAGCAAAAGAAGAAAAATAAAAGACCTAAGAGAGAGTGCCACTTCATCAGAGCTTGCCTATGCGACCGCTATGAATTTAAGGGCAGAGGGAGACGTTTAATCAGCCAAGCTATTAAAAGAAGCTACCACGACTCCAACAAGGGGCAAACGAATACGGGATGCATGGAGAAAGGGGGGGGGGGGGGGTCAACGATCTACAAAAATGTCAGTGGAAGTAGCCTTATCATTCATAATTAAAGCAAAGTTATCCAAGCACCAGTATGTGCCAATGAGAAAATTAGCTAACAAACATAACCATGATTTATACCCTAGCTATTATGTTTTTTTTAATGCCAAAAAGGCTACTTATCCACAAAATGTAATAATTAAGGAAAATGAATGTGAAGTGAAAATACAAGACTTGCTGGACCACACTTCCTCCAGAATTTTATCAATGTTACCAGATGTGAGTAAATGGGGCTTTGATGGCAGCTCCGGCCATTCCCAATATAAACAAACCTGGTCAGAAGCTGAAAAGAGTGACCAGAGCTTTTTTATGTCATCTGTCGTGCCTCTGCGTCTCGTTGACTGTAAAACAGGTATAATTGCGTGAAAAAATCCAAGAACCTCATCTACACGATTCTGCAGGCCTATTCGAATGTAGTGGGTTCATGAAATATCGGAAATTACACGGACGGAAAGGATGTATCTAAATGATCAAATTGAGAATTTACATAATTTGGTTATAAACAACACCGAAGTGCAGTATTCCTTAATATTGTCAATGATAGATGGAAAAATATACAATGCTCTAGCACAGTCTTCAAGCATGAAGTGCTATATTTGTGGTGCGATAATATCAGAAGTGAACATTCTACAAATAATGGCACAAAAGCCCGTCGACAATTTACAGCTTGAATTTGGAATTTCAGTTCTGCACGCCCACATTCAATTTTTTGAAAGTCTCCTGCATATTTCATACCGCCTGGGTTTTAAAAAGTGGAAAGTGTGAAAGATGGTACTAGAGACTTATTCGAAAGAAAGAAAAAATGTGCAAGACTCATTCAGAACTAGATTAGGTCTTCTAGTTGATATTCCGAAGCCTGGATATGGACCAACCAATGATGGCAACACTGCCCGAAGGTTTTTTGAACAACCTCACGTAGCATCCGAAATAACAGGGGTAGACTGTGAGTTAATTACTCGTTTCGGAATAATTTTAAAAGCAATTTCATCTGGTCATGAAATTGATAGTTCAGAGTTCAATTCCTACTGCAGCGAAACAGCAAGCTTATATGTACGGCTATATCCATGGTATTACAAGCCTCCAACACTCCATAAAATACTTATCCATGGATCTTCCATTATAGAAGCAGCTATTTTGCCGATTGGAGAACTTTCAGAAGAGGCCTTAGAGTCTAGAAACAAAGACTTAAGAAAATATAGGGACGACCATACCAGAAAATCCTCAAGAATTTCCAATAATTTTGACTTGTTCCATAGACTATTGCTAAGCTCTGATCCAGTAATTTCAAGCACGGGAGGTCTACCGAAGAAGAAAAGAAGACAGTTGCCTCAGGAGGTGTGTGATTTATTGTCTATACCCGAGGACGAGACGGAGCTGGAAGGGGAAGAAGAAGAATTCGACTCATCCGGATCAGAGGATGAATAAGTAAGTAATTTTATGCACTACGACAAATTTGCCTCATAGTAACATCTAATTTAAAGTTTTACACAAAAGTATTTCTTTTTTTTTAACGGAAAATATTTTTGTCCGCTTTTTTTCGAATCCGGACCTCTGTGCGACGTTTCTCCGTGTCTGTTCGCGAGAACCAAGATCTCGTCAAGCGGACGGCGAGTGGCGTCGATTGCGTAACATACTGATATTTATCCATGCCCGACCGCGAGAACAACGGGAATCTCGTCAAACGGTCGGCAAGTGGTGTGGATTTCATTTCATTTCTTTATTGCCACATAACATGTATATACAAAGAAAACTGATATGTTTCATTACATTGATGGCTCGTCAGCTGAATAATAGTATTCAAAATGAATAATACAATAAATAAAAATTTAAGGAAAGAAAACAATATTTACAATAATCACATAAAACAGAATGACATCCTCATCTGGACATTTTACAATCAACATAAAACAACAAATCATCTTCATCTGTCAGAATCATTAACAAATTCCTCAACGCTGTAATCAGAAATTTTAAAGGGGTTTCTTCACCTGCATAATGGACATGTTACTGAATTTCCTCCCGATTTTGTTGAAGACCTTCATTCCTACATAATGTGGAGTTTTCTCAAACAGTTTAAGTCTATGACAGGGCAGTTTGAAATTTGATTTATGTCTTGAATCATAATTATGGGAAAAGTAATTGTTTTGAAACAACAAGGGGTTTTTGAAAACAAATAAAGTAATTTCAAATATATATAAAGAAGGGACAGTCATAATGTTCAGCTTTTTAAATAGTTCATTACAAGATACTCTTCGATTTACATTACACATTGCTCTGACTATCTTTTTCTGCATAATAAATATTCTTGCCTTATCTGAATCCCCACCCCAGAATATAATCCCATATCTAATAACAGACAAGAAATATGCATGGTACACTGTTATCATGGCCCTTATATCGGTAGCTCCTGCCAGGATAGATACTGCATATACAAAGCTATTTAATCGTTTAACAAGGCCGTCAATGTGACTCGACCAACACAGATTCTTATTTAATGTCATGCCAAGAAAATTAACATTATTCTTATTTGCAAGATCAGTGCTATCCAGATTAAGTTCAGTTACCTTTTGTGAGGAATGTTTGCTGCTAAACAGCATTATTTCTGTTTTAAGCATGTTTAATTGCAAGTAATTTTCTCTACACCAAGAGCCTAGATCTTCAAGTGTTTCCTGCAAAATATGTTCAATGTTACGATTTCTTTCGCAGGATGCAATTACAGAAGTATCATCTGCATACTGTACAACATTCTGTTTGATGGTTAAACGCAAATCATTCGCATACAAAAGAAATAAGATTGGCCCCAGTATTGAACCCTGTGGCACGTCTTTGGTCACCCTTTCCCATTTAGAATAATACTTAGTCCCATTGGATAATAAGAATGTTCGTTGCTTTCGATCGTACAGATAGGAAGCGAACCAATCTTGAGTTTTACCATTTATCCCATAAATATCTAATTTTTTAAGTAACAGTGAGTGGTTTACTGTGCCAAATGCTTTAGTCAGGTCACAAAATATCCCAGCAGCACACTGAGAGTCATCTGGCAATTTGCTTATGGAAGAAATACATTCATTTATTGCATGATGTGTACTAAGATCCTTCCGAAAGCCAAACTGAGTATTTAAAATAATATTTTCTTTATAAATATATGTAAGAATTTGTTCCTTAACTACCTCTTCAAATATTTTTGAGAATATAGTTAGTATAAAAACTGGTCTGAAATTACTCATATCATCCCTTTTCCCCTTTTTAAAGAGGGGCCTAACCTCCGCATATTTAAGACTATCAGGAAAACTCCCTGTTAAAAGTGACTGATTAATAATCATTGATAATGGCTGTGCTATCTCATTTACTGATAGTTTTACTAACCAAACTAGGATTTCATCCCAACCAACACTTTTTGTATCTTTTAATGACAAAATTATTTTTTAAATTTCATTTTCAGTAACAGTTCTAAATTCCATCTTACTTGAAATGTTAGAAAACATCCTTTCATTTACATTGTCATTACCACTTGTGATTTCTGTCCCGACATTCACAAAGAACTTGTTAAATAATTCCGACATATAAAGAGGGTCATTTATAACTTTGCCTTGTACGCGGATTTTCATAATTTCAGTTTTGTTATTCTGTACACCAAGTTCAGATTTTACTACAGACCACAATGCTCTGTTTTTATTGTTAGATTTCATTATGAAGTTGTTATTTGCTTTGATTTTTGCAGCCTTTACCACTTTATTAAATATTTTCTTGTACTGCTTCACATATTCTAAGAATTCTGTTTTTTTTATTAACTTTTGCTTCGATATGAAGCTGCCGTTTCCTATTACTTGATATTTTGATCCCAGGCGTGATCCACTGTACTTTTGAAGACTGTTTGATTTTAACATATGTGTATGGAAAGCATTCATCAAAAAGGTAAAGGAAATTATTCATAAAACTATTAAAATGATCATTTGTTGATGTTTTACAATCAAAGGTCCATTTTACTTTATTGAGTTTTCGAATGAAGTCAGTTTGATTCTGTTGATGAAAATTTCTCCTTCTTACGTTTTTGCAGTTAGGTGGTTTAATTTTTGAATACTTTGGTAGTGACAGAAATAGAGCATTGTGGTCAGAAAAGCCTATTTCAATATTTGCTGCCTTATTTGGTGAATAATTATAACTTGTAAGAATATTGTCAATGCAGGTTGCAGAGGTGGCTGTTATTCGTGTTGGTTCTTTGAAGTTAAATTCATAACCATAATTGCTGGCTAGTTCAGAGAAATGTCTGGTAATGCAATCATCTGAAAGAATGTCTATGTTGAAGTCTGCTGCGATTATGACTTTCTTATTTTTACTTATTTTTTTCATTTTTTCAAGTAATACATTAAGTTTGGATAGAAACATACTACTTGTAGTGTAACCTGTAACTCTATAGATCGACAGTATTATTGTTTTATATTCAGATAGCTCAATGCAGCAACTTTCAAATGTATTTTCCTCGTTCATCATATCAAAGTCATTCCTAACAATAAAATCTACTCCTCGTTCAACAAGAATACAGGAACCTCCGTAACTTTCATTTTTTCTACAGAAATAACTACCTAATACATATCCATCTAACGCATTCAAAAGATTTATAGAATCTTGAGATAACCAGTGTTCTTTTAAGCAGATTACTTTAACTATATTATGCATATCGGCAAGAAATATCCTTAAATCGTTAATTTTATTACTATTACCACATGATAAGCCTAGACTATTTATGTTTAAGTGCATGATTGCAGGTGTATCTGTAAATTTATGCTGGAGAATTTCTCTAGCAGACAAAGTAGGCCTACTATAGTTATTTTCAATATTGATACAAAGTTCCCTATCTGAAATAAAACTATGATCTAAGTTCTTATCTTTTTGTGAGTTACCACTGTTTACTCTGCATTTAAATGCCTTCTTTTCCTTATCTGAATTCTCCAGCCTACATTCTATAAAAAAGCAACATTTCCAAGAGTGATAACAGAGTTGTCTACTTCTATATTATTGATACTACTACTGATTGTTTCTGCTAACTTCGTTTTGCCATTTACATTCATATGCATACCATGCCTTGTGAACATGTATCTATCAAATTTAGTAACATCTATCATATCGACATTTTTAAACCGTGAACATAACCTGGAGATCTCATTGTTTACTCTGTTTACCTCTATATTTACACATGGGTTAGTTTACCTAGCGTACACTTAAAATTTCTTAAGACTGAATTACCTTAATTTTTTGCTACATCGTTTGAACCACACATCACAATTACACAGTCTCTTTTATCAAGATTATACGATACCTCAGGAACGTTTCTTAGAACTTCGGACGATGTTGCTCCCGGTTTGACGATGCCAAGCTTGGATCTTCTTCCTTGCTCAATTTTTTCGGTGACGCTCCTACCATGGCTGTCGGAGAAGAATAAAATTGTCCCTTGTGATGTACTACACTTGCGATGATTAATCAGTTCAGTTTTCTTTTTCACGATTGTTCGAGATCCCCGGTTGTTCTTTTCGGAATGGACACTAGGCCTATTTTCAAAACTAACTGACTCGTCCCTAGTTTCTTCTACCTCCAGTACCTCAAAACGATTTTGGAGAGGTAAATTCATACCTGCAATGTGTTTATTTTTTAGGAAAACTCTTTCCTTGCAAACTTTCCATTTTGTTTGAGTTCGTAACTGCGCCAGCGTAAGAAGGGGTCGAAATGTTTACATTTGATTCCGTACCCACGATGCCTCCTAGCTTCGTTATTTCTTCTCTTAAACATTCAATTACTGCTTTGAGGGTTAGGTTCTCATTTATTAAATCACCCACTGATAAGGCTGCGTCACAGTCACAAACACCAGCTTCGTTGTTGATAATATCGTCGCTACTACTACAGTTATATACGCTGTTTTTAGGCCTACACTCTTCGCAAGACCATGCCGTCATAAGTATGCTGTTCTCTCTTACAGACGGGTCCACTCTACCACATCGAAAGTGAAATAACATACTGCAATTAACAAATGAAACACCATTTTTAACTGCATTTTTACACTTTTTGCACATTTTACCGGTTAAACTTGTATTTTTATCGGACTGAGCACTAAATGACAACTTGCCTAGCGCCGCCATCTTGCACTCAAACTCTGAACGAACTTACTCTATTCTATACATAATTGGTGATGACAAGTGTCAATTGTGAGCGATTGGCAACAATATTAGGCACGTGGTAGCTTTTAAATGACGATAATGCCTTTATAATTGAAGTATACTTTACATGCTGAAATGTTTATTCATAGACACAAGAGCATTACAAGCGTATTCAAGAGGAAGTGTCCATTATGTACGCTAAATTTTGCCGATAGTAGAATAAACAGTGGTTTACGTCCTGTTCTCTAACGGCAATGCGCAGCGGTTATTCGCGAACATGCAACATTGCTCCTCCACATGGTGGTAATGTGAAGAATAAGCAATAAGGTATGGTTAACAGTGTCAAACACCTAGGCAAGATCTATAAATAGTCTTGCTGCTATTTTATTGTTGTATAACTGACAATACATCAAATGCTACTGAATCAGTGCTATGTTTGGGAAGGAAGCCATACTTATATTTAAAGAAGAAATTGTGCTTTGTTAGGAAATGCAGGACTTTTTTTTTTTAAATTATTATATCCAGTACCTTTACAAGTGATGATAATATACACAACAGTCTGTAATTACTGGGGTTAGATACATCACCTTTTTTTAAACATTGACACCACTCTTGCAAGTTTACATTAATCTGGTATTATTCCTGTTTGCAGTGACAAGTTAATGATATTAGCAAGCAGTGGAGCCAAATAATTGGCACATCTCTTACGGAGTATGTTATTTATTCCATCGTCTGTGTAATTATTTTTGTTCGCAAGCGTTTGTATCATTTGTGTACCTTCGGTCATATTTGTTGGTTTTATGTATAGTGAGTTACAGATCGTCTGGTTCGATGGCAAATTTGGGTTAATTAGAGTAAGACCTTTAACCAAGTTTTCTGCAACATTTATGAAACACATGATAAATGCTTTACATATATCTTGGTTAGAGGTGTATTGTACATTTTCACATTCAATTTCTACAATGTTTCGTGTATTATGATGTTTGCCAAGTATTTGATTTACTGCCTTCCACTTTCCTTTTATCATATCCCCTTCTCTAATTACCTTCTCATCCAACCCTTTTACCTTAAATCTTCAGAAACCTCATCTCTCCACCTTAGCCTGAGTCCTCCTCCTTCAAGGAACCTTCATAGTCTGCACTCTTTTTCCCCACATAAACTTCATTCCACTTGTCCAAACCACTTTAATCTTGCTATCCTGTATCTTCCTGCTCAATGGTCCGACTTTAACTGTTCCTCTAATACATTCATTCTTAATGTTGTCTCGTCTAGTAACACCACTCATCCACCGTAACATCTAATCTCGGCAACCTCTGATTTTCTTTCCTGAGCGTTGGTGATCACGCATGTCTCTGCACCATACTGTTTTGCCCTGGGGTTGTTAGCTTAGTTGGGGTGACTTCGTCTGAAAGATGCGTGTGGTGTGATTAACTATCACTAACCATTGGATTAACCAATTAAAGGTCTCCATTACCGTACAGAATTCTGAGTGAATTCAGAATCGAACAAAGTTTGAGCGTTAAGGAACATGGGAAAGATATTAGAATATGTGACACAAGAAAAGAGAAAGAGAGAGCATGTAGCTTTAACATTTATGTTTTCTTCAACCAAAAACACAATTTATGTAACATAAGTTTTTAGCCTTAACAGGTTAGCACAACTTGAAACATTATTTATGCTTGGAAGGTTTTGCTTTACTAACAAAGAAGAAATCATTTAATTGATCTTTAAACATTCGATACACTAAATGCTTTAATGCACAGCTTAGTTTGAACTTGAAAAGAAAAGAATAGCAACATAGCCTATAGAAGGGGCTAATGGCGGTCAGGGGCCAAATCCTGCCGTACCTTATGAAAGAAAAGAAAGGGAAACTGTAAAAGCAGTTACAAAGAAAATACATAGCCTATAGAAGGGGCTAATGGCGGTTAGGGGCTGAATCCTGCCGTACCTTATGAAAAGAAAGTCATATGAATTACAAAATGCACAGAAAGGTAAGCCATGAAATATTTCCAAAGAAAGTGAAATGGCAGAAGCAGGTAGGCATGTGATACCTGAAAGTGAACCATGAAATTGTTCCTAAAGGAAATATCTAAAGCAAGCCGATACATTAAATTTGAGAAAACTTCTAAAGCAAGCCGGTATGAATCTTTCCTCGGAAAGAAGTAACACGATAGAGTTGAACAGCAAATTTCATTTTACAAAACACACGTAATGTATAAACAACAGATTACTTATCTGAATTGTGGAGTAGGTTAGCAACCTAAATGTTTGAAGACAATAGATATGTCACGTAGTACACTTGAGTGCGAAGTAAAGATGACATTAGTTATGTCACAAGTAGTAATAGAATTCACAAAAAGTAGAGCTTTAGAGTAAGCCATTGAAGACGAAGTCCTAGGTAGGAATCTATTCACTTTGTAGAGAGTGCGTACAAGAATAGTTTTCCGTAGCACGAAAGATGTGAAGTTCACATATGAAAATGTTCATTTTCAAACATGTCGTAGAAACACGAAGAAAGGTGATCAACGTTAGATCACTAAGTTAAAATGTCGTAAAGACATTGCGAAGCGTGGATATCACTTCTTGATGCAGAGGTTGTGGTGTTACATGAAGATCTAGATGAAGTTTTAAGTCCGGTATGCAAGACTGGTGGACAGCTCTCGGTCTGTCAAAGAAAGCACAAAGTTGGCGGTTCAGAAGTCCGCTTAAATAGGCGAACAGCTGGCGTTCTCGATGCTTCGATGTGACGTGTTGAAGACGTGCAGTGATTGGCCGAAGCAATGCTGAGGCGAGAGAGGCGGCCAATGAGAGAATAGCTAATGGCAGCCAGTTCCTCTTCATTTTCCTCGTGGTGCAGATGTAATGTGACACTTCACTAGAACACTTGGAAAAATGTCTTAAAGCGAGAAGGACTAATGAAAAAATATGTAAGTAATTTACTAAGTACTTGATTTTAAGTAAAGGAATTCTAAAAAAAAAAAAATGTCACGAACACGTGGTGACCTGAATATAGGTTATGAAAAAATAAATTTTTGTCTGACTAGACACTTCACAAAACTTGAAAAATTAATTAATTCGCAAATGCGAACAGCGTGTAATTGTTTACAGGGCTAAACTCGAGTGTGTCGTGTCGTACAAAAGTGAGAGGGAGCTTGTGTGAAAGAGAGAGAGCAGGCAGATTGCTGCTGCCAGGAAGTGTTAACTTGAGCTTAATGCTGACGGCTGTTAATCAAGTTGACAACAAGACAATGGCCTCGACCTGGTCAGGCACTGTGGCGTAAGGGATTAGGATTCGCTGGTTGACGACCGGCGTACAAGTAAGGATGCAAAACATACAACAGAGTACCGTAATTTAAAAGAATGCAAATGATTTAATTATTGTCTAGTGTGGACTGTGTAAAAACTCGCTAGTTGAAATTAACAAAGTACAAGTTTAGAGGTTTCGACCTTCAGAAAAGATGGTTCAGGGTAAAAAAAAAAAAAAAAAAAACCAACTTAAGTACACACTCACCAGATCTGCGGTCAAACGGGCGGCACTTCGTCGTAGTTCAGCGTCGAGTATCGGAGAGAGACCCCCCGGTCCTTAGTGTAGGCGGGTTTTTATTGGAAGCACCAATGCTGTGTCAGAAAATCAGCACATTCTTGTGCTACTTTGGAAGGTTCCGAAAAGGTTGTCACATTCCTTGTGCCACTTGTGTTAAGGAAGTGTTTTAAAGATTGCAACATATATGAGGGACTAGCTAGCCAGGCTTTGAGTGTAATTTGTGAAGGCTAGATGGTTGTAGTTGTTGGTTCCTTTATTGTTTAGGTGTGAAATATGGGCTGAAGGGTGGTGAAAGGGGGCTGATAGGGGGTGGTTATACCCTGTAGGAACCCCAGGGTATAACAATACATTATTGCAGGCCTCACCGCTGTCTTATACAACTTTCCATTCATTGGACAAGGCACTTTCCTGTCACATAGCACTCCCACTCATTTTCCTCCAATTCATCCATCCACATTGGAAACCTTCTCTTAAGTTGATCCTAAGATACTAGAACCTGTGGACTGCTGCTTGGGGATAGATAGATCATGTGGATTTTTTTAATATATGTTGGTCAGATCGAAGCTTAAGAAGAAGAGTTTGTTTGGTATTGTTAACATGTATGAAAAAAGAGCTTTGATGATATTGACCTATTGCATTTGAAGAAATATTCAGATTTTTGTGCTACATGACGCATACACCAATTTTCTTTTCATGTGAAATGAAGCAAACTGTTTTTTTTGGTGAAATAACACCTAATCAAAATCTTTTTTTAAAATCATAAATCTTTTTTCTTTTTCATTTTTCTTCACTGTAAAATAGCATCCCTTCACATTGGATCTAATTATCTCATCTTTCTGCCGCAGTGAGACACAACTGTGCTTGTCCACTCAACATCTCTACCCTTGCCAGCTTCATTACAATATTAGAGACAGAATGAGTGCAGCCATAATTCTGTAGTACACAGTATCCAGCCTTAGCCTGTTTTCCTCTCATTCATCTTTCAAACCAATGGCTGAAGAGACACAAGTCCAGAGCAAATTAAATGAAGCATGAAGAATACAATGAAGGGGGAGGTATGGCAAATGTTGCTTCCATCTGTGAATCCATGCCCTGGCAATTGCCTAGTTTGCCTCAGCCTAGATATTACATTGCTTAACCCTAGATGATGATGGTCAAGATGGCCACCTCATGATATAACAGCTAGCATTCCTGGCTGTCGCCCCGGAGATCTGGGTTCGATTCACGGCTCTGTATGTATGTCTACCCCTTATTATTCCCGTTTTCCAACGGGGTCGGGGATGAGATGCGATGGAAGTCTTTGTGGCGATTGTTTTTACGGCCGGATGCCCTTCCTGACGCCAACCTCATGAGAGGAGTTAATGAGAGATAAAATGAATGATGGTGAATGAAACTGGGCAAGGATGTGGAAGGTAGCGGCCGTGGCCTGTCAGAAGGTACCGTCCCAGCATTTGCCTGGTGTTGAAAATGGGAAACCACGGAAAACCATTTCAAGGACGGCCGACGGTGGGGCTCGAACCCACCAATCTGGAACGATTACTACCTAAAATAATTATAATAACATGCACTTAATTAATAGAGCATACCTGTAGCAACATTTTCCATCTTGAAAGACTTTAGTAAACACTCTCCTCACTAAAATATACATCCTCAAACTGAACCCTCATTTAACACTGTGCGCGCGTCCACTTATCTTATCTTATGTAAACAAACTTTGACTGCTAGTCTCACCGCTGACAAAGGCTATATTCGGATTCACGGCTCTGCCAAGAACATTAATTCTGGTTTGAGGGCTGGAATGGGGGGGGGGGGGGGGGGGGGTAATACTCAGCCTTTGCGAGGCAAACCTGAGAAGAGGTGGGTCCGATTCCCATCTCAGCCATTCTTCTGTAGAATTTGTTTTCTGTAGTTCCCCATTTCTACTCCAGACAACTAAGGGATGATTCCTTAAGACCATGGCCACCTCATCCTAATCCTCACCTCAGTTACAAATATCTACATTTTCATATTCAATTTCTACAATGTTTCGTGTATTATGATGTTTGCCAAGTATTTGATTTACTGCCTTCCAGAAAACATATTTATACTGCATATACCCACCCAAGTACATGGGGCTGAAATGACCGTGATGTCCAAGCCCCTAAATGAAGCCACACACATTATAGTCAAGACCTCATGAAACATAGCAGGCAGCTTCCTTTCTGTTCCATACTCCATTATTCAGTGCTCACTGTCCCAAGCATTCTGATGCTTTGCAGTGATATTAGATAAATGAATTGCATTAGTAATTTATATACAGTAGCTTCTTTTTTGCTTAATATCAGTTTTCTTCATTTAAAACATAACTTCAACAATAGGTATATATTTAATCACATATCATTTATTTCAGGTTATTTTTTCACATATTCCAGTAATTGGAATTATTTTGTATTGACCGACTGAAAGTTACAATATCAATTGTTTCTTTATTTAGGTATCAATCTTAAATAATCTGCTCTTTTCTTCTCTTTCAGGTACTAGTAGCCTCAACATTTTGCTCACATGCACTTGCAGAAACAAAAGGCATCATTAAAGATATTCTTCGTGGTTCAATAGGAACTTCTAATCCTGACTATTCACTGGTTGCTGGGAAAATAATAGAATGTAAACAGTACTTCCCTAGGAATCCTATTACACCAAACTTGTGACTCCTTCTTTTAAGGCTATTTGTATGTGTCTGTTCTCCTCAGATGACTTTATGAATCAGCATGTGAAGAGAGTAAGAATGTACAGTATTGTTAGCATGAAAGTTGACTTGTATAAACTTACTTCATTTATTGTATGAAAGATTTGTCTGCTTCATTATCCTTAAGTTCAATACAGGCATACCCAGAGAGACTCAAAGTGACAAATTACTGATGTTATAACATGAAGTGTGTTGTCTGGTGAAATGAGTTGGTTCATAATATCCAATGCTCGGTTGAATGTCCTATAGCTTTAACTGGTTCCTCTTATCACTAAGGGGGCAGATGTAATGGCCTTTAATAATATACCCTTAAATGTATCGAAACTTGCTATAAAAAGGGTTAAAGGTGTAATGCAGACTTTTGCTATCGTAATAAATGAATTATTGTGTTTTACTTTTTTTTTTAAATTTGTATTTCTCACCTTTATCACTGAACTATGTTAGCTTCCATGTATTTTATTACATCTTCTGTTATGGTACTTAACTTGGCAAACTTTGATTTCAGCATAATTTCTACCATGTGGGGTCTTGAGCCATGAAAAAATTATTCTCCAACTTTCACACGACCAAAACAAGCATGGAGGAACTGGAGTGTGGGGTGGCACGTGTTGGTGTGCAGTGTCTAGTAAACGAAAGTTGTTTCTGGCGCAGGCTTTGTGTCGGTCATTTAAATACTTCGATGGCCGAATATTTGTAGGTTATGTTTGAATTTTTGTTACGAGTAAGGGCATTTACTGATGGTAACGCTTAAATGTAGCTTCTATCCCTGAAATTTGACGATAATCTCAACATGGTCAATAGCTTGTTGTAATGCAGACACGCTTGTTTTTAGATTGTAGAAAGCTTGAATCGAAGAATATGACTGATCAACAAATCGATTGGATCAGCGTTCCGTGTAGTCAATAATGGAAAGAAGTATATTCGTAAATATGATTGGCTTTGTGAAGATCTTCCGCTGCCAATTCAACCAATCAAGCTCGAGATGGGACTTTTTATCCCGTATCTTATATACCGTAACATTTATATTTAAGATTTCTTATTTTCTATCTAACGACAGATAGTGGAACTATTTCAATTAATTTTGAAGTAAATATTAAAAACAAAAATTCTTAGTACCAGCATTTCGTTGGTATTTTGCATCTTAGGGTGAAAATAACACATTTCGGTTAATTATTTTATTTTGCGGTTTTAAATTCGAAAAATAACATTTAGGCTAAATATATCGTTTTGATAACAAGCCTCCGTGGCTTAGGCGGCAGCACGCCGGCCTCTCACCGCTGGGTCCGTGGTTCAAATCCCGGTCACTCCATGTGAGATCTGTGCTGGACAAAACGGAGGCAGACAGGTTTTTCTCCGGGTACTCCGGTTTTCCCTGTCAAAATTTCATTCCAGCAACACTCTCCACTATCATTTCATTTCATCTGTCATTTATTTAACCATTGCCCCAGAGGAGTGCGTCAGGCCTCGGCAGCCGGCACAGTTCATATCCTCGCCGCTAGATGGGGCTTCATTCATTCCATTCCTGACCCGGTCGGAGACTGGAAGCAGGCTGTGGATTTTCATTTCATATCGTTTTGATAACAAGTTTGCTGAAATATTTTGCAGATATCGTTAAAACCAAAAATCAAAGATCAGCTACCATAAATCTAACCTGAATCTGGAAGAATTGGACTGCCAGAAATAAAAACAATGTCCTTCTCATGAACTGCGCATAGTACCAATGTCTTTGTCTTGGAAGAGCTGGGCATCAAGACAATACTATTGAAGTGGATTAACAAAGCTTATCTGCAGTACTTTGGACACAATGCCAGAACAGGAACGATAGAAAAGCAGGAAAACACAGATGAGACAGTTGGCAGAAGACAGATTTGGAAGAACCAAATTCTTGTCAGACTGAAGAGAGGTTACCTATGCCCTGCCGAGAGCTAAGACGATAGGAGGAGGGACTTTCATTTAACCCTCAACTGGTGACTTAGGGACATAGTGACCCGAACGTTATTATAGCTATCATGGATAAATGAGCCAGCAATAGAAACAAAACAAAATAAATATTGGTATCATAGCATAAACTTAAGGTGGCTTAGACAAGTTTGAAGTGAAAGTTACTTACTGTTCCTCGCTCGTGCAGCACGTCACCAGGTGTGCGACAGTAAATAGGGGCTGAGGGGCAGGGTCGCAATACCCGATGGACGGGTGAAAATATTGAACTTGGTCCTTTATTATTAAAGGTCTTCGGAAACAAATTTCTCAAGACTCTCTATTAAAGCACATGAGGGACGGTTTAGCATCCTATAATAAGATATTGTTACGGCTGTGAGTTTGTTTCGTCGCCTCGCCGCATGAGTCACAGCTGCCCCCGGGCTGTGCTCTGCCTCAGTGTATTACGCGCCTTACGCAACAGGGCTACTAGGACAAAAGGGATGGTCCAGAATATTCGTGACCCAGCCAGTGATGGAAATCTCGAGAAGCCGTGAATCCTGGACGGGTCTAGAAGCATTTATTGAGTCACCAGCCTGCTATATAAGAGCGACCTGGCAAGCGGGGTGGACTGTGTTTTTCGAGCTAGTGCGAGCTTTTACCTTGAGCAAAAGTTGTGGGTGAAGGAGTGTGAAGCCTACGGAGAAACTGTGTCTTGAGCGAGTGTGTTTTCCAGTGCAGCAGAGGTTAGTGTGGTGAATTGCGAAAGCACCGCGGGCTGTTTCCCTAGCCAGCGGACAGCGAAGCAGAGTGTAGTGGTGAGTGACCGGCTATCGTAAGTAACTGTAGCGTGCGTATTCAAGGAAGTGTTGCAGGTAGTTCTGTCGAGGCCACCGGACTCATTAGGAGGGAATAACTTCTGTGGCTTATTGACAAGTGAAAGGCAAGTGTTCCCTACAGGAGGAAAATAGAGTGAGACACTAATTGCTTGTATTTGCTAATTGTGTGGTGTATCTTTCTGGCCCGCAATAAAGCTAATACGCTTCTTTAAAGGAACAATTTGTGTTGGGTTTTCTACCCACCGTAAACCAGTTAACGGAAGTGCCACTAGGGGGTGGCACGTAACAACTGGTGTCAGAAACCGGATTACGAACTCGAGCACAAGCACAACACCTGA
This sequence comes from Meconema thalassinum, assembly GCA_946902985.2. Taxonomy (NCBI): domain Eukaryota; kingdom Metazoa; phylum Arthropoda; class Insecta; order Orthoptera; family Tettigoniidae; genus Meconema; species Meconema thalassinum. The sequence goes on from OX336389.2 coordinate 517,614,654, forward strand.
AGGTTCTGGTTTCAAAACCCGAGCAGGTAATTTTACCACAGTTCTCTAATTTTCCTGTGAGTGCATGACCTTTACAAGACAAACATCTAAAATGGAAGTGCAATTGGCAGCATTGCTAGAAAAGTTAAGTAGCATGGAAACCAAGATGGAGGACGGCCAGAAGAATTTAGCCAAGGACCTGAAGGACGGCCAGAAGAATTTAACCGAGGACCTAACTGCGAAATTAGAGGACAGCCAGAGGAAGATGGAGCACAGCCATAATAAGTTAGCAGAGGACCTAACCGCCAAATTTCTGGATGGCCAGAAAAATCTGGAAGAGTGTCTGCTGACAAAATTAGAGGAAAGCCAAAGGAAATTAGAACAGGGTCTGCGTGAGGAAGTCACGGCAGTGGAAAAGAAGTTCGACGCCTTACAAGTGGAAGTTTCCGAGCTGCGCCGACGCCCGCTGATGGGGGTGGAGGAGAAATTCAACGCCTTACAAGAGGAAGTTGCGGAACTGCGCCAACGCCCACTGACGGGGGATGGAAGAGAAATTCAACGCTTGACAAAAGGAAATTGCTGAGCTGAGCCAACGCCCGCTGACGGGGATGGAAGCGAGATTCAACGCTCTTCAAGAGGAAGTTGCCGAGCTGCGCCGACGCCCGTCCACAGGTACACCGGGGATATCAGGAACGGGACAGGGCAGAGTGACGCCCCCAACCTTCGACGGAAAGGTCCCGTGGAGCACCTAATTACGTCAGTTTGAGGCAGCCTGTTCCATAAACAACTTGAACAGCACGGAAAAGGCTACAGCTCTCATTGTGGCGCTGAGAGGGGACGCCCTTAGCGTCCTTCAGGCCATCCCGACTGGATCCCAGGACTACGCTTCACTAATCGCCCATATGGAGTCCCGATATGGAGATAGCCATCTTCAGCAGGCCTACCAGATGCAGCTCCGGACCCGGGTACAAAAGAACGCGGAAACCTTGCAGGAGTTCGAGATGGACATCGCACGCCTCGTAAGGCTCGCCTATCCAACAGCGCCGGCCGACTTTTTGGAGCAGATTGCGACGCAAACCTTCATTGACGGACTACAGGACTCGGATACTCAACTGGCACTGCGACTTGCGCGCAATAAGACACTTGCAGATGCGCTGAGCCACGCACTTGAGTTCGAGACGGCAAAGCAGGTATCTGGAATGCACGCGCGGGAGCGTCCGGTGGACGTCGACGAACCAGCCAAAGCCGACGTGATCAAGCCCCTGGCCGATGAACTGATAGAGGCGCTAGGCCGGTTCTTCAAGAGTCGCAGTACCACCAACAAAAACGTAGCCGAAGGACATCCGGAGAGGCGGCCCGGACGAGGACTACCGACCTGCTGGACCTGCCGTAAGAGAGGCCACCTGAGCAAGGACTGCGGTGATCGCCGCCGCCAAGGGTTTCCGTCGGGACAATCAGTCGTAGGGAAACCGCGCGGCCCAGGAAAGCAAGTATCAGCCAGCCTTGGGAGGCAAAGGTCGGCTTGTGACAGTCGTCAAGCCCCGGAAGTCCAAGTTCGTGTGACGCAGTTACGGAGGGATAATAGCCTGATGGTCGACGGAGTCGTCAACGGAGTGAGCTGGCCCATGCTGATCGACACGGGAGCGTCGAGGACCATCGTCAATCCCACCGTGATCCCGAAGTGGAGAGTGCAACCCACGCAAAGGAACCTCCAGCTAATAACCGCGACTGGAGAGACCGCACCGGTACATGGCGAAGCATCTCTGGAGTTCGTCATTGGTCTACGGGCGGTGAAGCATCCAGTGCTCGTGGCTCATGTATCAAACGAAGTGATCATCGGACTGGACTTCCTGGACCAGAACAACATCATCTTGGACCTGAGTACAAACACTCTGCACTTCGGAGGTGAGGAACTTGCTTTGCAACCAGCACACGAGGCCGTCACCGCACGACGAGTGAGGCTGAGAGAGGACGTCATCGTTCCCGCCAGGACGGAGGTCAGCGCTGCCGTAATTGTCGACGGAACTGCTGAGGGAGTGGCGGCTACCGTCGAGCCAAAATATGAGGACATCCAGACAAAAGGATTGCTAATTGCCAAGACTCTCATCAAAACGACGTCTCGGCCGTACGTCCGCCTGTCCAACCTGAACGACTACGACATTACGGTTCACCGGGACACCAACCTAGGAGCCTGCGAGCCCGTTACCTGGATTGCCCGCATCACAGACACGACGGACGGACACCTGCAGACGGACAACCGAAGAAGACGCGCCCTGCCAGAAGAACTACAGAAGCTGTACCAAGGATCCCAGGACCATTTAGACGAGGAACAATCACGCCAATTTCGGGAACTGCTACATGAATTCCAGGATGTCTTCTCCGTGGGGAGCAAAGACTTCGGCAGGACAAGCTTGGTCCAGCACAGAATCGACGTTGGAGATAGTGCACCGATTAGGGCCCCATTCCGACGTGTCCTGCTCGCCAAGCAAGCCGAAGTCGACCGGATGGTAGAAGAGATGAAGGAGCAAGGAGTGATCGAGCCATCACATAGTCATTGGAGTTCTCCGGTCGTGCTAGTGAAGAAGAAGGACGGTTCCACCAGGTTCTGCGTGGATTACAGGCGGGTGAATGACGTCACGAAGAAGGACAGCTACCCTCTACCCCGGATCGACGACACCCTGGACACCATATCAGGGTCAAGATGGTTCTCCACATTGGATTTGAAGAGTGGCTACTGGCAGGTGGAGGCCCACCCTAAGGACCGCGATAAAACTGCGTTCTCTGTGGGCAGCGGGCTCTGGCAGTTCACCGTCATGCCATTCGGTCTGTGCAACGCCCCTGCGACCTTCGAAAGGCTAATGGAGTCCATTCTGAGGGGACTACACTGGAAGACCTGCCTGGTCTACCTAGACGACGTCATCGTTCTGGGGAGAAGCTTCGAGGAGCACTACAGCAACCTGGAGGAGATCTTGATGAAGCTACGGGCTGCCCAGCTGAAGTTAAGCCCCAAGAAGTGTCAGCTCTTCCAGAAGCAGGTCCAGTACCTTGGGCATATCGTCTCCAAGGAAGGGGTGCGCACCGACCCAGAGAAGACCACAGCGGCGAGGAAGTGGCCAGTTCCGAAGGACAAGTCCCAACTACGAAGCTTCCTGGGACTCTGCACTTATTACCGTCGCTTCGTGAGAGGATTCGCCGACATCGCCAAACCACTACATCGACTGACTGAGAAGGACCAACTCTTCACGTGGACAGCAGAATGCTGCAGTGCCTTCGAACAACTCAAGCAGGCTCTGTGCACTACACCTATTCTGGCCTACTCCAGACCTGGAACGAGGTTCATCGTCGATACCGATGCCAGCGACTTTGGTGTAGGGGGAATCCTGTCGCAAGTAGTGGACGGCGAGGAGAGAGTAGTGGCCTACTTCAGCAAGGCCTTGTCAAAGCCAGAGAGGAACTACTGCGTCACCAGGAAGGAGCTGCTCGCCATCGTGAAGACCATTGAACACTTCCACAAGTACCTGTACGGGCAAGAATTTCTCATCAGGACCGACCATGCATCCCTGCGGTGGCTCCTGAACTTCAAGCAGCCCGAGGGTCAACTCGCGCGGTGGTTAGAGAGGCTTCAACAGTACAATTTTGAGATCCAGCACAGGAAAGACCAACTACATTCTAACGCCGACGCCCTGTCACGAAGACCGTGCCCCGAAGACTGCACCTTCTGTACCAGAAAGGAGGAGAACACCGGGATACAGTGCCGAAGGACTACCGTGGAACTTCAAGGGAGCTGGAGCCGCGAATCTTTCACGCGGGCACAAGCAGAAGATGATGACCTGGGACTGATAGCCGAATGGAAGAGGGCCTGTGTCCCCAGACCCGGGTGGAACATTGTGAGTGACTGCAGCCCAAAGTTTAAGTCCTACTGGACGCAGTGGGACTCGCTGATTGTAAGGGATGGCCTCATCTGCCGTACCTGGAAGAGCACCGACGGGAAGACATCTCGGGAACAAGTCGTCGTTCCAAAGGCTAAGACGGAGGAAGTCCTGAAGGAAGTCCATGGAGGATCATCTGGTGGACACCTAGGGATAAAGAAGACCCTGGAGAAGCTGAGAGAGCGGTTCTACTGGATCGGATGCCGAACAGACGTGGAGAACCAGTGCGCGAGGTGCCACGATTGCGCAGCCAGCAAGGGCCCAGGACGGAGACGACAGGGTCCACTGAAGACCTACAACGTGGGCGGCCCCATGGAGAGAGTGGCCATCGATGTTGCTGGGCCATTCCCGTTGAGCGAGGCAGGGAACCGCTACATATTGGTCGTCAGCGACTACTTCACCAAATGGCCGGAGGCGTATGCGCTCCCTAACCAAGAAGCCGCGACGATCGCTGAGACCCTGGTGAAGGAATTCGTCAGCCGGTACGGAGTACCCCTGGAGCTGCACTCCGACCAAGGGAGGAACTTCGAGTCGCAGGTGTTCCAGAACCTATGCCAGCTGCTGGGAATCCGGAAGACAAGGACGACGCCACTACACCCTCAGTCCGACGGGATGGTAGAGCGATTCAATCGCACCATCGAGAACCATCTCCGAATAGTCGTCAGCGAGCACCAGAGGGATTGGGACAAACATCTTCCACTATTTCTCCTGGTCTACTGCGCCGCCGTGCTTGAAGCCACCGGGTGCACACCAGCCCGGGCCATGTTTGGGAGGGAACTCCGTCTACCTGTCGATCTTGCCTTCGGCCGACCTGGGAATGGTCCGGTCCCGGTAAGCCAGTATTGTCAAGAACTGGTCGACCAACTGGAGGACGTGCACGCGTTCGCGAGGAGGAAACTGCGGATCGAGACCGACCGAATGAAGACCCGATACGACCAGCAGACGGATGCCGGCGGATTCCACGAGGACGACCTGGTCTGGCTCTTCAACCCATTACGGAAGAAAGGCCTGTCACCCAAACTGCAGAAGTCCTGGAAGGCCCGTACAGAGTCGTGAAACGGATCAACGATGTCGTCTACAGGATCCAGCGGAGCCCGAGGGCTAAGATGAAGATCGTGCATCGAGATCGCCTGGCAGCCTACGGAGGGACACAGACGGACCAATGATTGATCGGGGCGATCAGCCTTTTAGGAAGGGGGTGGTGTTACGGCTGTGAGTTTATTTCGTCGCCTCGCCACATGAGTCACAGCTGCCCCCGGGCTGTGCTCTGCCTCAGTGTATTACGTGCGCCTTACGCAACAGGGCTACTAGGACAAAAGGGATGGTCCAGAATATTCGTGACGCAGCCAGTGATGGAAATCTCGAGAAGCCGTGTATCCTGGACGGGTCTAGAAGCACTTATTGAGTCAGCAGCCTGCTATATAAGAGCGACCTGGCAAGCGGGGTGGACTGTGTTTTTCGAGCTATTGCGAGCTTTTATCTTGAGCGACAGTTGTGGGTGAAGGAGTGTGAAGCCTACGGAGAAACTGTGTCTTGAGCGAGTGTGTTTTCCAGTGCAGCAGAGGTTAGTGTGGTGAATTGCGAAAGCACCGGGGGCTGTTTCCCTAGCCAGCGGACAGCGAAGCAGAGTGTAGTGGTGAGTGACCGGCTATCGTAAATAACTGTAGCGTGCGTATTCAAGGAAGTGTTGCAGGTAGTTCTGTCGAGGCCACCGGACTCATTAGGAGGGATTAACTTCTGTGGCTTATTGACAAGTGAAAGGCAAGTGTTCCCTACAGGAGGAAACTAGAGTGAGACACTAATTGCTTGTATTTGCTAATTGTGTAGTGTATCTTTCTGGCCCGCAATAAAGCTAATACGTTTCTTTAAAGGAACAATTTGTGTTGTGTTTTCTACCCACCGTAATCCAGTTAACGGAAGTGCCGCTAGGGGGTGGCACGTAACAATATGTTTTTAACATTACAATTAGTGGAGGTACAACTTATTTAAGGTGCAATTCCACCAGGTACCGGTAGCTAATATACATATTTTATGCATTTCTTAAAAATGAATAATATGCACAAAGTACTACAGCCACTCAGGTAATTTAATTACCTTATAATGAATTTTGTGAATGTTTTTGCCTGTAAAGTTCTTGGACTGCTCACTTAAATCAAAGCTAAGACTAACATGACACAGGCAAGCTAGAAATGTTGCAGTGTTTGCACCGTAGGACTGTACATATCATTCGAATATTTGCCAATTCAGATAATTATTCGAATGTTTGAACAATGCAGATGTCCGAATACTTAAGTGGTTTGAATCATTCGAAAATTCAAAGTACTCTAGAATTTCGAATAGTCTATTACTGAATTAAAATCAGATATTTTAATAATTTGAAGACAATAAGTACCATAAAATTACAGCAAATTGTGTAAAGAAATATGTCAGTGGGCGATTTGTTCGAAGCAGGGGCGAATCCAAGGGGTCGGATAGGAGTTAACCCCTTCACCATTCAGCCTGATAGATCCTCGTAAATAAATATCATTCAAAACTTGTATCACTTGTTATCTCTTTCTTTGTTTTCCCTTTATGCCTTCTTTTCTCTCTGTTTCTATGTTTAATTCTACGTAGTATAAAAGAAAGTCCCCGATTCTTGGATTTAATGGGTAATCTAGAGAACCTATGGATGGATTTTGATGCGGTTTTTACCATTCTGTAAAATTGGGAAAATTTGCCATTCTGTCAAGGATTTCTCGAGGAAGGTTTCTGTCGAAAACATTCATTTATGATCAAAGCAGTAACGATTTCAGTGAATCGAGTCTAAGAGAAACTTGCCGCCCATGCACTTTCTAAGCTTACCCTGGGTAAACCGTTAAAAATTTCTACATACTTTGAGTGTAAAAATTGTTCAGCATGAAAAGTTCTAAAAAAAAAATCCACAACAGCATATGCCTATCTATAATACATGCCCTCTTATAAGTGTTTTTACGTTTTCATTTCTTCCAACAATCTCCATTCAGTGGATATTTAAATTACTAGCATCGGAGCGAGCATATCACCCCAGCTTCAGCCAGCCTCAAACTATCGAGTTGTGTCGAGTTATGACTTCAGAGTTTTATAAGGGGAGTTCCAATGGATAAAATATGAAAAAAATATCAATTTTCAGATTTTTATATGATGTGAAAGCTGGCACATTGATATTTAAAATGATGTATAATACTTGATATTTGTTATTTGCAAAACATGTGTCATCATCATCTTGAGCAGTTTCCAACCGCTGGTCGGGTCTGCCTAAAAAAACATGTGTAATATTTATTTAAATAATGCAGTGCACATTAAAAACAATGCAAATTAGAACATGAATTTTCTCTATGAATTTGGTTTTATATGAAGGAAAATTATCTTGTACTGAGAGCTTTGTTTTTTTCTGGAGTTGGCTACACTGTAATAATATTGATTCTCACTTGTTTACTTCATTATTGCATTGTTTTCATGATAACATGTATTTATTTATATGCAGTGTACTACAAGTCTGAAAGTGTGCAATATTTCTGTTCTGTGTGGTTATTCCACTGCTTTAGTATCTTTCTGTTGTGTGTAAAAACAACACATCAAAATGCCTAGAAGGATAAATGTATTCAAGAAAAGAAAAAATGTAGGAAGACCAAAGTGTACAACACAGGCAAATAATGCCACACCAGTTCCATCATCAACAACATCCTGCTCTGATCCTGATGACAGAAAATAATCTTCTTCAAAAATCAAGCTGACTCCTCAGCAAATGAAATATGATGAGTTTAACGATGATGAAGAATATCAGTTCGCCAATGAAATAATTTGTATGTCACTACTACAGTCAGCTTTATCACAGTTTGTAGTCTGTCGAGAGTGTGGTGGGTCTGTTTTGCTTACAGCTAAAAGACATATTGGTTTAGCAAGTGAACTGCAGTTTTCCTGTGAAATGTGTGATGCTAAATTATGCTTTTCAAACACCAACAGTGTATCAAATTATAATGGGGAAAAGAACCAAATATTTCATGATGTAAACATCCGCCTTGTATATGGACTTCGTACCATTGGAAAAGGAAAAAGACCAGGAGATATATTATGTGGGATACTAAACTTGCCCAAACCACCTGCTGACTTTAGTTCATATGTTGAGTTTATAGGATCTGCTATTGAAGATGTATGCAAGCAATCAATGCATGATGCCATAGAAGAAGCTGTATGTGAAAATGGGAACAATAGAGATATAACTGTTGCTCTGGATGGAAGTTGGCAAAAAAGGGGTCACACATCACTTAATGGGGTGGTAACGGCAACCAGTGGTGATACAGGGAAGGTTGTGGATGTTGACATTTTATACAAATACTGCTAGGTGTAAAGAAAGAATTAAAAATCATCATGAACCTTTTTGTGCTGCAAATTACCGGTATATAGGGCTCAGTGGGGCAATGGAAATATCTGGAGCAAAGGCAATTTTTAAACGATCCTTGCCCAATTACAATGTGAGGTACACTAAATACTTGGGTGATGGAGACTCGAAGACCTATAAAGCAGTTGTGGAAGACAAACCTTATGGGCCAAATGTTGACATTGAAAAACTGGAGTGCATTGGACATGTTCAGAAAAGAAGGGAACAAGACTAAAAAACTTGAAAAGTAAATGACAAGGTAAGAAGCTCAGTGATGGGAGGCCATTTAGTGGGCGAAATAGAGTTACTGATGGCTGGATTTCAAAAATACAAAAGCATTATGGACTGGCCATTATTAGGAACGTTGGTAGCCTAGAGGAAGTGAAGAAAGCTGTCTGGGCTGTGTATTTCCACTTGCTTTCAACAGATGAAAGTCTTCAACATATGCTGTGCCCACGAGGAGACGAGTTGGTGCAAGTACCAGAAGGCACAAGTTATAGGCCAAAGCTAGAAACATATTGAGCATTCTCATCTTCCAGAAAGTGTTATGACCGAGATGAAACCAATATTCAGAGACTTGGCTAACCCTGAACTGCTCAGGAAATATGTCCATGGCAAGAGTCAGAATCCTAATGAATCTCTGAACAGTTTGATTTGGAATAGGTTACCCAAAACCACATTTATTGGTATCAAAACCTTATACATGTGTGTGTATGAAGCTATAGCAAGCTTCAACAAGGGAAATATTGTTAAATGCATATTTCTGAACAATCTTGGACTTCAGCCAGGACTCCAATGTATTTCAGCCATGCAGCGACTGGACGTGACGTGTAAGAAGAGCTGAACGCATGGTACAGGAAGCACAGAAGAAAGCCAGACAGGATAGAAGTATAGCAACGAGAAAGCTGGAGCAGTTGTTTCAAGAAGAGGAGGATCCAGATAACCCCTCATATGGTCCAGGGATGCACTAGCTATACCAGAAGAGGTACCTCACCTGGTACTAAACTTTAAATGGCATTTTCTCAGAACTTGTTGTTTTGCACATAAATGTTCCGTTTTTTCAGTTGTCACTTATCACAGAAGTCTCAAATTTTTACCATCTTTAGCTTGGCTTGTATATGAGATTTTAACATGGGAATTTTTTTTCTAGCTGAAATACATTTCGAAAAAATTGATATATTTTGATTTTTTTAACCAAAAATTTGAGATTAAATAAAAAATTATTATTATGGTCACAATAGTAGAAACATCGAACGCCTGTGTTAAATTACTAAGAAATGATCACTAAGTATGGAAATAGAATTTCATCTAAATCTACCCAGTAGTTTCTATGAAAAAGGAACATGAAGTTGTTATAAATTAACATTACGAAGATAGGCCATTGGAACTCCTCTTGTGTTTGGAGTTCCGCTGTTCACCTCGGCTTTTCTGAATTGCGTGCGCCTTTTAGGTTTACGCTGAGTAAACTTTTAAAAATACCGGGCGAAGCCGGGGCGGGTTGCTAGTTATAATTATTCGAACATTTGAATGAATCAATTTGTTCATTATTGACTGAATAGTCGGGTTATATCACTAATATGAATATTTTGAAATTCGGATATTTGAATGTGTGAATAATTTGAATAGTAGAACTATTCGTATGTTTGAATCAAACATTAGTATTCAAAATTGTTAGAATAATTCGAAAATGTACAGCCCTAAAGCACAGCAACAGCCAGGTGGTGTGGTAAGTAGGAGTGGAATGACATGTAACTTCTCTCCCTGCACGGCATTGCCTTATACTTCCGGTACTTGCTTCTATACTGTAGATGCCTTTATGAGAGACACATGAGGAATAACTGTTTCCTGAAGGATCCAGGATATATTTTACTCCGAATGAACATAATGACACATTATCAAATTACAAATATTTCAAAAACTTGATCCGGTTGGCTCAATTCAGTATTGCAGCATTTCACCACAAGCTTGATGGAGCAACAACTAGCACTATTATTGCTTCTCAATCCACACCAAACCTGCAATGGTGTAAGCAAGACAGCAATAAATCATTCACTTCTTGCATGTGAGGAGAATTGGAGAAGGCCATACCAGTGATAGAAAATTAAAAAATTGCATGGTCATTTAAGCAATATTTTGTTTAGCACTGACGTCTGGCACCTAAACTGGAATTCTAGGGCGACTTGTATATGAGATTAAATTAATTTTGCTTTGTAATCACCAAATGTAATAATGTGATATAACAGCCCTGGGACACTATTGTGCTCCTTTGATTTTTGTCCGTTTCTTACGGGTTGACGTCCTAATTACTCGAGTGAATGGCATGACATTTCATATTCAACTGGAAGGCATCCCTAAAATAAAACTAGATAACAAATCAACATAGTCCTAAGGGACGAGGGAATTAAAGAGGAACCCCTTCCCCCGACGACATAATGCGATAAAATATGTCTAAGGTTGGATAACTTGACAAGCTTGAAGAAGCAGCAAACTGGTTACTATTGTTGCTTCTCAATCGGCACCAAACCTGCAATGGTGTAAATATCAAAAAATAACAAAATTTTAAAAATATGTGTTTTTTGTATGAATGGCCCCTTTTATACTTGGTGTAAAGTATTTTTAAAATAATTTATAGCTGATGTTGCATACCTATAGACAAAGTTACTTAAATGTGAGTAAAAGAACATATCCAACTTTCAAAAATAATGTTTTCTCAACATAAATTTTTCCACCACATACTGTAGGTACAGTTTTCTCTGAAACCCTCAATGCTACACAACTAAAATTTTCAGTGATTGTTTATTGAGTGATTGTACACATATTTATGTAGAATAATGCTTCGATTTAAACATTTGTAGGGCATAACCCAGCTGTTTTGGGTACACTCGTGTTGACCGATTGAAAAGCACTAAACTCTTATTTGTAGAATGTGCATGCATTTACATTCATATTTTCACTGAGGTTTATAGAATCCAAAATCCAAATGAATATAAAAAAAACTTTTCATGGTATAATTTTAAACTAGTTAAAAGCTCAGGCCAGGATCTTTGATAGTTATGATGTAATGCGTACGTAAATAAGAGGATATAAAAACTTTTTGCAGTGACTGTACTGGTGCCATTTTGCCACCCAAGATGTTGCTTGCCACGTAATAGATCAAACACCATTTGACAACTGTACCAAGTTTCAATGTTCTATGTCTTATATTGTGAACTCAGTGAACTTTTAAAGCCAGCTATGCATTTTCGGTTACATCCCCCCTTAAGGGGCGGAACAGCGAGGTTATCTCCGGGCTCAAAATACTTTTAATCAGTATATTTTTTATATAGCAAAATCATACGTAGAGTAGGTACTAAGAATTGGCATGGGTTATAGCCAAACTTAAGTCCACTGAATCAGACAACCTGGCAATGGCTCACCTATTAACACCGATCAGGGAAGTATTGTAGTCAAAGGAGTAAACTCTTTTTATTTAAGGTATCCTACCTTTTAACCCGTCAATGATGGGTTAAGAACGCTTATAATCACATAGAATTAAACTCATGGGGATAGGAAACAGACTTTTTAATAAAATAGCTTCGAAGATATGTACAAAATGTTCACAGAGAGGTTCAAAAAGTACCTTCTATGTGCACTTCCACAATCATAAAATGACTAACCTCTTTAGAGTTTAAACAACTTCCACTTTGGATAAGATTGGCAGTGTACAGTTGGTCTCGTGGAAATTGCAGCACCTCTCTAACTTATGTGCAGAAGCTTAGTTCTCACAAGAATTCCTTGACATTTCAAGTTCTCACTAACTTCAGTGCACGAGGTGTAGAATCTCATATGCACAACATACCTCAGCCGAGGTTTGAATTACCAAAAGTTATTTTTCTTTTTTCTCATTGTTATCTCACGAAAGAAGACACATAATGACATGGTGTATCACCCACATTCTACCTCTTGTTTTAACTGGTGAATTAAGGAGAATTCATAAATGTCATGACAGTGTTACAAGTTAAATAAGTCCACAAACAGTGCTCAAAATATTCAAAAAAAAAGGTCAATGTTTTCATTTCAATGTTTAACCCTTTAACATCACATAGCGTTTTCTCATTAGGTCATTGCACCAATTACCTAATAAATAGTAAATTTCTGCTGTAAAATTACACAATGAAAACATTTAGAACAATATGGCTTGATTTTATAATGTCCCTTTGAAGTCAGTCTTTCACAGAAATAACATTTTGGTAATGTATATATAATTATAGCTTACAAAAGTTTATTCTCTTCACCATGCCTTTCTCCTAATCTTTACAACATTCTGACATGTCACATTTTACAGTTTCTGATTTTAATATGGGACTGTTTAATAAGTTTGTTCCAGCTCACCCCAGCTTGAGGGTACCTTCAAAAGCCCTATATCAAAGACAGGAACATGGCAAAACATCACAGTGAAGCAGGTTGCAACACTATGCATGGCAAACTGGAATAAATTTAACTTGCAACTTGATATGTAGAGTTCAATGTCCAATTGAAATGTTTTCCATTCATTTCTGATCTCATAATATGAAATATCCAAACAACACTCCCAGCAGTTTGTCTTGATAGCCAACATGTACTTCATAACTAATGTATTTGAAAATGACATTAAAACTTTATGCAACAAGCCTATAATGGCAAAACTCGTTTTATAATTTCCATAGGAGTGTCTTTATTACCATTATAGGCGAGTTGCATAAGACTGTTTATGTTCGACGATAATTATTTATGTTCGAACATAAAATAAAGTTATATTCATAAATATCTGCCGAGATTCAGCCAGTTGCATTCACTGAACAGAGCGCATGGGACGCAGAGAATAGCACGGCATCCTCGAATGCCTCGCTATGACACTAACCATGCAGTGAAATTTAGAATAGGAGGCCGTGGAAGTCAGCGCAGGTGTGATGCTATTCTTACTTAATTGGTTAATGAAAATCTTGAGCTCTGATTGGTGGAGAACCTGTATCATAACGAAACTTTAACTATAATGAGTCTCATTAAGATGCAGTTTTCTGGCATATAATATTTATATTTCGGCATGGTCAAAGAGAAAATATATATTGAAATCTGTTGATCTCAGGCCCCTTAAATCAACAATCATCAGCATATGACCGAATTTTTAACCCTTTAACGTTACTTAATGAGTGTATTCTCACTAGGTCTTTGCACCAATTACCTAATTAAGAGTAATTTTCTGCTGTATAGTTACACAATGAAAACTGAACCTAGCTCATATCTGGTGTGTCATATACTAATCAATAGACCATTAGTAGAGTATAATACATACCACCCATCTAGGAGATGTATGTAACTCTGAAACTAGCCATATGAGAAGTCCATAAACAATGATGTTCATGTTGGTTATATATTGTAATCTTAATTGAAATTTGGTTTTGGATTAACGACCAGTCGTGTTGGTGAAATTTTCAACTTCTACAATTTTGCAGATATCAACACAAAATTTCGTCAGCACATTCTTACAGGAAATGTTACTTGTCAAACAAAGTAGTTTCCAATCAATAGGTTGATTCTTCGGTGTGTGATACTGCAAAAGTTCCGTGAGTCACAATTTTTTTTTTAACTTCAAACTTTGGCAACAACTATTACACACACATACAAATAGGGTAAAGGGAGATATGTTCATGATAAAATTATGTTTTTATTGATATGTCTGTTATTAACGAGTATCCATACAGGCCAATTTATAGTAGAAAACTATGCTACTGTAGTATAACTCAAATAGCATTGTTATTTATTTTGAATCCATATTGTTCATTAAGAAAATATATTATATTATTCTACATTTGGCAGGTAACTTCGTGACACGGATAGTTAATTTCGTGATAATGGTAAGGTAACTTCGTGAATGAAAAAATACTTACTACTTTTAGTGTATATTAATTTATCACGCAAGAAATACATGATATCTTAGCAATTAATGAATGTCACAGTAATGTACTCTTCATTATCATAGTCTTTACTCGGAATCACTTCCCACTTCATCGGTACAGCAACCGTGACTGATCGGAATATCTTGTTATAAATTCCTCAAGGAGTTCCAGGGAACACCTGCTCGTTTTAATGCTTGATAAACTGATATCTTCTGCTCTGTTACCATTTTAACAACTGTGACTACCATTTTCGATTCATACTGCTGGTATTTTTCTTTTTTCTTTTGGCAAATTGACCGATAATGCAAAGGAGAATATCGAATTACAAGAGGGCCAGGTAATTTCGTGATGCCTTAAATTAGGAAAACATATGCAAATCTAGAGAATAAATTTAATTCTGAATAATTTCGTTGGTATGAAGTATGGTTTAATGCTAAAGTGCACACTTAACTCACTATAGGCATAACTATCCAGTAACGCAGTAACATAATTCATTATCAGTAAGGTAATTTCGTGATACCCTAAATTAAAAATTTAGCATAAAAGCATAATAGCTTGATAGTAAATTTAATCCTGAACAAATTTCTTCATTTGCATCGTTATCTTAAATTGGTCAGTTTACCTGCTACAAGCGAAAATGTAAGAGCGCACGCAGTCAAACGTTTTTGTTCTGACAAACAAGCCAAGAAAAGTACTTCACGAATTAAGCGATAACGGTTCGTACTTTCACAGAATTATTTTCCTAACCATACAGGCCGACACTACACACCTAAAGCTATAATTTGATACTAAACACATATATCTTAACTTATTATTAGCGTCTGATTCTTTATAAAAACAGACACAGCAAAAAACCTGCCACCGCTATGAAAGAAAACACCTCACTACAAACAAAAGGTATGGTTGTGTCCGCTAGACCGCGATGAAGACCAATACAAGTACCTAGAGACATCTGTTGAGAACTCAGGGAACTACTACTGAAGTTGAAACGCTTAGTCTGCAATAGGGAAGTTCATGATACTTACTCAAAGATTTATCACGAACTTATCTGCATCACGAAGATACCTCCCTTTACCCTACTGCTTACTTAATAATGTTATTTCTTTTTTAATATGTACGACTCTAAAAATGTTTGAATTTCTGGTTGGCTAATTTCTGAATAATAAAATATACAGTTGCAATCAAATTAGTGCAGTTTTATTTTTCCAATCATCAAATGAAATTCTTTATAAGTTTTCACTGTTCATGTGTGGATGTGAGAGCTGGACACTGAAACAGGCAGACAAGAGGAAGATCGATGCTTTTGAGCTCTGGTGTTGGCGTAGACTCTTAAGAATAGCATAGACTGCAAAAGTCACCACTAAGTAGATATACGGGAAAATTGCAATAAATGCGAATTTTACTTTTTTCTCCTTTTTTCAACTATTTGGTAGCTATTATGACTATGTATACTGCGCCCGTTGACGCATGTTTGCACAGCTAACAAAGACCAAGATCCATGCTGAAGAGTAACTGAACATACCCTGCGAGCGGCGGGAAGAAGCTGAAGCAAATTTGCTTATAATCATATTTTTATGCACATTTAGACATTCCATAAATCAACTATAATTTAAACAAAGTAATTCTGCTTATTTAAAATACAGCATACTTCGCAGATCAACGAAACTGTCAATTTACGCGGCTAACTCATATCCTAAGAGAACGCCATATTTAGTAACACCAGTTCCTACTTGTCATTGGATGAAGCAACATCGATGTGCATGTTGGAGCACAAGTAAAGGGAAACCATGTGACACGGAAAATCAGTGTGTATTTGTCTAATGGGCAGCCATCAGGGCATTATTTGACAATCTAATGATTGGAGACGTTTATTAATACATAAACTGTGAAATATTTTTTATTCACGAGGTGAAATGATGGACGTGTGTAACGCAAACTTTACGACCGCATGGTCAAACCTCAGTGCTACATAATCTGTGAAATTGATAAACTGTATAAAATCTACAAGTATATTTTGTTTCTTTGCCGGATTTATAGTAATTTTTGGTTTAATATTTTATGTAAATATTAGTGAAAAAGTCACGTGTGAGTGTCGCACAAGCGATAGGTTAATGCCAGTGGCGGAGTGAAAATGGGCAATTTATTACCGCACATTAGCATCAGTGAGTGCAAGTTTTCTTTAAATATGTGTAATACTATCACGAACGCTAACATTATGATCCTGCTAAAACATCAGATCTTCGAATATAACCCCAACCACGCTATGTCAATCGATTTCTAAATCATGCGTGGGGAATTGGCAGCGAAAGATGACCGGATACAATGAGGAGATGATCTAATACCATATAAGAGACCGCTTATAACAGCTCATGGCAGGTCTCGAACCAAGGGTCGCTGCATCTGTAAGTCAGATCATGTATTAGTAGCCTATTGTAACGAGTTGGAAACAGTAGATTTAATTTAATTTGGTTTCATTTCTTTAAGTACATCGCAGGTAGCTATTATAAGAACGCGTGTGGAAAGTAATAGTTTTATTAAACATTTATAAACGCCAGGAAGGCAGTATTTTGTAATGTCCATTTCGTATAATTTCGAACAGTTATTATCAACTTTTATTTTGTCAAGCTGACGACAAAGAAACTAGTTTGGCAGATGTTAAATCAAGGCCAAGGTTACAAGCCGAGCCAGTCCACAGCACACTCAATCTTTGGCAGTGCATTATTTATTTACTCAGAAGGCTGTAACATTCCTAGTATTATAACATCGGAATGCAGTCCCGTTATTCATTTGTTTGGCCAGATCAATACTTGAAAACAGGTTTATTTCTTTACAAGAAGCCAGACAGGCCATGAGAGATACAATATTATGTAACCAAAGGAACATAGGTTCGACCTGATTCAGGGAAGAGGCAATTTTATAAATGCACAATCACACACTTTAGCTTGTATCAGAAGCCTTCATGTTAATTCAAAGCTTTGTCAGGATGTGTTTTCTGTACACATAACCTTTATGCCCAGCATTTAAACGTGTATAATTTAGGAATCCACACTTATTGTAATTAACATTATTAGAGTATTATATGAGTCGTGATGGTTGATTAATACCTCCGACATTGTTATTGTGGTTATACCGGTGGTAATGAACTATTTGCAGTCGTACCTAACCGAGGGCGCCTGGATTGATGAATCCGTAATAAGAGTGAAGTAATTGGTGGAGACACAGGATGTCTAATAATGATGAAGTATTGGTGAAGACACAGGATGTCTAGTAAACTATTGAGTTATTTTGCTTAAGTCGGATACACACGTTACCTGAAGACACTGAACGCTATTTAAAGGTCCATAATCTGAACAACTATACTGTAAGGAATAAATAATTGTGTTAAGCTTTAATAATCAAACATAGGATTTTGTAAAACTAAACAAATTTCATAATTCCCCCTGAACTTAAATAAGATAATAAATACTAAAAATAACATATTTTCTGGGCCGAATTTTAACGCTTAGTTATTGTTAAACCATTTTCGATACATTTTGATACATTTTCACATGAATAGTCGACAACCAATTGGTGATGTGATAACTGTAGCACACACATCAGATTGGTAGCAATATGAGTCGATGTAATTGTTTAATTACCATCGCATTTGCAGGCTTTCCTATTCTTCTACTTTCTTAACACTTTGAAACTATGACCATTTGTTACAAACAGTAATAAATCGAGTACGTAGGCAGTGCCAATTGCACAACCATAAGAGCGCTGAATTATTGTATGCATTTGTGTTGTATTAGCATAGCTCTTTTTTTTTATTCAGCAACGTTGTGCACATAGCTTGATTTTCTTTGTAATAAACGCGTCTCGTTTATTAACGATATTTAGGACTAGCTAGACCCGTAATTTAAAGATAAATGTTAGAGATGGCACCATCATAGCGTAGAACAAATTTTCCCTTGCTATTGAATGTAAATGTTCTAGTATTTGTAAACAAGTAAATGTCTTGCTTTGCAGTAGATTCTTTTGATGTTTGATCCTCCCGTAGTCATTTTCCATGTAATTGCTTAGGGCTGATCTTACGTGCCACTCTCTTAGCTTGTTCGTTCTTAGTCGAATTTTGTATTAGGACCATGAGAGTAATTTAGACCTTGTTTAGGACTTTTTTATAATTACTTTCAAGGCAGAATAGTATAGGACTAGCCGTTTGCAACTCTCATGCTAGGCTAGGGATATATTCTGAATAAGGGGGCGTGGTGGCTCAGCGGTCTAGCTGTATGCCTCTCACCAAGGCGGTCCGGGTTCGATTCCCGGTCAATGCATGTGAGATTTTCGAAGTGAAATGCCATGTCCTGTGGTTCGGATTCCACGTAAAAAGGAGGTCCCGTGGCTCATGATCTCGAGATTAACGGTCACGTTGAACTACAAGCTTGCTTGCTTGCTTGCTTTATTCTGAATAAAATTTATTCGTGATTTTAAAATAAGACTGACCTCTCTTTCTTGCTTAGTTTTGTTATTGATGCATTGCTCTGAACTGGTTAAAGATCGAACCTCACCAATTCCTGATACCCCCGAGTGCAGACTTTGTGCTACACCAGCTTATGAATGTGTCGTCCCCTATACATGTGTGTTAACTGGAAGAGGGTCTCGGAAGGTTCATTTGAAACCGGTGGCTCCCCGAAACCTTCGGCCAGCGGGCACAATACCCAGAATTTGCGAAAATGAATGAGCGACAAAGTGCGATAACGAAGGGTTTTTACGAATTATTCCCATAAATGCGAAAAGTGCTCAATTTAACGAAAAATATTGAATAATTACATTTAAATTTTCGCGCCGTACTTTGAAATTTGTGAGTTCCTAGCAATGGAAATATCGGCTAAATAATCGATATTTACGAGTAATAATCGATATGAACGAACATAGATTATTGTCGTGAAAACAATCTATTACGGTAGAATACATTTGAAAATGGCTGCTGTTATTGACGCATGTCCACTGATTATCGCCAATAAAACGATATTTTTGGAGAAATTATATAGTAGTTCCATTTGGTTATGCCAATAAAAGGAATATTCCAATCGTTTGTATAGATTATTTTTTAAAAATTAGAAATAAGGTAATGCTTATTGTGCCCGTCTATGAGACTGCTCAAGGTTTGAACCAAGAACCCTTAAGTTGAAGATTTCACATATTGTAAAAACTTTCATATTAGAAGCTTGGGGAGTTGAGTGGAATCTTAGGAGGTGTTAGCCAAGAGCCGTGAGTCATCTTGCAGCTGCACGAAATCTTATCAACAAACGATAGCACGTTTAAATTTAATTAAATAGAGTTATGAAGACACTAAGTACCGTGCGTCACAGATAGCAAGAAAACGCAACTCCGCTGAGTCAATACATTGCGTCACGTGAAGGCAAGCTATACGAGAAGGGAGGTCCCCGAGGTAGAGCTTGGTCAGCATAATATTCGCATAGGTAATTAAATAGCACCGTCTCACAATAGGATTATTGGAAATAACTTTTTAAATAACCATTGGAGTTTGAGGAGAAAAACAGCCCAGTGAATGTATATTAGGATGCGAATTTTGAAAGTATAAAAATTATTAATAATATGAGAGTATAAAAGTGATGACGGGGCATGACGTAATGGAGTAATTAGCGTAGTGATCTGCGGAGAATATCGAGTTAAGGGTTCTTCCCACGCACAGTTTACGGAGCTAAAATAATTAATTTAGGGATTATGTATTATCGAATTCGGGGTTGAAGAAGTGTTTTTAGACATTGAGAACCCGCGCTACAAGAAGGTAATTTTTATAATTCGAGGAAACGAAGGAATTAGAAGTTTGTTTTCAAAAATGGTTAACGGACTATTTTCAGAGTAGTTTTGCATATAAGCCTGCAGGAGCGAAGCAGAAGTCAGTCATCTTGTGAATCCTGGAGAGGATGTCACGTTGATTCACCATCACGCTACAGTACGTCAGTTCGAGATCACGTTAAGTCGTAATCCCTGAGGGAACTTTACGAAAGTCAACCACCAGTCCAGAGGGACAGAACCCTACGCAAGTTAAACAGTAGGTCCGGCGAGGCCGCAACACGTTGGTTCAAAACCAAAGTATAGCTAAAGTTGAAGCCAGTTAGAATCTCATGGTCTCTGATGGAGAGCCATGAAGATTTAGAATCAGGCACCGAAAGAAAGTGAATGTACGCGTTCAAGTACAGGGTGGGGCAGCATAACTTCCTTTTTTCAATTGCGCCCCATTTAGTAGTGTGATGTAGTACCGGAGCGCTAGTGGTCTCGTCCAATAGGCGGGTCTGTAAAGTTTTGTACTGACACAGTTCAGTCGCCATCATGCGTTGGAACAATGTGGAGCGTGCGTTTGCCCTTGAGGCCTACTTTTCGAGCGGTTGTTCTGTGATCGCAACCCAGCGTGCCTTTCGGAATCGCTTTAATTTAGCCCCATTGGCGCCTGTCCCAGACCGGAAATCAATTGTTACGTGGGTCACTACGTTCAGACAAACTGCAAGTGCAACAAGACGTAGAACTGGAGTCCCACGGCCCATTAGATCACCTGATAACATTGAGGCAGTGAGAGCTTCAATTTTGCGATCACCACGGCGTTCTGCGCGCAAACATTCGTCTGCCCTTGGACTTTCTAATCGTTCTGTGAGGGGAATTCTTCATGATGATCTTCATTTTCATCCATTCAAGATGGAGATTGTTCAGGAACTTTCTGAACGCGACTTCAATTCTCGGAGGAACGCGTGTGAGGTGTTTCTGGAAGTCGTGCCTGAGGGCGCTATTGTGTTATTTAGTGATGAAGCCCATTTTCATTTGTGTGGATCCGTCAACAAACAAAACATGCGCTACTGGGCTGCTACCAATCCTCGAGAATTGCATCCAAGGCCTTTGCATTCACCAAAACTCACAGTGTGGTGTGCAATTTCCTCAGGTGGAATAATTGGTCCCTGGTTCTTTGAGGAAAATGAAGTCACAGTGACAGTGACCGGACCGGTAAACATGTTACAGGTTTTTTTTTTTCCACAACTGGATGAGTTGGACTTAGGGGACGTTTGGTTTCAACAAGACGGTGCAACGGCACACACTTCAAGAGCATCGATGGCCGTTTTGAGGGAACACTTCCCAGGGCGCCTAATCTCATTAAGGGGCGGCTTGGAATGGCCGGCCCGATCCCCCGATTTGACCCCTTGTGATTTTTTTTCTATGTTTTTTTTTGAAATCCCGTGTTTATGTAAACCGACCAATGACCCTACAAGATTTGAAGAACAACATCCAGGAAGAACTTGCCAACATAACGCCTGCTATGCTGGTAAGAATTATGACAAACGCCAGAAATCGGTTCACACAGTGTGTAGAGAATGGGGGACGTCACCTACCTGATTTGATCTTCAAAACCAAGTAAAACAAAACTTTATATTTGTACCTACATTATATTAAAAAATAAAAATTTTCTGATTCGTACAATGTGTATTATTAAGGTTTGAAAAAAGGAAGTTATGCTGCCCCACCCTGTATAATTATACGCAAAGTATAAAGTAGTACGACAAGAAAAAGGACCTAAGTGAAGTCCTACGTAAAGAACACGCAGTTCTAGTGCGATAGACATATAGAAGCGTTAAAATAGAGAACATTGAGAAAACGAACAGTTCAAACCTCGGTGAAGGTAGAAAGTAGTTCGGAAATACGTAAGTTCGCAACCAGACGTTGCCGGAACTTATAAGCAGTTACGTTAATAAACCGGTGTGTTTAAACTGTAGGCAAATAGACAGAACATTGAGTCGACACCGGAGTGGTCCAAATTAAATAATAGTCGCAGGGACTAAGGCGAGCAGCCAGCACGAGTAGAGAAGATAGATCGTCATCTAGGAACGAGTCGGGAGGTCACCGTTCGCGTCCTGAGATACGGCGAAAGACAATTACACATAGTGTAATCAACTGTAAATAACATAGGAATTAAATAGGACTAGATCCTGAAGTGTAAAATACGTGTGAAGTGTTAATAAGTGAATTGTAAAGGGTAATATATTATTGTATGTGTTTTAAGGGTGCTAGTGTGATGGGAAATATAGAAAATATCCTTGTTAAAATGTTAAGAAGTGTATAACTTCGTGTGAAGTGAAAAGAATTGATATGTCACATCACATTGTTTGTAAAATGGAGTGATTTACAACTGTGATGGGCGAAATTCTTCATGAGAGAGGTTCTGAACCACCAGAAGTCAGTGAGTAATAATGATTTTATTATAATTGTACCATTATGCATCATGATTGGATGTTGATAATCATTTTTGTGAAGTGATTGTGTTAATATGTCAGCGCTAGAAATGCATTTGTGTAAAGAATGACCAGATTTTGGAGGATCGTGTTAATGAATTAGGTGTTCAGAATACCGGGTGAGTTAGCCGTGGTGGTTACGGCATGACTAATGGCAGTCGCTCACATCCGGGAGGCGAGGAGGTTCGAATCCCCCCGCCGGCAACCTTGAAGATGGTCTTCTGTGGTTTCCCATCTTCCTTCCAGGCAAATGCCGGGGTTGGTCCCTCACTATAGGCCACAGCCGCTACCTTCCAACTCCTCGCCCTTCCCTTCCAACTTTCCTCCCCAACGGTACTTGTAGCTCACCCGCTGGGTGTCCGTCTCGAAGCAGCTACAAAACTGGCGAGCCGAACATGTCCTCGGACACTCCCGGCACTAAAAGCCATACGCTAAAAAAAAAGGTGTTCAGAAATAAATAAACCCGAAATGAATGTAACGTAGTCAAGATTTAAATAAGGAAGGAACTCGATTTATGATAAAATTGAAATGAATTTACAGTGAAATTAAAATATCAGTGATTTTAAAGTAAATTAAATATTGAATGTTGAAACTAAATAATTAAAATACAAGTAAGCTGTTATGCTAGAATAAAGTGTGAGTTAGGAAAACCACAGTAAATGTTGTTCGTAGGAAAATCAGGGATGGTTAGTACACTAAAAGTAAATGAAGGCAATAGGACCAAATAAAATGAATGTGAAGGCAATTAGACCTTATAAAAGTAAACGTAATGTGGAAGGTTCACCGTAAATAAATGTAATTATAGGCAAAGAATAAGTAAATGTGAGTAGATACGCTGTCCTGGCAAGGGTACCTTATTGAAGCAAATAAATAATTGGAGATCCAAGTTGGAAATAGATTGTCGCCGCAAATAGGCTGACTTAAATGTAAACTCGAGCATAGGGTTATATGAAGTAATGTCGTTTACGTGCAGGTCGGAAGAAATCGTTAAGACTGTCAAGAAATCGTCTAAATAGGAACCGGGGCGGGTTTTATACGCCATAATTGTATCCGAGTGACTGTAATTCTCACTACTGAAGTTGTGTTATTATTCTCACGCAGCAAGGGCATGGGAAGGAAGTTGTATTGTAAGACTGAGTGGATGTTAAGGTATGTCAGAATGGACGCAGGGTTCCCATTACTGAATTTGTGTTATTATTCTCACGTAGCAAGGGCACCTGAATGAAGTTGTAATTCCCACTGCAGCAAATTGTTGGAGCCAAAGCGGGCTGATACGCTAAGGTTATATCATTCTTACAGCATAGAAGGTTTCTCCGAGCCATGTATAAGAGACTGATAAGTTTTATAGAAAAAAAAATATATTATCAAACTCACAACATGGATTCAGAACGGAAAAATCTACACAGACAGCAATTTATGAATGCATTAATAGTATACTGAAATTAATTGACAATAAGGAACATGTAACTGGCCTATTCTTGGATTTATCGAAAGCATTTGATGGTGTTGACCATAAAATCCTCCTTACAAAACTAAATCAATATGGTATTCGAGGTCTAGCTAATAAATGGATAGAGTCTTACTTAACAAGGCGTAAACAAATAGTAAGCTTGAGACACAAGGATGATGGAACCAAATTACTTAATGAAACATTGTCCAATGAGGGAATTATTAAATTTGGAGTACCCCAGGGATCGGTTTTGGGCCCACTACTCTTTCTTCTATATATCAATGATATAACACAGAACGTTCATTCACATAAGGAAATTTTGTTTGCGGACGATACAACACTCGTAATAAAAGGTGAAACTAAACAGGTCATACAGCAGTCTGCTGACTCCGTTACAGGAGAGTTAACCAAATGGTCACAAGATAATCGCCTCATAATCAACTATAAAAAAACAGTATGTCTAAATTTCCACACTATACAGAATAGGAATCCTGCGAAGCCCAATATAACATTAAATGGTCATCCAATAGAAAATAAATCAGAAACAAAGTTTTTAGGACTATGGATACAACATGACTTGAAATGGATTAAACATATACAATATCTGAATACTAAACTGAACTCGATGTGCTTTGCGTTGCCTATTTTGAAAACCTGCACTAGCATGCACACATTAAGAAATACTTATTTTGCTTATTTCCATTCATACTTAAGATATGGGGTCATATTTTGGGGTATGTCGCCAGATGTACTTAGCACGTTTAGGATACAAAAGAGGGCGATTAGAATGAATCATGTAGACCTCTGTTTAAAGATTTAAACATTCTCCCTCTGCCCTGGGTTTATATCTTTGAAAGTATTATGTTTTGTAAAAAGAATTTAATGAATAAGGATGTTTTTCTTAAAACAAACAATGATGTTCATAGGCATAACACAAGACAAAACCAAAACATTCATATTTCACACACACACAAGCATATATCAAAAAGGAACTTATCACACAGGAGTTAAATTATACAATAAACTACCCCAGTATATAAAACTTGCCCCAAAAATAAAAACCTTTGATAGAATGTTGAAAGCTTAATCTGCAGTGTCATTGTTTTTACTCTGTAGTTGAATATCTTAGTGTATAGAAACGATGAAATCTATAATTATATTTTACTTTTCTATTTTAATTGTAATACCTAGCTGTAAGTTGTTGTATTTATAGAATTAAGTTTTCATATTATGATAATAGAATAAGGTGTAAATAGTTGTTCAATAAGATTGTATCTCTTAAGATATGTTATTATAATTAGTTATAAATAGTTATAGTATTAGTATTACTGTATATACCTATTAGTACTTTTATTTTATAGATGTAAATTCTGACGTGTCCTATATCAAAAATGTATTGTATTCATGTATTTGATCAAATGGAAATAATAAAACTATCTATCTATCTATGCAAAGCACGCGTAAACGAAGGTATATTTGTTGGACTGCAATAAGTCAACTAAATGTTATAAATATGAATAGGAAATGAAAATCAACTTGGAAACTCAATGCTAAGATACTGCCGTTAATGGAGAAATGAGAAACATATGGTGCGTGTGTGTTGGTTGTACAAGGTCGAGCAGCCAGATGGGAAGGCTACTAGCTTTTTCCGTAGGTCGGGGTCGCCGACCACTTGAATTAAGGAGTCTTATTTATGATGGTCGCAAGGGCACCGGCTGGAGTAGTAATTAAATCACTGAATTAAAAAGTTGAGTAAAAATAGAAGTTAGATCTTTGAATCTTGTAGAAATGAAATGTTGAGAGGCAGAAGAATTTTTCCTGCTAATTTTTATAGTTGTACGTGGTGTTGTCTTCCCGCCAATAATAATAATAATAAAAGTTGCACTATTGTTAAAAGTATGTAGAATCGGTTCCTTACCTTAAAAATTGAAACGGGTTAAGTAATTAATGAGAATAGGACTTCGTGGAATGCGGGTTCCATATCATCCTATTCAAGAACGATGCATAATGATGAAAAAATGAAAAAATGGCACTAGTATTTGAAGTGTAGATATTGATGGTTGAGGGATAATTTGTGTTTGAAATATGTGGAGAAACGAAGAGAGTGAATAAAAATAAAAAGGTTTAGAAACCTAATGTTAGAGCCAAATGGAGGCATTGTTTATGTAACGTAAATGTGCTGAGATCGAAGCCCGACAAGGTGGAGACTCAGCGAAGAATAAATTAATAATACCCAGTATTGGAAGGGTTAATACTTTAAATGTTGAACAAAGCAAAATAAGATGTTGTAATATGGACCGTGGAAAGATCCGAAATCATAAAGCAAGATGTGTGTAACAATTAAAGGGTTATTGTTTACTGTATTTATTGTATTTTTTCACCATTGTTTATGGTTTTAATATTTTGTGTTTGGGTGCTTTTAACTGATTAAAGCATTTGTTAGTAAACTTGTGATTTTTGAATAGCTTGTACAACCTCTCTGTTCACATTCTAAATATATGGGTCATACGGTGGGAATGAACGGTACACCCCCGACACTGAGCTATCTGGAAGATGACCATGTATTTTCCGCAGATAAGGATGGGCACATTATATTGGTTTATATCGTGCCAGCCCTCATTTCTAGTATTTGACCATTATAAATAAAACAGTAAAGTATGTATTGTGATATGAATAGACACGGTTTGTTAGGCGTTCTCCTCGCTTTGTGGAATGTTGTATAATATGATGGAAGTATTCTCTACAATTTGTGAGTTATAGGTTATGTTACATGTTGTCTGACTATTTCTCCATGAATTCGGATACTAATTTACAGCTTGTCAGTCAAGAGACGCAAAAAGATATATCAGTAATTGCATGTTTGCATATTCTGTTTAACTTAAGAAAACCTTTGAGACTGATAAAATGTGATCATTTAAATCTGTGGAGTAGGCATGAAAGATGCATAACAAAGTTCACGAGATTGTAAACATTCATCTATAAAAGTTGCATTGGCAGCAGAGTTAAGTCTCTTGTTGATTTTTTTTTACTAAGTGAGTGTTAGGATTACTAAAATCGCAATTCAGTGTTAAAGAAATGTAGAAAGTTGACACCATACATTTTTCAGAAAAAACATCATCATCTTGCACAGTTTCCAGCCACTGGCCGGGTCTGTTTGGAACACAAGCCTCTCCAACGTCTTCTGTCTTCCCACCATCTCTCAGCCTCCACCCTTGTCCAGTCTTCTCTCTTCTTCATGCTTTCTTCCACCCCCTTCAGCCACCTGTCTCTTGGTCTCTTTCCTTCCCACTTTGTCTTGTGTATCCTCCTGGGTATCCTCTTCTCCTCTATTCGTTTTACATGACCATACCGTCTAAGTCCAGATTTCTCTATACCATCCCTCAATGGCTCCTCCTTCATTAACTCTCTGGTCCTCTCATTTCTTCTGTCCATCTTTGTAGCTCCAATACTGCTTCTCAAGAACCTCATCTCACTGGCCTGTATTTTGCTCTTCTCCCTTCCTTTCATAACCCAGGTCTCCGAGGCATGTGTCAGGATAGGGACATAGTACGTCCGATATATGATCTTTTTGCTGTTCTGAGGGACATCTTTCCTCCATAACATGCTTCTCACACTCCTCCGGAATGCTTCTGCCTGTCTCTCCCGCTCATTTATTTCTCAATCGTTTCTTCCCTTATCTTGTATCAGGCTTCCCAGATACTTGAAACTCCCTACTTCTTCAGCTGTTCCCCACCAATTGTTATTCCCGTTGTGGTTCTTTCCTTCTTGTTCTGATCACCATCTCACTCTTATTTATGCTAAATTTCATTCCATATCCTTGTATTATTCCCTCCCACACGTCCAACTGTTCCTGTACCTCCTCCTCCTTGTTTCCCCAAATCATCAAATCATCTGCAAACACCATTGCTTTCATCTTTCCTTCCCCAATTACTTGTGCCACTCGGGTCATTATGTCATCCATCACCACAATGAAAAGTAACGGTGACAGTGCACTTCCTTGTTTCAGGCCGTTTCTCTGTTCCAACCAGTCCGATCTCTCTCCTCCCACTTTCACACAGCTCACGCTTCCCTTGTACATCTCTCTTATCCTCCTTATAGTCCATTTTTCTACTCCTCTATCCTCCAGGGTCTTCCATACTTTGTTTCTGCATACTGCATTCAGAAACATGATATCTGAAAATAAAGTCATCAGCCCGGCTACTTGGCAAGATTGTGAGCTCAAGTGCTGTCGGTTGGTTGTATGACGCGAGATGAGGGCACCTGAGCTATGCTGAAGAGATCGAAAGGTCATGTTCTCATTATGCAATCAACAATATCAAGTGTTGTGCAGCAACTCAAATTACCCTGAGAGTTGTATTAGTTCACCGACGCCAAGGTGCTGATTGTTAGAATAAAACAAGCTGTGGTCAGGCGACAATGCTTGTCTAATGAAGTTTACCGTGTGGCAGGTGGAATGACAACAATACCGGGCTGTCCTGGACTCGGTGGATAAATTGGTTCAAATTCTGTGAGATGTTTATGAAATCATTGTGTGTGGTTTCCCTACTAACTCCTTGCCAAGTTCCATTCATTTCTTTTAATAATTTGTCTTATGAGGTTGGATTCAAGAAGTGCCATTTAACCATTAAACCACCCGGCAAATAGAAATTCAATGCACCTCATCCCTGGCCCTAATTGAAAAGGGAATAATGAGGGAGTAAATGTACATTTCATTATTTAGTGAATTATCCGTTGCATGGTATTTACCTGAAGTTAAGTAAATGTACGATATACATTAGCCTATTATATTAAATGCTTATGCCGTTCATCAGCAACACCCATATATCCAATCCTACGCATATTTGAATAAGTTTCCATGCATATTAATTTTGAACTTGTTACATTTTAATCGTACCTGGTGACTAACTTTTAAATGCTACAAAATGCTAATTTTTACAATTCAAAATGCTACTTTCTCGTATCTTTACCAATAAGGCAGTATTAGAGCGTATCAAGCCCCGTATGTCATTGGTCGGCAAGATTATGAAGTTGCGGCTAGCATACTTTGGCACGTTATGCGATCGGATGCATTGGAAAAAGCAATCATGCTAGGAATGATCACCGGTACAAAAAGACCAGGTTGCCAGAGGATACGTTGGTTAGACACCATTAAAACAGACTCTAACCTCACCCTGGAACAACTAAAGAATGCAGTGTGGCACAGGACAACATAGAGAGTGATGATTCATAGAATCGCCGATGGTCGGATTCGACTGGACGGATCATCAAGTTTAATTAGTTAAAACATTACTATCTCGAGAAAGTTCCATTATCAATCAATCGTGAACTGTACTGCACGGAGCTTTTTACAAAAAATATGAAAAGAAATGTTAAGTTTTGAATTTACGTACACACTTCAGAATTGTCGTGTGCTGTATGTGACCCCTTCAGACTTCTTCTACTTCTTTTACAGTGCTATTTTCTACCATTTATAGACTATTGCCTCCTTTTTTTCTTCAGATGTTACCTTCTTCTTTTGTTCTGGATGCAACATTGGCGATTCTGCTGCTTGCGAACCATCCGTGTGGATAATGTTACAGACTACTTTATGTACAGTTTCAACTGCCCTTACACATCCCATGTTAAACTGCATAACAGCTTTAACAATACCTAATTCTAGTTTATCCCTAGAAATAAATACTTCTGTAGGGCAAAAATACTATAGAACACTATGGAGGGACTTGCTTGGGTTCTGAGTCCTATATTTAGCACAGCACTGCAACAGCTGAACAGAAGCTAACCTTTGGTATGTAGGAACTACCATCAGCTTTAGAGAGCAATTTGCAGCTCATTTTGCTGTGATTTTCAAACCGCTTTCCTTCAACGAGCTGGCGGTTAATAAAAAACTATGATTCTTTCCCTTGTGGTATAGTGTGTGTAGACATGTGGCATAAATTGCCCTCTTTATATTAGCTACATCCCGTGCATTATTAATAGCATGCCTGAATAGTCTTGCAGAAACATTCGCACATGAAGGAGAAATAACATCAGGACATTGTGACTCACTTAAATCACAATAGTTGAAGCAACACGGTGTTCTACCTCCACCCTCGATTTATTCCTTTTAGTAACGTTCAGCTTTCCTGCGCGAGTTCTCATTGAAGAGTGCCTTTTTGGTTTTCTATAACTACTTCGTTGGCTCTCCATACCGACAACCAACACTCGAAAACACACCTGGACTTCCCAACTTACACCAACCCATATGGTAACTGCAAAGTTTGTGAACAGAAGGCATCCATGTAGACTATGTAAATGTATCAGGCATTAAATTAAGCCTAAACTTGTTTTATGGTAACTCCTTAGACATTATGTTCATATTGAAACATTTTATCCTAGCAATGCTTGTAAATTTCTGGTATGAGCGGATCCAGATGAGAAGTTTCAAAATAGGTCTATGGTAACAGTATTTATAAATATTGTGAGTTGAACTGTATTCATACAGTAGAACGTTGACACCTTACCAGTGTAATTTGTCAAACTTTGGAGACGAATTCAAAAGGGAACAGCGTGTAAGATACAGTGCCATCACTGTGACAGAAAGAGTTAAATGCCCATATGATAGCTCATTAAAATGTCCCTACAGCCTATAAAAAATGGCGGAGCCTGAAATATTCTGCCATTTTCGGATAATATAAGGTTTGGAGTGATTTTTGAACAATAATTCAGAACTCTGCAATTCTTCTAGGTTTGTGCCGTGCCTTGTTTCGCCTAGGACACCAAGCTGGCTCATCAGCGGGCTCTTAGTGTGCCCGCCTAGACATAATTCAGAAACGTTAAGCATAATTCAGAAATTCTATTATTTTAAAGAAAATCGCAAAACTTTAGTCATCAGTTCCCGTAACATATTGATATTAGAGTGACAACCTTGGTATGTTGGTAGAACCCTCTAGGGACACATTATCTAAGGTAGTAATTACAAAAAAGATCAAAGTGGTGCAACTTATTAAAACTATGAAACATTCATGTTTGCATGCTCCATGTACCTAGTAGGTAGACAACACACATGATGGCAATGTGTCATAGTTTTACCAAATAGCTTATAAAAATAATAGCGGAAACTCCGCCATAAAAGCATGCGCTCGCCGGAAGACAGCAAACACAATATCATCTCTTGAAGCGAGTTGACAGCATCACTCACCTTGCCGTCCACAGCTAGCATTTTTCAATGCGCACCGACCAGAGTTGCTTTGTGATGTTAACATTATTGTTATGGTATGATATTTAGGCTTGAGATAATTTGAAGAGTAGGGTTAAGGGAAACAAAAGGTACTCGGTTTCGTACAGTTTATTTAGAATTCAAGAAAAATATAGCAGATAATCAACGACATGGTGTTGGTATGGGCTACTGAGGTCTGGATTAAGCCCCAACATTTCAGCACAATTCAGAAGCATTTAGACTTATTGATGAGTTTAATTTCGTAGTTTAAAATTACTGGTACCTGTCATTACATAGGATTCAGAGGGATCATTTGTCTTATTCACAAATTGAGGATTGCAACATTTCTTAGGTAACAACAAAATAAAATTCCTATATACTCCCTCTAGTGTGGCACATTATTTCGTAAGTACAGTAAGTTGATCATCTTGATTATGGCCCCATGTGTGCTTTCAATCAAAAATTCATGAAAATAATATCTGAATATTTCTGACATTTTGTTTGACAGGTCTTGAGCACATTCATTAGGGAGAAGCATTTTGTTTGTTTCGTACCTTTTCATTTGTGTGTGAAAGTTACCTACATCATGCTCATTATAGCTGAATGATGCCAGAGCCATTTACGTTCATGTTCCAATCCACTGCACGCCCAACCCATAACACAACAAAACTTCCCCTTCACTTAAGCTATTTGGCCGATAGCCACGATTGTGCTTCATTGAAACATATTCTTTAGAGCGTGAAGTATAAATAGGTTTTCATGCGCACTTATCGCAATGAGAAGCTTTTTTGTTGTTGTTGCTTATTTTAGGAGCTGTGACATCGTGGTCATGTAGCCCCGTGTACTTGGGTGTGTGTGTATTTGTAAATTGTGGATATGATTAGGAAGGAGGCAGTCGTGACCTTAAGTTAGGAACCATTCCAGATCATTCCTGGATTAGAAGTGGTAAACCATGGAAATCCACTTTCAGGATGGGAATCAAACCTACCTCTTCTCAGTTTTGCCCCACAAGGCTGAGTGTATCCCACTCCAGCCCTCACACTAGAATTAAAATTTCTTGGCACAGCTGGGAATCTAGGAGCATCAACAAAGAACACTATCCGCCACACCTCGAGGAGGTTCGCAATGAGAATACATCTTCATATTCTTCTTCTTTCGTTATGGCCTCTATGGGACCACGGGCAGCTCTGCCATGGTTTGGGTCTGCTTCCTTTTCTCCTCCCAGAACCTCTTCATCCACTGTCTTCTTCTCTCCCGTTCTTCCTCTGAAATCCTTAGTGTCCTCTTTCCTTGTCTTCCCCATTGATGATTCTGAATCCTTTTATGGTATCCTTCTCTGTCAGTCAGTTCCAGTATATCGGTTAGTGCATATTTATTTCTCCAGTTCTCTGACCCTTCCACCTTGATCCCCATCTCAGTCAAATCCTTCCGAAGTTCAACCACCCATTTGGATCCTGTTTTTCCCCTTGTCCTCCCTGTTGTCTCCCATATCTTTCTAGTCAATCTCCCCATATCCATCCTAATCACATGTCCAGTAAATCGTGCTCTTTTCAGTCTTATTTATTCTGAGATAGTCCTCATATTTTTGTATAGTTCATTTCTTGATCTTCGTACTGAGACCGTATTTTGTATTTAGTTGGATATAGGTTAAGTTGGCAATAACACTGATGGCAGCACTGCGAAATTCCTTTGGAATGGAGGTGCGCTGTAGTACTGTGGCGAGGTCAGGAGCTGTCAGCAACCCGCCGTACATGCCGACGACCACATGTTGGATATTTTAATACTTGTATTGAATACAAGATGGACACTGTACCACTGTCGTTATTTTGAACATCGTGGTAGAGCAATAAACACAATGCAGTATGAAACAAAGAATGGGAAACGCATCCTGTGGATAAAGGAATATAACTGAGAACTTTTATATGAGTATAAATGCATACAATATTATAACATGTGATTATCGAACTCTGCAATGATATATGTATCGATAGTTGCTGTCGATCAGAGAACAAGGTGCATTGTGGATCACCTGGAGACAGTATGATTTGCGAGAGCAAACGAAGAGTTGATTAGTGAATACAACTTCAGAGAGGAGGGTCGTAGAGCTCTCTGGTCTAAGACTTGTTCGTGCGTTGCCGTGAAGATGTGTTTATTCGGTAATCGTGGAGTTGAACCGACATATACGTGTTACAGTATAACGTGATAGGATTTTCGTCTGATCTTATTATAGTTTCAGACAGTGTTAACCTTCAATTCGAGCACAGCGAACTTGCAGTCACGTATGACAACTTCTTATTAAGCCAATGGTACAACATCGTGTTCTACATTGCAGTACAGAATAAACAGCTTTAGCCATGATTGTCATAGATGATATACAGAGAGAGATATTGCTACGTTATGAAGATGCAGAATATGGGCTAAATACAGATAAGAAATGTAACACATAGCAGCGTTGAATACTCAGGATGATTACTTGATTCCAGTATGAGCAACTATAGTATGAGGCTTTATAAGAGAAGATTGAAGAGACTATGAAAGTCTGAATGACAATTTGTACTGCTACATAATGAAACTGGCTTGGCTTATTACATCAATGTTGTCGTGTTCTCTAGCAAGTGAGAGAACTATGAACTTTGTCAAATGAACATCTGTTAGCTTCGTCTCGTTTCACGAACGGTGATCGGGTCTACTTGATATCCAGTCGTTTCGTGATCGGTACAGCTGAGCAGATATGGTTCGATCCCAGGCAGGAGTATGAGTTATAGCATTCTCACTTCATTCAACTAGAACTTCAACAAGGTAGCTGGAAGTTTTCTTTTAGTAGACAGTATGAATTTGTCATGCTTTTGAATGTTCCTTTTCACCAATTTTGATTAGAGTAGTTAAGAATTACAGACGAGGGCTAGGGTGATTCTTTAATCATTTCTGTCCGAGTATGTAATTCTCTTTGTAGTTCAATTTAGTAGTTATTGTAGTGTTACTTTGAACATTACCTTGCTTTCATTAAGATGTAATTTGGGAATAAGATAGAAGAATATAGTTTGTTGGGAAGACAACATGAGAAAAATTATAGGGAGAAGACGACGTTAAAATTATATAAAAATAATTCTAACTCAAGCAGATGTCCCATAATCCGTCGTATACGTGAATTCGACTTTGAACAAATTCTCTGGACTTTTTTAATTTGACTTCGAATATATTTTGAAAGCTCATGCAAGTTATTAGATAGACATTCAGGTCTATATTTTTTGGCAGATTGAGCATAGACATGGAACATAGTGATTTCCAGTATGATTCTTTGCGATTGTGCGAATTTATTTCTAGTAATCCAGATTTTTTTGAAATTCTTTTAATTTTGACTCCCTTTGTGAGCTCGTTCAGTTTTTAATTTTTTGTGGATTCTTGTGGGAAACTCCAACTTGGTTTAGCGTTCAAATCTAATGGTTAATTTGTAACTTCTCAAGATAGGCTCTTTCCCATGCTGTAGTTTTGACGTGTTTTCCTTTGAGGAGGATCTCCAGTGGAATTATTTTCAATTATGCGAAAACTGAATCGTTCTTTTCACAATGGTCAGTTGAGATATACGAAAGAAATACTTTGTTTAAAAACATGTAATTAGTAATGATATGTAATGAGAGAAATGTTTAAAATATATGTAAGTCATAATCGAGGTGACAGACTTCGAATTCTCACACAGTAATTTGGACTTGTGAATACAATATTTTATCATTGTTCTGATAAAGATTATTCTCGACACTTTAACTTTTGGCTAATTTGAAGCAACATATTTATCCATGATTGTATAAAAACTTGTGTAATATTCGTAATGTTTGGAATTTATTAAGAGCTGTTTAGCGATGATATGGTAATAATGGAATTTTGTATGCGTATTTGGATTGCAATTTAGGAGATATTTGACATATGTGGATAGTCATTATCAATTTTTCCAGCACTGAATTAGCTTTAGAGCTATTGCTGAGTGCACTACGGTGTATTATTTTGAATGTGAAATTGAGTCACGATTTTAGCTAGTGGAAAGCTAATATACAATTTTGAATCCAACATTTAAGAAACCAAGTATTGTAACAACATCGTTAATATTTGTTAAGTTTTAGTAACAATTGTTTTTAGAATAGAGTTTAATTGGAAAGACTATAATATTAATACTTGTATAAACTTGAGCTATTTATAACTAAAATATTGAGTAATAGAAAATCTAATATCTGTGAGAAAGTGAAATGAAATATAATCAATATAATTAACAATACAACGTCCGATTAGCTTAATTGTTTGTCATTTAGGACGGCACGGACTTGAAAATTGAAACCAAATAAATTCATATGAATACATGAAATTAACGTGATGAATAATTCTAGGCGCAACTAAATCTCAGAAATAAAATGTAATTATGTAAAATATGTATATATTAATTGCTACGATAGAATAGAATATTTTTATAAATATGTCAAAAAGGGTTTACGATAATACCAGAATATATATATTTTTTTTTTTTGAACTTCGTTCAGGATGATGAGACGATAGGCAGTTTGTGTGGCCTTATTAAGGCGATTGTTTCTTAAACATTTTTCATGCTTCGGCAGAGGCATAAAATTATAAACTTTTGTTCAGTGGAGTTTTCACTTCACGACACTGCGGTTTCAATTAATAAACTTTTGTTAAATTTTAAAATTCATACTAATGACTTAGCGATTTCTATTCGAATTAGAATGTGCTTCGAGAACCAGTGGGTCATTAGCTAGGATGCTTTTTAACGCGCCCGAGATTAGATTAATTTAATTATCTTTAAGAGTCTTGGTAGCTCACTTTGGGCTATTTTTCTTTTTTTTTTTTTCTAGACCACTGGCATCTTCTTACCACATTCTTTTTAATTTTTGTGGTATTCCTATCCATGGTCTATCCTGGGTGGTGGTATCTTGGGGGTTATTTTCAGCCGGGGCTTCCAGATTCTACGATCCTGCATTTCTTTTGGATTTCATCAGGTAAGACCACGTGGATACGGGTGCAGTACCCATCTTTCACCTCCTCTTTTCGGTCCCAGTACTTTCCTCAGTATTTTTCTCTCTTCCTCCTCCAGTTGTTCAGCTCCATACCTGCCTAGTGCCATGGTCTCTGCAGCGTACAAGACAGCTTTCCTTACTGTTGCTTTGTAGTGTCAGATTTTTGCTTCCGTAGATATATTTATTTTATTGTACACGTCTCTGGTCGCCATGTAGGATATATTAATATAATATTAATAAAACACGTTCTTGTTCCTCAAATCTTTCTCCACGAAGTGGTCTAAGCATACAACATGAGTTCTAGTTAAATGCTCTGTACGTCATCCAAGTCAGTTCTTCGGCTGCGAATAGCCTACTGTGTCATCTATAAATAAATAAAGAACAAAATGTGATAAATTATAAGCATTCTGTTTTAAAAGAAATTAAATATCAGTGTAATGCTAGGCTACTTGATTACAATAAATTCTTTCTTACATTTCCTTATTTCCTGGGAAAT
This sequence comes from Meconema thalassinum, assembly GCA_946902985.2. NCBI lineage: Eukaryota > Metazoa > Arthropoda > Insecta > Orthoptera > Tettigoniidae > Meconema > Meconema thalassinum. Next base: position 517,651,311 of record OX336389.2, read on the forward strand.
TAAATAAAGATTTTGGTTCACTTTGTTGTTTATAATTATTAAAGCCGTATATGACTCAAATACGGCCATGGTAACGAGTGTACCAACCATTACAATTGGATAATTAAATCATCTATGGGTCGATATGTCTTACAATGTTTGGTGTTAAATCAGCTGATCCTTTTGCATGTACTTTTCCAACTCAGACCGCTAGGAGGTGCTGGAGATAGCTGTCGCTCGTTTTGGCGAGGAGTTTCCGCTATTATCTTTATCGACTACCCAGGACATACCCGGGTCGTCACTCCATAACATTATGTTATCAACAAAACTAGTCGCAAATCCATACAGAAATTGCAATATACAATCAACACATTTGCAAACATTCCCAGCAGTTTGCCTCAACAGCCAACATGTACCTCATTGTTTGCACTGAAGTCCAAAAATACATTTACACCTTTTTAGGTGATGATACCAGTTAAAAACTTGAAATGCTATTTTACCTACTGAAGGTGTGGAACATGCTGGATGTGAGCCAGGGGCATTTTTCCCTTATTCGGCTATTGGTCATAAAATTCTAGTTTAATGATACATGTGTTCCTCAAATATTCAAAACAGCTGAATGGGTAGACCTCAGACCAAAGAAACATGTGTGCAGCATTTGAAATTTTACACAAGTCTGTTTATGATTGTGGAAGTGTATGAACTGTTTCAAATTGTGTCAAACACATGATACAATTTATAACTATTGTCAACTGTTAAGATATTTTCCCAGTGGCACAGTCGGTTAGCGCACAAACACTGATGATTTTCTTTTTTGTCTCACATCATGACTTCAATCTGGAACACTCACAGCATCATGCAAAGTAAAGATGTTCCTCAAAGTTCAGTGGGATCACGTTGGAAGTGCCCCCATATCCATTGCTGTGTATAAGTTCCAGAACAGGTCTGAACAAGCAGATCACTGCCCAAGGCCAGGTCGGCGTTGTCGATGCATAATCCCGTCAGAATATTTCGCAACTCACCAGTCTGCAACATAGAAATACAGTACATTTCATAGGATATAAAGAAAATTGTTGAATTGTGTGTGTATGTATGTGTGTATATGAATGGCCTAGTCATTGGGTTTTGAGCCAATATCATTTCTGGACTGCATAAACCTGTACCTAAGTAGCTGATTAAAAAGACTGTTACTCATATAGAAAAATAAACTTATGACTTACAACCTAGAATATATAAGGTGCGTTAAAAAAGTAACGAGCCGGAGGCTGGAATGTGCAAACCGGTGACGACATCGGCTAATCGTGGTGTGTGTAACGAGGTGTGGTTCCGACCAGAGCGTGGAAGGTCACAGCTCATCGCTAGAGGGAATGCGTGACGATACAAAGCGAGCAGCAGCATGCATCAATCGTCCAACGCTGCCAGTCGCATTGCAAATAGTGACATGGAGGCGTCAACCGAAGAGCAAAGAGGTGTTGTTCGGTTTCTGACAGCGGAAGGAGTACGGGAAACGGACATTCATCGCCGAATGTCACAAGTGTACGGCGAACACTGCATGTCCCTTGCAAGGGTCAAGGCGTGGCACAAGCGCTTCAGGGAAGGACGGGTGTCGTTAGCCGATGATGCCCGGTCTGGGACATCCCCCTGCATTACCGATGACAACGTCCAGCTGGTTGATGCACTCATTACCCAGGACCGCAGAGTGACAGTGAACGCCATAGCCACCGTGGTCGCTCCACGACAATGCACGACCTCATACGGCCAACACAGTCGTGGCACTCCTGCAGAAATTCAAATGGAAGGTTCTCGGCCACCCTCCATACAGTCCAGACCTGTCTTTCTGTGATTACGCCATGTTTGGTACCCTGAAAAGGGCTCTGCGGGGCCAACGATTCACCTCGGACGCCGACGTCCAGCTGTACGTGCGGAACTGGTTCATATCGCAGCCCAGGGAATTTTATGAGACAGCCATTCACCGCCTCGTGTCACAGTGGGACAAGTGCCTCAACAGCCAGGGCCAATACTTCTAACATACAGGTACGGGTTTCTGTAATTATGCCTCCGGCTTGTTACTTTTTGAACGCACCTTATATAATTTGCCAGAAAAGTTAACTTAAATACCTTAAATTTGTATGTTGGTGCATGTCTCCATCGTATTTATTCAGTCTGTTTGGTTGGGAGTCAGAAGAATGCAAGTAAGCATGATTTAAAGATTTGTCAGTTTTCAGTTTAAATAGAAACTTTTCTTATGCATGCACACATACAGTATATTACAATAATTACTGACAACAGGAATCTACCTTTTTATATTCCCATTCCTGGTTGCCCAATTCTCCATGGCATTTGTACATGATGACTTTTCGTGGTAAGACATCCGTCACTTCCACCTCAGCACAGAATTCTTCTTCTCGCCGCAGTTCTCCAGTGTTGCTCAATGTGAAATACTGTAAGGAACAAATAAAATACAGCCGTCTTAGTCCATAAATAACTTGACTATACCATTTTGATTAATACATGCCAAAGTGTATTTCTACCCCTTGTTATTCCCGTTTCTACAGTGTCGGGATGAGGTGAGACGAGTCTCTAGATGGCAAGTGGTCTGTATAACCAAGAGATGAAATGAATTAAGATGAAGGTAACTTGGCAAGGAGTGGGAAAGAGCTGGTCATTGCCTATGGGAAGGTACTATCTCAGTATTTGTCCGATGAAATGGGATATTATGGAATACTCTTTTCAGGATGGCTGACTGTAGGGTCTCCAATTCCAGATATTAAGTACACTAGTTGACTCTGCTTATCCCACAGCACATGGTTATTTATGGTATGTTTTACCAGGCAATTCAGTGGCCTTGTTGGGCAAAGCCAAGTTGGCGCAAGCTATTTGATAGGCATTTCTCTGAAAGTTTCCTGCATACTTTAAGAGGTGCAATGTAACTTGAAATAAAACCAAATATTGCTAATATCTGTACAGATCCGTACAAATTAATTGGGACATGATAATAAAATATACAGTATGCTTTTTTCTTCTTATTCATTAAATATTATATCCCTCTAATCTTTATTAATAGCTAATATATCTCCCTTTCTGTTTTATAAGTTGATTTAACAATTTGGTATAGATTCCACAAGCTATGAGCACATATTTTAAGGGGGAACTGAAATTCTTAACTTCTACAATTTTTAACCATTCAGCTCCAAATATTTACCATTTATATTATGCTATAATCAGTTAATCACACAAAGGTTTGAGAAAGTTAGCTAATTAGTTTTTGAGTTATAGTTTTTGAGTTATATGTTTTTATTCTTCTTTACCATGCAACACAAAAGAACTCCATGCATCACTATTTCTTATTTTGAAGCTGTTATTTGCAGAACTAATACTAAACACACATATAATAAATTATTACTATGCATTTTTGTTGTTAGACAAGATGTGTAGAAGATACACATTTTTGAAAAGAATAGGTTCATTCTATTTTAACCTCTTAGGCCAGTTCTACATACGCGTGGCAGTAGTTACTGCTCAGGCTGTTTGCCATACACGTATACACTGTGCGCAGCACTTCGCGAGAACTACGTTTGTGCGCTATCTGTTGGGCTCATATGTGAACTGCTTATACTAATGTATTTTAGAAGCCTTGGCCTTGCAAGCCACTTAATCTTACAACAAATAGTTCATAAGTTTCCGTATGTTTCGCTGTGTTCTTGACTGCCATCTGTGGTAAGAATTTTAACCTCTTGTAAATGATACGCGTGGATCGGGAATATTGTCAGGGGAAGTCCCTAACAATTCCGTGAGAAATGGCAGGTCTTCGCGACATCTCAAGGGGTTTGAAATAGATAGTGCTCTGATAGGTGAAGAAGACAGTAGTATAAGTAGTTTTTCTAGTGATTACAGTAGTGTAGAAAGTGACGTAGATTATACCCAAGAAGAATTGTTGCCTCTTGAGGAGGAAGAATTGTTGCCTCTTGAAGAGGAAGAATTACGACATGTCAATGTGCCATCAGCTGATGGTGACATTCATTGGGGGTGGCGCGAGTCGCATGCAGCTAACATGGAGCGGAAAATTCCTTTCACTGGGCAACCAGGCCCACAAAAGGATTTCGATAGTGTTTTAGATGCGTTTTTACATTTTTTTTGTGTAGATATAGTGTAGATAAAACTCTCTGTAATGTACCGATACATAATAAACGGACTATTTATGAGGTGTATACGAAGGTATTGTACCCTTCTGTAAAGCAGTGTTTATGACAAGATTCTGTTTTCGGGGTCGCGTTCAGTCCTGTGTACTGCTTTACGTAAAGTTCACCAAAACAACATGCTTTACGGGATATAAGGATCATATGAAAAACTATAATTAAGAAATGAGTGAATAACAAGTAAAATAAAAGTGATTTAATAAATGAAGAATATGTGCATAATAATAATAATAACAAGAAAAGTCTTCCCCGACTTTTGACTCCCACAACACAAAGAATTACATTACACTGAGCGGTACCAAAACTCGCTCCTCAACAAAACAACGTGGATACAAGTCCACTGAACTAGACAAGAAGTTATATGCGCGCGTGAACTGATAGCTTATAAGAAAATGAGTACTTGATGAGTATTTCGTTCACAACTGAAACTATCATGTTGCTCACGGAATCCCATCTGGCAAACCATATTATGGCTACGGGACATTCACTTAATAAAAACACATTAAAACTAACACTGAGACTAGCAATACTAATCATTCTAAAATTACATCAATCTCCTCGAGATTCCATCACTGTGCTATTGCATGTAAATAAATGAGTGTGCCACTAGGCCAATGGTCGAACATATGGGAACAGCATCACGTGACATATGGCCACACGGGGTCATTGAACACGAATAGTAAACATACAACGTCAAGCAACAACAACAAAATAAAATATGCCTAAACGACTGAAAATTACATGACATGAATAAAAGCAAGATAAGATAACACTTCGGAAAGGACATCACTACATGGACAACGCCAATTTAATCAACAAGATACTTATTATGATCGATCAGGGTTTTACTGAATTTAAACAACATATTATCCTGAGATACAGGAACCTGGCCTGTCTTCGCTAATGACCCTCGGACGACGTTGTCTGATTGTAAGCGCGCCCATGGTATGACTCACTCCACAGTACACAACATCTTGTCAGTCCACACAAGCTCGGTGTATAAATATAACAGGCGACCCTCGAGTCCCGTTACTCGTCTGAAATCGCGCAAATCACATAAATATCTCGCCAATTCCCTTCAATTGCAAGAACACAATATATTCCACAGATCCGCCTCTCAAGGACAGGAAATGGGTTGGGGTGCGGCTGACGGAGATGTCTCAGTGACTATCTTCCCGCTGGCACTTGCCATAAAACACATGAACACCATAAGCTTGGACTGACATCATAATCATACCATCCAGGTCGGCTTTACATCAGACTTCCCTAAGATTGTGTTCGTAAACACTCCAAAAATTTAAATCAAAGCTAAATACTCGAGTGAGCAAACGGCTACTCGCAAGGAATTGCGACATGGCAATTATCAATCAAAAATATCCTGATCAACCATAAAGTCTACAATCAGTCAAAATTTACCCTCCAATACTATTTTTATACTAGAATTAACTCGGTTCCAGTTTTGTCTTAATGCACTTTCCGAATTACGCTACTTATCCGCATTATGAGAGCGTATGCGCGCACGGCCGCACGTATAGCCCCGTATCATCATCATCATCATCATCATCATCAATATCTTGCACAGTTCCCAGCCACTGGCCGGGTCTGTTTGGCACACAAGCCTCTCCAACGTCTTCTGTCTTCCCACCATCTCTCAGCCTCCACCCTTGTCCAGTCTTCTCCTCTCTTCTTCACGCTTTCTTCCACCCCCTTCAGCCACCTGTCTCTCGGTCTCCCTCTTGGTCTCTTTCCTTCCCACTTCGTCTCATGTATCCTCCTGGGTATCCTCTTCTCCTACATTCGTTTTACATGTCCATACCATCTAAGTCTAGATTTCTCTATACCATCCTGTAATGGTTCCTCCTTCATTAATTCTCTAGTCCTCTCATTTCTTATTCTGTCCCTCTTTGTAGCTCCAATACTGCTTCTCAAGAACCTCATCTCACTGGCCTGTATTTTGCTCTTCTCCCTTCCTTTCATAACCCAGGTCTCCGAGGCATACGTCAGGATAGGGACATAGTACGTCCGATATATGATCTTTTTGCTGTTCTGAGGGACATCCTTGCTCCATAACATGCTTCTCACACTCCTCCGGAATGCTTCTGCCTGTCTCCCCCGCTCATTTATTTCTCTATCGTTTCTTCCATTATCTTGTATCAGGCTTCCCAGATACTTGAAACTCTCCACTTTCTTCAGCTGTTCCCCACCAATTGTTATTCCTGTTGTGGTTCTTTCCTTCTTCCTTGTTGTGATCACCATCTCACTATTATTTATGCTAAATTTCATCCCACACCCTTGTATTATTCCTTCCCACACGACCAACTGTTCCTGTGCCTCCTCCTCCTTGTTTCCCCAAATCATCAAATCATCTGCAAACACCATTGCTTTCATCTTTCCTTCCCCAATTACTTGTGCCACTCGGGTCATTATGTCATCCATCACCACAATGAAAAGTAACGGTGACAGTGCACTTCCTTGTTTCAGGCCGTTTCTCTGTTCCAACCAGTCCGATCTCTCTCCTCCCACTTTCACACAGCTCATGCTTCCCTTGTACATTTCCTTTATCCTCCTTATAGTCCATTTTCTACTCCTCTATCCTCCAGGGACTTCCATACTTTGTTTCTGCATACACCGTCATATGCTTTCTCAATGTCCAGGAAGGCCATCAGTAGATCTGTTCTATACTCATAGTGCTGTTCTTGGAACTGCCTTACAGCAAAAATCAAATCCACTGTGGACCTTCCTGCTCTGAAGCCATGTTGTTCTTCCCTCATCCCTCCTTCTATCCTTGTCCTAATTCTCCTTTCCAAAACTTTCTCAAACATCTTTGCACAATGACTCATCAGTGTTATTCCCCGGTAGTTTCTGCATTCTGTTCTACTACCTTTCTTGAAGATCGGGACAATTATTCCCTTTTTCCAGTCCTCTGGGGTCTTCCTTTCCTTCCATGCTGTCTTCATCACTCTGTACAACCATTGTATCCCCACCTCTCCTGCTGCTCTCACCATCTCCACACTCAACTCATCCACACCCGGTGCCTTCCCTCCTTTCATCTTCCTCACTGCATCTTCCACTTCTTTCCATGTTAAGTCCTTTACTGTTTGCAGTTCATCTCCCTCTTCCCCGATTTCTTCATCCTCGCCGTGGTTTCCATTTGGGTTCGGGAGTTCTTCAAAATATTCTTTCCACATTTTCTTCAGTTCTTCCCTATTTTCTATCTCTTGTTCCCTTTTGTTCACCATTCTAACATAATCCGTAGGATCCTTCCGCCTCTTATTCTTTACCATCCCATACAAGACCTTTTTTGTACCTTCACTATCCTCCTTCATCATCTTTGTCCGCTCTTCCATCCACTTTCTTCTCTCCTCACCCACTCTCTTTGCCTCCTCCTTTCTTTCCTGGTACTCTTCTCTTGTCTCTACCGTCCTATTTTGATGCCACCTCCTAAAGGCTCTATTCTTTTCCCTTACTATTTCTTTTGTCTTCTCATTCCACCATGGTGTTTCCTTCCACCTCTTCTTACTACTTGTCCTCCTACATACTGCTTCTGCTGCACCTACTAGTGTTTTCTTAAATCCAGCCCATTCCTCTTCCACCCCTCTTTCTTCATCTGTTGGAATTTCCCGTATACTTGACACAAAATAATTACAAAAATATCTACAATAACACAGACGCTGCGCTGTCCCATGCAATTAATTGTGTGTCAATAGCAAGAAAAAGAGATTCTATATTACAAAACAAGATATCTACAAAAATTGTCCCATAAACCATAATTGATCTGTTAAATAAATAAATTCATTTTGTACTCATTCCTTCCAGCCAATCAGCGTCAGAGAACATCGCCTGCCATCCCTCCTTCTAAATGGCTTTAGCTCGAGTCACACATGGCGTGACTGATGTCCTTCTGGGTCCAAGTTCCGTCCAGGTTCCTCGATGTCATCTCGGTGCTGAATTGAAAAATGTTCGTTAATTACATACACGCTATACAATTCTATCTAATTTTGCGTGTCTAGTACTACTTTCCCCGACAGTCTATGGCAAAATATTCGTAGTTCTGTCCCTACTTGTAGTACAAGGACTACCTAAATTCACTGAAGTTAAACATTTTTACAGTCGTTGAAAATATTCTATGTCCACAGACATGAATTAAGAGTATCAACCTGTGTCCTCTGACACACAAAATAAGAGTCTCGACCTGTGTCCTCAGACACGCAAATTAAGAGTGTTCCTCATTGCCTCTCAGGCCACTTATAAGAGAATCTGGCTAAGGGTGCACATGGAGGGAGATAAATGAAATAAATCTCCATAATAATCATCGGACTAACATGCAACTAGTATCATTGAGTTTGTAGTAAAACTCAGGTCGAGACTAGGGCTATCTGGAATCGATCATGTAATTAATCAATAATTAACTCCCGCTCGAAACCATCAATCTGAGCTATCAAGCCAGTTTGGCGCTAAAAGAAGCGACTGCCTCTTATTGGTCCTAACTCTTGCAAATATTGCGGGCTTTTTCCCATTGCTGCCTCCTTGAAGGAGTGGTTATCAGGTCAGTCCACCATTCACATCGAAGCATTATTTCGTCTTGGCGCGAACGTATACGGAACCAAGCCGTCCTCGTGCGTCACCAAGCTTATTCCCTTGTTCTACAACTGCACCTGTCCGATGTGTCATCTAGGCCAAGCCTACCTTGCTAAAATTCCTGAGGAGTCCCAGCCTTTGTGTTCTTGCTTGCCATATAGCTCATGACCGACGCCAACAATTTCACAATGTTCCCCAACTTCTGTCTGGCTTTATCTGTTACTGGTAGAAATATCATATGATAATGAATAAAAACTTAGAATCTTTTATACAGACTGTGTATAAAGGGTTCAGTATATTGTGCATAACACACAGTGACAGTGAAATGGATACACTCAACACCCACAATATGAAACGAACCGCCTTCAAATTCATCCGCTATTTACAGCCAGGGTCGTTTAAGACATCATTGGTAAGTCATCCTGAAAATAATGTGTTATTAGCTTGTATAATTTTTGAGATATGCAACATTATTTGAAGTTCTCCAAAACTCACTCTCCAAGCCTATTTAAATAACTGGAGTGCAGACGCTAGGGCATTTAAATGCCTGCCTGAGAGGTTAATGGGCGAAAAATGATGGTAATATTAATCTGACATTGAAATGCAGAGTAACTTTAAATTTCTACATCACTGGAGGATTTACTGAATGTTTTAGTTGAATTAGATAAGAACTGTACCGCAAGTGGCATTTTGCAGGTGAAGAAATGCTGGAAAAGGAGGTCTCTGTGAAGTTGATTTTTAAAGTTCAGGTGAAGTGTACACACTAGTATTACCATAACCACAAGCATTACACGCATGGGCGCCCATAGGATTGTTTCCAAGGGGGGGGGGGGGGGGAGGGGGGGGGGGGGGGCAAGTAAATTTTTTCGTTTCATTACCTACCTGTCACCCCTCCTTCTCCCCCCCCTTCCCCCCCTCCACACACACACACACACACACACACACACTCACAGAGAAGGTTTCATTTCTTACTTATTTCGTGAAATTCATTATTTGACTACTCTGAAACCATTGGCTACTTTGTGGCAAGTATGGGAGGATTGTTTTCTTTGAGTTTTTGTCCGTTAACGTTCGCTTTTCTTCGTGTCTCAACGTCGTAATGTTCAGTTCTTAAAAACAGGACAAAACTAGTGGTATCGACAAAAATAAAAATCAAGTACCGTAGTTCATTAAAATGGTATCGTTACTCCAGTTCGCCAACTTTCTGAATAACTGAACATATTTTCACATGATCCCAAATCACTAAGTTAAACTGTGGAAATATCCCAACATCTGAATCAACCCAATTATTTAAATAGCACTGTTTCCAAATACGGTAGGTTACGGTAGGCTATCTAGTTTATACTGGCCATTACAGCAGATCGTCACGTCCTTCCTCTTCTAAACAATCAATCGGAAATACTTCGCATTGCTCTTATTAGAATCACGAAACACTTGTAGCCTACGAACTGATAAACTCGAGCCTATGGTTTTATAAAAATTAGTTTGGTCAATAGAAATATTTCGCATGATTATTACTAACCACTATGTAAAATGGATAAAAACCACTATATCAGGTACTTCTTACAACCATTATTCGCATTGTCGACTGAAACAAGAGAAATGGTGATACGAACGCAAACAAACCACTTTCTTACAATGCATGCCACGTATGGATTTACGTCGAATTGGTGACATTTTGGCAAAACAGCAGATCTATGGTGTTCATGTCTTCCAGATTGTTGATAGTGGCCTGGAAAAGAAAACCGCTACTCACGCAGCCGTTTAACTTGGAACGTACATTTTTACACCCTTCATTTATAAGTTTCTTTTTTACACTATTTCCCAGAATTGTCAGGCTAATTAAGGCACATATTAGGCCTAAATATGAAAGTTATGATCTTTATGTTTACTGATGATCAGATATCTTTTTGAATTTGTTGAAGTACCGTACCCATTTCAAATTTTTGGTTGTTACGATTAAGCATCAAGTCGAGCTTAATCTTTATTCTGTGAATAATATACTGTCTAATCAATCTAATATTGGAAATATCTGTTCCCGTAGGAAACAGGATGTAAAATTGTCCGATTGAGCTATGTACATTCCTTGTGAATTTGTTAATAACCAATCTAATACAAATATTTTCTAGTTTTTAAATTTATGTATTTATGTCTCATAAGTACATGTTACGCATCCAAAATTGCCTGCCTTGCAAGAGGGTTCCATTGAAATCATATACAACATTACGAAGTCTATCACTATTGAATTCACCATTTTGTCTATATTCGATTAAGAGTGAGAATCTTAGTCACTTTGATTATGGCACAAACATTGCAGGATAATTTAACTTGTGTATTATAAATTGCCTCGATTGTAGAACATGTAACACTGCAGGCTAAGAATCTACAACTGCAATGTTAGATTGCTGTTCATTCGTAGCAATAATCGCATTGTTCTCAAGAAATGAGCCACCGTACTATTGCACACCTTTAAAATAAAAATGTACAGCATTTCGCGACACGAATAACGATCGCGGAAAGGCGAGCCGGCGTATTTCAGGCCCATATTTAGGGTTCTTGACGCCTCTGGGATAAAAAAAAAAGACAACTTTGCTGCCCCCAACTTGGAATATGCGGATTTATTAAAGTTGTAACCTTCCCTGGTCACAAGGGATCGAACCCTTACTTTCGGGACGTACGATTTTCATAATCGTCCATATATTTTTATATGATGCCTTTTTATGTTTTATAATTATGTAATGAAGTGTATAATATCATGTGATTTATTTCCGATTAATTTGTTTAGGTTTTAAGGGATTGTAATTGGCAGGATCTAAGTCTAGTTATATGTGAATATTTTAACATTGGAATAATCTTCAGACAGAGAGTCTGGAATTGTGTGCAAGAACCAGGAAGTAGGCTTGTTGTCGCCTGTTTTTTTTTCTCGCAAGCTCAAGTGCATGATGACTCATGCAGGTTGGAGGCTTGGCAACCCTGTGCTAGGGGTGTGTCTAGGGTATTTTGAAGACCAAGAAGGCATTCCTTATATGGTGATGTTTTGTTTTGATTGGCTGGACCCGTGAGAGAAGCCAGGTAGGCCAGTGATTTGTGGAGGAGAGATGAATGTTATTAGGACTTGACGAAGCTGTGAGGGCGACGCATTCTTAGGACTCCGTGGGGAGTAGTACTCATTCTTTGGACCGCGTGAGGGTGGTGTACTCATCCTTTGGACTCCGTGTGGAGTGGTTCGTATTCTTGGTAGGACTCCGTGAGGGAGTGGAACTTGTATTTTGGACTTGTGTGTTTTTGGTGGAGACGGAACGTATTTCAGACGATCACAAGTTGGTGTTCGATGTGTAATTACTGAGTTTCTGGCTATACATTCTCAAGGGAATTATGAGCCTAGTTTCAAACAAATAGCCTAGATTGTTTGTCTCGAATCGCATCTGGTTGTGAACACAATACACACGAATGGAATGTAGGCTACGCGCATATAAATTACAATATTGCTTTGTAATATTACTCAAGTGTCTAATTTAAAGCAAAAGCACACCAGCACTATTGCATAACCGACATACTATGTAGGATGATTTTAACCTACCTACCTTCCGGTGGGTGCTACTGATCTGACGGGCGCACGAGATAATTCTTATCTCATATTCGTCAACTACCTTTCAGTAGTTACATCTTTCCACATGACATTCTAGTCCATATCGGCCAGTTTGTCAATGACCCTTCTACACATTTGCTGTTGTTGCAAAAGTGATATGCGAGGCAGATTGCGCCTGATTGAGCACCATTACGTAATAGACTATGTAGAGAACGAATGAGTGTATTCACTAATTGAAGTAAAACTATTCTTCAGCAAATATTGTAAATTTAAAAAAATCAGAGATCTGAGGTGTGCCAGACAGGCTTAATGCGCCCACTGCCACTATACAGTATTTAATATTATTTGGCCTGTCGGAATGTTAAATATCTGAAGTATTTATATTTAGTACAAATTAATTAGAATACTGTAAGCGCTATTGCAAAAAAAAGTTTGTTCTCAGTCTGATGTACATATCGTTTAATTTTGCAAGGATCCAGGGGGGGGGGCCTTGGCCCCCCCCCCGTATGGGCGCCCATGATTACACGTAACAGCTAGTTTGAGTGAAAAACCATAAAATTTAAATTCCTTCATTTCAATAACTTAAGATTAGGTTTTATATTCTCTATACATTAATTTACAGGTGTTGTACTGCCTTGACAATAGTTACTAGGCACAGTAGGTAGCTGTAATCTCACTAATATTTAAAGTAGAGAAAAGGAATATCATTTATGTCATTATCAACTACCACTTAAGTGATAATAATTAATATTATTGGTTTTACGTCCCTTTAAACTACTAGGGCTTTAAGAGACACCGGACCGCCGGAATTTTTCCCCGAAGGGGATCTTTTTATCATGCCAGTAAATCGACTGACATTGCTCTCTCGCATTTGCGCACCCTCAAATGCCAGCCGACTGCGCCAGTATTTGATCCTGCAACCTTGGGCACAACAGGTGATAAAGTTACCTCTGAGCCATGCAGCCAGTCACTGAAGTGTTGACTGACATCTTATCTGTTGCTTCAGACAACCGTTTAGAATTTTCCCTCCTGCATATACAGGATGTAACTGATACAATGGAAGTCCGTTATACTGGTGATAGAAGAGACTATTCTAAGCTGCCTAGGTAAAATATTTGTCATCTATCTTTAAATTGAAAATTAATCAGTAAAAAGTCAAGTTTTTTAGGTTCTTCAGAAACTCAAGCAGTAGGTGGAAAAGCAGTCTGGGGGAAATGAGGTGGGACGACGCGAGGAGGGGAAGTTGTTACGTAATCGGAGCATTGACCTTACCGGTTGAAGGGTGGTATCAGCTGTTATGAGGATAGCGATACCCGTCTCGTAAGACAATTTGTGTTGTTGTCGTTGTTGAAATTGCACACAATGGCTTGGGACGTTGGCATCGGTAGTATTGTGTAGCCTACTTTGTAAGTGTGGAGCTCATTGATTGATATTCATGTAAAGTATAAAATAATTTCGATAATCAGCCTTGGTGTGTCATTGGCGTCCGGCACGTTGATGAAATACAGTGGGACAAAATTCCGACATCCCGTAGTCTGTTCAGAACTAGCATTGAGACGGAAGTAAAATACTTGATATTTCGTTTGAGAGGCTTGGCGATTTTGGTCATTTAGCCCCATGTAGTTGGGTGTGGGTTGAATTTGTCTGATAACCTGTGGTTTATGTAGTAATGTGGGTATTTGTAATTCAGGTGAGGATTGGGAAGAAGGCGGCCGTGGCCTTAAGTTAGGAACCATCCCGGCATTTTCCTGGGGCAGAAGTGGGAAACCATGGAAAACTACTTCCAAGATTTAATACTAGTACGGTACGATATGTACTGTGACCGATCCAGTCATGGTCAATTACCGGCCCCGGATGATAGAAGATCGAGAGGAGACCGGAGGGTCAGTATGACGTCATGGCATGACGCGGCGAGGCAACCGCTGGAGTAGGGGAATGCTCCAGAAGATTCCAACCCCTTCCATTTATTTTTTCTCGAGAGGACACAGTTCCGGAATGTTCAGTTAGTCAGCGTGGCACGGACGAGTATGTTATCCAGCGTGGCACGGACGAGTAGCCTATGTCACGTGGACTGAAATTTGCATCGGGAACTTGAACGGTTTACGTGAGTGGTCAGTGCTCGTGGCCATTTAATACGAGGAGTGATCAGCAGGCCATGAGGCTAGCGTGCGTGTAGTGCCAGTGAGTTGTTTACAGTGAAGTGTGTCAGTTTGTTTGTCGAACAGTGTTCAGTAAGGTGTCACTAGAACGATAATCGTGAATTTCAAGACGATATCGGACTCGCTAGTATGTGAGGAAATAATCAGAACTGATAAACGAAGGTTCTTTAAATTCATACATATGCTGCTATTGATATGTGAAGACGCGTGGAATATTATACAGTACTTTACCATTTTGATTACGAAGATTAATGCACGTGGTCCGGTAAAGTTAACGGATAGTAAGGTGTTGAAGGCATGTACTGTGGTAATAGCAAGACAAAATTGTGCGCCTTTGAACGTCATCCGAGTGGAGGCCGTAATGAAAAACTGAATTATTATGCCGACAATTTATGTTAATCAAAGGGGAATACCAGGAGGTGTTTAACATTACGAGTATCGGGGAAAGAACAATAATAACGATAGTCGAGGCGAAGCATTATCGCGAGGCCCTATATTGTAACAGACATTCATTCGAAAATAGCATAACAGTGCTGGCATTTAAGAGACGCAGTGAGAATGTGACGGAAGGCTACATCCACTTTAAGCTTGTGTTGGAAGACTGCAGGCCGCTGGCAACTTGATATATCGGTCAAGGCCAGGTCGAAATAGCTCCTCGTGGAAGGAAGTGTGTCACTGGTTGAGGAAAGTGAGTACATATAATTCAAGTGAACCAGGCACTAGACGCTATAGTGCGTGGGCGTGAAAGTGCTCTGATATAGTGAAATGTAATATTGCTACACGGCGGCATGAACTTTATAACCATGGATTCAAATATTCTGGGAATCAACATGTATATTAATACGCAAATTATGCTGCACTGAACCTCTAAAGGGGCCATAATGGGGTGAACGGTCGCAACGAGATGGACGAGTGGACCATGGTTGGGACGTCAGGAGACGCCGCCGCTGACGGTGACCGGGGGCAACCAGTGGGCGGACATGGGCGTCGCCAGGAGATCGAGAGGAGCCGGGGGCGAATACCTCTACCAGTACGCTGGGAGACCACATCGCGGAGACGCTGGAGGAACAACGCCGCCCAAATGCCGCAGACGACACCGACGCCGACGGTTTCCGAGAACGCCGGATCTAAAGTAAGACGTTTCATTTCCATCCTTGTTCATCAGGAAGAAGAGAACTTCTACCTCGGATAGCCGTGCCATGAGATGACCTGAGATCGTGTAACTTAACGCCATTCATAATCATTTATTCCAGATTGAACAAGAGCATCATTTTCTCATAGGGTTGTACAGATATTTTTTGTCCTTTCTTTTCGGGTCGTTTTGACTTTCATAAATTAACAGTATCAATAGTAGGAGTAAGACATACATTTATTCTCTGAGACCTAATAATAATAATAATAATAATAAGTTGAAATTGGGTAACGATAATATGAGATTTCGATTTCCGAGGTCATTATATGAATTTAATTCTGAAAGGTTTGTCACGGATTGCATAGATTTTAATAGCAAAATGAATATGGTTGGAGATTGTCGAGTAAGGTTCCTTGGATAGGATGCCATATTATCATACGACCTCGTGGTCCCGATAAAGTTGATGCGCTCTATTAAGTGTGGGTTCTTGAGACATGCTAATAATGCATGATTTTTGTAATGATGTTGTGTAAAGTTAATGTGATAATTAAATATGGTATTATTCCGTCATATGTGACGAGGTTATTCACGGGGCGACGTATGACCGTTGAATTGAATTTGTGAGAACTGGGTCCTTCACTATCGACGAACGTGTTACGTTTATCGATGAGTTGTATATTGAATAGCGCAGGGGTGTAATTGATAGTGCGCTCTACAGTCTGATTGTTCGGATCCTCG
The DNA here is from genome assembly GCA_946902985.2 of Meconema thalassinum. Lineage (NCBI taxonomy): Eukaryota > Metazoa > Arthropoda > Insecta > Orthoptera > Tettigoniidae > Meconema > Meconema thalassinum. The sequence continues at coordinate 517,667,682 of OX336389.2, forward strand.
CACAGAGTGTTCGACGGAAGGGTTGCGATTAAATGTTCGTTGTGAGAATGAAATACACTAGGGTGCCTTATTACGAGGTTCTTAACCTTTCATAAACGTTAGACAATGCTATGATTTAATTACAATAACAAATATGACAGTGTGGATCAAGGTTGTTTGAACGGCGAATATAAATCAGTAATAATAATAAGAATTAGTAGTGTAAATATGTGATCACAATCTGGGTGTGTTAATAATTTATGATAAGTTATAATTAATTGTTGAAATGCCATATTATGTGAAGCTGGGTTGATGTTTGAGTGTTATTTGATGTGATATGATGCTCTTTAGTTATTGATTTGCAGTTCGATAGAGGAGATCCGTCCATTGCTGTATAAGGGTAGACAGTTGTGATATACAGATATATTCGATATTTTCTTCGAGTTTTTGCCGTAGGTGAACTTTGTGATAAGTGGCCAGTGATGTTTACATGCGTGTGCACCGATAAATTAAAGGTTAATTTAGTTTTTTTGAAGGCGATCTCCTTGTCGGAACTTTAAGAGAGGACACCCACGAGTTTGAATAAGTATAATTTTTTTGTTTGTTTGGGGAGTATGAACTTTTTTTTTCGGACGTTGTCCCACCCTAACTCTATACTCGTGCGTGGTAGGCAGGTTGCATATTTATTTATCCTTTGGCCAATAAAGGAGCAGATGTGATTTTACGAGGGCTTTCTTTTCTTTTCTGTTTGTTAATTCAAGTTAGGGAGTTTGCTTTTGGATCCTGGTTCAGTTAATTTGCCATCCCAACCCGTAAACGACCCGAGACCCCTTGTCTCTGGCTCGCTGGAGCATTTCTTTTATTCTTGTCTGTATGAACCAAGATTCACGCCCTAATTTTTTTTAACCCACTCCCTTGGCCTTTTCTTCTGATGGGGCCGGGATGTTGGCCGGGTGATCACCTGTCCCATCCGAGAGACGGGCACAGGGAGGGGGAAGTGGCGCCGCTAACGTGTTGGCTCGACGACGATGGTACGTGTCGTCTCCGTCATGGGCATGCTTTTTACTCAATCATTTGTTGTTGTGATGGGAGTATACTGAGTGGTCAGATTCGTGCCTTTGATGGGGGCGAGATGCTTGCCATGTGTAATTCTTTTGTGTAAAATTAACCTCGTATCACACTGAGCCTTTAGTGAACCATTTGACAGGGTTGGTACACGATCTCAGGTCATGGCTATACTCGACGACCTACATTCCCCTGTAGGCCCCTATATTTAAGTTGTATTGTAAGATGTCACAAGTAGTAACGGCAGAAAATTTAGCTGATATATTAAAACAAATCCAAGATGGATTAAATGGTCTAACCACTGAAATGAATTATGTTAAGGATAGTATTGGGTCAATTAAGACAAACATGAAGAGCGATATGGATCGCTTACAGACGACACAAGAGGGTGTCGGTACTCAAATAGCAGAGGTACAGAGGACACAAGAGGGTGTCGGCACTCAAATAGCAGGAATAAAAAAAGATGTTAGTGATAAAGTTGATGATCTCGAACCGACTTATTAGAAGTCATGGGATCTAATCTTAAGAGTTTAGAATCTCATTTGCAGAAAAACATTGATGCTGTAGAACGTAATCTTAAGCTATCAGGAAAGGCTATAGATAATAAGATTAATCTACTCGATAAAAAGGTAGAAACTACATTTCAAGTGCTCACCGCGGAGCTCAAAGATTCTATGGCACGGTAAATCAGGGATACTCAGAGTTCGCTTCGGGGGAATATTGAAGGACTTGAGGAGAAGTTGAACAGTAATATTAAAGGCATGGGACAAGATTTGACGGCAAAAATTGAGCAAATTGATCAGTCTAACGAGGAAACCCTGGATAAGTTGAAACAGGACGTGTCAGGTTGGAAAGAAGAGGTCGCGAAGGACGTGAAAAACATGCAGATACAGGTTGAATCATTCCAGGACACGTATGACAGGAAAATCACCCATTCCCAAACGACATTATTCGAACATGTGAGAGAATCTATCCACACTTCCATTGTTGAGTTGGAGGAGAAGATCATTATTCAACAGGGAAGGCAACTCACTCGATTAGGCAACTTAGAGGCGGAAATGACGCAGATAAAAGACAAATCGGAGTCAGAAAGGGTTAGATGGTCCTAAATTGATAACACGTGCTCTTAACGGGACGGAAAGTGAAAACGCCCCATCTTCTAGAAAGGCGGGAGAGGTAGTTGCAACGCCGAGAAAACCGAGTACAACCCCCGCGGGACACCTGACTATCATTAGAAGTATAGACCACCAGCCGAGGAAATTCTCGGGGAACAATGGGACTAATAACGTCACACCCATCGAATTTATGAGGGAGGTCCGTGAATACATGGCAGAAAATAAGATACCACGTGAGAGGGAACTAAGAGTTATTGAGAGGTCCCTGGAATCGACAGCATTAACTTGGTTTCGCGCATTTCGATACACGTTCACGAGCACGGACGAGTTCGAACGACTATTAATCAAACGCTTTTGGAGCCCTGAAGAACAATTGAACATACGGGCGGAACTATACGCTAAACGGTATGCGACGTCCAATCCGACTAGGTATGCGGGGTACTTCGCATCGCAACTCGCCAGGCTGCAGTATTTGACTCCACCAGTGCCGGAGGACGAATTGGTCCAAGCCATTATACGACAATTACCTGTAGAGGTCCAGAAGAGTGTAATAGCGTCAGGAGCCGAGATTTTAGAGGGATGTGAAGAGATTCTTCGAAAACTTGACCACACTAGCGCACAGTTACATGCGAGGTCCGGACGACAGGAAAATAGAGATGTAAACACGGTCGTGATTGACAAAATTGCGCAGACGGAAGAGCGAACGCCACGGGAGACGGACAGGCCAAGAGACACAGGGTACTATCGGAGCCGAGATAGGAGCTACGGTGGAACAGACGAGTGACCCAGGTGGAGGAATAAACCGTACGAAGAGCGTAGGAGATCCCGATTCAACAATACGAAGGGACGATATGGTGAATATCAGCGAAGGCAGTCAAATCAATATTATCAGAGACAGAATGCCGATAGGGATTCTCGTTCGCAGGGGTCGCGGCCGAGCTATATGGAAAGACATCGAGAGAGCCAGGAATATTTACAACAATTACGGAGTAATCCATCCGCACCACCGGGGGAAGCTGACCGACCACCTGACACAAGTCGGTCAGATCAACAAAAAAAACTTCTTCTTCTTCTTCTACCTTATCCGATACGGACGTTGGCTACCACCATGGCTAACACCTTCTTATCCTGTGCAATCCTGAAGAGTTCCGTGGAAGACAGCCCAAACCACGTTTTTAAATTATCCATCCAAGTTATTCGTCTCCTTCCTGGTCCACGCCGTCCTTCAATTTTACCCTGAAGTATAACTTGGAGCAGACGGTATTTTGGATTCCTCATCATGTGTCCCAAGTATTCCAATTTCCTCTTCTTAATTGTGTTTAACAGCTCAGGTTGGCTGCTCACACGCTGAAGAACCTCGGCATTACTCACATGTTCTGTCCACGAAATTTTAAGAATCCGCCGGTATATCCACATTTCAAAAGCTCGAATCTTCTTTTCTGTAGCTACGGACAAGGTCCAAGCTTCAACACCATAAAGAAGGGTGGAGACAACATAACACTTCACAATTATTTTCTTAAGCGTCATACTGAGATCTCGACAGCATAGTAGTTGCTTCATTGTCATAAAGATGGATCTAGCCTTCTCTATACGGCATCTTATTTCAACCGAAGGATCCCAATTCTCATTAATATTCTGTCCTAAATAAACCAAACTCTTGACTCGCTCAATCTGATGTCCATCGACTAAAAGGACTTGTGACAATGCTGGTTTTCGCGATATTATCATATATTTTGTTTTCTTAATGTTGAGATCAAGGCCATATTGTTTACTCTTTTGATACACCATAGTAACAATCTCTTTAAGTCCTTAGAAACTATTTGCAATCAATACAGTATCATCTGCGTACCGTATATTATTAATATAATTACCATTGACCTTAATACCTTGTTGAATGCCATCAAGTGCCTCGGAGAAAATCTGTTCTGCATAGATATTATAAAGAAGTGGTGAAAGAATGCATCCTTGTCTCACACCACGCATTATTTCCACTGATCTCGATATATGTCCATCAATTCTGATACTAGCCTTTTGACCCCAGTATAAATTAATGATGATCCGAATGTCTTTCTCATCTATTCCTGAGTTCTTGAGTGCATTATACAACTTATCATGCTGACAACGGTCAAAGGCTTTTGCATAGTCCAGAAAACTTCAAATTAAGAAATTCCTCAAACCTTGGTCCTCCCGAACTGATCGAAATTCAAGAGATATTTCAGGCTACCGACGAAGACTTGATTCATGAGGAAGACGTTGTCCGCCGCGGGAAAGTGTATACTTTGCCAATCATAACAGTAGAGGTGCTCGGTAAACAAATAAAAACCCTGATTGACACCGGAGCGATGATTAGTGTGGTGTCTCAGTCATGTTTGGACGAGATAATGGAGGCAGGACTCGTATATACTCTTCCAGTAGCGAATGTAAAGGTTAGAGGTGTAATTCCCGATCGCTCAGTGAGATGCAAGCTGCAGGCCCTGTTGATGATCAAGATTGCGGGGAGGTTTTATGAGCACGTGTTCGTGGCCGTCTCCAACATCAATTTTCAAATAATTCTGGGTGTTGACTTTATTTCGGAGTACGGCTGGATTATAAATATGCAAGAGGGTGTTATGTATGTCGGAAACGAATCGCCGAGCAGAGGATCGAAAGATTATATCAATGCCAACTCGAGCACGCTCTTCTTGGAGAACACACTTGAGAATATCGTGGAACGTGAAGAAGAGACGATCACCCACATGCCCGTTGGTGTAAAAGAAATTTTGGATCCAACTGTCCAGAAACAGTTTGATGACCTAATACAGGAGTTTCAGGAGTTATTTAGCGACAAACCTGGAATTATCAAGAACTTTCAGTACGATAACAAGTTGAGTGATGACTCGCCATACAGGAAACACATATATCCAGTCCCAGAGAAATGGAAGAAGGAGGTAAGGGCCATGATAAACGCCATGGAGAAGGATGGCATAATAAAGAAGGCTCCGACTTCTTTCCTAAACCCTTTAGCGGTTGTAAGGAAGCCAAATGGTCGCCTGAGGATTTGTCTGGATGCACGTGGAATAAATGCACGCATTTTGCCAGAGTACGACCGCCCACCACAAATTAGAGAGCTGCTGAGGCGCTTTAAGGGAAAAGAATATTTCTCAACCGTAGATCTCACAAATTCCTATTATCTTGTCGAGTTAACCGAGAACAGCAAGCAATACACTGGCTTCCTGCATGAGCAGACGACCCACGTATTTAACCGCCTTCCCTTCGGTTTGAAAAACAGAGGCCCTGTGCTGATTCGAGCGCTGGACAGCAACTTGAGTGAAGAGGTCAAGAAACACGTACTATGTTATGTGGACGATTTGATCTTGGCATCCACGTCCGTAGAGGAGCACCTGAAACACTTGAGATTGTTGTTTGAGAACTTGCTTACGGCCGGATTTAAGGCAAACCTGGAGAAATGCAATTTCTTTCACCGATAAATTCGGTTTTTGGGACATCTCATTGACGAACATGGATATCGGCCGATCCCGGAGAAAATTGAGGCGATAGCTGAGTTTCCCAGACCAGAAAGGGTGAAACAAGTGAGGCAGTTCCTGGGAATGACTTTATTCTTTTCTAGTCATTGCCCCCGTTACACGAATGTAGTTGCCCCTCTACCGAGCATGCTTAGGAAAAACAATCGGTGGAAGCGGGATCAGGCGTGTGAAGAGGCCTTCACGCAAGCTAAACACATGCTCCTTAACAACGTTAAACTGGAGTACCCAGACTTCTCCAAAACATTTTATAATGACTCCGATGCTTCAAAGGTAGGAGTGAGCGCTGTGTTGTACCAGTTGGATGACGAGAAGAAACAACATTATCTGGCATTTACCAGTAGGAAATTGAGACAGCCTGAGCTTAATTACTTTGCCACGGAATTGGAGGCGCTGGCTATAATTTATGCTCTAAAGATGTGGAAGAAGATTCTTTTAGGGCATAAGGTCGTGATTGTGACGGACCATCGCGCGTTACAGTTTATGTTAAGGTCTGACATTTCAAGCGAAAGAGTCACGCGCTGGACCCTTTTCCTGCAGCAATTCGATGCAGAAGTTATTCATAGGCCCGGAAAGCAAAACTTTCTAGCGGATGTTTTGAGCAGAAACCCACGTGAGGAGGCTGTTTTGCACCAGGTAGAGCTAATACCGGATGATCAGGAAACGGTGGAGCGTTTGAAACGCCTGAGCCAGGCGCAACGGCGATATACTCCGTTAAGACGGATATACCGGTATTTGAAGAATCGCATGGGTGCAGGTGACCCCGATTATGCTGGAACGGCAAAGAATGCTCACTTTTATCACATTGTTGGTGACGTGATTCACAAGTTTGTCGATAAAGACCACACAAGGCTACGTATTGTAATACCGCCGAAGTTGATTTCAGCAGTGGTTTGGTTGGCTCACCGATCTATTGGGCATGGAGGTTGTGATAAAACCTTACATGCCATAAGAGAAACATTTACCTGGGAGTGTATGGGAAATTTGCGCGCCCATTTTCGGGACCCCATAGGATTGCCAGAGTGATGGACATTAATTGCTATAGGGTGGTTGACAACGTCACGAATGCACTTGTTGGGAACTTCAATGCCGCGAATCTGCGGAAGTATCACAGGCAAGCCCGTTAGTCAACATTGAGGAGATGACTGAAAGGATCGTTCACATGCATCATTTGAGGAAAAATATAAGCTATGTTCCCACCGCTTATATTTTGAAAACCGCGGGAGAGATGTGACCGATCCAGTCAAGGTCAATTACCGGCCCCGGATGATAGAAGATCGAGAGGAGACCGGAGGGTCAGTATGACGTCATGGCATGACGCGGCGAGGCAACCGCTGGAGTAGGGGAACGCTCCAGAAGATTCCAACCCCTTCCATTTTTTCTCGAGAGGAGGACACAGTTCCGGAATGTTCAGTTAGTCAGCGTGGCACGGACGAGTATGTTATCCAGCGTGGCACGGACGAGTATGTTATCCAGCGTGGCACGGACGAGTAGCCTATGTCACGTGGACTGAAATTTGCATCGGGAACTTGAACGGTTTACGTGAGTGGTCAGTGCTCGTGGCCATTTAATACGAGGAGTGATCAGCAGGCCATGAGGCTAACGTGCGTGTAGTGCCAGTGAGTTGTTTACAGTGAAGTGTGTCAGTTTGTTTGTAGAACAGTGTTCAGTAAGGTGTCACTAGAACGATAATCGTGAATTTCAAGACGATATCGGACTCGCTAGTATGTGAGGAAATAATCAGAACTGATAAACGAAGGTCCGTTAAATTCATGCATATGCTGCTATTGATATGTGAAGACGCGTGGAATATTATACAGTACTTTACCATTTTGATTACGAAGATTAATGCACGTGGTCCGGTAAAGTTAACGGATAGTAAGGTGTTGAAGGCATGTACTGTGGTAATAGCAAGACAAAATTGTGAGCCTTTGAACGTCATCCGAGTGGAGGCCGTAATGAAAAACTGAATTATTATGCCGACAATTTATGTTAATCAAAGGGGAATACCAGGAGGTGTTTAACATTACGAGTATCGGGGAAAGAACAATAATAACGATAGTCGAGGCGAAGCATTATCGCGAGGCCCTATATTGTAACAGACATTCATTTGAAAATAGCATAGCAGTGCTGGCATTTAAGAGACGCAGTGAGAATGTGACGGAAGGCTACATCCACTTTAAGCTTGTGTTGGAAGACTGCAGGCCGCTGGCAACTTGATATATCGGTCAAGGCCAGGTCGAAATAGCTCCTCGTGGAAGGAAGTGTGTCACTGGTTGAGGAAAGTGAGTACATATAATTCAAGTGAACCAGGCACTAGACGCTATAGTGCGTGGGCGTGAAAGTGCTCTGATATAGTGAAATGTAATATTGCTACACGGCGGCATGAACTTTATAACCATGGACTCAAATATTCTGGGAATCAACATGTATATTAATACGCAAATTATGCTGCACTGAACCTCTAAAGGGGCCATAATGGGGTGAACGGTCGCAACGAGATGGACGAGTGGACCATGGTTGGGACGTCAGGAGACGCCACCGCTGACGGTGACAACCAGTGGGCGGACATGGGCGTCGCCAGGAGATCTAGAGGAGCCGGGGGCGAATACCTCTACCAGTACGCTGGGAGACCACATCGCGGAGACGCTGGAGGAACAACGCCGCCCAAATGCCGCAGACGACATCGACGCCGACGCCAGGGGTTTCCGAGAACGCCGGATCTAAAGTAAGACGTTTCATTTCCATCCTTGTTCATCAGGAAGAAGAGAACTTCTACCTCGGATAGCCGTGCCATGAGATGACCTGAGATCGTGTAACTTAACGCCATTCATAATCATTTATTCCAGATTGAACAAGAGCATCATTTTCTCATAGGGTTGTACAGATATTTTTTGTCCTTTCTTTTCGGGTCGTTTTGACTTACATAAATTAACAGTATCAATGGTAGGAGTAAGACATACATTTATTCTCTGAGACCTAATAATAATAAGTTGAAATTGGGTAACGATAATATGAGATGTCCATTTTGCTGGGAGATTCTAGCATTTCGATTTCCGAGGTCATTATATGAATTTAATTCTGAAAGGTTTGTCACGGATTGCATAGATTTTAATAGCAAAATGAATATGGTTGGAGATTGTCGAGTAAGGTTCCTTGGATAGGATGCCATATTATCATACGACCTCGTGGTCCCGATAAAGTTGATACGCTCTGTTAAGTGTGGGTTCTTGTGACATGCTAATAATGCATGATTTTTGTAATGATGTTGTGTAAAGTTAATGTGATAATTGAATAAGGTATTATTCCGTCATATGTGACGAGGTTATTCACGGGGCGACGTATGACCGTTGAATTGAATTTGTGAGGACTGGGTCCTTTACTATCGACGAACGTGTTACGTTTATCGATGAGTTGTATATTGAATAGCGCAGGGGTGTAATTGATAGTGCGCTCTACAGTCTGATTGTTCGGATCCTCACAAAGAGTGTTCGACGGAAGGGTTGTGATTAAATGTTCGTTGTGAGAATGAAATACACTAGGGTGCCTTATTACGAGGTTCTTATCCTTTCATAAACGTTAGACAATGCTATAATTTAATTACAATAACAAATATGACAGTGTGGATCAAGGTTGTTTGAACGGCGAATATAAATCAGTAATAATAATAAGAATTAGTAGTGTAAATATGTGATCACAATCTGGGTGTGTTAATAATTTATGATAAGTTATAATTAATTGTTGAAATGTCATATTATGTGAAGCTGGGTTGATGTTTGAGTGTTATTTGATGTGATATGATGCTCTTTAGTTATTGATTTGCAGTTCGATAGAGGAGATCCGTCCATTGCTGTATAAGGGTAGACAGTTGTGATATACACAGATATTCGATATTTTCTTCGAGTTTTTGCCGCAGGTGAACTTTGTGATAAGTGGCCAGTGATGTTTACATGCGTGTGCATCGATAAATTAAGGGTTAATTTAGTTTTTTTGAAGGCGATCTCCTTGTCGGAACTTTAAGAGAGGACACCCACGAGTTTGAATAAATATAATTTTTTGTTTGTTTAGGGACTATGAGTTTTTTTCGGACTTTGTCCCACCCTAACTCTATACTCGTGCGTTGTAGGCAGGTTGCATATTTCTTTATCCTTTGGCCAATAAAGGAGCAGATGTGATTTTACGAGGGCTTTCTTTTCTTTTCTGTTTGTTAATTCAAGTTAGGGAGTTTGCTTTTGAATCCTGGTTCAGTTAATTTGCCATCCCAACCCGCAAACGACCCGAGACCCTTTGTTTCTGGCTCGCTGGAGCATTTCTCTTATTCTTGTCTGTATGAACCAAGATTCACGCCCTAATTTTTTTTACCCACACCCTTGGCCGTTTCTTCTGATGGGGCCGGGATGTTGGCGGGGTGATCGCCTGTCCCATTGGAGAAACGGGCACAGTACATCATAATAATAATAAAAATAAAGCAAGTATAGCGAGTTGGTCGTCCCTATCAAAAGGGACGGGTAAAGACCATGCCTATTATTGACTCAAGTACGGGCTCGATTCCAAGTACTGGATCTGGATACTCAACTGTACAAACGAATGCAGAAGACAGGAGTTCTCTTAACAACCCGAATTGTCTGGAAGTTCATGGGGAGGGATTTCGACTTCCAGCTTAGAAGTGACTGTTTCAGTAGCTATACTTTGGTTCCCTGAAGCCCGTTTAATTATGTTGTGATGTACCAGCAATGTGTTATATGTAATGTATAAAACAATAATAATAATTATATGATAGCGAGGCTGTGTAGCTCAGGTAGTAGAGTCTCGTGGGTTCGATCTAGGCTCAGTCATGTAATAAATGAAGGTGAACAAATACGACAGCCTTATGCCGATGGATGTAATGGCACGTACATGAAATTCTGTGAACACAACATTCCGGAATCTCGACATCCACGAAAAAATAAAAATAGTGTGTCTAATAACATACTATTATTAGACTATTAAACAAATTATAAGAGATTATATCTTTACTGAATGTTATTTATTTTTAAGTACGGTTCCAATTGTATAGGACGTTCAGTAAATAAATATTTTTGGTATCAATGATGATGGAAGAGACTTGCAAGCTTGTTGTGATGGTTGTTGTTAATTCACTTTAGGGGCTTGGGACATTTGTTTATCAGCCCCGTGTAGTTGGGTGAGTGTTGCATTTGTCTGATAAACTGCGTTTCTATGGTGACTAGTAGTGTATGTAGCTGTAGTTATTAGGGTCGTGAATGAGGTTGGTGCTCAGGGACTCCAAGTGCCATACTATCCCGGCAAGTGCTTGGAAAGCGCGTGGAAGAATCATTGAACTGCAGGTACTACTGGAACAACTCCTCCCATGGTAACCCTCGCCGAAAACTGCTTCCTGGTCATCGCCTCCTTGACGTGCACGACCAGGCGTAACTAGTCGCACCAAAAACTGTCATACCATTGAACTCTAGGTTGCAAATCAGCTGATATGTCATGATTCTTTTCATATATTTGATCGTACGTACATCTGTGCAACGTTATATGTATGGTATTTTCCAATAATACGGTAGGTTTACGGTCTACTTTAATTTCGAATTGAGATTTGTAATGAAGTAGCCTATTCTGCGTTAATGGATACGTCTTACATCAAATTTTGACATAATAGGCCTAAATAGCATATGACAAATACACGTAGGCCCTATTATAGGTTATTAGTCACAAAATTATAACCTAGCCCTAGCTTATATTACAGATTTCCATGGCAACGTCCAGATGTATTAAAGGAATGGGTTTTATCTGCGAACAATTTTATAAATTATGCTACTTGTTTCATTCAAACAGAAACAACCCACTGCTTAAAGATGATGCAGTACCTGCAATTTTCAATTTCCCACAGCATCTGCTTCAGCCACCCAAGAAAAGACCGAGAGTTATTGAACGACAAGTACAAGTTGAAGTATGTAGACCTAGACCTAATATTTACAGTTCCTTTTTTCATCAGCATAGGCATACAATTTCACATTTTCCAGTATACTTTTATGATGTCAGTCTTGGAGATAATAAAAAGAATTGGGCGTACGGGATCTTCCCTGCAGGAACCTGTTCGTTTGCTGTATGACTTGTAGCTTTACGTGACCGTTAATCTTGTGATCATGAGCCAAGGGACCTCCATTTTACGTGGAATCCGAACCACAGAACATGGCATTTCACTTCGAAAATCTCACATGCAATGACCGGGAAATGAACCCGGTCCACCTTGGTGAGAGGTGAATAGCTTGACCACTGCGCCACCACGCCCCATTGCTTTGAAGAATATTGAACATTTGGTTGTTTTGTATAAATAAACTATGTATTTCTGTTCACTAAGCATTTATTTAATTGTTTAGTTGTAAGCTTATGCATATTCACACACATATGAATGCTGCCTTTAAGTTAATAAAAATGTTGAATACCAATTACCATTTTTTTTGTTCTGTATTCTTAGTAATTCCCTGTCTAACCTTATTTGTATTGTATTTTAATGTACGTATGGCTTGTATTTTGTGCCAGTAGGCCTATATTTATTGTAATAATAATACTATCGTATGGCCTCGGGTGCCTGGTGCAAGCTTTGTTAATTGACACCCAGAGGGTAGCTTGCATGTCGATATATTTATTGTGTATGCTGCCTTCTGATCTAAGGATAAAAATGATGAACAATCAGGCTGCAATATAATATTTTATGTTGGCGTAAATTCCTAGCCATTTTAAGTATCAAATTACTATGATATTTTGAAATATGTATTTCGGCGTAAGTTCCGTTTAGTTTACCGTTCACCTAAATGTTTAAAAGTACCTCTTTTACTCGCATCTCGTCGTACGTACGTACATCATCCTTGTGTTCGTATACGTCAAACTCGCCTCCTTGACGTGCACTACCAGGCGTAACTAGTCGCACCAAAAGCCGCACTTTGCTCCCATACAGTCGGCATTCCAGTATTACCTAGAGTTCAATGGGAATAATCCGTGGAAATCCAAACTCAGGATAGCCACTGTCGGTGCTGAGTTCAGACCTCCAATCACCGGACTTGCTCTATTGTTGTTCACGATTAAACGCGCATGCCTATACTGCGGGGGTAGGAAAGAAAGCAGCCGTGGTCTTATGAAGGGACATCCCTACTTTTGGATGCCACTGGAAATCATCTTGTGGCTGCCGATGGTGGGAAGTAAGGAAGCTTGTGGTTTTACATGACCGTAAATATCTTGATCATGAGCTACTGGACCTCTTTTTTATGCGGAATCCGAACCATAGGACATGGCATTTCACTTCGAAAATCTCACATGCATTGACCGGGAATCAAACCCGGTCCGCCGTGGTGAGAGGCCAACAGCTGGACCGCTGCGGCATCATGCCCCGACATTTATATCGGCCGGTAATGGTAAGCTGTTTCAACACTAGCACCACATGTAGATGATGATAAAAATAATAATAATAATAGTCTAATAATAATAATAATAATAATAAGAGTCAGCATGTGTAGCTCTGGTGGTAGAGTGCTAACCTACCCGAGGGTGCGATCTACGTTCAGTCATGTAGTAAATGAATGTGATCTAAAACGATCTTGTCCATGGATTTCATGGCACAGACAAGAAATCCTGCGTATATGAAAGTCTGGCAACTCGACATACCAAAAAAAAAAAAAAAGTTAGTGTGACTAAAAGCCTATTATTACTATTATTAGTAGTAGCCTACTATAATAATAATATTATTAATATTCTTATTACAGTTGTTGCATTGTCTTCACACAAAGATAGACCAACAGTTCCTTAAATTAATTTACCAAATCTTTAGGATTTCCATTTTCTCTGCATAGGCCATGAGGCTGGCAAAATCCTAAACAGATCCACCATCACTAGTCATGTAGCCACTCCCCATGAAGGTGTGAATCAGTTGTTCATATGCTCGGTTTGTGAATTTCAATGCAATTGGCAGACAAGACGAGGAGGTCACTCAACTCCAGACTCTTTATCAACATTCCAAAGCGTTGGAGGGGAGGGCGACGGGGAGAAGTCAGCTGTGCTGCTGAGGGGAACGCAGTCTAAGCCCTTTTCCAAGACATTGACAGACTATTTTATCATTTTAAATGATCTCGTCGACTTTGTCGTTACGCCGAGCGGACGAAATGTACCGAGAATGCACTGAGGTGTGTGACGCCATAGTACCGCTTGAGCTTCCTCCTTTCCCCGCGCGCTCCGGTGAGCGTGACGTCATCCAGCCAGCTATGTCCTTTGACCTTGGTTTGCACGCATGAGGCTTTCACCCAGCATTTTTCAGCATTTGTAGCAGTTAAAATGATATAAAGTCTAGTCTTTCAGACTATCACTCTTTTGTTATTTAATTCCACCTACAGTAATTAAGATACTACACACATCAAAAAAAGTTTTGCATCACCTCGGTTCCAAGAGTTCCGGAACCGTTAAATACAAAGGGAATAGAGATCAACACAAACAACATTTCAGCTCGTTTTATTGCTCATGAGACCCACACATTGCATGTTGTACCATCATACAGCTAGACTTTCAGCATTTGTGGTCCAGATTGCAGTACACACCACTACCTCTAATACCCAGTAGCACGTCCTCTTGCATTGATGCATGCCTGTATTCGCCGTGGCATACTATCCACAAGTTCATCAAGACACTGTTGGTCCAAATTGTCCCACTCCTCAACGACAATTCGGCGTAAATCTCTCAGAGTGGTTGGTGGGTCAAGACGTCCATAAACAGCCCTTTTCAACATATCCCAGGCATGTTCGATAGGGTTCATGTCTGGCGAACATGCTGGCCACTGTAGTCGAGCGATGTCGTTATCTTGAAGGAACGCATTCACAAGATGTGCACGATGAGGTCGAGAATTGTCGTCCATGAAGACAAATGCCTCTCCAATATTCTGCCGATATGGTTGCACTATGGGTCGGAGGATGTCATTCAGGTATCGTAAAGCCGTTTCGGAGCCTTCCATGACCACCAGTGGCGTACGTCGGCCCCACATAATGCCACCCCAAAACATCAGGGAACCACCACCTTGCTGCACTCGCTGGACAGTGTGTCTAAGACGTTCAGCCTGACCAGGGTGCCTCCAAACACGTCTCCGACGATTGTCTGGTTGAAGGCATATGCGACACTCATCGGTGAAGAGAACGTGATGCCAATTCCGTGGGGTCCATTCAGCATGTTGTTGGGCCCATCTGTACCGCGCTGCATGGTGTCGGGGTTGCAAAGCTGGACCTCGCCATGGACGTCGGGAGTGAAGTTGCGCATCATGCAGCCTATTGCGCACAGTTTGAGTTGAAACACGACGTCCTGTGGCTGAACGAAACGCATTATTCAACATGGTGGCATTGCTGTCAGGGTTCCTCCGAGCGGCAATCCGTAAGTAGCGGTCATCCACTACAGTAGTAGCCCTTGGGCGGCCTGAGCGAGGCCTGTCATCGACAGTTCCTGTATCTCTGTACCTCCTCCATGTCCGAACAACATCGCTTTGGTTCACTCTGAGAAGTGTAGAAGGAGACAAATCTTGCTGAAAAATTCTATCACCATCCGGAAACCTTTTCTGTTTCTCACAAACAACTTTCCTTTCCAGTATTTGGATGTGCTGGTCAGTTTTCATAAATCCCTTGACTGTTACGAAGGGTTCCAGCCGTTCATTTATGAAACACCACAAACCATCATATTCATGGGGTCTTTTATAGTCTGTTGCAAATGTTCTGAAGTTGTTGGCTTGTTCTTCATTCAGTGCATACCGAACACTCTGCCCCTGAACTTCAAAGTGACTCTCATCAAAGAAAATAACTTTATTTGTGCCCGAAAGAGAAGTTTCCTGCACATTTCTCCAGTTAGAAGGTGTTTCTCTACAGATTTTCGGGCTTTATATTCGGCTGCTATAAGTCTACAACGAACATCATACTCCTCTTTCCCCGAGTAGCAAGACAAGTCCACAGCAGAGAGCCTGGGGTTTAATTTGTTTTTTTCTAAGATGAAAGCAGTCATCACTTGGCACAGTTTTCTTTTTTGCTTTTTCTTTGGTGAAATTGAGCTAGTCTGTTTTTGTTTAGGTGAATAATTTTATTATCAGTGCACACACAGACACAAAATTTAGCCATCTCTTTGTATCATCATCCATTGAAGACACACATTATGTGGACGAAAGTCTCCGGACACCCATTGCTGTACATTCTAAAAATGCCACGCATGTGGGACTATTGCAGGAAGATTTGGATAATATTTCTTGAGAAAATTCATATAGGTACTTTTCACTTTTCTTGAATGTAGGAAAGCCATCTTTATGTACAAAATGGTTTAAATGATTTAGTTGTGACATTTCTTTTAAAATCATATCTCCAACTAAGGTAAATTTCTGTGCTAAACATTGAAGTGCATAAGATGGTCGTTATAATCTGCAATGCTCCAAAGCATGTTCCATGCATCGAACTGAATTTGATACCAACCAAACTACATTTTCATATGAAATATCGCATTATTTCAAAGAGTCAATGATTGCTATGCTATAAGTAGTACCATTTGTTTTGTCAAGAAAGTAATAACTACCTAGAAATACATCCAGATTTGCATTAGAACAAAAAGAAAAACACATCTCCCCTGTTTGTCTGAAAGTTTGTCGGCACCTACAACAATGGGCTTTCCTTGTAGGCACTCCATGATCACACTTTTGATTGCTTCTACACAGCGAGGTATATATATTCACGTTGCAATGTATTTGCCTTTGGCAGATCTCCCGACCCTCGTATGTACCTGAACGCAAAATCAAAATAAATTAGCTAAAACGACTTAAGCACAAGATCTCTGCCATGCTACATTAATTTACATGAAATGAAAAATGAAAACCCACAGCCTGCTTCCAGTCGACCGACTGGGTCAGGGAATGGAATGAATGAAGCCCAATCTAGCGGCGAGGATATGAACTGTGCCGGCTGCCGACCCCTGTCGCACTCCCCTGGGGCAATGATTAAATGAATGACAGATGAAATGAAATGATAGTGGAGAGTGTTGCTGGAATTAAGTTTGCGACAGGGAAAACTGGAGTACCCGGAGAAAAACCTGTCTGCCTCTGCTTTGTCCAGCACAAATCTCATATGGAGTGGCCGGGATCTGAACCACGGACCCAGCGGTGAGAGGCCGGCGTGCTGCCGCCTAAGCCACGGAGGCTGTCAATTATTTACATGAATAATTATTAATTAATATAGGCATTTAATATGATTTTGTATTATTTGACATTCTTAAATTTAATTAATTTTAATTTTCAAACATTTTATTTTATGTTAATTTTTAATGTAAGTAAAGTGTAAATGTGGAAATGACCTGGTGAAATCCATGGCACACACTCAGTTTTTAAGGATCAGATAAAACTAAATTATGTAGCATATAACCTTAAAATAAGGTACTTAGTTTGACAAGTACACCCAAAAAGCTGGATGGTCCACTTTGTGAAAAGGGATGTTAATCCCCAAAAACACTTACACTGTATCTTGAACAAATAATTATTTTCACTTTTCACATTAGGGGCAGATGACCTCGTAGTTCCGCCCCTTAAAACAACAATAACTAACTCACTTTTCACTTTATCGCGCATCATTTGAATGGTCGCCTGCCATTTAAATGTACGTTGCTCCTCTTCCGATTTATTTTTAAAACATTCTTTTGCACCGACATGTCCCTGACGTTTAACGTGCTTGTCTGAAATGTCTTTCTTTTGCCGCTCTAGGCGATGTTTACACAATTTACACATTAAAATATCACCATCACTGATATAAAAACTTTCCTGTTCATAATTTTCTGCCTGCTGTCTTACACATATTTTCGATCTCACATCACTTGATGACTTGACCTATGCGACGGGAATGAAAAAGACAAATTTCGGTAATACATGCGACGGTCTTAAACCTGATTATTGAAGGGATGAGGAAATTAGTTAAACATTCCAGAACAGATTGATGGACAAGAGCGTCAGAATCATAAACATTCCAAGGGTGCACAAACTTCTCCGATGAAATTTCTAAAATAATATAAAATTATCAAATAAATAAATAAATTTAAAAAGCCAATTGAAAAGAATCGTCGATTTCACATTTATGTCGCACATTAGTACAACTTTTGCATTTCATTGGATTTTTGAAACACATAAAAATGTGGTTAAGAGGTCATGAAAAATGAAAATACAAGAATACAAGGCTTAATGAGTATTCCGTGCTGTATCATATTTGCGAAAAATCACTACCCCTATCCATGACTGATAGGGAATTATTGATATCACCCCAGATTGGGGTGAAGTTGACTGACTATCTGTTTAATGTTGAACTCTTTCTTTCTTTCTTTCTTTCTTTCTTTCTTTCTTTCTTTAGCGTATGGCTTTGAGTGCCGGGAGTGTCCGAGGACATGTTCGGCTCGCCAGTTTTGTAGCTGCTTCGAGACGGACACCCAATGGGTGAGCTACAAGTACCGTTGGGGAGGGAAGTTGGAATGTAAGGACAATGAGTTGGAAGGTAGCGGCTGTGGCCTATAGTTAGGGACCAACCCTGGCATTTGCCTGGAAGGAAGATGGGAAACCACAGAAGACCATCTCCAAGGTTGCCGGCGGGGGGATTCGAACCTCCTCGCATTCCGGATGTGAGCGACTGCCAGCAGTCATGCCGTTATTGTATATGACTCTTGGGTGACTTTGACTGTTCTGAAACTCTGTCAGTAGTTAAAAAATACACTTGGCATAAAAATTCCATTTTAATACTAATTAGGAGTAATATACCGTAACAATATAGTTTAAAGATGTAAAAATGCAATCACACACTCCATTTCGAAATTCAATAAATTAAACACACAACACACTACTGCCAATTGAATCCACACACATCCATGTCAAACTAAAAATTACCCCTTCTTTGAAGTATGGGGTTTGGCAAATTTTTCACATCTGAAGCCGTGACTGTGTACATATCTTCAATCACAGGATACATAAAATAAGTCTCATTTTTACGAAGGAATGTTGCATCTAGCTGTCTTTAGCATTTCTAAAGAACTTTCCAAATCGAGGTTTACTGTTTCTTGGAGCAATATTGAACTAATGCCCATTCAGACTACTTTGGGTCTGCCTCGTGTGCAGTGGCTAGCATTCTTGGCTGTCACCCCTGAGGTCTGAGTTCGATTCCTGGCTCTGCCAAGAAATGTAATTCTGGTCTGAAGGGTAGAATGGAGCATACTCATCCTCACAAGGCCAAATTGAAAGAGGTGGGTTCGATTCCCTCCTCAGCCATCCTGGAAGTGGTTTTCTGTGGTATCCCACTTCTACACCAGGCAAATGCCAGGATGGTTCCTAAGTTAAGGTCAGCCTGTCTCTTTTCCAATCTTCACCTGAATTACAAATACACACAATACTACAGACACCACAATAACACAGGCTATCAGACACATTTTACACACACCCAAATGCATTGGTCTAATGACCACCAAGTTCAAGCCCTTCAAATGAAAACAACAACAAGACTGCTTTGGTGTTTTGACCTGGAAAACAAGAGAAAATTAAGAATCAGGCTAACTTTTACAAGCAATGAGAAAAATGTTACGGTAATTCATTTAGGGGCTTTGTGACAGCATAGTCACAATGAGAAAAAACACTTATGTACTGTCCAGTACAGTACCATACCATACCATATCCTACTTCATTCTCTTCTCCTTTGGTACTGGAAGAGCTATTCTCATATGTCTTCTTACTCTCTTTACAGCTGTAGTGTGGTCTTTGATTCTATTTAAATCATTATTCACTGGAGTGTCCCCAGCAGCAAACAGATCTTCCTGGAACTATGCTCAACTTCTTCTGTTTAACTGATGTGGTGTCCTCCTTCTTAACCTGTCTCAGTTTCTTGAGATAACAAGCATGGAGTTTACTTGATTCCTTTCATTGATACCTTCTTGCCAGTGCCACCAGTGCCATGCATTGTTGGCAATCTCTGTTTGACAAGTGGGTGAATATTACATGCTGAAAATCCACGTACAACATTCTCTCTTCTCCTAGTACACTAAAGAAACTGCCCTTTTCAACTGCAGATGAGGATGGATTCACTTTTTTCCAGTCAGAATCTCCCTCCAGTGCTTCTTGAGATGTGCAAAGAATGAAACATACCAAGCATGAAAGAGATGTGTTACACTGGCTTTGCAGGCTTTCAAAACTTCCTCTGTAAAATGGAATGACAGATTGTCACCAATTAAAACTTTTCATCCCTCAATTAGTTTGGTATAAGGCACGAATCCGCAGCATAGCTGTGGAAAGTCCCTAGATTGTTAGTTTCAAATCCTGGAGCCAACAGTGGCTATTCTGAGCGTAGTTTTTCCCCGTGGTTTTCCAAACTCCCTTCAGGCAAATGCCGGGATAGTACCTTACATCAAATCCTAGTGTGCATACCCCATCCCTACCCCTGATACAGTCACACACACAACTACAGTCATCACAGCAATACAGATTATCAGACAAGATCAACACCCACCCACCTACATGGGGCTGATAACCAAGATATCCTAAGCCCCTTAAAAAAAACGGAATTAACAAATGAAAGTGGAAGAGTAAAGACATCCATTAGTGGTCCTATTATACTGTAATGTGACCCATTTGAGCAGCATTGGTTTGTGCAGATTGGGGCCCCTTATAGCCCTCATTCACATCACAAATCTCACATGTCGGTTGTCTTAATAAACAACGCAAGAGGGTAATGCTTCACCTGCTGCTGATATGTACATCATAATATTGTTACTGAGGCTTTTGGATGGTTGACCACATTATCAGGATATTTGACACTTCTTTGAAAATGTTTCTATATCCCCAGGGTCATCACTGAAGTTGCTTTTGTCAGAAATGAAAATGGCATCGGGCCTTACCCCGGCTAGAGTTTTTCCCAGCTCATCATGATAACCTGACAAAATAGAATGATCCATACCAGCTGTAGTCCTGTTTACATTGTTAGTATATTGAACACAAATTTCTAATTTGTGCCAGACAAAGAAGCTTCTTAACCAGTCAGGACCTGGATTATTTTTTATAATTTTGGATTGAATTCCTTTCCTGTCAAGAAATGCCTTTGCTATATACCGGTAACAGAAGAACCCTTGCAGAAAGAAGAAATCTCCTGTTTGCAACCCCATCCGACAAGCCGCCTCTTCACTAAAAACAGTCTGACCACCTTCACCTGTTCATGAAACCTCTTTATCAGGGTTCATTTTGGAATTTTGTACACTTTGTTTGTCTTATTAATGATTAATTTTCCTCTCAAAATCTCTGTGAGACACTCCTCTAAAACATCCTGGTTATATTTCTTTGATTCACTAAATTTACATGTGTAGACATGCCTTTTCACACTATTGACTGAAAATGGTCTGAACTATGGGAAGCAACAACCAGGACTGCTATGGCCTCTGTAAGCTGTTAACAAGGAGGGAAGCTTGTAATTTTTTCGTGACCGTTGAGCCACTGGACCTCCCTTTTACGTGGAATCCGAAATACAGGATATGGCATTTCACTTCGAAAATCTCACATGCATTAAGCTGTTAACAGACAGACACCTTCAACGATAACTTCCTCGCATCATCACTGACTGTTATAGGTAAGTGTTGCCCCATTCAGTCACATTGTTGCCACTTCACCCCAGGTTTGTTGTGTGGTCAACTTGACTCTGATTTCAGTTATACAGTGTGTCCAGATTGGATGTGTAATAATACAAAGATCTTGAAAGAAATAGAGATAATTATTGGCAGTTTATTTCTACAACTAAACCCAAGATGTTTTGCACATCTAATACACCTTGATATGCACTCCATTAGTGGTGTGACAGACGCGGAATCTGTATTCCACCTCTCTCCATGTGTTTTGTAAGTTACAGTCCAAGAAATTTCTCACAATATCCACAGAATGTCATGGCTCACCATCTTGTTGGAATATCACACCATGGCACAGTGGGACAGATTGCAATTCTAGCAGGACAAAATTACAATTTCACTGGAAATCAATTATCCGTGAGAAACCTCTAGATCCAACCTATGAATAACTCTGTCTGAACATAAAAGACTAGATTTGAGCTTTGGAATGGTAAAATTATGAATGAATTTTATATGTACTAATGTATGCAAGTATTACTGTATGTGATCCTTTTATGCAATAAATGAAAATATACCTACAAAGGTACTACAAGCAAGAAAATGGTGTTTCATCAACACAAAATTACTAATCAATTACCCAATTTTACATACCTCATAATTTAGGATGTTCATGACAGAGCTGAACTGTCATATTCATCTGATGTTCCTGAGCTGTCATGTGATGAATTATCATCTGCATTGCTACTTGCATGCAAATGGCTTCTGGGTACGTTTGGTTCTTCCAGCAGCTCCAAAACTTCTGTGGGTAATGTTTCTTCACTTCCTCCTGATCTTGGCTGATCTACTAGCAAGCCCATTTCAATACGGAATCTCTGAAGTATTGATTTCTTTCTGTCAGCCATCATATATTTTTCTTGAGTTTGCCTAACTTGCCTTTTTTTAATGTCTAATCTGTATGGAATATGTAGCAGGCATTCAAAAGATCTAATCCAACAGTGAAGAGTAGAAAGTCCAAAACTATAATTTTCTTCAACCAGTATAGTTTTTCAAAGACCAGTATTGTTCATTTCTTTGGGGCCAGCATGACAAATATAACATTTTTGAGATGAAGTGCCGGTGAGAGAATTGCAGATTTCTCCATCTACCATAATTAACATCATATCCTGATTTATATGGATTTCCTTGTCATTAATTGTAACTTTTGTTAGTGTAAGTAATTTAATTTGGTCTTTTATTGACCTTACCTCTTTTTGTTAGTTCAACTGTTTCTTTCTCAAATAACAATTTTATAGGTCTGCAAAATCTTGTACAAGATTTTTCCAAGAACTGTTCTGTTTTTCAAGAGTTTAGTGCTTTTCAGTCGGTCAATACGAATGTACCCAAAAGAGCTGGGTTATCCCTAATCATGAAATAAATTACATGAGATTAATAAATACACTAGGATGACCAGTTTCGATCGTCAAGCGATCATCTTCAGATCCATTACACTTAGGCTTTAAAAATCTATGTTCTGTTTTTTTTTTTACCTCAGGGCATACTGAATACATCTGACGAGGAACAAGTGACATAGCAAAGAGATCACAATCACATTGTACAGATTCTTCCGATTGTGTAGTAAATTTCTGTTTATATTGACTCTACCTACTAGAACCAACACATCCCCATTTGACTGTTACATGCACATTTTCTGGAAATTGTTTGTAACAGCACATCCTCTTGCACCTGGACAAGTCTTTAAATTGTATGATCAACAAGAGACTGCAGTCTTATTGTTGCGGAAGTATCTGGTATTGTTATGTCCTCTTTCGGTGGATAGCACTGTGACTTCGTCTGCCGTATAATTTGGTAAGAAGGTAAAATATTTGCATTTTCTGCTTAAATTCCCTTCTCATTTGTATATATTGTTTTATTGTTAGGTCATTGTTTATTAAAAATGATAATGCCCCTTCATATTTAAAAGGTATTGGAGCTGCAGAAGGCGATCTCATGGCTATCTTAATTTTTGTGGCTCTTCTTGGCGACTTCTGCGTTTTTTAAGCAATTCTGCTGCATCTCTCCTACCAGATTTTCTTAAAGTAACTTGAGCAGCATGCACAATTTCTTGCTATGTATAGTCACTGACAAGAGGTTTAATCTTCCTGCTTTTTGTCCCGTCACTGCTATCATAAAATAATTTTTAGGCCTTCCAATACTCGCAGTGGATGGTCCTTACTTATTTGTCCAAAATGTATCAGGAACACTTTTCGAAAACGTAATTTCTTTGCCTAACCAGTTAGATTACTTTACAAGAAATGTCCGTTTTACTCGCGAACAAATTTTCCAATGTTTGTCCAAATCACACTTAAAATGCATAATATCTTTCTTTAATGATTTAAGCACTTCCTCAGAACACCCTCTCAATCCAAGTTCTGTTTGCACATAATCATACAGAGTTTCTTTGGCGACAACATTTGAGTTCAACACATCAAATAACTTCCTACACGTGATATGTGGTCGCGCGTCATCATCTAAAAAGTGAAAGTGACAAGTAATCAGCAGTTTTCAGCAAATAATTTTATTACTGCTATAAACCGTGAGCTTTATAATGCATTTTAACATAAATATGATTGTGCGGTCTCGTGCCGCTTTTTTTTAAACCCTATCTCAATTCTCAAAATGAAAAGTAAAATTCAGTAATTACATCATTCCAATAATTTTAATCTGGAACGATAACTGTATGTCTACCCCTTATTATTCCCGTTTTCCAACGGGGTCGGGGATGAGATGCGATGGAAGTCTTTGTGGCGATTGTTTTTACGGCCGGATGCCCTTCCTGACGCCAAACTCATGGGAGGAGTTAATGAGAGATGAAATGAATGATGGTGAATGAAACTGGGCAAGGATGTGGAAGGTACCGTCCCAGCATTTGCCTGGTGTTGAAAATGGAAAACCACGGAAAACCATTTCAAGGACGGCCGACGGTGGGGCTCGAACCCACCCATCTGGAACGATAACTACCTAAAATAATTATAATAACAGGCACTTAATTAATAGAGCATACCTGTAGCAACATTTTCCATCTTGAAAGACTTCAGTAAACACTCTCCTCACTAAAATACACATCCTCAAACTGAACCCTCATTTAACACTTATCTTATATTATGTGAACAAACTTTGACTGCTAGTCTCACCGCTGACAAAGGCTATATTCGTATACCATGGTCAGGGGTGTATAAAATAACTATCCCTTTATAATATTAAAGTAATACTTTGACGTGAAGACAGCTCTCACACGCGTAACTTTTAGCCTTTCAGCCCGAGGGCCTTTAGAGCTCTATCTAGCGATATGAGACCCGACAGCATTTGTTTAGGGGGTTGGGTGATTACCTGTAATACATGGCTAGCTTTCACTTTCTGACAAAGGATTTAGGTATGTAAAAGAGAAAAATTTTGAGTTTCTTAACCTATAGAAACAAACCACCAATAATTCTCTCTATTAGCTTTCAAGAAATTAATTTTTGTTTCATCATACATGCAAGCCAGACACACTGTATTTTACATAGGTGAGAGTATGATTAACTTTTGTTCTTTCTCTGGTTGTTGTGTTGAGTCCAGATATGCCATGCATAAGGTCAACATGAGAGTGTTGTTTAATGCCAGTTAACGTTATAACTCATTTGAACAATTTCTATGCTCTTTCAATAAAAGAGTTTTCATCAACAATGTAGTAGTTATTTAATACAAAAACAATTTTACTTTTCAGTCAACTTAACCCCAGCAGTCAGATTCATCCCATTGAATGGTAGTTTTCATTGCAATAGCATGATTAGATGAACGAATAGCTCAATCCAGAGTTTAAAGTAGAATCACAGTAAAGTATCAGAAATGCAACAGTGTCTCAGTAGAAGTACGTCAACAGCCTTTGCCTTGAAAAATAGGAGAAACTGCAGCATAACATCCAACAGAATCCAAGAAGTTTGTAGCAAAACCTCTGGTCTTTCAATGTGTGCATTCATAACAGCAATACAAGGACAAGGTTTGCATTTATATGGTATGAAACAATTGGATCAAGAAGCATAGAAATTTGAAGTACATTGAAATACTGACGTATCAATGGAACCAAAAGCAGGTGGATTAACCATTATTTATTATCTATTTTATTTGGATATACTGCTGTACTGTGCCGGTTTAGGCAATCTCTAGGCCTGATAGTATGAATATAATCTCAGGGGTGATGCATTCGTAACTAATTTAACTTCGAGGTTAGGTTGTAGGAACAGGTCTTCTAACTCTACTGAAATGGCGTACACATATTTTAAGGTAAAATATATAATTTATTCAAACCAGCATACACAAGGTTATGAACTGACTATAGGCCCAAAAAAAGACCCAACTCGAGCATCAAAAACAAAGAACAACAATTAAAATTCATGTTACATCACAAAATAAAATCAAAACACATAACTAAACAAATAATTCATTTAGCGTCCCAACGCTCCAACTCGGCCACGCAAGCCTCCTAAATACCATAAAATTCAACACTGATGCTACGTTACCCCCCACCTGTAGTTAAGAACAACCTTTAAGACTTTATGTTATACAGCTGTTTAACTGGGTGACACAACTGTAAACTCCCTGCACACAATTAAGGGTCAAAAATTTGACTTGGCAGTTGCCCTTACATATAGGGTTGCCAGATTTCAAGAATGGAAAAACGAACACACATCCCAATACATTGTTTTTTTTTAATCAAGGTTGTTAAATGTTGTAATAAATAATACAGATATGTATTACATAAACATTAAATAATAAAATATAAAAATTAAAACTAGATGAAATTACATTCATGCCAGCTCTACAAGCATTGTTGTTTGTTTGTTTGTTTGTTTAGGGTGGATCTCAGCTTGCCAGGACGAGACCCACACACTATGATCTCTGAGCCTTATCCTGCGGCTCACGAAGAATGAGACATGCAGGTCCGAACACAGAGACTGCAACGAACTGCCGCATACTCAAGTACTACTGAGGTGCACCTTTACAGCCAGTCCGTCTGGCCTGACCTCTTCCGCCTCTATGACCGTTGGGAGCCATGAGAGTGATTGGCTCCTCCTCCGCTTATTTTGCCGTTGGATCAAAATGTGCCCATCATAACTATGGACAATAGTTTGCCCCATTAAACCTGAGCAATAGGCTGCCCCTTCCGCCAACCACACTGTGCCAGAGTTCACCTCTTTCAATGCAGGTACCGTTGAGGACTTCACCGTAACCCTGGGAAGGGACCCTAACAAGGTACTACCAGCAGGGCCAGCTGGACCAGGGTTTTTTTAAAGAGGTGTTACTCTTCTATCACTCCCTACTTGATCATACTATATAATATATACTGTAATACTGTAGGTTATACAGGCACACTTGCTAGTGCCTATACTATACAAGGTACCACTACTGCTCCATGTACTGTAGTACTATCACACTGTATTATACACACTGTAGGTTATACAGGCACACTTGCTAGTGCCTATACTATACAAGGTACCACTACTGCTCCATGTACTGTAGTACTATCACACTGTATTATACACACTGTAGGTTATACAGGCACACTTGCTAGTGCCTATACTATACAAGGTACCACTACTGCTCCCATGTACTGTAGTACTATCACACTGTTATTATTATTATTAATCTTGATTGGTCACATTGGATCACTTGAGTCGTTCCACAATCACTTCTTCTTTGAAGGTAGTACTGCTTGGTTCTTGCGCTCTTTCCAGTACCGTCAGCTGGGGTTACTTTACACACTTTTCATGTGTTTTTTAAATTTCATTTGTTGTGATAGGTTGTTAAATTGATTGAGACATGTTTTTGTATTCCTTAAGGGTACTTACAAAAGAACATAACGTCACCGTGAGTGCAAATTATCTCTCAGACACTTTTAAAAATAAATGAACACGTGTGTAAAGTTACCCCACCCTTGGGGTTACTTTACACAGACATGCACTTATCATGGCGTTTGGCTATACAGCCTCACAAGGGGTTACTTGACACATGCCTGGAACTTTTCGTGGGAAAGATAACACTCATTTGAAGTAAAGAGGATACTTTCATAGCTTAATTGAATTGTCTGAATACATTATAAAATAAATTAAACTAGTGTTAAACGTTTAATTTTATGTTTGTTGAAAAGAAAAAGGAAAACAATGCTGCTGAAGTGTTAGTCGTACAAAGGTACCAAACTTTGCTTTTACAGGAGCCTAAGGCATCATTAACAGAAATGTCACGTTAATTGACTCTATATTTACATCAGTGACTGCAGGTAGCTGGTTTTGGAAATTTTGAGTAAAATGCCTCTTAATACAAGACGCTGCGAGCTGTATGAGTAAAAGCCCGTATTTGTGTTTATTCTATTTCACTCCTTTGGATATTGACTGTAGCTATAAATGCACTGTACATTGTTAAGTTGTATAGAAACTTTCATTTCTATGACATGGTCATATTTTACTAGATGTTCTAATTTGTGACAAATAAATTTCCCTAAAGACTAGAGAGGTGGGAGGTGGATGGGGAACATGTTTCCTTGTTTAGTCACATTACTAGGCTCTTACTAATTCACAGCACTCAAATACTCTGGGATTCAAATATGAAATAGTAAACACTGGCTTTTGTGTCAAAGAGCCTGTGTAAAGTTACCCCCTCCAAAGGGCGAGTCGTGCACCTTCGGTTATTTTAGGCTTCCTAGTAATGTGACTCAACAAGTAAACATGTTCCACATCCAATTTCCGCCTCTCTAGTCTTTAGGGAAATTGATTTGTCACAAATTAGAACATCTATAAAAAAATATGACTGTCATAGAAATGAAAGTTTCTATACAACTTACCATATGTACAGATACTCAAGTGCACAAAGTTGCAATTATTATCCAGAGGAATGAAGTACAAATAACACAAACACGGTTTTCTTACTCGTACAGCCCACAGAGTCTTGTATAAACAGGCATTTTACTCAAAACTTCCAAAACCAACCACGCACAGTGCTCAAAGGATTTTAGCGAAAAGTGTGTAAAGTTACCCGGTCTGTGTAAAGTAACCCCAGTTGACGGTAGTTTTTCATTCTTTCAGATCGGGATTTTCTCAACTCATCTGAAATCTCCATAGGCTTTCTGTGTGTCATTTCTGCAGAAAATTTGTGAGTTTTAAGAATGGTGTTAATTTTATTTTTCTCCTCGGCATCTGTTATCTTGAGTCCAACTGCTTTGAGATCTTGTTGGATTTCTTGGATCCATTTTCCTCCAGTTTTCTTTCCTAGATTTCTCATCACCAGTTGGCGTACAATTCTGTTTTCTGGAAGCCGTAAGATGTGAAAAAAATATGAAATTCTTTTCTTCTTCATTGTGCTGGTGATTGGATCAATCTCACGATAGACAGTTTCATTTGGGAGAATCCTCCAGACTCCCTCAAACTGATACTTTTTATTTATGCAGGTTCTAATGATTCTTCTTTCCGTTTTGAGGAGCTGATCAGTTCTTTGTTCATTTTTAATTTGGAACAGTGTTTCACAAGCATAAGTGGCTTCAGGGAGAGTTACAGTTTTATAATGTTGGATCTTAGTAGCTATTGATAGGCATTTTTTATTATATGTTGACCAGGTTAGAGATTGTGCCTTTTTCATTTTATTTGTTCTATTTATCCAAGTTACTTTTTCGTTTAAGTTATGTGTTATAATTTCTCCAAGATACTTAAATTGAGGAACTAGGTTAATTTTATGATCATTTATATAGACTTCATTTATATCTAAGGGTTTCATAGGCATGATCTCAGTTTTTTCAAAGGATACCTGTAATCCTATCCCTTGAGCAATTTCTTGGAGACTAGTGATCTGAGTACAAACCTCTTCCTTGTCTAGTGCTAAAAGAGCCAAGTCATCTGCAAATCCTAAGCAGTTTATTTTTATTGATGGTTTTGTTCCAATTTTGATCTTAGGAGGGTTTTCCTTTTGCCAAACCTTCATGATATAATCAAGAGCCACATTGAAAAGCAGAGGGGATAATCCATCACCTTGTCTGAGACCAGTTTTTACTGTGAAAGCTGTTGATATTTCTCCCCTAAATTTAACTTTCGAATTTGTGTTTGTTAATGTTAATTGAATGATTTTTATCAATTTAGGATGGAGACCGTATGATCTGAGGATTTTTAGCAGTGTCAGTCTATGAATACTATCATAGGCTTTCTTGAAATCTATAAAAGAGATAAAGAGTTGCTTACTTCTGTTTTTGTAATATTCCATTATTAATTTCAGGCTAAGGATTTGGTCTGGACAACTTCTGTAAGGGCGAAATCCTCCTTGATATTCTCCAAGTTGTGGTTCCAGAATGTTTTTGATCCTGTTGTAAATTATACGAGAGAAAATTTTATATGTGCAGTCCAGAAGGGTAATTCCTCTGTAGTTATCTGGGTTCGTTTTGTCTCCTTTCTTAAATAATGGATGGATTATTCCTGTGGTCCAGTGTGCAGGAATTTCTTCATTAATCCACATTTTAACTAGATGTTGATGAAGATTTATAATCGCAGGTTTACCAGCATTTTTCCAGATTTCAGCAAAGACTAAGTCTTCGCCACAAGTTTTGTAATTTTTTTGTTCTTTAATTGCGAGTTCTACTTCATTAATGTTTGGAGGATTTATTAAATCAGGTGAAGTTAAAATAGGTGTATCAGTGTTTACTTGCAGGGTTTCCAGTGGATCATCACAATTTAACAGTTTCTCGAATGCTTCTGCAAGGATCTCTGTATTTTCTTGGTTAGAATGTGCTAACTTTCCTGTTTGATTTTTCAACATTAATGTTGGAGCTTCAATTTTTTTTAGATATTTACCAAATGTTTTGTAATAATCTCGAGATTGCTTTTTCTTGAAATCGTCTTCTATCTTTTCCAGTGTATTTTTAAGATGATTACGTTTCGTTTGTCTGATGATTTTATGGGTTAATTTTCTTTGTATAGTTAGTTCTAAATTTGATTCTTCTGACTTTAGAGCTTGATGTTTTATCCATGCTTGGTGTCTTTTCTCTATTGCTTGATCACAATCTACATTCCACCATTCATGTTTTTTCCTTGGATTTATTGGTGCTAACTCCTCTGCTATTGATTTTAATTTAGTGATTAATTCGTCCAATGTTTTAGTGTTGAGAGATTCTTCTCCTGTTCCTTCACAGTACTCTATATTTTTTATTAAGGTAGATGGATCAAATTTCCTCCTATTGTTATTATTAGGTTTTTTCTTGGCCATTGGAGTTAATTTTATTTTTATCTTTACCACATAGTGGTCCGATCCTGAGTCAACTCCCCTTAGAACCTTGACATTGTGAATTTCGCGATGGTGAAATTTATCCATGCAGACATGATCCAACTGCCATTCACCCCTTCTGAAGTCAGGATGTTTCCAAGTTTTCAATTTATGGGGCTGTCTTTTAAAACATGTTGATTTAGAGATTAATTTGTGGTTTCTACAAATTTCGACTAATCTTTGACCATTTTTATTGGTTCGTTTATGTGCTGTCCATTTTCCAATTATATCTCTATATCTTCTTTCTTGTCCAAGTTGCGCATTGAAATCACCAAGGAGAATTTTGACGTTTGATGAAGGGATGTTTATTAAAGTTTGATCCAAAAATCCCAGAATTTTTGTACTTCTTCTCTGTCCTTAATGGTGTTGTTTTTTTGATTAGTAGGAGAATGTGCATTAATAATTGTATATGTTTTATTTGCCGATTTCAAAGTTAGGGTCGTAAGTCTGGAGGATTGAGATTTAAATTCTGTTATCGAGTCAATGATTCTGAGATCTATTAAGAATCCGTTACCAAATTGTGGACAATTTTTCATAACTCGTTTTCCTGGAATTCCTTTATATAGTCTATATCCTTGTGATTCCAGATGGCCTTGATCACTATTTCTAATTTCCTGAAGGGCCATAATTAGAATTTTATGACTTCTCATGATATCCGTGATGATCTTCACTGTATTATACACACAGTAGGTTATACAAATTCACGCTAGTGGCACATCTTCCGAACGTCACTTACTTTCAAAGTCCAACGGCGATGGGATATGGACGGTGGGGGCAGGTTATGGGTGTAACTGGAAGCCCCTAGTTCGGACCTGCACGTTGGCAGCAGATGTGTGATGGTCCTCTTCGGGAGACTCTGTGACTACTCAGGAATTCGGTCCTGCATCTGTGTTTGGGCAGGCCTATTAAGGATCACCGCTGCCCACCCCACATGGGGAAGGCCCTAGAAAAGTTGGGCTAAACATCGGAAGTCACAATCTTGGTCCGGCTGGGCAACCGCACTCAGCAGGTCACCCCTCGTGCGGTCGAAACTCAAAAACAGTAAAGAATCACAAATTGATTATAGGATCATGGAACATCACAACTTTGCTTGATTTGGACAATAACGTTATACCTGAGAGAAGGTCAGTTCTCGTAACCCATGAGTTATCAAGACTCAATGTTGACATTGCTGCTCTCAGTGAAACTAGGCTGTCTTCTGAAGGCAAGATTACTGAATCTGGAACAGGATATACCATCTTCTGGAAAGGAAAGGAGGAGGGTGAATGTCGTGCTCATGGTGTGGGCTTCGCTGTGAAGACCAAACTGGTAAATTATCACCAACTTACGCCCATTGCAATCAGCGAAAGGCTCATGACTCGCCGCATACCACTCTCAGGAGGTTCCTTTATGACACTCATCTCTGCCTATGCTCCTACCTTAGATTCTGATGATGAAGTAAAGGCTCATTGCTATAATCAGCTAAGTGAAATCATCTCCAAGGTACCATCTGCAGATAAACTCTTGCTCCTCGGTGACTTGAATGCCAGAGTTGGGCAAGATCACAGGTTATGGAATAATGTGATGGGCAAACAGGGACTTGGAAAATGTAATCCCAATGGATTGTTGCTTCTTGGTCTTTGTGCAGAACACGAACTTTTCATTACCAACACGCAGTTCCGGCTACCTAACCGCTTCAAAACCACGTGGATGCATCCTCGTTCCAAACATTGGCACATTCTTGATTATATCATTACCCGGCAATGTGATAAGAAGGACACTCTTATTACCAGAACAGCAAGGAATATAGACGATTGCTGGACAGATCATAAACTTCTTATATGTAAGCTCAGGATATCCATCAGACCTAAACCACCTAGGAACATCAAAAATTTGCCAAGAAAGAAGTTAAATACATCCAAACTTCAGGATGAATCCATGTATAAACATTTTGGAAAAAGGATCGTAACCCAGTTATCAGAAAACCCAGTAACAAATGGCATTCAGCAAGAATGGGCCACACTACACAATATTATCACACAGTCAGCTGAGGAAACCATTGGTTTTATAGTGCGGAAAAGAAAAGACTGGTTTGATGACAACAATGAGGAAATTCTGTCTCTCATCAATGCCAAAAGGAATGCCTATCTTGCCCATCTTCAAGACCCAACTTCCAACACAAAGAGAGATAAACTCCTGGAACTCAAGGGTAAATGCCAGACGCAGATAAGGCAGATTAAAAATACTTGGTGGCAACAGAAGGCTCAGGAGCTGCAGAGACTATCGGATGCTCGAGACTTGAGGAACTTCTATGCAGTACTCAAGGAAATATATGGACCATCTCGCTCATCATCAGGTACACTGAAAAGCGCTGATAATTCTACTACCTTTACTGATAGTCAAGAAATCTTGGAACGCTGGAAGGAGCACTTCTCCAATCTCCTAAATCGTCCATCAGCAGCTGCTGAAGACTTCCTCTGTGATGTACCGCAACAACCTGAACAACTGTGGTTGGCAGTACCTCCTACTTATCATGATTTCAGTGCAGATCTCACCCAATTGAAACCCAGAAAAGCACCTGGCCCAGATAACAACCCTCTGGAACTAATTCAAGCCGGAAGTCGTTCCCTCAAAACAAGGATTTTCACCCTTATCCTCAGAATATGGGAATCAAGAAAGGTACCTGGAGACCTAAAGAATGCCACTATCGTCACTATCTTTAAAATGGGTGATCGCAGTGTTTGTGGCAACTACCGTGGTATATCACTGCTATCAATTGTGGGGAAGATTCTTGCAAGAATTCTACTTAACCGCCTCAAGGTTATCTCTGAGAAGATCCTCCGAGAGTCACAATGTGGATTTAGAGCTTCCAGAAGCACAATTCACTTGATTTCTGTGTGAGACAGCTACAAGAAAAATGTAGAGAACAACAGAATCCACTCTTCTTAGTCTTTTATGACTTGGAAAAGGCATTTGATTCGGTTCCAAGACCAGCCATGTGGGCGGTGCTGAAGCGGTTTGGTTGCCCTCAGCGATTTGTATATCTAATCAAGACTCTCCATGATGGCATGACAGGTCAGGTTTGCCATCAGAATAAGATGTCCGATGAATTTCCTATTACCCATGGATTGAAACAAGGATGTGTACTGGCTCCAACGCTTTTCGCGCTATACTTGGCTGCAATGCTTTATGATTCACCCACAAACATCCCAGGTGTGGAGGTCAAGTATCGTTTTGATGGAGGGCTTTTCAACCTAACTCGTCTCCGCTCCTTGAGGAAAACTCAGGTTACTAACATGTTGTATGCAGATGATGCTGCGTCGCCAACTCTCACACCAGAAGAGCTGCAAGAGTCAGTTAATTGTTACAAAAGTGCATGTGATCGCTTTGGTCTTACCATAAATGTCAATAAGACTAAAGTCTTGGCACAACCTTCACCAGGCACACCTCTTCCTCAGTTCAATATTTCCATCTCAAATTTGCCATTAGAACAGGTAGACCACTTCTCGTACCTGGGCAGTACCATTTCTGTGAGCTGTACCTGTGAGCAGGATGTGGATAAGAGAATTGGTGCAGCCCATGCAGCATATGGACGATTAGCGCACCGGGTCTTCATGAATAAAAATCTGTCGATGAGTACAAAGGTTATGGAGTACAAAGCAGTAGTCATTTCTACATTGTTGTATGGCTGTGAAACGTGGACCCTTTACTGACGTGATCTCAGGAAGCTTGAGCGTTTCCACCTACAAAAACTTCGATCAATCCTGAGGATTAAATGGGAAGACCGCATTACTAATATTGCTGTTCTGGAAAAGGCTCAAATCAACAGCATAGAATCATCCATATCAGGGCACCAATTTAGATGGATTGGTCATGTCCATCGGATGGATGATGTGAGATTACCTCGTCAGATGCTATATGGTGAGTTATGCTATGGCACCAGGCCTCATGGTGGTCCTAAGAGGCGCTACAAGGACCAATTTAAGCAGACCCTGTAATTGACAGGTCTTGATTCACAAACCTGGGACATGCTGGCTGAAGACCGCTCAACTTGGCGCCGTACCATCTCGGATACTGTAAAGACTTTTGAAAGGGATCGACGCACACATGAAGAGGCCAAGCGTCAAGCTAGGAAACTTCGAGCAGCCCAACCACGTCCTCCTCCAGCAATACTATGTGACTTGTGTGGTCGCTTGTTCCATGCCAGGATTGGACTCTTTAGTCACCGTAAACACATCCACAAACTGGATTGAAGGAAGAAGATTTATACTCGGATTCGAGTTAAAGCCGATGATGATGATAAGCATTGTGCATACCAGTTTGATTTGATTAAATTGCTATTTCTCTGTTTCAAATGGACATAAACTGAATTATTCTTCCCATTGTCGGCATTTGTGTTATCAGCTGTGACGCTTAACACTTGACTCAAATTCAATCCAATATCCGAAATTCGAGAAAGAATTTGTTGAGACATTGCAACTGCACTCTTGTCACCATCTTCATAAAAATTAACTAGCTTGTTGCACACTCCCAGTTTTTCATCAAAATAGCTAACTGTGATAGGAAAACATTTTCAATTTCCCTTATTCGAAGCATCGAATCCTACCCAAAAAAAAGAAATTTACTTTTAGTGTTTCCTTTATATTAATTAAACTATTTGGTCCTAAGACACCTTTTACTAATCCTTCACACTCTGTTTTTCCACATGTAATTTTCTTCGCAATTGGTGAATCATGGAACAATTTGGACTGTAGTTTCACATTGCAGTCATTACTGGCATAACTTAGGTTATGTTTTACAGTGTGGTAAGCTAATGCAAGTTCAGATGCTGTTAGTTGCAATTTACAAAGAGGAAGTATGTAAATTGTACTATCAATAGTAATTTATAAATACACTATAAATATATTCATATAAAATAATAACGTTATTAAAACATTTCGAGTAGGCCTACTTACCATATCTGCTTCAGAAGAATTCACTTTCATAAAAATTTCATCAGTGACGCCTGCAGAGAGGACTCTTGTCTTTGTTTGTGACCTGTGTTACTGAAGTGCTGTTTAACATCACAAATTCCGCCATGGGAAATGGAGAACTCTTCCCCAGCTTTCCCAACACAAAGAACACATTTTGCCTTGTATGGGTTTCCTTGAACTGGCCTCAATTCAGGATAATCCTTTTCCCATATAGAACAATATTGTTGTAGCCTCCTTTGTTTTTTACTGTTCGCACCTTCACTATTAATATCTGCCTTCTGTTTTTTTCCTTCCATTTGTAATCTACTTATAAGAAACGATACAGTAAACACAGGTTGTCTCTGATGGGAGGTTGTCTCTGAATCGTTAGAGGAAGGACACCTTGCCAGTGGCAGCAGCAGACCAGCCTAAGTTGTTGCATCAGCTCACCAGGATGGAGACTACGAGCAGTGGGACCATCGAGTGGAGGAAGCAGCTGAGGACCGGCGAGCCAGCCAGGGGCCAGGGCAGGCGCAACCGCGCCCGGAGAGGTAGGGTGCCACGATCGGCAGGCTCCTTGGGTGGGGAGTTAACCTCCACAGGGCCCTCTCCTCCGGTCACGCGGGCACGCCAGCAGGCCCTTGGTGAGAAGACGCCAGCGGCGCAGAAGCCACCAGCCGTTGAAGAGGTGTGGGTGCCTCACAGCCCGGCTGGCGCACTCAATGCTGGAGTAGCTCCCGGCCCGGGGAGCACAGGTAGCCCGGACATAACGCAGGTGTCCCTGCGGTCGGAGCCAACCGACGCGTCCCCAGGGCCCTCTGAGCTAGCCGAGTCCGAGAAGAGCCGGACGCCAGGACCGGCTAGCTCCCCGCGACCGGACATCAGCAGCAGCCAGGAAGCCAGTTTCAGCTGGGCGAGCGATGTTAGCTCGGACACCGTGCATGGGCACCCTGGGGCCACTTCCCCAGGCTCCGAGCAAGCAAGTGGCTACAACCCCAGCCTCCGGGCTATGTTTGTCTATTACAGGCCTTCAGAACCGCCGGGAGAGGAAGTCAGCCGCATCAGGTTTGTCCTGGATATGGCCCACCACGCCATCACGGGAGGGGCTGAACCTGTCCGCGAGGACATCGAAGCCTACTCCTTCTCCGGAATCCTCGTCAGGCCATACCTGCCCGGGACCTTTGACGTGTACCTCCATCTGCTGGCACACATCTGGCAGGTGGTGATCATCCCAGGCATCGCACAGCAGCACTTTCCCGGCGTCGTCCTCCAGTCCAGCAGCGAAAGGACAGTGGAGGCCACAACCCAGACGGACCCTCAGGAGGGGCCATTAGCGGGGCAACTCACGCCCGCCACCCAGGAGGAGCATCAGCCAGAGCCTCAGGCGGGGCCATTAGCGGGGCAACTCGCGCCCGCCATCCAGGAGGTGCAGCAACTGGAGCCCCAGGTGGGGCCTTTAGCGGGGCAACTCGCGCCCGCCACCACCACCAGGCAGGGGACTCCAGAGACGGCCGGGGCCACCAGGACGGCCCCAAAGCAGCGGAAGAAGACGAAGCGCAGCAGCCCAGAGGACCGTCGCCCGCAGCGTCCCCAGGAGGGGGAGCCAGGACGCCGCGAGGCCACCAGCCGCAGCCAGGAACAGCCGCTACAATCAGGTTGTATGAAGCCCCGCTCAGGCCAGCTTTCACAGTGTTTCCGCTGTCTGAGATGGGGCCACTCCCAGGGATCCTGCGGCTCTCCAGTCCGTTGTAACCGGTGCTCAGGTGGCCACCACCACACCGGCTGCACGGTGCCGCGGGACGCGCCGGTGTGCGCCAACTGCATGGGTGACCATCCGTCATCCCATCGCAGTTGCCCTGTCTACAGGTCCATGGCAAGAGCAGAGAGGAAGGTGGCTCGTTCCCATGGACCGCCCACTAGGCCCCTGCCTCGGCAGGCGAGGCCCCCCCTCCACTCTCCGGTGACGGAGGCTCGGTACCAGGGACCCCATGGAGATCGGGTAGTGGCGCAGGTTCTCCGGATACTTGTACCATTGCTCGGTAGCCGGCAAGGCCCGCGCTGATCCCAGCAGTGCCGAGTTCTAACGGATTCCCCGGAGACGAACTGGCGAGAAGACGGACATGGATCTGGTGCATGATACCTTCTCCCAACTAACATACCTACTCATTTCCATACCCACATTATCCTTGCATGTGGCAATAACCAAGCCGCCAGGTTTTACGTGTAGGCAATCTTTCCTTTCTGCCTATGCGGTTTTCCCTGGCCCTACAATCTTACCCTTATATATGAGTACATATTTATGTGTGCTCATATATAATATATACCTATGTTAATATCCATTAATTATGCCTGGTAGATCGCGACCGCGATGGGACAGGCACTAAGTCCTAAAAGACATTCCTTTATCCAATCCCCTATGCTCTACCGCTCAGAAAAATGAAGCAACGCGGCCGGCGTGTCGGTGTTGATGCTATTTGACGTCACTAACAACAATCGCCAATCACGTCAAGCATGTATTGCTCAAGCGGGACATTTGAAAATTGGTGCGAAATTGAATATATTATCAAATTAACCAAAAAACGGAATAATTGGCGTTCCGTTCAAGATTAAAATAGAACACAGAACAAAACAACGAAAAACGGAATTGTTCTAGGTAAAAAGGAACGTCTGGCAACCCTACTTATGTAACATATAATGACTGATTCTCTCCACACAAATAAAGACAATAGTACTAAGTGTGAGTACACTTTCCTGGCAAGCCTTGGAAACTTGGTGTGTCAGCTATGTCGGGCTAACACAAATATAGAACACAACAGGTAGGCGAGATAACACAACCAATATGGGGCCAGCAAGAGAGAAATATACAAACACACATCTGGGCTCCAACCAGTGCTACTTTAAATAGCTCGTCTACAATCCGTGGCTTTCTCAATAAAATACCTGTCAGCATGCGGTAAAAATAAACAGACATGCCCTTTCCTAAGGAATTTATACTACAATTCCATTAATCAATAACCTGGCTCCCTTGACCACAATACGCGAGACGACTCCCCTCTGTTAAATAGCTTGCTTGCGCCGAGCAGTGATAAAATGACATACCACTCTAACGTGGCACCTTATTCAAGATGCCAGACTGGCAACGCTAAATGTGACATTTAATTGGGTAATTTAACATAACATCAGACTTCGTGGAACCCATGCCAAGGGTTACGGGTGAAGACCTTAACAGCATCTTCTGCAGAGGAGGAGACCTTTGGAAAGGCGGAGATGGTGGACGAGGCAACCCATCCTCTCTGGGGAAAATTAGAAGAGGAAACCACTGCCTTGTGGTGAAGAGGGATCTTCAAAGGCTAAGGGAGTAAACCCCGAAAGAAAATCCTCAGGCGCGTTAGGCTCAGCAGGCCAGCAGATGAGTAAAGTTGTTAATTGCTTTCAACAATAAAACGAGCCTCGGAACACAAAAACACCGAACTGACAAATCTTGTCAAACATGTACAGCGTATGATGACCGTAAGGCTGATGTTCATGTACGATGTTCTAAGAAGAAGAAACCCAACGTGAAGAACCCTAAACACCGAATTGGAACATTAAATATCCTGACTCTGAATGGTAGAACCGAAGAACTAATAGATATGATGGAAAGGAGAAACCTCTGTATTCTTGATCTGAGTGAGACGAAGTGGAAAGGCAGAGGAATAAGGAAACTAAGGAAAGGATATAAACTGCATTGGAATGGTCATAGAACAGAAGCCAAAAATGGTGTAGGTTTTATACTAAGAGAAGACATAGATGTTAATAGTGAGGTAATATACGTGAATGAAAGAATTATTAAACTGAATATATCACTAAACAAGAAAGTGCTGACAGTAGTTCAGGTATATGCCCCACAGACAGGCTGAAGTGAGGAAGAAAAAGAAAAATTCCTAACTGATCTAGAAGAAACTATAGAAAGAGAAGAAAATGTGCTCCTTGCAACAATTAAAAACATTGTAGTTCATAAACCTCAGAAATGCAGGAAACCAAAAATTAAGACATGGGAATTAAAGAAGACAGAGAAACAAATAGAGTACATGAAGAATGTGGGCAATAAGTTACCATCAGACTCGTTAGAGGAAGGAAATGTTCAATGGACTAGATTTAAAGAAAGTATTGTCGGAGCTGCTGTAGAAGTATGTGGCAAGACTAGCAACAAAATAAAGGCAAAAGAAACCCCTTGGTGGAACGATAGGGTGAAGAAAGCCGTAAAAGAGAAGAATGAAACCAGGAAAGCCAGAGATAAAGAAATGCAAAAAGGAAGTGGAAGAAATGAATCCAGTGTGAATGAATTACAGCAGAAATACAGAGATCTGAAGCTACAAGTTAAAATAATTGTGGCCGAAGAAAAACATAAAACTTGGACTGATTTCACAGATAAACTGGAACAGGACAGCAAAGCCAACTCTAAACTACTGTACCGAACAGTAAGAAATATAAGAAGAGACTTTGAATACATAACAGTGAAACGGTTTGACTGCCCCTTACTGTTGGGTGAGAAATGTAACTGTTTACCTTTGCCTAAGCTATGTTGTTTTAATGGGCGCCAAGACCTCAACGCAATGTTGAAATCTAAATTTGTATTTAACAACGTCTAGCTCTGGCAGAACACATTCAAGACTCTATTCACTCAGATCGTGGTATGATTTGATCATTAACCCAACAAACAATTGTATCAGGAGAAGGAATTGGTCTATATCTAATGCTACCTACTGAAAGCAAAGATTGCATTGTAAAAGAAATGAATTTATTATATAAAATAAGTATAGCAAAATTAATAATAATAATAAGTATAAAATTTAAATTGGAGCGTTGTGATTTGAATATTACCGATAGAAAATTACGTGAAAACGGAGTCTGATAAATTGATTTTACTCTTATTTCCAAGCTATGAAGTTACTGAAATATGAAATATAAAACAAAGAAAAATGAGAGATTGCGTATTTCTGCGTCATTTGCGCTTACCACTGGAAATTGCCAAAGCATTTCCCTCGTACTGGATGATGCTGTGTGCTTCCCACAGTCTCCTGGACGTCGCCATCTTCTTCGTTATATGATGATATTCTGGTAGATTAGATAATTCTATGGTCCGTACATCGGACCCAAACACTCGTATAACCACACTGGTTAAGTTTTACAAAAGTTAGTCCTCCACTCCATGGAACATCGGAGCGACTCCCGCGTGAACCATACTTGGCAAGTTCCTCACCCAGATAGTTACTAACTCCACTGAACATCGGAGCGACACGCACGCGCACCCATACTCCTCAAGTATTTCACAGATTGTCCTCGTTCCACGGCGCGTCGAACGATATATCCACACGCCGGCTCCCCCACTCTTCAGTCCCAACTAGCTTACGTCGTCTCCACTGATTGGTTGACCCACCACGCGATCTTCCCCTCCTCCGGGTCATTACACTCGGCGGGAGGGTTCCGTTCCAACAATTCGCCTTTCCTTGACGATGCGACCCAGGATTGCGTCATGCTTTCCGACAAGATTAAGCGTGTACTTGAATTCCCAGTGAGTCACGTCTCTCAAATACCCTAACTGACGAAAACTCCGTAAAATTCCGTAATCATGTAATTTTCTTTGATATTGTCGTTCGTAATAATTTGCTTGATAGCGTTTTCTAAGACATAGAAAACCTATCTGAATGCTAATAATTTTTATAAAATGCTCCGAAAATATCTAAATAATAATTATAATAAATTAATAATAATAATAAATTAACATGAAAAATTCTCTTGGCTGAACAATTTGCCGCGTAAATAAATAGAGAATGGCTTCCTACTGACTTATGCCAGTGGCATAAAAACCCCACGAAAAACACGTTACATATTCGCCTCGGATCATCGGATGATTTACCGTGACGACGGTCCATTATCCGATTATCCCAGACACGTTTATAAACCCCATCCAAAATACATATTACATAAATGAAATCTCCCTAAATTACAGATATATACACTCATAATTTTTCTTCACGCACTTTGCGTCAAAGTTTGTTGTCACTATGGATTGCACTTTGCAACCAGTCCAATATTTCTCATATAAAATAGTGTTCCACGGATATTTCCGCCTCTCAAATTCCTCTATGTTGGAGAAATAGACATAATTAATGTGTGAGCACTATGTATTTATGATGTCATATCACACGCATTGAAGGTGTTCTGATATATTTATATCACCATAGAACTTCCTAATTTCACTGGAGGTCCCTTCCTTATGGTGACATTTAATTCCACTTATCACTGAGCACACGATCACACTATTGTGGCAGCGCCTCGTGACCATAATACTTAATCTCTCTTTAAAGTAGAATAAATTAATATTGACTTCTGAAAAAAAAAAAAAACAGTAAATGCGCATTACATATAACACCAAATATTTCTGTGCCGTAATCGCCCTGTCTTGTTAAGTTCCCGTAGACCATATTCTACTTAATACTAGTTCTCAACACAGACCATTTCTCCTCACACAAATAATACCTTTGTACAAATTACCTTAAATTACACACTTACAAAAATCTTACATGGCGAGGCCGTAAACAGAAATCACGTGTGCTGATATGTATGAGTTTCATGAAGGACTGTCTCGCATTCTGATGGCCCATCTTTTGCCTCGTGGACGCCTTAAGCAAAAATACCATGTACAAGCGCTCACCTATCTCTTGGAGGCAAATGGGAATTCACCAGCGCTACCAAATTCTGGCCTTGGTGTATCGAGACATTTTAGTGCTCAAGAGCATCCGACAATCCCGTCATATTTCCCTGTACCTTAAAAACTCTCATTTACTTACATACTACCCCCCCTGTGTGACTTCTGATACGCCTGCCTGGAAGACCATCTCCTCCCACGCACCAAATACCACACTTACTCATTTGATAGGCTGGCTCGCCAGCTAAACACACTCACTTTATGACACATATTTTCGTAGACTATGTATATTATACGTTCCGTATAATCTGTTTCCCTCACTATTCTCCAGCACATACGCTGTTTTCCCAATACGTTTGGAAACTATAAATGTTCCTACGTCACCTGCTTCCAACCTTGCAAGTGGCTCCCTTTAAATGAACGTCATCACGTTGCTCTACTACCATATTTCTCAGTGTCTGTAACGATGCCCTGTTGCTACTGTCCACACATGCACATATTAAAATCCCGTCCTCTGCTTTAACCACAGGATAATCCCTACATAAATTAGTGTCCCTCGATAGCATGTCTGCAAGAATGTTATCTTTACCTTTAATATATTTCACTGTGAATTCGTATTCCTGCAGAGCAAGAATCCACCTACTAACTCTGTTAGAACTGAGTTTACAAGTCCTCATATACAGTAATGCATGGTGATCTGTGTGGATCTCAAATTTCCCCCCTACTAAATACATTCTAAATTTCTCTAAACTGAAAACAATACCTAAAAGCTCTAACTCAGTAATCGTGTACCTATTCTCTGCTGCTGTCAGTCCTCGCGAGGCTAAAGATACAATGCACAGATTACCCTCATCATCTTTCTGACATAATACTCCAGCAATGCCTATATGTGAAGCATCTGTCATAACCACATATTCCTTATCTTTTAACGGATATTTCAGCACTACAGCTTTCTCAAAACCTTCCTTCAGCGCTCTAAAAGCCTGTTCATGCTTGGACTCCCATCTCCACCGAGTCCCACTTTTAAGCAATTCCCTGAATGGTTCTACCAACCCTGAGTATTTAAGAACGAACCTCCTGAAAAAGTTGCAAATTCCCAGGTAAGTTTTTAACTGTTTAACATTCTGTGGCACCTCTGCGTTAAGTATCTTATTAACCCTACTTTCTTCTGGTGTTACACCTCTACTCGACACTCTATGACCTAAAAATGTCACTTCTGACTGACAGAATGACGACTTAGACAGCTTCAAAGTGAACCCTGCCTGATCTAACTTCTGAAAAACTAAATTTAAATGACGTAGATGCTCCTCAAAACTGCGTGAACTAATTACCATATAATCTATGTAAATGGTTACAAACTCTCCTGTGTCATCCCCTAATGCGATGTTTAAAGCCCTAATTAAAGCTGCTGAACTACTCTTTAACCCATAAGGTGTTCTACAAAATTGATAAAGGTTATATTTATGACTAAAAGCTGTAAATGGTCTATCTTCGTACATAAGTGGCACTTGCCAAAAACTGGAACTCAAATCTACACAAGTGAAATACTTCTTCCCCT
The DNA here is from genome assembly GCA_946902985.2 of Meconema thalassinum. Lineage (NCBI taxonomy): Eukaryota > Metazoa > Arthropoda > Insecta > Orthoptera > Tettigoniidae > Meconema > Meconema thalassinum. The sequence continues at coordinate 517,711,487 of OX336389.2, forward strand.
CAAATGTTTGCATTAATTCCTCTATTGACATAGATTTCAGCTGATCTGAACTAATTCTACTGTTAACCAAACGAGCGTCTAAACAAATACGAACAGTGCCGTCGGTCTTGGGTACCGTGATCAAGAATTAACATATGGAATGTTAGAATGCTCAATAATCCCATCTTCAAGCATCTGGTTAATTTGTGCCTCAACTGCACTCTGATAAGCGAAAGGTACAGGATATCTATGTCCTGTGAATACTGACCTATCAATAACGTTCAATGAATGTGTATAGCAATTGGCCATACCAATGCGATCCTCAAACACTCTCCTATTACACCATAACACATCATAGAGCCGAACACACTGTTCATCCTCTATATTTCCCTGAAATGCAGCCTCACGTAACGAGTCCTCTAGACTTCCGTTCGTAATCACACTGCCCACAAAACATGGAGAACCCCGCTCTACGGCTGGCGATATCTCATTTAAAGTACAAATCACACCTACAATACTACTTCTCTGAATATGGTCATTGAACGCTACTTCTACTTCAGAATCTCCCCATTTAAATTTCAAACTCCCTACATCATAACATAAGTTACCAGACACTCTACTTAGCCACTCTGATCCCAAGATAACACTGAATACTAAATTTGGAATTACAAGGCAAATCTGCTTCTCTACATGATTATTAATTTTAATGTCTACTAAAACTTGCTTAGAAATTACTTTAGACCTCTTCCCAACAGCTGTGATAACAAAAGTGCTTTTAATTGGCATCTCCTCAAAATTTACTCCAGTTCCTTTCATTTTATCATAAAATGCACTACTTATGCAACTCTTCATACAACCACTATCAATTAAAACATCTGTGTACGCCTCGGACACGTTAAATTTAACTATGGGGCTCTTACTAACCACTTCCTGTATAATACCATCATCATTTAGTTCATGTAATAATTCATTTCTTACATTTAGGTCATAGGGTTCCTGTATAATTGTATGGACAGGGCATGCTACAGACTGAGATTCTGACCTTACTTCGCAGCCTGGTTCGCGTTTAAAGAACCGCTACAGCTGGCCGTAGTACTAGTTACTACTGCACTGGTCTGGTTGTTCTGAGTTGTGTTGTCATTGTTTGGCTGTCCTCTTCCTTGACCCCTATTCTGGTTGTAATTATTGTCATTATAATTTCTTCCTTGATTTCCCCTGAAATCATTGTTTCTTCCTTGATTTCCCCTGTAATCATTGTTCCTCCCTTGATTTCCCCTGAAATCATTCTTCCTCCCTTGATACTGATTACCATAGCCATTTCCTCTGTTCTGATTTAGCTGATTATTATTATTTCTATTTTGAGCGTTGGCTCCTTCCCCACCGTTCCCTTGAACTTCCTGATGCCTGGCTTCATTAGGTCTATTATTATTATTACCCTGGTTCCTATTGAAATTGTCCTCATAACCCCCTCTCCCTAGTGCATCAAATGTGCTTAACAAATTTTCTACTTGTGATATAGTCTTTACATTCTGGATACAAGCAGCCTCCTTGATCCTATAGGGAAAGTGCCTAAGTAGCAACCTTACCACATCACTTTCCTCCTTCAAGCCATCCAGATATTTACACACTAATACCTGCCCTAAAAAGTATTCGGTCATGGTGGAGCTTCCTTTAGGGTTATATTTACCACACACTACTCCCTCACGATGCTGCGACTGAATAACCTCATTCCAGAACTTTTCACAGAATTTCATTTTAAAATCATTCATATCAGTAAACTTGTCTCTGTAGACAGCAAACCAATTCCTCGTTTCCCCCACAAACACTTGTTCTAAAATTTCAACTACCTGGCACCACTCAATACTACCATTTTCCAACCTCTCCCCGAATTTATTTTCTATAGTGTCCATGAACTCCATTGGGCACCCCTGTCGATTGCTGAACTTACCCAGTTCTACCTCCCTGTGTGTGCTATTCACAAAAACTGGCCTATTCTGACTATTTTCTTGCCTGATCCTAGCTTTTAATTTTAACTCTAATTCTGCGATTTTCTCCTCAGCCTTCCTCTCAATACTGTTTACTGTTAATTTAATGTTTCCTTCTGATTCTTCTACTTTATCATATAGCTTTGCTTGTTTCTCCTCAATCTTGCTAATGCTCTCTCTATTACTCTCTCTTAAATCATTTACTTCTGCAACTATTTGCGAGTGGACTTTCTCAATTCTACCCCCCAGCTGTTCCTTAACCTCTTTAGTTGCTACCTGAATTTTGTCAATTTCTCCCCCCAATTGCTTTTTGACCTGCTGTGTTTCCAGTTGCACTAGTTCTTTTAAATTTTCAGCCTGTGTACTGATTCTAATTTCTAACTCCTCCTGTACTTTTCCTAATTTCTTGTCTACATCTGCAATGATCTCTTTAACCTTCTCTTCCATTACTTCTCTGATTTCTCCTCTAATCTGCTCCATTTTCACACTAATTTCCTTGTTGCTCTTATCTAATTTTGCATTATTCTGTTCTAATTTTTTATTTAAAGCTTCTGTACTTTCTTTATTTTCCCTACTGTTTTGTTCTAATTTTGCATTATTCTGTTCTAATTTTGCATTTAAAGCTTCTGTACTTTCTTTATTTTCCCTACTGTTTTGTTCTAATTTTGCATTATTCTGTTCTAATTTTGCATTTAAAGCTTCTGTACTTTCTTTATTTTCCCTACTGTTTTGTTCTAATTTTGCATTATTCTGTTCTAATTTTGCATTATTCTGTTCTAATTTTGCATTTAAGGCATCACTACTAACTTTGTTCTGATACATGAACTCGAGAAGTAAAGTTTTTAATTCTGGTTGGCCGCCTACACTCCCTGTTTCAGTATCGGGATTTACCTCCGCTACCCCGGTACTACCATCACTCGACATACTGCTCGTATCATCATTCTCCAGTTGATGACCACTACGTAACCTCATCTGTCTTTCTTTCTCATCCCCCATAATGATATACACTGATAAAGACAAATAACCCCCAAAATACAGGCACAGAAATATATACCCTTCTCCTTCCACAAATGTTATTAGGTTTTCATCCCCAAGTTGTCGGCGACAAATGAAACGGTTTGACTGCCCCTTACTGTTGGGTGAGAAATGTAACTGTTTACCTTTGCCTAAGCTATGTTGTTTTAATGGGCGCCAAGACCTCAACGCAATGTTGAAATCTAAATTTGTATTTAACAACGTCTAGCTCTGGCAGAACACATTCAAGACTCTATTCACTCAGATCGTGGTATGATTTGATCATTAACCCAACAAACAATTGTATCAGGAGAAGGAATTGGTCTATATCTAATGCTACCTACTGAAAGCAAAGATTGCATTGTAAAAGAAATGAATTTATTATATAAAACAAGTATAGAAAAATTAATAATAATAATAAGTATAAAATTTAAATTGGAGCGTTGTGATTTGAATATTACCGATAGAAAATTACGTGAAAACGGAGTCTGATAAATTGATTTTACTCTTATTTCCAAGCTATGAAGTTACTGAAATATGAAATATAAAACAAAGAAAAATGAGAGATTGCGTATTTCTGCGTCATTTGCGCTTACCACTGGAAATTGCCAAAGCATTTCCCTCGTACTGGATGATGCTGTGTGCTTCCCACAGTCTCCTGGACGTCGCCATCTTCTTCGTTATATGATGATATTCTGGTAGATTAGATAATTCTATGGTCCGTACATCGGACCCAAACACTCGTATAACCACACTGGTTAAGTTTTACAAAAGTTAGTCCTCCACTCCATGGAACATCGGAGCGACTCCCGCGTGAACCATACTTGGCAAGTTCCTCACCCAGATAGTTACTAACTCCACTGAACATCGGAGCGACACGCACGCGCACCCATACTCCTCAAGTATTTCACAGATTGTCCTCGTTCCACGGCGCGTCGAACGATATATCCACACGCCGGCTCCCCCACTCTTCAGTCCCAACTAGCTTACGTCGTCTCCACTGATTGGTTGACCCACCACGCGATCTTCCCCTCCTCCGGGTCATTACACTCGGCGGGAGGGTTCCGTTCCAACAATTCGCCTTTCCTTGACGATGCGACCCAGGATTGCGTCATGCTTTCCGACAAGATTAAGCGTGTACTTGAATTCCCAGTGAGTCACGTCTCTCAAATACCCTAACTGACGAAAACTCCGTAAAATTCCGTAATCATGTAATTTTCTTTGATATTGTCGTTCGTAATAATTTGCTTGATAGCGTTTTCTAAGACATAGAAAACCTATCTGAATGCTAATAATTTTTATAAAATGCTCCGAAAATATCTAAATAATAATTATAATAAATTAATAATAATAATAAATTAACATGAAAAATTCTCTTGGCTGAACAATTTGCCGCGTAAATAAATAGAGAATGGCTTCCTACTGACTTATGCCAGTGGCATAAAAACCCCACGAAAAACACGTTACAACAGCAATAGAGAAACCAGATGGCAACATAGTCAGGGAAGAGACAGAAATAAGGAAGGTCATGAAATCTTATTTCGAAAAATTATACAGCAGTACAGGAGTAGACCCCAACGATGGAACCACAAAGGTCAGTTTAAGCTGTAATGATGAACTTGATCAAGAGAATCCACCAACATGGAAGGAAGTAGAAACAGCCCTTAATAGTATGCCCAAAGAAAAATCGACAGGATTTGATGAAGTCAGTGCGGACATGATCAAAGCAGCTGGTCCACTAGGAATACAGTGGCTTCATAGAGTAATAGGTGCAATATGGAAAAATGGAAAAGTTCCCGATGATTGGAAAAAAGGAATAATAGTACCTCTCTTCAAAAAAGGAAGCCGAAAGAAATGTGGCAATTATAGAGGGATCACTTTATTGTCTCATGGCCTGAAAATATTTGAAAAAATACTTGAGAAAAGGCTAAGGAAAATAATAGAACCACAACTGCAGGAAGAGCAGTATGGATTCAGAGAACACCGTGCAACTATAGATCTCATATTTTCCCTCAGAATGCTGCTAGAAGAGCACTGGGAGAAGGGTAGAGACCTAACACTTGTATTTTTAGATCTTGAAAAAGCATTTGATAACGTCCCAAGAAAGACCATATGGGAATACCTAAGAAAGAAAAACGTACCCACGGGGCTAGTCCAGATAGTTAAAATGCTTTACGAAGGTTGCCATAGTTGTGTTCAGATAGGAAATGGTAATTCTGACTGGTTCCAAACAACTAAAGGAGTTCAACAGGGCAGTGCCCTCTCGCCATTGCTTTTTATCACTGTAATGGACGAAGTTATGAAAGGAATAAAGCATAACAACAACACAGAAATCAGCGCATTTGCAGATGGTGTAGTAATTTGGGGTAATACAGAGAAAGAAGTACAGGAGAGGTTGGCCACCTGGAATAACTGTCTAAAAGCATACGGATTAACAATAAACAAATCAAAAACGGTAGCGATGTCAGTCAACAGACAGAACAAGAAAGGAGAAATAAGGCTTGAAGGTACACAGCTTGAAACAGTAGACCAGTTTAACTATCATGGGTGCATTATTTCAAACAATAACAGGATACATCATGAGATCAATAGCCGAACCCAAAAAGCAACCCAGTTCTACCATCAAGTTCGGAACCTACTCTGGAACTAACAAGTCCCCTTGAGATCAAAACAGACGCTCTTTCAATCATAATTTACCCCCATAATAACATATGGCCTAGAAACCTGCACAACAACCAGACAGATAGACAGCAAACTACAAGCTGCAGAAATGAAGTTTCTACGAACAATGGTCCAAAAAACTAGGAGGGATAGGGTAAGAAATGAAAAAATTAGGGAAGAAGCTGGAGTGTACCCAACTTTGAAAGAAAAAGTGACAAGGGCCCCTTTGAGATGGTTTGGCCATGTCAAGCGAATGGACGAAGGAATGATAGCAAAACAAAGACTACACACAGATGTGGTTGGTAGAAGGCCGGTAGGAAGTCCAAGGAAGAGATGGTTAGACCAGGTGTAGGAGGACATGGGAACAAGGGGAGTTAGCTGGGATAGAATCCTGAAAGAAGAATGGTACATGGACAGACGCAAGTGGAGGGCGCTCGTAAACTACACCCGGGCAACTGGAGTAGAAGACAGATGATGATCAGACTTCGGCTGCACGTGTAACCAGCGATATAACCAAAATCCTCCAACCTGTGGGAAAAACGACATAAAAGTATGTGTGCATACGATAAAACAACTCAAATCATACCATCATGTGCACACATAATTACTTCGGATACTCAGTCTGGAAAAACAGCCTCGGACAACAGGGCTCTGCATAGCTAGTGCCTGTAGTATGTTCTATACTCCTGCACTCTTACGACGGACAGTCTTAAGAAGTAAGCCACAAGCGCGTGACATGTCCTTGGCTCTCCCCACCTGCCGCTGGCTAAGTGTGCGAGCGAGCTGTGTATAGTAAGGTGAGGTACCCTGCGAGCCATGCAAGTGCTTTTAGTGCCTCAAGACCGAGCCTTACCCTCTTAGCCCTGTCTATGCTGGAACTTGTCAGTTCAGGCGCATGCGGCCAGCTTGTCCTGGCAGGGTTTCTCAAAGCCGCCCTTCTCTTCTCTTCATGCTATTATTATTATTATTATTGTATATTAAGCAATAAAATGTTATTGGGTACCAATAGACTACGTCTCATACTGTTCCCGAGTACAATGTAGATGAATTCTCAAAAATTGAATGGATTCATTCATAGCAAAATTAGGTTATTTATACTTAGGCATACCCAAACTTGATAAACTTGATTAAACAATTTTGATGTTGTTCCTCTCGCTTATTCGAAACGTACCACAAGCTTTCACTTCTCTTTGAAGCCTATCGTTTGCTCTAAATGACCTGTCTTGATATGCCGATGGTTACTTCATATCTGATGGTGGGGTCCAGCATAAACCTTGTATCCTTCTTATGGCCAATAACAAGTATATCCCTTGCATTTTTGCTTCTAACATGAGGAATACACGAATACATGGATCAAGTAAAATTTCTGAAATGTTACAGCTGCATCTTAGATCTATTTCGGCGATTCCTAATGGTTGTAGTGAATTCCCTTCTTAATTATGGTTTTAAAACGTAAGCTAGGGTTTCAGGCACTCCACTGAGTTTGCAGCATACAGAGTCCTGGCTACACCCATGGAGGTCTCACACAAGAGTAACCTTTGCTTCCACCTATTTGTGCTAGGCTACATCCTTTCATGTCTACTTCTGGATTAGTCGTTCTCCATAAAATATGGTGATTAGATAGTTTCTGGACTTTCACAATCAACCTGCAAGTTCATTTTGTGTTTTCCATAGATCCGCTTCAGTCTTAAGTGTCTGCTATTTATATTCCCTTGGTTCCTAACTAGTAAATCACTGTCTTCAGCTCTATCACTATCTTCATCATCATCATCATCATCATCATCACCACCGTCCGACAACTTCCTTCGTTGTACGAACACAAATTACGCATTTGAAAGTCACCATGCCTTCAAGCAATTCTTGCACTCTGCATATACTGTATGTGGCACAGTCTCCCTACATGAAGATTACTATACTTTGGAAGTTCATGCACTGAATATTACGAAATTATCTTCGAGATTTTCCTATGCCCACAACTTTGAATACAATGAAAATCAAATATCGAAAATATGATATATGGATTACATATAAATATACAATTGGATTAACTCACAAGGGCTATTTGTAGCATTGGCCTTTGAGAATATTTTACGGAAGCTATTCTAACAACTCTGAGTAGTGATTTGCTGTCAGAGTTCCCACATCAATATTCGAATTGCAGAATAAGAATGTAGCAAAAAGGAAACTCGTGTAGCCCACTGGCCTGGTGCAAGTCCTCGAAATGAACACCGCTTGGATGTCTTATATATCATCGATAGCATTTCAGTACCTCAAACCGAAATTAAATTTCTTGGCAGGGCAGGGAATGATAAGAATGTTAAGAATGTTAGCTGCTACACCACAAGGTGGTCTCTTTTCATTGTCAATGCAATTGATTGCACGATACCATGTAATTTCTACACTGCATGAACTATAACAGTACACATTTCTTCGTATTTTTGGTATTACATAGCCCCTGGTAAGTCAAGGAGACGGTTAGCATATCATAAACCTAAAGACGAATAGTTCCACAAACTAACAAACAGAACAGTTTTAGGCACTCCACCGGAAGAAATACCGACAAGCTGATAGCAAGACGGACACCATATTTTGTAATATTCAAAGCAAAATTGTTTTAAAATGAATAGCTCTCTTGGTCTCCATACTGTTGAAATAATGAAAATTGTCCTAAAACTTCAAAACATAGAGGGATTTCATGTCAACTTGCTAATTTTTCCGTATATCTTATGAGTAGGTAAATTCCATGAGGTACTGTTTCAGGCGAAGTTGAAATTAAGAATAAAAGACATAAATTACTTTAGGTTATGAGGGAATATTGTTGATTTGAAAATCCCGATAAATTTACTAACGCATGTTTTTCAAATTCACATATCCCTAAACAGCATCAATATAATCAGTTCGTGAATTCAGAATCTTGTTATTGACATACAACTTGATAGTGCTAATGTAGTTTTTTGGTTCTACCGATAATTATTGTATTTTATAGGCCACACTGAAAAAAGAATGGCTTCAAATTTCCACACCCATAATTATTTCGGTTGCTATGGGGTAGAGGATGTGGTGAGACAGTTTCCTTGTGGGAATGATATTATGGATAGATGCCCTTCATGACGCCAATCTCATGAGAGGAGTTAATGACAAATTAAATTAATGAAGGTATGGAGTGGCTGCGTGTGGTCTTTTGAGTTCGTAGTAATCTGGCCATACACGTTAACATGTGTAGCTACCTCAACCGGTTTGTGACATTACATCAACAAATTAAAAAAAAAAGTATTTTAACTCTCCTGATATTGAATCAGGAGAGTTAAAATACTGGCCTCTGTTGCTGTCACATGCATGATTACCAATATGCTTGATTCCATTTTTAGGATGATTATACATCACCCAAAAGTATGCAAATGTATCCTTGTTGCAGATCTGGTTCATGTACAGTACGTCATGTTTTTTTGCATCTTCGGTGTGTTTATTTAATGTGTGACTCTCCCACTATGCTAATTTTGTCCTCTCCATGCACAGAAGACGTCATGAGCATGGCAGACCACACGCATATGACAAAATGTTGGCTCTAGTGCGCTTAGTGTCCACACTCTGCATTCAGTACTAAGCATACTGCAGTACCCGGCCAAATGGACAGTTCTCGTGCGACTAAGCGCTGCAGTGCTTGTGTGCTGTGGTGCTGCACTGCTCAGAAATGGGCAGGGTAGGGCTGCGCTTTGCCGGCACGAGCAAATTTCTTGCTAGCACTGCTTCACCGGTAACGAAAGTAACGAATTTTACAAACTGGTAATGAAAATTTTCTGAAGGCGGGTTCAATCACTTAAACTCGCGCCGCTAGGCTCAGAGATTACGATGGAGCGAGTTTCACGCAAGTGGCGCCGATTGCATAAGCTATATTTCCCCGTGCCTGAGATCAAGGAAATGCATACTGAGGTTACCTTGTGTGGTATACATTAATTCAACGTATATTTTCGGCATCAAGAAGACTTTCTAGTTTTGTGTGAAATATTTTCCTGTGTTATTAGGAAACCTGACTTTTCGCGATACGTTGATTCGCGAAAACTTTCGAAACTTAACAGAAACCTTCCATTTCTGTTATTGACCTCTAAATTTGGAGACTAGGTCAAATTGAAGTGCAGAAGTAACGCGAAATAATTTATTGTCGCAATCTTGCGAAATGTTAGCGTTTCGAAACAAAAATTTCGAAATACATAATAACTTACCGGTATTTTTAACATATGTCTCGTAAATTTGCGACATCCGGTCGAAATTCGAAATTCAGTTAGGCTATATGTCGATTTTTCTTCGAAATTTGGTTCCATCGGATATATAATCTAACTGGTTGTTTCGATAACTTGTATAATTCGTGATTCGCATTCGAAAGAAAATGTGCCCTCTTGTATTATTCGTGCAATCCTCCCAGAATAATTCGTAATATTCGATACGGTACCTACTTCGAACGTTCATCCTCCAAAATCACATCCTCAAGGCGACCGGTTGACCGCACGACCTGCTTGCGCGAATCTCGTCAGACGGACCGAGATCGACGTCAGTTGCGTAAAATGATAAAACCCGTCCCCTATCGTGAACTTGTGACCACGAGGACTGCGTGAATTCTGTTAAAGGTGATTGGGCACCCATCACGAAACATCCCGAAACCTACTCGCCACTTTTCCCATGACCGTATACGTAAAAGAGTACGGGGAGCGATAAGTGCATCAACCCACTTAGAAATGACTGCCTACGTAACATCGCGATACTAATTTTTCCTCGTGATCCATCCTGAACTGATGAACTCCCAACCACAGCATAGGGACAGCGGGAATCACGGCGCCGACCATACAACATGTCCATAACTACTCGTGAATTTTAACCATGCCCAAACTTGAGCTTGCTTCCACAATTCTGTCAGGGCAGATAGGTAGGCAATCGTTGAACGGCTGGGTTCAGCGCCGATTGCATAATATCGCGAGAACAACGTGAATCTCGAAAAACGGCCGAGAGCGGCAGCGATTGCGATGCATCGCGATATTTCTCCGCATTCAATGACGAGGACAACTGGATTCTTGTCAAACGGACAGCAAGTGGCGCCGATTGCGTAATAATGCTATACTTTCTCGTGCCCGAGCTCAAGGACAATGGAAATCTCGTCGAATGACTAAAAGTGACACCGTTTATCTAAATCACGATTTTTCTCCGTGTTCTATCGTGAAAACTACGGGAATCTCGTCAAACGGCTCAGACCATCGCCGATTGTGTAACATCTCGATATTTCTTCGTACTTGACTGCGAAGTAAAATTTCGGTGACGATCACGTAACGTCGCATACATTTCTTCGTGATCTACCGCGGGGACAAAGGAAATCTCGCCAAATCTCGGTAAAGAGCAGAGCACCCTCTTGATATTATAATAACGTCTTGTGCACAAGACGGCACATTAGCTGAAACAACTAATTTGATAATAATAAAAAAATATTTTATTTACAGCTTTAAAGACAGTTTATTGTTGTTTTTCTTCACCGCGTGATGAGCTCTTATGCTTGCAGACCGCAGACGTATCTTGAATTCAAAGGTAACTAAAATTGACTAAAAGGTAACTAAAAGGTAGCTAAAAAGTAACTAATTTTTACTTCATCCTTACAGTAGACACCCTGTTCACCTCACCCATTGCACGGCCCTGTCGGGCACCCTGTCCGAAAAAACAACTGGTGCAACGGCTGAACGCACATGGTACACACACAAATCACCGGCTTACCTGGCCGGAATAATCTCACAAAGCACAGAAGTCCTCTTCTTTCGAATTCACTGGCTACAACGTAATCGGTCAGGTAAAACAAACTTGGACAGGTTCGCTAACAGCTTTCGTCTACTCTGACATAGTGGCAAACTAAATATCCTAGTTTGGCTCTAATAAATACCACCACAACAATTAATTTCTCCTATTGGCCATCATCACAGTTATATCAGACCTCATCTTACCTAACATTTTGCCACCCCATCTTACCTAACATTTTGCCACAGAAAAATCAACTCTAATACGATTAATTACAGTACAGTGTCTGGGCATAACTCTCTTAACTAATGGACACACTCGTCAGCAGCCCAACAACATGCATTATTCTTAATGATGGACGAGTACAAAATGCAAAATAAACAAACATGCTGACCTTTAAACAATGCACCCCGTCTAACATAAACTTGACTTCAAAGTCACACAAATCTAGATCTACTTTAATCTCGTCCCCTTTTTCTAAATTTATGTCCCCATAATGAAACTTAGGAACGACACTTTGCGTCCTGGAAATGACAAGTTTATGGTAGCTCTTGGAATCGCCAATCGACTCCCGACTGCAGGGCCTTAGCCCACCGTTGGACTACAGCTTCCTTGATTCATCATGTTGTAAGCAAAATGTCATAACGAGGCATATATGATAAATGGAATTAAGAAAACTGAGAAGCCTTCTTTTTTTAGAGTTGTCTTTTTAGATTCTATGTAAAATGTTGTTCTTCAGTGGGTCAACATGTCGAAGAGATCCCCAATTATTTTGGGCAGATAAGGATAATATAATCCACTTGGGTATTTCAGGTATTTAAATGTATTTTATCAACATTAACCAACCAAGATAATTGGGCTCCCTTTTGCATGATGACTTACTGAAGGACAATATTTTACATAGAAATGAAGCTAAGTTGATGATCTAATCTTAAGACTCATTTTGGGCCGTTATGGAATGAATAAAACGAAGTTTGTAGTTCTACGTGACCATTAATCTCACGAACATGAGCCACGGGGATGGGATGAGTGGCATAGTTTAAGGCACAGATATTGCTTCAAAATAAAAAGATGTATCTTTTGACATAAATGTAAAAAATGTGAGACTTTATCCTAAGTGTTTGGATGGAACATACCTGGCTTGCTGCAACTTCATGGTGGCATGAATAAATACCAAGGACGTATTGGATTATACTTCCTTTCTCTCGTTGTAAATCGTCCAAGCAGAGGTTAGTCCAGTTGGAGCGAACCTATGGAGAAACACACAAATATCAGGTGCTGTAGTCTAGAACAAAGAGCTTTCAACATCTGATATACTTCATATTGATTCTATTAGTGTATGCAATCATTATTATCTGTTATGCTGTTCGGGAATACTCTGGGTATAGTCAATAAACCTTTCCCACATTTGTTCGTCGAAGTAGAGCTTTTTTTCCACGATATCCTCCACATTTCCTATTTTGGCAAGATCCTCCCCTACAGTACATCCAACCATCGTTTCTTCCGTCGTTCCCTATGTCTGGCTTCAACTCTAGCCACTTCTTTGCCACCCTTCTTTTTATGTGACTTGTTATCTAGTGCAGTGATCTGCAACCTTTTTCTACATGTGGCGTACCATAAATTATCCACAACTCAACACAGCTTACCTAAATATGAATCCCCTCAAAACTGTGCAAGACACTATTAGCCCTTACCGTGTCTTTTATGGAATATTCCACGCTAATATCTTTGACTTACATGTTCTCAATGATATATTCCGCAACACAACCCCCGCGCTTGCGGGTCACATACAGAATATTCAGCAGGCTATCATAATTTTACATTTAATTACAGTAGGTGGCAGGACAACCTTCATGAACTAACCTGGATCTGGAAAAGATTACGTGAATAATTTCATCTACTTTTTTAGTTAGATTAATACTTGAGTTTGACAGCATCAGCTGATGTACAATGTACACAGTGATATATGGGCTCATACAATAAATATGTAGCTACGATTTGAAGGTATTTGGACGAATCCGACAGTGATTACAGTGAAGACAGTGTTGAAGAGAGCGGGAGTTTATTGTGGTCAAGTGGTGGCATGCAGCTGAAATTAAATTCTTAATTTCTTGTTTGTTGAATTTGACGTTGTTCAATTTTATCTAGTTCTTCACTTGCGCCCGTACCATTTTGATGGGATTAAGATCATAGAGGTATGGTGGCAAGCAAAGAACATATTTTTCTGCTGATTTAGCCATCTCGTCAATGATGTATTTATCATATCTGTCTGGGTTTTGAGTCACAATAAAAAGGAGCTCCCGTGATAACATATTTCGAAATGGGACCCCTTTTGAGTGAGCCAATCTATAATCCGGTTTTCCTTCATGAAGTTGTAGATAAAAGTTTGCTTTCCCAACAACGATAGCCTACATTGTCTTTTACTAGGATGGATCCTTCGGGAACAATGGGCAACAATTGCTCGGCGAACCACTTTTCATACACTTCAACTGTCATTTCGTTGTGGGCGTCTGCCGTGTTCTTACGGCACAGAAACGTTAACTCGGCACCATTAACAAACCCTTGTTCATTCCCGGCATGAACCAAGGCAAATCTTGATCCTCGAGTCCTAGGTGGCCTAAGACCTGTGCTTACACCCTCAATTGTTGCCTGAGGAGCATTTTAAATTTTGGTGTCTCTCCATTCTTTTGTCACGGTGTGGCCCAGGTTTACCCAAGACTCGTCAGTAAAAACATATATTTCCTTTCATTCCTAAATCTTCTCAAGTTCCTGAGATACTTATGACGCCACCTGGTTATATCATCCCTTTCAATCAGGGCACATTTATTGGCCCTTCTTACATATTCAAGCCCTATGTCATGAAGAAATCTATTTAAAGTGGACCTAACGAAAAATTTGGTAGATTATCGTCACTGTTTACCATGCTCCAATTTATGCTCAATGTTGGTGGTATGTTCTCAAAGAACAATGAATGAACGATGCGACGGACTATGCATTGTACTCTTACTATTCCATCATACTTTATTACCTAGCAGTTTTTTTGTTTAGTCGCTCTATTAGGTTTTAATTTTTCTGGCGTTCTCGCAGAAACTTTCCTTTTTTTTTTTTCACTTTATTATTCTATATACTAAACGTTTTGAACACCAGGTAGCTTCTGCTGTCGTTTCAACTGCCTTGGTAACGTTCATGTTCTTTAAGAAATAATTAAATATAATCAGTACCATACTATAATTCCTTCTCTACTGTGCAATTTGCCAATACTATGCCGCTTTCTAGTTGCTGTATTCATAGTGAATATTATAATAAAATAATAATAAATATAAAAATAGCTGAATAATAATTAACCCAATCACTGTGATGTCTGTACTAGTGTGTATTTGTAATCGAGGTAGGAAGCGGCCTTGACCTTAAGTTAGGTACCTTCCCGGCATTAGCCTGGAGTAAATGTGGGAAACCACGGAAACCACTTCCAGGATGGCTGAGGTAGGAATCGAACCCGCCTCTTCTCAGTTTTGTCTCGTGAGGTTGAGTACATCCAGACCTCAGACCAAAATTAAATTTCTTGGCAGAGCCGGGAATCCAACCCAGGCCTCCACGATGACAGCACGGTGACAGCCAAGAATGTTAGCCACTACGCAACGAGACGGACAATTTATAAGAACACAATGACCACTTCATTTCACAGTTTAACTACACACCACAACAAATTTAATAACACTTGAGCACTGGGGTAGCACAGAATCTTTTCCAACCATCATCAAACGCAGTCGGGGAGATAACGGGCCACCTGAGTAAACAAACTTTCGCTGCGTCAGGTAGCGCTGGGCGGGAGGAGTATGGGAAGTGCAATAACTTATGAATGCTATCTGATATCGAGCTCTGGTTTGTTTTAAAAACTATTTCAGACATTTACGAACATTTCTTCTTGCTTAGTCACCAACGTAAAGTCAACAGCAAAAAAGTTTCCTGCTATCTAACTTTTCTGTGATACCATCCTAGATTTTTCAAGTAACATTTAAGAAAGAAATCATAACTTTCTTATTATGAAAATAATTACTGCCCTGAGAAATAGGATATCTTCTACGAACATCAGGCAATCTAAAAGTAAATTCTTAATCTGTTGTGATCATTAGTTCATTATATATGGCATGATAAGTTTTATATCTGCAAAAATATACACTGACCGGCAAAAAAGTGGAACACTTTAATTTTTTATGTAATTTCTTAATTTATTCCACTAAAATGTATCGGTTTTACAATATTTGCATTATTCATGTAAATTTTAGATGGTTGGCTACAGAAAATACCGAAACATGTTTTACAACACGCTTTAACTCACAAATTTCATTACATTTTGCAAATCTTACAATTTTCTGCTTTTTAGTAATGTTCTTTTGGGCTGGTTTTTATCAAACGTATTGCCAAACAAAACAGTATTAATGTTTGCACTGCACTGCACGAGAACACTGGTCACTAAAAACGAGTGCTTCCACCCTTAGTGTCTATGACAGCTTGTAAACGCTCAGGCATACTGTTCACAACTCATCGAATGGCATCTGCCGGGATGCAATCCCATTCCTCCAGCAGCGATGTTCTCAGTTGTGCCAAGGGGGTGCGGTCACGCTGTCTGACGTTCCTTCCAAGCATATCCCATACATGTTCGATGGGGTTCAAGTCAGGACTACGAGCTGGCCAGTCCAGGGTTTGAATCCCCACTTCCTGCAGATGTACAACACAGCAAGCAGTATGAGGGCGGGCATTATCCTGCATCAGCATGAAATTCTAACCAATGAAAGGCGCAAAGGGTATCACATGGTTCATCAGGATCTCTTCGATGTACCTTTGGGAATTGAGCGTCCCGTGATCGATGCACACCAACTCAGTGCGGGCCGTAACGTTGATGCCACCCCACACCATAACCGAGCCACCTCCAAATGGAGTCCTGAAGGAGAAAGCAACAGAAACCACACCTTTTCCACACTCTTTCGCTTCCATCAGGAGATCTAAGATTAAAGAGACTCTCGTCAGTGAAGAGAACAGAGGCCCACTGCTCGTGGGTCCATCCCAGATGCTGCCTTGCGAAGCAAAGACGCGCCTCTCTATGATGTGTTCGAGTGCAGGTCCACGTGCAGGTGTCCTGGACAAAAGATGAGCTGCTTCAAACCTTCTTCTTACTGTTCGCTCACTCACTCTCACATTTCTGACATTTTCCAGTTGATTTCGTGCCTGGACTGCTGTGGTATGGCGACCACGCAGAACTTGCGGGGTGAGAAATCTGTCATCCCTGACACTAGTGCTTCTTCTACAGCCTGACCCTCGTCTCCTGTCGTATGTTTGGAGTTCTCCGTAACATTGCACTGCACGGTGAATGCTACCGAGATATGATCCAATGACCTCAGCAACATAAAGGAAGCTGCGGCCATCCTCCACCAATGCAACTGCCTGTGCAGCTCCTTCATGGCTAAGAAGCATGTTTTAGTGTGAACTGCACATGGATAACTTGCTAAAATGTGTGACAATGGTTCACACGTGTTCGACAAATGCCAGTTGTTATCCCTAGAACAATAAGCGAGCGGCAACACTCATTAACCTTAAACGCGTACAGTGCACTTCCCGCCATAAAACCATTAATATAGGCTCATCGAAGATTGGGGGTAATTGGTGGTAATACACCACCCTAAGAAATGTGATATTAACAATTTCTATTCACGGATGTTTCAGATGTTTGTTCTAATGCGTGAAATGCTTTTAAAATGTGATTACATCTTTTTCATGGCTAATTTTATACTCTTTATATTACTTTCTTAACTGTTCCACTTTTCTTGCAGGTCAGTGTAGATTGGCGCTAAAATATCGCAATTGTAAAAATTGGGCTATGTATTAATTATTCAAGGCTTTTAGTTTTACATCATCATAAAAAGCGGAAATTTCTCTAGAAAACCACGCAAATATTTTCTTAGATTTATCACTTTGCATTATTGGGAAATGGCAACATCGCCGGGGTAAAAGAGGATGAAGCTAATTGCAGGACATAGGAGTGGGACCGAGAGGCAAATACTACATTTAATTCCATACTGTCTTTTAAGGTAGAGACGCTCTATAGACTTACTTTGCTGTATGGAAGTGAGAGCTGGGTAGATTCAGGATATCTGATTTAAGAGGCAGTCTGTTCCAAAACTCGTCTTATCCATTTAAAAAAAATGAGTTACAGGTTGCATTGCCTTCTTGGTTAGGTTTGTGATAGTTCTATCACAAAATTACGCACAAAAACTCGCCTTTTCCCATAGAAATCTGTCACCAGTTCCATAACTCGCCTTATCCATGGCGCTTGTCGTTCCAAAACTTGCCTTATACAATCAACCAATAGGAAGGGATAATTTCAGCACGTGACTCACGCTACAATTTACCCGCGTTTTATGCCAGTCTTTCCACTCATTGAGTTGTTCTTGAACTGTGTTAGTCTTGCATGCAGTTTTGTGCTGTAGACAGAGTGTATTAAGATGACGGAAAATATTGCTCTTGTTGCGGAAGGTAAAGGGAGAAGAAGGAAGAGTGATCCTGATTCATGGAGGAAAACTAAGGAAAAAAGAGATAGGTATGCTATGAATATTACATCCTAATAGTTAAGTTGAGAGCTGCTACTTTTAAAATACAGTGAAACCTCTCGGAAGATGACCTCGAAGTTCCGCCCCTTAAAACAACAATAACAATAACAACAACAATAACAGTGAAACCTCATAACATGTTTGTATTCATTAGTTAAGAGCCGGCCGGAGTTGGGACGGCCGGCCGTCAGCCCAGCTCTTGTTGTAACATGGATCAAAAGTTTGTGAAACGATTTATAAAGAAACGGGAGAAGGTAAAATGATTTTATTTCTACAGCGCGCTGTAGTATTTTATACACTTTTCATCAGTGCAAAAGCATATCGAACAGGAATACAAAGATAGTTATAAAAAGTGTAGTTAAAATCACAATTCTCCATATAAAATAGAGTTCTGAACTTCGATTTTCCTAAACTCTTCTGTGCCTTCAGATGATGTTGAAAACTGAAACAAACTCCACTGCAAGACAGCTTATAGTTTTCTCTAGATCGCTACTGAAACATATTTTAAAATTAAGAACTCTGTATATGTTTAATCGTGATTTTTGAAAATGTTTGCATATTGAGTTGCTAATGCTAGCCAGTGTCGAGGTGCTGGTAGTTCAGGCAGTTACCGTCAGATACCGCATCGTCGCAAAGTCATGTCCTTGAAACAGGGTGAAGGAAGACAGCCGGCTTCTGAGAGATGGTAATCTCATGCCAGGAAGTGATGAAATCAGCTCATGTCCAGGTGCTGTCAGTCGCTTCTCGCTTCATTACAATCGGCAGTGGACACGGTGAAGGAGATTTGGGTCATGGTAGTCATGTAGCCGCGTGCACTTGGGTGTGTGTATAATATGTCTAATAACCTGTGTTATTGTGATGGTTGTATTAGGGTGTGTATTTGTATTTGGGACGGGTATTGTATATGCGGTGGCCTTAAGTTAGATACCATCCCAGCATTTGCCTGAAGTATAAGTGAGGAAACAACTTCCAGGATGGCTGAAGTAAGAATGTAACCCTTCTCTTCCCATTTCTGCCTCACAAGCCTCAGTGTATCCCGTTCCAGCCCCAAGCTCCCAAACTAGGACCTCTGGGTTGACAGCTAAGTAGGCTAGCCACTACGCCACGAGGTGGATTGTAAATAAAATGTTGCTTTGTCAGCCTAAATATGATGTAGCGACTACTGGCCTTTGAAGTTACAGTACTGTAATTATTATATGAGTAGCAAGCAATCACTAGTTAGTAACCATCACTATAGTCCGAGACAGCTTAAATAAGTTACTAGATCAAAACAGGGTAGGCAACATTAACAGCCGTCCCCTATGCCTACGTAAATGTTGGTTTATGGTTGCATTTCTTGAAGGTAAGTTGTTTTCAGGTGCGAGCACATTGTCGCCAACCCTGCTTAACATCTCGCCATCTCCAAAGACCATAATACCAGTAAAATTCCGTACCACACAGTTGCCGACATGGCAATAACTCCCAGAATGCATTTTTCACAAAGTCAGCCAACATTATAATTACGACTGTAACTAATGACTTATTAGAAATAGAGGCTACAAATGGAAAAATTCATAAAATTTGTAAGAGTTTTCCAAATGTCCAAATTGTAGATGTAAGTAAATTAGACAGGAAGTTCCACACTCGGCATGGCCTACACTTAAATAGATTAGGAAAAGAGTATCTTAGTGATGAAATCTGCAAAATTGTAAATTCAAATGGTAAGAATAATTCAACAGTAATATCATTAGAGTGGAAGCAGGGAATCTGGTAGAAGAAGCCAAACGTGAGGTTTGGCATTCACATCTTTTGAAGTCAAATTTAACGGAGTGCAACAATGGTATTTCGGATTTGTCTAGCAACAATAATAATAACAATTATGATAATAATAATGTAAATAAATCACCAACACAAGCTTGCAAAAGTAACAAATTTAAAATTTACCAACAGAATGTCCAGTCTCTTTATAATAAAATTGATTACATAAATCTAATGCTTAAAAATGAACTTAAAGACATCTCAGCACTATGTATTTCAGAACATTGGCTGAAAGAGGAACAACTTGAATTAATTCAATTCCCAGGGTTTATACAAGCTAGTAAATACTCTAGATCTAATATTAGCCATGGTGGTACTTGCATCTTCTTAAGAAATAATTTAGATCATGAACAGATAACAGCTTATGATTATCTAATTATGGAATTCTCTGCCGTAAAAATTCAGCAGTTTAAGTTAATAATTGTATGCGTATACCGTTCTCCGTCAGGAACGTTTCCTGTATTTATAGATAAATTAGAATTGTTACTCAATAACATGAGCAAAGTAAATTTCGATATAATAATTTGTGGGGATGTAAATGTGGATTTCTTAAAACTTGATAGAAATTGTGAATTATTAACACAGTTACTAATTTCCAATGGACTGAAACCTACAGTAAATACACCAACAAGAATAACAAAATTTAGTAAAACCACTCCTGATCAAATTTTTATAAATACAGATAAATATCACCATTCAATAGAAGTCTATTGTCCGGGTTTTAGTGACCACCATGGACAAATACTTAGTTTTGAAGTATCCGAAGTAATCAATAATAATAATGGAGTAAAATCAAAGTGCAGGTCATTCACTGAATCAAATGTTACATATTTCAATGACTTATTAAATAAGGAAACATGGTCAGAAATTTATGAACTAGAAAATGTAAATGATAAATTTAATGCATTTAACAGTACCCTAAAACACTATTTTGAAATAGCATTCCCCTTTAAACGAAGAACTGTTCAAAATAACAAAACTAGCAATTGGATAACAACAGGGATTATAAATTCATGTCAAAGAAAGAAATTTCTACACAAATTATATAAACAATACCACACAACACCTGAATTCAATTTATACTACAAAAAATACACTAGCATATTAAATAAGGTAATAAGACTAGCAAAGAAAATGCATAATGATAATTTTATTTCCCAATCATCTAATAAAAACAGGGCTATGTGGTCCGTGATAAAGAAAGAAACTGGAAAATCTGCTAAAATACAAAGGAACATTACACTGACCAGAAATAATAAAGCGATTAATAATCCAGAGGAAATAGCAAACACTTTTAATGACTATTTTCTGGAAATTCCACAAAAATTAATAAATAAATCACAGGTAAATACACTAAATTCTAATAATAAAATAAATATATGCAGTGATTCTTTATTTATAAATCATGTCACAAGTGAAGAGGTAAGAATAGTTATAAATGAGCTAAAAAATAAATTCTTTGCTGGCATTGATGGCATCCCTGATGCAATTTTAAAGAAATGTGCAGAAAATATAATAAATCCACTTACGCACTTAATAAACAGTTCAATTCTCTCAGGAACTTACCCGGATATTTTGAAGTTATCAAAAGTAATTCCAGTGCACAAAAACGGTTCAAAAGATGAATTAGATAACTATCGTCCTATTACCTTACCAACTGGTATTGCAAAAATTGTGGGAAAAATTATGTATAAGAGACTGATAAGTTTCATAGAAAAAAATAAAATATTATCAAACTCACAACATGGATTTAGAACGGAAAAATCTACACAGACAGCAATTTACGAATGTAGTAATAGTATACTGAAATTAATTGACAATAAGGAACATGTAACTGGCCTATTCTTGGATTTATCGAAAGCATTTGATGTTGTTGACCATAAAATCCTCCTTACCAAACTAAATCAATATGGTGTTAGAGGTCTAGCTAATAAATGGATAGTCTTACTTAACAAGGCGTAAACAAATAGTAAGCTTGAGACACAAGGATGATGGAACCAAATTACTTAATGAAACATTGTCCAATGAGGGAATTATTGAATTTGGAGTACCCCAGGGATCGGTTTTGGGCCCACTACTCTTTCTTCTATATATCAATGATATAACACAGAACGTTCATTCACATAAGGAAATTTTGTTTGCGGACGATACAACACTCGTAATAAAAGGTGAAACTAAACAGGTCATACAGCAGTCTGCTGACTCCGTTACAGGAGAGTTAACCAAATGGTCACAAGATAATCGCCTCATAATAAACTATAAAAAGACAGTATGTCTAAATTTCCACACTATACAGAATAGGAACCTGCGATGCCCAATATAACATTAAATGGTCATCAAATAGAAAATAAATCAGAAACAAAGTTTTTAGGACTATGGATACAACATGACTTGAAATGGAATAAACATATACAATATCTGAATACTAAACTGAACTCGATGTGCTTTGCGTTACGTATTTTGAAAACCTGCACTAGCATGCACACATTAAGAAATACTTATTTTGCTTATTTCCATTCATACTTAAGATATGGGATCATATTTTGGGGTATGTCGCCAGATGTACTAAGCACGTTTAGGATACAAAAGAGGGCGATTAGAATTATGGCAAATGTAAACTCTAGAGAATCATGTAGATCTCTGTTTAAAGATTTAAACATTCTCCCACTGCCCTGCATATATATCTTTGAAAGTATTGTTTTTTTTAAGAATTTAATGAATAAAGATGTTTTTCTTAAAACAAACAATGATGTTCATAGGCATAACACAAGACAAAATCAAAACATTCATATTTCACACACACACACAAGCATATACACACATCAAAAAAAGTTTTGCATCACCTCGGTTCCAAGAGTACCGGAACCGTTAAATACAAAGGGAATAGAGATCAACACAAACGACATTTCAGCTCGTTTTATTGCTCATGAGACCCACACATTGCATGTTGTACCATCATACAGCTAGACTTTCAGCATTTGTGGTCCAGATTGCAGTACACACCACTACCTCTAATACCCAGTAGCACGTCCTCTTGCATTGATGCATGCCTGTATTCGCCGTGGCATACTATCCACAAGTTCATCAAGACACTGTTGGTCCAAATTGTCCCACTCCTCAACGACAATTCGGCGTAAATCTCTCAGAGTGGTTGGTGGGTCAAGACGTCCATAAACAGCCCTTTTCAACATATCCCAGGCATGTTCGATAGGGTTCATGTCTGGCGAACATGCTGGCCACTGTAGTCGAGCGATGTCGTTATCTTGAAGGAACGCATTCACAAGATGTGCACGATGAGGTCGAGAATTGTCGTCCATGAAGACAAATGCCTCTCCAATATTCTGCCGATATGGTTGCACTATGGGTCGGAGGATGTCATTCAGGTATCGTAAAGCCGTTTCGGAGCCTTCCATGACCACCAGTGGCGTACGTCGGCCCCACATAATGCCACCCCAAAACATCAGGGAACCACCACCTTGCTGCACTCGCTGGACAGTGTGTCTAAGACGTTCAGCCTGACCAGGGTGCCTCCAAACACGTCTCCGACGATTGTCTGGTTGAAGGCATATGCGACACTCATCGGTGAAGAGAACGTGATGCCAATTCCGTGGGGTCCATTCAGCATGTTGTTGGGCCCATCTGTACCGCGCTGCATGGTGTCGGGGTTGCAAAGCTGGACCTCGCCATGGACGTCGGGAGTGAAGTAGCGCATCATGCAGCCTATTGCGCACAGTTTGAGTTGAAACACGACGTCCTGTGGCTGAACGAAACGCATTATTCAACATGGTGGCATTGCTGTCAGGGTTCCTCCGAGCGGCAATCCGTAAGTAGCGGTCATCCACTACAGTAGTAGCCCTTGGGCGGCCTGAGCGAGGCCTGTCATCGACAGTTCCTGTATCTCTGTACCTCCTCCATGTCCGAACAACATCGCTTTGGTTCACTCTGAGACGCCTGGAAACTTCCCTTGTTGAGAGCCCTTCTTGACACAAAGTAACAATGCGGACGCGATCGAACTGCGGTATTGACCTTCTAGGCATGGTAGAACTACAGACAACATGAGCAGCGTACCTTCGTCCTGGTGGAATGACTGGAACTGATCGGCTGTCGTACCCCCTCCGTCTAATAGGCCCTGCTCATGCATGGTTGTTTACATCTTTGAGCAGTTTTAGTGACATCTATGAACAGTCAAAGGGTCTGTATCTTGGATACAATATACACAGTCAACGTCTATATGCCGGAGATCTGGGAACCGAGGTGATGCAAAACTTTTTTTGATGTGTGTATCAAAAAGGAACTTTTCACACTGGAGTTAAATTATACAATAAACTACCCCAGTATATAAAACTGGCCCCAAAAATAAAAACCTTTGATAGAATGTTGAAAGCTTATCTGCAGTGCCATTGTTTTTACTCAGTAGTTGAATATTTTAGCGTATAGGAGTGATGGAATCTATAACTATATTATACTTTTTTAATTTAATTTTAATACCTAGCTGTATGTTGTTGTATTTATAGAATTAAGTTTTCATATTATGACAATAGAGTGAGGTGTAAATAGTTGTGCAATAAGATTGTATCTATTAAGATTTGCTATTATAATAAGTTATAAATAGTTATAATCTTAGTAATATATACCTGTTAGTTCTTTTATTTTATGCATGTAAATTCTGACGTGTCCTATATCAAAAATGTATTGAATGCATGTATTTGATCAAATGGAATTAATAAAAATCTATCTATCTATTTAAATAATTTCACAGTTTTCTTTGGAAATTCAAGTCTTATGAAGTTGTAACAAGTTGTACAAGGTAAGTACTAGTAATATAAATCGATTAAAACAGTTTTTACAGTTATTATAGACTCTTGATATGTGTGTGTCAAATCCACTTGTCTGAGATGTTTCGAAGCTTTTATTTAATTAATTTTTGGATAAATTCTTATTTAGATTTCATCATGACGCCAAAAAAATACGAGAACAAGATTGGAGATGGATTGGAGTAACTCTACAAAGATCACTACAATTTAAGTAAGTAGGCCTAGCCTAGACCTACAAAATTTAAAGTACAGAGTTATTCAATCGTTATTTTATTTATTTTTATATTCAGTCAGAGCACAAATAACGTAATAAAAAACCTTAATGGTCTTTGGAAATTTTGAAATAGTCTTCCGACTGCATTTTCCGTATAGGCCTAATTCAAACATAACCTAAAATATAGCCTATGTAAGTTCTCTCTCGGGAATATATTCTTAGGTTCAATTCGCCTTCTAATATAGTAATGTATATTATTCTCGACTTCCAAATGCCGTCAGCCATAATATTATAATACATTGCACATGTAACTCTTAAGCTTGGAAGTAGGCCTAGTCTATGATTCACACTGGGTTGGTGGTAGTGAATGTATTGGTGATTATTTATGAAGCTTATAACTTATGTACTTGGCTACTGACCTATAGCCTACTTAGTAGTAGGCAGATAAAATATTTATATTAGGCCTATTTTTATTTGTTTCAGTCATGGTTGCGACAGAGTAGTGTGATGCCCTTCAACGAACTTCAAGGGTTGTGCAACATGAATCAATCATCATTCTGACGAGCCATATACTCACATGTGCATGGTATATGCACTGCGCTGGAGTCACATATGCAAATTTTCAGAGAATACCAACACTATCTCATAGCTCTCTTTTAGTTCTCGACATAAGTTATTGCACCACTGAATGTCTGGTGAAAATTACTGATGTACTAATGTTGGGTGAGACAAAGTCATTGTTCGCTACTTGTTTAGATGACACGGTTTGGGCGAAGCCACTGGTTGCAATTCGTTATAAATATTGGTCGCAGCTATAGCCTACTTGTATTATTTCTGAATGAAAGTAGAAAGTGGCTTATACACCTGCATCGGACATGATTGTGACTGTAGGCTGTGATGGCTGCGCTAGAATTATTAGCACACAGGTAACGATATTTGTAGGCTATACATTATACGGTAATAGAAAACTAAAAATTTCATAGATCTCGTAGGCCTATACTACATAGCTTGGACATTCTTAAAATTCACGACACGTGAATAATGAAATAAAAGGCAAAACCATTGGCCTGGATAAAGATTGACTACCACCACTGTGCATGACAAAAACCGAGGGTGTTATATATTAGCTAACGTGGCCCGCGTTACCTCAATTTTTCATATTAAAGCATTGCTGTTTCTTATGGCTAGCACAGATTCCAATCCATCAGCTTTCTTGCATTCCAATAGAGTTGTGTGAGGTTTCCTGAAGTTCTAGCAGTCACATCAAGTTTGTTGCAATGTGGCAGGTGCCCCTTATCCATTTTACTTCCAAGTTCATGACAAAGTGTGCATTTTTCAGATCTCAGGATGTACCAAATAGGATCACGACTTATATAGATGGAATTCCAGCTGAGTCTGCCATTTTCGCTGTTAATTATGCACAAGTACAGTATTGCCAATCCCACACTTACGGGACTACTTTGTATAAGCGCGGTACCATGAAACAAAATAGCGCCAAGTTTGAATCAGTTCGCAATGGATTGTGCAAGCTGTTTTTGTCTAGACCAATAATTGTTAATTCATTAGGCCATATAAACACCCCTGGATTTTGTCACGCACAGTGGGGGTAGACACGCATCAATCATTTTCATCCAAACCCATGGTTTGTGCCTAGACCAATTACTTTTAGGCAGTGAGGTGCTGGTTTTCCCGATTAGTTCGAAACATGAAATTCTTGCGATCAGCGTTCATTACAGTGGTAAATACTGTTCTACATACAAAACAAACCTAACCTAGGGCTTACGCCCAGACCTCCTTGCTTGTAGTGCAATCGGTAATTTTCGTCCAGACAGTCGTCTAACCCAGTAGCTACCAATGGTTTCGTCCAGTCAGTCGTCTAACCAAGAAGAGCTCGTTTATTTCTTTTTCTCACATAATTACAACATTACATGTGTCGTCTAATGTAGGCCTATTTAGTATCGGATATGTTGGTAACTACTGTAATGACGTCAATGTGATCGCTCACTGCGGCAGTTTCACATACCAAATATGCTGTCGAACATGGCTGCGGTTGTTAAATATACAATAAATAAAAACACATGTTTAAGTGATTTAGCACATATATCCGGTGCAGAAGTGATCAAGGTTAGTAGTTACAATTGATAATGTCCCCCCCCCCCTCCCGCCAAAAGATGAAATAAGGTATAAAAATGATATATTATCAAAGCGAATGCGAAAAGAAAAAAGAGTGATACATGGTACAGAATTAATCTGAAATTTCACTACGGTATATGTCGTTTTATAAAAGGGCATAGCGGTTGGGTTACAGACAGCGAAGGAGAAAACATCTATTAGGACATCACTTCCATAATTATTATTAATCATTACACAAGGTATTTAGGCTAATTTAAGTATTCTACTTGGTTCATCACTCCTGAAGTGTTAACTCTATTACGTATGTCGTTTTGCCTTGAACATTTTTGGTTGAAGGCGGGCTATTTTATTTTAGAATATGCACTGAAAATTTGATGTAATCAGCGTGACCGCAGCCTTCGTAAAGAGGTTTACGCAGGCCAGCGCGTATCCCATTTTTGAACAGCTGACTGCGGTTGACTGTAGCGTTGGGGGTCTGCACCACTAGCGCTGGCCAACAGCGGGGCGCGCTTGAACTCGGTCAGTGATAACACTATGTATTCTATTCGTCATGATAATGCTATTATTATGATCATGTAGAAATGAGTGGAAGTGTAGAGGACGTACCCATTATCCAACGCTGCCTCAATTCAATTCCCTCTCATATATTCCGCTCTCGCAATTTAAATATCTCAGCTCTCCACAGAAAATTGTTTTGTGTTGGTATCTTATAATTATAATTTTCGAAATATTACTCCGTCGATAAAGCTTGCCTTTCAACGCCTGTACTTAACTCGTCAATTTC
Source organism: Meconema thalassinum (assembly GCA_946902985.2). NCBI lineage: Eukaryota > Metazoa > Arthropoda > Insecta > Orthoptera > Tettigoniidae > Meconema > Meconema thalassinum. Next base: position 517,739,242 of record OX336389.2, read on the forward strand.
TCAGTGAATTCATTGAATTTTCTACAAGTGGCTTTTAATGTGCCGGTTGATGAGAGGTCAGGAGACTATTCTACCAACCATCTCGCGTTGTGCGGCTAGAATTTTTTGGATGTTGGTCCAGGTTCAATTTCCAGCTCTGCCAAGAAATTTTAATTTTGGTCTGAGGGATGGAACAAGGCACACTCAGCCTCATGAGGCAAAACTGAGAAAAGGCGGGTTCGATTCCTATCTTAGCCATCTTGGAAGTGGTTTCCACGCTTCTACTCCTGGCAAATGCCGGGATGGTTCCTAAATTAAGTCCATGGCCACCTCGATCCCAATCCTCATCTGAATAATAAATGCACACACTAATCCAGCCATCACAATAACACAGGTTATCAGACAAATTCCACATGCCCAAGTACACAGATCTACATGACCATGATGTCACAAAGCCCCAAAATCAACCAACTGCTGCTTTCTACCATTCCAAGACGAAATCTTTGAGTTGCCATTAGTCTTATGCCCCTAAAATCCACGACTAGTTCGAATGGTTTTAGGCCTAAGCATTGGATCAACCATCTTCTTGCATCTCAATAGGGATTTGCCAACAGGCTTTCAACAGCTTGTCTCAATTCTGCCTTCATATATGTAGGCCTATACATGCAAGAAATGAGTACGGTAGCCTACTTATCAAAATAAAGAAATAATAAGCTAATATGTACCCTACTATTATATTTCTCTCCTACTCCTAAATCCTTCTCTGAACACTCATCTTAAAACAGAATGGTCTGCATTTTTGGACTAATTATAAAAATATAGCCTATAAGAAGAAATGAACATGCTCATCTTTAGCTCCCTGGCGAAAATAATTGAGTAAGTATTAATGTTTCTGTTCTTATGCATTTTATATGATGCTTTAAAAATCAATCTAGAAGAGATAATTTAAGTTAACTTCACTACCATAATACTGCTTAAGAGTTACTGTCGAGGACTGATGACCAAGATGTCCCTAACGAGCAAGGACTGCTTCACAACTTCATGTAAAACGTATTTTCGTAAAAGGGCCTTTACTTGGTTTGGATCATTTGTGATACGTGTTACATGGATGTGTGTGCTGACTTTTTGGTGTTAAATGATGTAAGTTCGCAACACCAAATGTGGCGGCCATGTTGGTTTTCTAGTAACTTATTTAAGGTGTCCTGGACTATAAAGTGGGCCTGAATTTCATTAAACTAATTTGTTTATTATTTATAATTATTTGTTTGTTTATTTATAGTTCTTCTAACAGGTTACAACCTAATTACGAGAAATAACAATATGAATTACTCTTAATATTTTTAATATTTTTCTTACACCAATATAAAATGATACTTATAATACGTATGACTAAATATTATTCTAGTAAGTATCGTATTTGAAATTATGTTAAAAATCACTTATAAGGAGTGTATGATATTAAGTGATTTCTCTACAATACAAATGAACAAAAGGTGCTTTCTGATATATGGAAATGTGAACATGTTTTTTTTTTTTTGGTAGATATTGAATGTGTTCGATACAGGCGAATGTTTATGTTACTCTGTATTGGTTCTTGGACAGTGGGATATTATACGTTTCGGTCTTATTGACCGCGAAGGAACATATAGTTCAAATTCAGATGACAAATAAGGTCTATCAAAGATGTTACCAAATTATTTAAATGTAATAACCTGCCTAATTTTCTCTCAAGTCTTTAAAGAAAAAGTTCCAGTAAGAAATTATGCTTAGCATTTTTAAAGGAAATGTGTAGTTTATGTTATCGTCAATCTCGCGATCAATAGCCACGGGACCTCCTTTTTACGTGAAATCCGAACCACTGGACATGACGTTTCACTTTGAAAATCTCACATGCATTGACCGGGAACCGAACCCGGTCCGCTGTGGTGAGAGGCCAACAGCCTGACCACACCACTGGGCCACCACATTCCCGCTTAGCATATTTAGGATATACATTTGTCCTTTTGTATTCCAAGAATATAGGGAATTTATTTTTTATCGATTCAACTTTATAGTTAGCATTCGCACATCTTGGGATCCAAACTATTGAGCCAAATTCAAGTCTACTTCATACGAATGCATTATACAGTACAATCTTTAGCAATGTACAGGTTCCTAAAATAAAATGTGCATCTTCTTACATATCCCAGCATTTTTAATATATCTCAAAAATTCGATCAATACGGAGAGAAAAGGATAACTTTAAAAAAAATCAAAGTATAGCCTACCATAAACCTAGATGACTTGAGATGGGAACTACATAGGAAATGGTGGTGTTTTTTTAAATCAAAGTTTTCGTGTAAATGCAATCAGATGACACTTATAAATCGAAACAATTTGTTTTGTTCCAATTTATTTTTTCTTCATCTTTTGGAGCAGCATACAATCCCATAACGAATAAATGTATTTAAACGATTACACGTCATTTGCAAATAATAATAATAATAATAATAATAATGATATATTGGCATCCCGGAGATGGTTAATTAAGATAAAGATTACAGAGGCACAAGATTCGATCCCAGGGGAACACCAGAGGGTGAATGGAGCTTTTCTCTATGATACAAAGTGTTGCCTCTTACATACTGTAAGTATGATCCGTAATAGGACATTTTCGTAAGTTGTAGACTACGTCATGGTTAACTCTACCAATAATCTGTATATATTACATCGACTCGTTATCCTTTAATCTAAACCAGATGACTCCTGATTCGTGAAAATTGGTTATTGTTGATCATCGAGGGATGAATCCGTGTTATGAATCGTGAATAAAATGGCATGTATGCCTGAATAATACATTATGTGTTCATGAAGTGTTTGCTCGTAAAGTTTGTTTGGGGCAAACATAGTAGCTACCGGCACTGTTCGGTAGTTTAGTGAGATCTTACCCGACTTGTGAATATGACTGACTTTAGTAAGTTTCCATTTCTCTGGAAATATCAAAGACTTGATCGATAAATTAAATTTAATATCAAGAGGATAAGCTATTTTTTCCCGGATCGTTTTTTATCAAATATGGAAGAATAACGTCAGGATCTGCTACCCTCTTGTGTCCCATATATTCATCGTAAGTATCGGAGTGAGAATGTCACTACGGGTTACCTCATAATAATTAAGATGTCAATTTCGAGATGACTTTCTAGGTTATCATGCGTTAAAATGTCATAGTTGGATCCATTTTGGCAATATACTGATGAGTAAGGCTAGGATTTTAATGCAATATCTATCATCATCATAGCAAACACTCGTATCGAGTAGATTGGCCTTTCAATCCGGAATGTCTCTCATTGGTGAGTTCGGAGGTGACTATACAGCCCAATGCGGGAGGCACACAATTTGCCGCAGTGATGACAGATTGTTCCACGTGGGGCATCTGCGTTCCTTCCATTTCTTCTATGTAATATTACATTAAAAAATTTGAAGTATGTAATATTGATTTAATTTTTATATAAATCATATACATTATACATGATATTGCTTGTAGATTCTTCATTTTATTCATTATATTTTTTGCAAAATAAAGGGTGGTACACTAATTAATTAATTAATTAAGCATGTTCATATTATAGCAAATTTAAATAAATTCCATGATTATGTATGCGTACGGAAGAGTACCAAGGGAAAAGAAACTGAGGATTCTGAAGTACAGTATTATGGTATCCAGGGAAGGCTGCTACAGGCAATCAAAAGTACCGTATTTGTGTTTATAATGAAGCTGCGGTAAGAGTTGATGCTAGGATGAGTTCCTGGTCTAAGTTGTTACATGAATAGGCTGAAATCTTTCACCACTACTACTGATTTTTTATATAGGCTATAATATTGTCTTTTGTAGCTTTTCAGTCGGTCAACACGACTGTGCCCAATGAATGGGCGGGGTACAAGATATAAATATGTAAATACACTCCTGGAAAAAGTTACATGCATTAGTTAATTATCACAATTGCCCCATATAATTGCACCATATTTGTTCATGAATAGTGATGTGATAATCGTGGGAAACGGATCTTAGTTTTCTTTCCCTTGAGCAACTGAATTTGTAGTTTCTGGACATTTCTTGGTTGTTGATGAGGAAAAGGCAATGCGAAAGGAAGAGCTGAAGCAACTCAGTCCTGATAATAATATGCTATAGCTTATCGTTGAAGTTAATCCTGTGTGATGAGAAATGTAATTTCAAAAAAGGTATTCTACATTTTTTTAAATATCTCCTTTGTTAAGAATAAAAGAAAAAATAACTTGTCATGGTTACTTACAAAAACACGTAAATATAATTCTAGGAAATAAACAGCAGTTTTTCACCATACTACTAAGTTACAGGTATACTAGGGAGTAGGCTTCCCTACGTATCTTTTCGATGTTATCGTAAACACGATGAGTTATATTTTGAAATATTCAAACAAAAGTGTTGAAAATTTACTGTTTAACTCTTTTCAGGAATTAGTTTAGTCTGAACGATTCTTTATCACAATTAAGGTTATTATGAAGATAAAACAAAAGTTTGGTGCTTTTCAGTCGGTCAACAAGAATGTACCCAAAAGAGTTGTAATTTTTTTCAGGATTAGGGTATAACCCAACTCTTTTGGGTACATTCGTGTTGACCGACCGAAAAGCACCAAACTTTTGTTTACTAAGGGAACACTGAAAAATGGCTTCAAACCCCATAATGTCAGTATGAAGATGTTTATGAAAGTAAATGATTGAATGTACACAATCTAATGGAGCATGAGCAACAACAACGACGGCGTGAAACCTTATTGTGGTTCGTTTTCGAACTTCGCAACATAGGCAGTTTTATGTAAGGAAGGTCTGTAAGGAAATGGTAGAGCTTGAAGAATAACATTTTATTTATTTCTGCGTTATCACATTATGCATAACATACTGTTTTAAAGACCATCTCGTGGTGTAGCGTTCTTGTGTGTCATCCCCGGATGCAAGGCGTTAGTGAGTGGTGATGGGCCCTGGGGCTGGAGAAATCCTGCACTCCCTCACCTCTATTGCCAAATTATGTAATATTAATTTATAATCCTCCTGAATTTGCAGAAACTGATAATAATTTTAGAAATATCATTATTATTAATAATAATAATAATATAAGCCGCCGGTGGTAGAGGGTTGAACAGGCGCTCCTCCCCCCCCCCCCCCCACATGCAAGATCCGGAAAATATTTTAATTATTATTATTAATAACAATAGTAATAAGACGGCCGAGGTGGGATTCAAACCCACGCTCTCTCGATACCAGCGTGGCACGAGGTAGTGCGTTAGTGTGTATATTTGTGATTCAGATGAGGATTGTGAAGGAGACGGCTGCATTTGCCTGGAGTAGAAGTGATAATAATAATAATAATAATAGTAATAATAATAATGTTATTGCTTTACGTCCGTTTAAACATCTGCGGCTTTAGGAGACGCCGGGGTGTTGGAAGTTTGCCCCAAAGGGGATCTTTAACCTGCCAGTAAATTCACTGACATGGCTCCCTCGCATTTGCGCACCCTAAAATGCCAGCTGGCTGTGCCAGGATTCGATCCTGCAATCTTGGTCACAGCAAGCAAGAACGTTACCCCTGAGCCACGCAGCCAGAGTAGAAGTGGGAAACCACGGAAAACCACTTCCAAGATGGCTGAGATGGGAATCGAAACCACATCTTTTCAGTTTTGCCTCACGGGGCATTCCAGCCCTCAGACAAGAATGAATCGAATTTCTTATTGGCGCCGGGAATCGAACCCGAACCTCTGGGGCGACAGCCAAGAATACTAGCCGCTACATCACGAGGAAGGCCAAGGATATTTCAGTCACTTGTGAATTCCGTAATCCGTAGTTTAACCATTAGCTTATCTATAGCAAAATATTTCGGCCATTCAATTGGAAGTAGCCTATACAGACTATCACTTGGAACTTTCTGGTCGCGATATTCTTGAAGCGCATTGCCACGAGATTGCATTTCCCCAGTGTTTGGACCCCGGGGCAGTTTGAACCTTCTCGCACGCGCGACCTTGAACCACCCTCACAGTAGGGGGGTAATCCGTGCTGATACCTATGTACGGGCCATGTAACTACTAGGGGACAGCGACTACAACGAAACTAGTGGCAACGTTTTGAAATGAAAGGTGAAATAGGATCTGACTCCGGCCGGCTCTTAACGATTTAACAATTTCTCTTCTACATCTGAACTTTCTTGTCAGAACACTGAATACACAAACCCATAGGTACAAAGGGTTATAGTATTCACAATCTCGACGAGCCTCAAGGTCAAGCTACCTGATTGTTATCTCGCAAACTTCGCCCGTCCTGTGGCCTTGACAAGAGATCAAGGGAGGTTCACATTCCACAAGGGATGGACAAAGAATGCTTTCAGGGCCGCATAAAATGTGATCATACTAAGCAATAAAACGTATGAGGAAGGAACGAGGTTTCACTGTAACGAGAAGTAGCATATTGTTGTATTATGAAATCTTAAAACATCAGCATTTTTGCAATATACAGTACCTTGAAGAGAAATCAATCATTTTCATTGCAGGCATGGGCCTACTAGTCCTCCAGACTACCCACAATGTAGTCACAATGGTCCAACCTTCAAATGTCGTAAATTGCGGATGATTGACATTCAGCAGTTTCATGGAAACTTTTATGAATATAACAATAAGATTCAACAAGATACATTCATTCTAAAGTATCTGAGTGCAGAGAAGCCCAAAAGGGAAAGAACTGTCAAGGAGGGAAGTTCAAGAAAAAGTGTCAGTGTTCAGTACTTTATAAAACTTGCCAATACAGAACAGTTTCACATTCAGGTCTGTCAAAAGACATTCTTGAATGTCAGCAAAGATCGGGTTCAGAGGATTGCCAGAAATCACTTCACGACAGGGAAACTTCCAACAGAAAAGAGGGGAGGAGCTAGGATCAAACCTGAGTACACTGAAAAGCGGCACTCAGTGAAACGTTTCATTGAAAGTTTGCAGTGTTGTGAAAGTCACCGATCAGACAGTATCTACCCGGAAATTTAAGCATCGCTAAGCTTTACAAAATGTATAACAACAAATCGCCTGAAGAACTCAGGGTGAAGCGGTGGTTCTTCCGTGAGATTTTTACGCGTTGCTACAACATAGGATTCGGAACACCAGTAACTGACGCTTGCTCAAAGTGCATAGAGCTCAAGGAGAAAATTAAGCTTGAAGGTTCGAACGCATCACTGAAGAATGATTTAATCTTGGAACTTAGAGTACACAAACTAAGGGCTGCAGCCTTTTTCAAAAAGCTCCAAGAAGAAAGAGACAGCATGGCAATATTCTCATTTGACTTCCAAAAGAATCTTGTGAATCCAAAAGTTCCAGATCAAATTGCCTATTACAGTCGCCAGTTGTACACCTATAATTTTACCATTATTGTGAGGGGTACTTCACATGCCAGGTTGACAAACGAGAATGTCTTTACATACACATGGATGGAGCATGAATTCAAGAAGGGATCCAATGAAACGTCGCCTGCAGTTTACCATCGGTTATCACAAACTGATTTGTCAAACTTCACAACTATACGACTTTGTGCGGATGGCTGCGGAGGACAGAACCGCAATTCTACAATGATTGCGATGTGCTCATATTTCTTGACGCACACAGCTCCACCTAATATAGAAAATGTTGAATTGGTCTTTCCTACGACAGGCCACTCATTTCTGCCCTCTGACAGGGTATTTGCTTAAATCGAGAGAGAGAGAGATACGGAAATGCCCTATCATCTGTAATCCAGCAGAATATGAAGACATCTTTAACAAACATGCTGAAGTCTTAAAGTTTGGCAGAGACTGCTCGGTGAACAATTGGAAAATGGTTGCTGAAAATATGATGAAAAAACCTGCATCTTGGCACTTCAAATTTTCTTCAGTGAAACGATTTGTTATTAGCAAAGACTCATTGGGAAATGTCACCCTTAGGGGAGAACCTCATTACAACTCCGACATCGGTTTAGGGAAATCGGTAATGAAAAATGGAAAACGCCTGCGAGATATGCAAATGCCCCCTGAATTATTGCCAGGAGTAAACTTGAATCCTGCCAAAGTAAAGGACGTAAAAAGTTTGCTTGAAAAGCATTTTGGAATGGATTGGGAAAGGAATGAGTTGCTTTTTTTTATAAGAATCTGTTACCACAATTTCTGTAGACGAAAACAATCTTGTTGAAGAAACAAAGTTCTTTGTGATGGATCTCAAGAGGCGGGAACAGATTTGAGAGTTTAGTGCATTATTAACTTGATTAAAAACAAACTGATGTTTTATTGTTCAAGGTACTTCTATTGTGAGTACAGTGTAGCTTATAAAGGAATAATTCTCTCCAAATACTACAGATAGGATGTAAATGTGATAAAATCACACTGCTGTGTTTCTGATAGCAGAAAGGTGTATTAGTGTAATAGTGGGTTTTATTACAACTTTATATTCTCAATTCTATAATTTTTCTTGTTTTAAGATAAGTTGTCTGAGGTAATATATTTTAATTTTTTTGGATGCTCCAAAACTCGTCTTATCCAAAATACAAATTTAATTTATTGACGTTCTACTAATTATATTTATAATTCTTCAGTAAGACGACCCTATGACATTGGACTTGAACGTGTGGTAATACATTTAAACAAGTGAGACTTATATTACAAAAATTGCAGGTTTTTTGCTTTTCCTGAAAAATCACTTATGGTGGATAAGACGAGTTTTGGAACAGACCGCCTCATATAAGCTAGAGGTAACTGATATGAGGGTAACATGAATGATTGCTGGGGCAAATAGATGGGAGCAATGGCAGGAAAGTACTCGTAATGAAGAGATCAAGCTGAGTTAGAAATGAACATGCTAAGCAGTGGCGGCCGGTGGTTTGTAAAGCTGGGTGTTGCACCAAAATTTCTGATGTCGCAATTTTTTATGGGAAGTTTACACACGTAACAAAAATTAATTAACGTTAGATAAACTACAGTTCTATAAAAACTGAAATACATGGGTTTTCCAAAATAACTGTACGTTCGACAAATAGACAAATTTTAATGGCTCTTTTGGGCTTCTTCCTATAGGAATTCATTAAAAAAAACAGATTTATGTATTTAAGCCCTATGCCTGAGTTCATGGAAAGAATTTTAAACACAGCAGGTTGTCTAAGGTTGGGTCTCAATCTCCGGGATAATAAACATTCTCAACATAAAAACATGGCAACCGAAAAGTTTGTACGTTAACGAAAAATGTTATTACTAACAAAGACGGGCACATATTCTGCATAAGGATAGGATTTTTATCATTTTAAATGATCTTGTCGACTTCGTAGTTACGCTGGGGTCTGGCGTTACGTTACGGTGACGGGACGAAATGTACCGAGCATGCACTGAGGTGTGTGACGTCATAATACTGATTGAGCTTCCTCCTTTCCCCGCGCGCTCCAGTGAGCGTGACGTCATCCAGCCAGCTACCTCCTTTGACCTTGGTTTGCACTTGCTAACGGACTTTGAGTTCACGCAGCATTTGTAGCATTTAAAATGATATAAACTCTAGTCTTTCAGACTGACTTCCAGTCTTTTTTTTTTTTTTTTTACTATAGCTTGAACCCCATCAGAGGAACCAGCTATGAAGTGCGCTCTGTCATACGTCGGCGCAATTCATTTTTGCGGAGTTTCGTTCAATTTCTGCTTCTTTAATTCATCCAGTGAACACGCTGCTAATGTGTGTGCATCATGTTTTGTTTGCCTCTTACTACGTATCGGTACACAACAGCCATCTGAAATATGTTTGAAATATCATTAGTTTCATCTGCTATAATGGCAAAAATTTCCGATTCCTTTATTTGCTTTGATTCTTCTTCTTGGCAAACCTCCAACATAATCTGTAAAAATTAATTTTGATTTGTTTTGGACGTTCCTTTGAAAACAGTTGCCCTTACCAAATGACCTTTAACACAGCATCCAACTCAGTGGTAAAATTAATTAGTTCTCTCAAAACACCTGGATTTGTTGATGTTACACTTTCATCATGATCACGCAAGGCCAGTCCGAAAGAACCACAGAAACGAATACAGTTTATTACAATATTTAACACATATCTATTGTGCCTAACATCTTCGTTATATTCCGCAATTTACCGTCTATAGGCACTGTCCAATTGTGCATCTTCGTTAACAGTTCCAAAAAGTGTCAATTTCAAACAGCTGAAGATTGGTTGGTTGGTTGGTTCCTCAGTTTAGGAACTGAGACAACGCAGTCATGTAGCCCCCTGTACTTTGGGTGTGTGGAGAAACTGTCTGATAACCGGTGTTAATTGTGATGGCTGTATTAGTGATTGTTATCTGTTTTTAATTCAAGCGAGGACTACAGACATTGAATTTCAAGCAGTTCCTACTTTTGCCGCCAAAGGCCACCGTAAACGACTACTAGTTCAGAACTTGGTTACTACACGCCACCGCAGTCGGCTCCTGGCGACGAACGTTGGAACCTAAGAGCATTGTTCAAATTTTAACCTATAATTTAGCTTCACACAGGCGTAATAAGTGGAAGGTTCTTTAACATGCCATAAATCTATGACATGGGACCACCGGCTTTACTTCCCCTCCGAAGGAATGCATACTGAGGGATTTTTAACGCTCTTAAAAAATCCGATGACTTCGGCCGGGTTTGAACCCGCGATCTTGGGCATTGAGACTCAGCATGCTACCAACTACGGCACCGAAGCCGCTCAGCTGAAGATTCATGTTTCTTTATTTTAAACTCCTATTTTGGTCCACGCGAATTCTCCACCAACAAACATGTAAAACAGAATAAAGCGTTTTTAATATCGCATTCACATAACCAATTATTATTGCCTTAAATATCTCCTTTTAACGCCCTCGTATACTTATATTTTGGACAATACTTATCCGGTAATGGTGTACCAAGTGTTTTTACTGGAAGTTTATCGTCATCAGGGAGCTGGAAAAATTGTCTGACTAGCAAATTACTTACTCTATTCATTTTCACTCACACTCCACAATACAATTAATGTTTCAAACTAAACATTCCGTTAAAATAAAATACTACGGTAACTTACAAGATGCACAGATGATAAATCTGGGTGCTACATCGGAAAGTGGCGCGAAAAGCAAACTAACAAAACACTGAATTTTGCTAGCCAAGAAATTTCGTAGTGAATGCATAGGTCTACTCACAATCAACCAAACAATAATAATAATAATCTTAATAATTATGCACAGTTAAGTATCTGCCTGGAACCAAAATACTCAAATCAACTAAATACAGAGCTAATCGCAACTCAAATCGCGCAAGAAAAAGAGTGGTAAAAGCAAACATAAACCGCTACAGTACACCAACAATACGTCGCAAAATAGTTCAGCCACTTATCTACTGTACTTATAACACGGTGGCGTTCATAGGCTCGCTTCACAGAACAATTGACAAAAATATTAAATGAAGTTATGATGAGAAAACATCTAAAAATAATTGGGTGTGAACCAACTAATGTCTCCCTATGAAATTCCGATATTTGTACCGTTGTGGGTGGTGTAGCATTCCCTAGTGGTGTGGGAAAGAAACTACCCTTCAGGGGCAGATGACCTCGTAGTTCCTCCCCTTAAAACAACAATAACTAACTAACTAAACTACCCTTCGCGGGGTAAGAGAAATCGAGGGTGTTGTCATTTCCAAAGAGTGGTGCAGTCTAACGGGGCCATTTGGAACTGAGTGTTGCCAGGAGGCTGGCAGCTCGTCTGCAACACAGATTACCTACTACTACAGATAGCCGACAGCCATGCTAATTCTTGGCACCTAAGACTTCAGCGCTGTCTGGTGTATGACCGCGGTACTAGTTGAGCACGGCCGTGCGGGTAGCCTACCCCACCCCTTCCCCTCGTTCCGCTAAATATTCTCGTCCTAACTGCTCTGCCCACTTCAATGTTCCGAAAATCACAATCTTCCCAATACTTATAGCACACGTTTTTAAGTGTGGAGATAATAATATGATCTACACGAGATAAATCACATTCAAAATAGCAATAACAGTTTTTTTTTAATAATACCAAACTGGGAAATTGTGAATTCCGGAACTCTGAAATGAGCAATCACAGCATTTAGGACATGACCTCATCAATAATTTACATGTTTACATTTCTTTCAGTTGCAATTGGAGCATATTGCATTGACAGGAATTAGGCTACTATAAGGTCTGCAGCATATTATTACTCAATTTTAAAAAAATGGTCCCTTCCAATTAACCACTGTAGGCCCAATTATAACCGATTAGTTCCGAGATAAAACTAGAAAGTAAAAGTACTGGGAAGGGAGAATATTCATATCTTAAAATGCTTGATGCTGTTCGCAATAACAGGAAAATTTTAAGAGAGAATACTAAGGAAATAGGTGGTGTCACTAACACTAAAATTGTTAGTGTAATTCATTAGTTTCAGAAAAATAATTGGATATCACAAAATGTATATACAGTAGTTCATTTGATATTCCCTTTAAAATATATCCAGTCCACCAATTTTGAAGGGTGAAATACAGTAAGTACATGTACATAAACAAATTTCATGGCACACTAATACAGTAAATTCTATGACATGCTGTGAAGGGGAAAGGAGAAATAGGGCTTTCAATGAAAAACAAGAAACACACTCAATACTGCTAGAAATCATCGTTTTATTTAAAAAGTTTGTCACGAAGAAAAAATAACAGAGAGAGACAAAATCAAACTTAGCAAAAATACAGTAATCAAATCTGGTCCTTTTAAAAGTATGTGTTGAGGCATGTTCTTCTTTCTTGCCAAGGTATAACGGTAGGCTACAGCACATGATAATGGACCTATTACCTCCTTGACGCCATGGCTGACACCGATGAACCGCAAATTCCTACAACACATGCAAGTTTGTATGTTGAAACAGTTAACTTAATAAATGTGTAATGCTTGAAATGGAGAACTTGAATTTGCTGTTATGTGTATGTTTGCACCTACTATAACTATATTTTAAAAGAATCTCTTATTGTAGAATCATTGTGTTTTTGATATTAATTTTAGGGCTTTTGATAACATATTCATTTAGCCCCATATATTTGGAAGTGTATAGGATTTATATGATAATCTCTGTTATTGTGGTATCTGTAGTAGTGTGTAGGCTATACTTTCTGTAATTCAGATGAGGACTGGAAAGGTGGCAGCCATAGTTAGGGACATTTATTTTTAAGAATTTTTAATAATATGTACTAAAATGAAATTGAAATACCAACAGGAACAGTTACAAATTCCCTGTCCACTCAGCCAAGATATTCTGCAGATCTCTCCTGTGGGCCTCAACATTATTTTATTTTATTCCTTTCCTGATGGAAATCCGGTAGTACCTTATTTCAACTCCTGGGGCACCTCCCCAAGCCTGTCCCTTATAAAGCTACACACACTACTACAGTCATCACATTATCGGAGCAATTCTACCCACACCCAACTGCATGGGGCTGATGACCAAGATGTCCCAAGCCCATAAAATGAATTAACAGCAGACAAAATCAAGTCATTATGTTATTTTGTGTTGTGTTGGATTCTGACACATGTATGCGTTTGACAGAGTGCCATTTAAGCTCATGAATAGGAATGAATGAATACGACTACCCTACTTGTTTCACGACAGCCTAGAATAAATACACACGAAACACGACAATAGAGCACTTTAGAACAGTAACGAGAGCGAACTTTCAGTGGAGATGTTGGCAACCATGTGAATACAAACAATTTATGACCAGAACGTAAAACTATGCCAACGCTCAGAGCATGTTAAAACAATTGGGATCAGTTCAGTCGTTTGCAAACGACTTGTTTATGTTACGGTGAGTAGTCGTTGAATTCATTCGACTGTTTTCTAAAAGCAGTCAAACAAGTCGATGGTTTTAACTTTTGTCAGTCGACTGCTGATGCCCATCTCTACAAACCAATTGACAACCAGAATCAATTTGAGCGTACACACCCTCCGACTTGCTAAAATGCTATTAATATTGGATCCCAATATAAAATATTTTCTGATTTAATTTTCCTGGAAAATCTATTCTATGTTTGCATCGATCATTACCATCACGCTATGGGGAGAATTTCATAATAATTTTCTTGTAATTCATTTATCACGCGGTAGAATAAATGAATGAAATTCAATCATAAAATAAATAGAACTAAGCCATAATTGGTAAGCCCATGTTCAAGTTGTGTAATAATTCAAGAATGCACCCAATTCTCATTAAAAGTGTATAGACTGTGTTAAGGAGTTCCAATGAAATGACATACATATATATTTGGACAACTGGACGTAGGCTATTTCATTGAAAGAATCTACGAACAAGAAACTGTATAAAACTATAGGCACCTACAGCCGTCAAGCTGTCCTCACAGTACCCGCTGGAGATTTCCATCACCACTCTATCTGTACGGTACCTCGAGATAAGCCTAAGTGCGCCAACTGTGAGGAAACACATAAACTCTTCCATCCCTGCCCTCATGTCTTTGCCACTAACCCCCCCTCCCACACAGCACGCCACTGCTCTGACACAGTTGTTAGGCCTGCTACAACAACTCTCAGCCATAACCCTGTCAACTACAGCTAAACCAAACCCAGAACCCCCTAATACACTTCATTTGCAGAGCAATAAAATCCATAAAACAACTCCGCAACGAGCTTCACAAAACCTAAATTATAAACGAAAAGACTACTCCACAAACACCAAAATCAGTAAACCTCCCTCATTTCAGCCACACTACACCTTAAACAGACATAGAAAGCATAGTCATGACCCCTTCATGAAGTAGGCTATTGTCTAAACACGATCATGTCTCCTTCAACTTTACTGAGACTTCATTAAATTCTATTAAAAATTCATAAACTCATTCCACAAATCTTAAAATCAGTATACATCCCTCATTTCCATTCCTCTATTCAATAAACAAACATAGAAGGCGTAGCCATGACCCCTTCATGGAGTAGGCTATTGTCTAAATCTGACCACGCATACTACAACCTTACTCTAATTCAAAATTACAGCCAAATGATCCATCTGACTGGGAGGCTTGCCTGGGATGATGGGCCAGAAAACCGGGAGTTCAAGCATAACCTAAATATTGAATGCTTAACATTTCCAATAACTTGGACAACTGGATTTAGGCTATTTCATTGAAAGAATCAACGAACTGTATAAAACTATAGGCACCTACAGGTATACTTAACTTATTAATTAAAGCTCTACAATAAACATACAGCACAATGAATTGTAGCATGAAGTTATCCTGAAGAAGTCGTTTGATTAGAACGACTACTTAAATTCGAATGATTCCATTCGCTTGGAATTAGTCGTTTGCCAACGACTTGTTTCATTCCAATGATTTCCAACGATTGCTTTGGGATCAGTCGTTTACAACGACTCCTTCAATTCGAATGATTCCATTCGTTTGGAATTAGTCGTTTGCCAACGACTTGTTTCATTCCAATGATTTCCAACGATTGTTTTGAGATCAGTCGTTTGCAAACGACTTGTTTATGATACGGTGAGTAGTCGTTGAATTCATTCGACTGTTTTTTAAAAGCAGTTGTTTTAACTATCGACTAATTCGACTGTTTTCAGTCGACTGCTGCCCATCTCTACACACAACTAATTTTCTACACCAGCCGCTACTGAGCACGAGCTGTGACTGGCTTAGACATTAGCATCCTACGTGTTGAAAAATATTGTAAGTAATGTGTAGGAATAAAATACTACCAATAGGTATGTCAACCATTAAATTGGCATATAATAAATGAATTATATTTATCTTGTATCTATCTATCCCACGATATAACATAATACAAGGTGAAGAGTCCTTTAAAACAAATTGTTTACTGTGATACTGGAAGAAACAATACAACACAGTGGTAATAGTTCTAGCCTGCACCTGAAAATGAAAATCCACAGCCTGCTTCCAGTCTCCGACCGGGTCAGGAATGGAATGAATGAAGCCCCCATCTAGCGGCGAGGATATGAACTGTGCCGGCTGCCGAGGCCTGACGCACTCCTCTGGGGCAATGAGTAAATGAATGACAGATGAAATGAAATGATAGGGGAGAGTGTTGCTGGAATGAAATTTTGACAGGGAAAACCGGAGTACCCGGAGAAAAACCTGTCTGCCTCCGTTTTGTCCAGCACAGATCTCACATGGAGTGACCGGGATTTGAACCACGGACCCAGCGGTGAGAGGCCGGCGTGCTGCCGCCTAAGCCACGGAGGCTTCCTAGCCTGCACCTATTAGTTAATAAAATTTCATGTGATTTCACTCAGATCTCTGTTGTAGTGGCTTATTATATGTGCACCTTGTAACTTAATAGTACATTATGCAACGAGCCTATAATGACAATAATTAAGACACAATTTTTATAATTTCCATACGAGTGTCTTAATTACAATTATAGACGAGTTGCATACGACTGTTTATGTTCGACGATAATTATAACTATTTTATGTTCGAACATAAATATTCATAAATATCTGTCGAGATTTCACCAGTTTTATATACTGAACAGAGCGCATGGGATGCAGAGAATACCTTGTATTTGACCATGGCCTCCAAGTTGATTTTGCGGAAAACGCTTCTTTGACCGCACAGAATCAAATACAAAGTGCGCATTGGAGAGAACGCCATGTCACTGTTTTTACTTGTGTTATACGGTCCACAAGTAAAACTGAATCGCTTGTAATAATTAGTGACAACCTAGACCATAGTAAATATGCAGTGTGGACATTTTTGAAACTCATAGGCAATTTCATTAAAGAAGAATTTCCACAAGTTGACCATCTAATTATATTCTCAGACAATGCTGCAAGTCAATTTCGGAGCAAGTATACAGTCTCAAACCTTTGCAAACTAGAGGACGATCTCAACTGTCAGTTCGTCGAATGGACAACTTTTGCTGCATCTCATGGCAAAGGTGCTGTAGATGGCGTCGGAGCCGTAGTTAAGAATCTACTTTGGCACAAGATTAAAGCGGAAAACCTCAATATTAATTCTGCGAAAGAGTATTATGAACTTGCCACAATGACCTGCAAGAAAACCCACGTTTTCTTTGTTCCAAAAGAAGACATCAAACAAAATGAAGACCTGCTTAACACTCGATGGAAAAAAGCAAGAAAAGTACAGTACAAGCTAAAACAGAAGAGCAAGAAGGAAAAAGTAATTGGTCTCAATTCACTGCATTATTTTGAGAAGCATGATGACAGCCATGTTCTTGCTGGTATCACAGCAAAGTCTAAACTAAAGAAAATTAAGGTTTTAGACTCAGATACCGACACAGAACAAGAAGGAGAATACTTACAGGAGAGTCAACATCAAAGGATTAAATATGCTGATGTATTTCCATCAGACAGTGAGGAGGAGACCAAAGCTGAACCAGGTACATCATCATCAGTTCAACCAAACAGATATGAACTTACGGCAAAAAACATCACGTGTGGTACCTATGTTCTTGTGGAAATAAAAGGTCAAGTAAAAAATAATGTCTATAATTATGTGGCTGTTTGCCAAAGTTGTGTCTGTGAAGAAGAAGGGGAGGTTCAAGTAATGTTCATGAGAACGTGCGACAGTTCCAAGAAAGTATTTCGAACGGATGAAAATGACATTAAATTTATTCAGTTTGAACAAATCAAAACAATATTGAAAACTCCAGAAGTAAAGATAAGTGGTCTTAATCGTGTCCAGTATGTTTTTCATGAGTCTATCGGAGATGTGTGGGAGGCTTAACGATTTCTGGGTCAGACATTGCATCGTACCATTGGGACTATTGATAGATAGGCTAACTGTTTACTTTCAACATGTTTTATTTCTTAAAACTATTTGAAATTTCTTTATTAAGATATTGTAATAGTTTTCTCTCAAATAATATAATTTTCAGTATTATTTTCAACATTAAAGACAAGATACTGTAAGGTAGCCTAGTAGTAATTAGGCTAATTGTTTAAAACTATTAAATATATGTTTCTTCCATCAAAACTAAATTGCATTTCTTTATGATCCTAGCAATTTCATTTCCTATTACACTTTATTAAAAATTACTCTAATCTGAGCCATAAACAGCCAGAAACCACATGTAACTTCCGTTACTCAGGCTGTAACCTCCGTTACTTTTTGTAAAATAGTTAATATTAATTTCCATACATTATTTTTCATGGGAGTACTGCAAATAAATAGCCCAACTTTTTAAGAATTTGATTAATTTAAAATATTTTTTTTACCATTATTATTCACAGAAAATTTAAGAAATAGTTAAGAAGTCACGACTTAGCCATATGTGTGAGTAACCTCCGTTACCCTCTTTTAAAGGTGATATTTTGGATGTTACTTGATGAATGGAAATTGATTTATGCTTGAACCTTAATAAAAACAAAACTTATACTTGCAACATATTTGGTTTCAGAATATATAATTTTTAACATTAATTTTTTAAACAATATAGTTGTACGCTTGTAACCTCCATTACTTTGGAATGGCTGTGCAAGAACTGATCTCCTCAAGAACTTGAGTACACATATGCAATAGGCTCATGATACTGTATGTATCTCTGCAAGATGTATCAAGTTGAAAACATTACGGCAACATAGACTCTTACCTGGGTCATTTCTCAGGAGAGTAGGCCAAATTGCCACATTCATCTGCTATTTCGAGAACAGAAATTTACGATTTGTTTGTTCACAGAATTTGGTAGGCCTACCTGTGGAATAAATAATAGTGAAAGTTAATTAATATATCAAGTAGAATATCACCTGTACACTGCGTCTAATATCAATTCAAAACTAGGCTACCGGTACGATATATTTTTCACAGGCACTACCGAAACAAGTTTTCACTTAAACTCTTAAAATAAGCGTACTTACTTGGCGTATCAGAAGAAGAACTGTTCACTTCTCATTACCAAGAAGACGATTTGATGAAAGAAAGATGAGAAAGAACACAACATTAGCTTATTATAAAATATTAATATACGGCCAATATTGTTTACATCAAACACGACATAAACAGAGCATCCATGTTGGTCAATGCCGCCAACCCAGTAGAAATAATGTTTATTTAATGATAAGTGACGTAATTATCGTCGGTGAGCAAGATAATTGCAAGGAAATGTCAATTAGGAATTATGTGTATATTTATTGACTGAATATAGGGATATATTTGCAATTCAATTAAAACGTGTATCATGCATATGTTGGCAAGACGATATACAGCGCTTAATCCGCTCCTTACGTCTGGCCGCGCTACTACACCGATGGTACCAAATAATCCCTATCTGGTTGACACCCCCTGTCTGCAACTCCCTGCTACTCATGCTGGTCGGCATGCTATGCACAAGCTTGGCCTCGTCCAGCCTCGTCCTGTACGCCGCGCTGTCTGCTTGGGGGTCGCCACAAGAGAGCTAACCCCCTGGAGTTTGATTTGAAGGCGGCAGCTTTTATAAGTACAGTGTGAAGCATTAGGATAAATAATATCAAAATATAGATGATTTTAACACATTTTTGGGTGCATTAGATCTATAAAACTAAAACATTAAAGGAAAAGAAACTACGAATTGGGTGTAAAATAATTGGGAGTTGTGCAACGCTGCAACATTGTCACCAGCCGCCACTGATGCTAAGTGAAGCTGTTCGTATGAGCCGACTCAGATGGTGGGGTCATATGAAGAGAAGGGGGGAGGAGAGATGACCTAAGAGGTTAGTGAGTTCGGATGTGGAGGGTAAGAGAAGCAGAGGTAGACCTAGGCGGCAATAGTTAGATTAAGTGTTGAACGATTTCAAGGTGTAGAAGCAGAGGAGGCCGCAGAGTTAACTGCTAATAGGGGATCATGGAGGTGACTTGTTCGCAAACAGAGTCTCGCAGACTACACTGGACGCTGAAAGACAAAACAGTCTCGAATGAAAGTGTACGTATGTATGAATGTATAACTTTAGACCAATATTAGGAGCAGTAAGCAAGGGACATGGGAACGCTTTCACCAGGACAGCGAGTATATGGAAATATGGTATCAGTTACGCAGGGACTGTGCTATGATGGGTGACTATGCATAGGGTATACAGTAATACATGCAGAGGTGTCAAAATAACATACAGGGAAAAGCTGTTCTGATGGACCTTTTTGAATGACAACATTATTGTTGAATGAAAATTCAGTCTTATTTAGTACTAGAAATGGGCGAGTTCAGTGGGGTCAGCAATTTGCTAACCTGCTAGCATGCTGCTAGCTTGATGCTAGGCTAGCATATGTGAGCCCTCCCGAACGTATTGCTTTCAGCTGACGCGGGAATTTCAGAACACACAATTCCTATGTAGCATCTTTTGTCTTCTCTGAGGTTGTCCTCACACATCTTTGGTGGTTTGGAAGTTGTCGTTTCCAAAAATTCTGCTGATCTGTGCCAAGACCGCTGAGTGATATTCTACAAATGGAAATGAACAACAATTTTGTTCGACTTATTGTAGCCGATGATGAAGATTATGAAGATAGAGAGAATTTCAACGAAATTCTCCCAGCTGTAGATGTTTTCTTGAGATCAGAAGAGTGTCTGGAACACGTGCCTACAAGGAACGAAGGATATTATGAGGAAATTGTCCCAATATATTCTCCTGACGACTTTCTAAATCACTTTCGTATGATTCGAATTACCATGCAGGTAGGCTGACGGTATTTGTTTACATTTTGTACAATGCAATTTATTTGTAGGCCTAAGAAAAATATTTCTAGATAGTGCTAGTTCTGAAACATATTTCTTTTTTCTGTGTATTCAGAACTCTTTTCTTAAGAATTAAATATATGGTACAGTTACAAGGTATGATTTGCAGTGCAGTAATTAGGCTACAGCTTTCAAAATCGGGATCTAATAAGGAAGAGACGACAAAAAGCTTAGAAACGGGAAGACTGACGGATTCCATAAATACCGTACCTGGATAGTAGCCTACCCACATAATTTGGCTATGGGAAACCATACAGTTGTTTTTTATATAGCCTACACATACGTTTTAAAACATATTTCGGTACCATACTTGAGAAATGCTACTGTCCTACATACGGTAACGCGATCACACGCTACCACGTGGCATTTAAGTTGGATCCGAAAGCATATGGTGGTATTAAGTCATACACCAAAATACAAAAAGAATAATTAACGAGCTGGATTTGCTTTGACCAAACTAATTCCTTAATACGAGAACATAAAATAACTATATTGGTCGTCATAAAGATACTAGACCTAATGAGATCAAAGTTGAAGTTTAGAAGCGTAAAAAGTCCAATTAAAACAATTACCGTATTTACTCGCATATAGTATCCCCCTTAATTTTCATGAGCCAAAATACAAAATTCTTGGAAATCGTGTATAGTACCCCCCCCTTAATTATTGAGAGTCAAAATACAACATTCTTGGAAATTGACGAATTCTTAAAAAAAAAAATGTAAATGAAATTCATCCTCTTTTATGACAAAAATATTGTTCTTGTTACAAGAGTTTACTAAGGCAACACTGAAAAAATGGCTTCAAACCCCACAATGTTCTTGTTACATTATTATTTTTGTTATTCAGACTATATGCCCACCATTTTGCGTACATGTACGCGATGGGACAGGATATCAAATTGTGTAGCAAATAGGCTTCACCCAATATCCAATAGAAGATGCCACACTATTGGCCGAGTAGAAGCTCCAAGTTTAAAATCCCGCCAATGAAAGTTGTGGATTCATATCTTGCCTGCATTGTTTTCTTATCCTTTGTATTGCGCTTCGAAATGGTGTTTCCTGTGCAGCCTCTTCTTCTCAGTTTTATTTTAAACACATTTCATTTGGTGCAAGAACCGTCAGCGTTTGTGACACGTGAAAAATGTGAATAATATGTACTCCGTTGTGTTTACAAATGTTAGTGAGATGTGATCGCTCAGCATCATCAGTCATTTCCTAATCGATGCATTCTCCCTCCCTGTTCAAATAAAGTTTGCATTTCCATGTCTGATACTTTGTCCATTCCATTCTATTTCTTTGATTCTAAGATATTTGCTTAGCAAGGGATGGTAGTGAAATTCATTGGGGGTAGCCGGGAATAGTGGTGGATAAGTGAGGTTATGGCAGTCTCATAATGGGCTGATTAAAGATGTAAATTTCGTTTATTTTGATAAAATATGTATCGTACTATGTAGCAACAAAATACCGTACCTCATTTTTACTCTCTCCCTTTCCCAAAATAATGGATGCTTTATTTTTACAAAGCTACACCATTTCACCGAACTGAGCCAAATTTTGTTTTATGCATTGCAAGGCTTAAAAAGAGCTCTTCAACAAATTCGATATTTTGTCCAAACGGCCTAAATGCAGGGAATGGAGAGGTCTATCCAAAATTTCAAGTAGACAGTATTAGCTGCTGGGTTTCGAAAGATAAGTATGTAAAATTTAGTTCAGTTTGGTAAAAACGTGTAGATTTGTGCCAAAGGGCCTAAATGTAGGGAATAGGGAGGACTGTCTAAAACTTCAAAAGGACCCGCAAGGTTCCAAGGCAATGTACGTGAAATTTGGTTCTGATCGTTGAAATGGTGTAGATTTGTGCCAAAGGGCCAAAATTCAGGGAATGGAGACGGTTGTCCAAAATTTCAAATAGACAGTGTTACCTGCAGGGTTCCAAAGGGTAAGTAGGCCTACATAAAATTTGGTTCTGATTGGTGAACCGGTGTAGATTTATGCCAAAGGGCCTAAATGCCGGGACTGGAGAGGACTGTCCGAATTTCAAATCAACAGTGTTACTCATTGGGTTCCAAAGGGTAAGTACATAAAATTTGGCTCAGATTGGTGAAAAGGTGTAGATTTGTATAAATAATTGACAATCAGACAAACAGACAAATCAACATTGAACTTTATAGATAGAGATATTTTGCATTTACAGTAATCCTACCATATTTTGAAGAACTATATAACCTATGTTACTCAGGTTGTATTAAATAAGCATGTAATGTTAGCAGCTTTTAAGAAAATTGAAAATTGACATTAGAGCAAAACTACTTTTATACTCATAATCTGCTTCATAAAATAACACTATACAAAATTAGATGAAAAGAATTTTGCTAAATTTTGTTATGTAGTGTTATTAAACTACATACTATTTTATTCCTAAATGTCACCTGTAACATTTGACATAGCTCTCATGAATTTGCTACAAAATGCAAACTCTAAACATCTTGAAAATGCTCAAGACCACAAACTCTAAAAATGATACTGTATATTCTAGTAGATTTTATCTTGAGTGTAGCAAAGTGGTTCCGATTCCATCTAAGAAGGACCTGTGACTTACAATCAAGAGATTTAAACTCAAGGGAAAAACTGTAAGCTTCCTTACTTTTAACGAATGAGACATTTTATTTCTTGAAATTATAAGGCAAGTATCTTTCTCTGCCTAATTAACCCATAATACATAAATGATGCACTTAATAATGGGACATGTTTCAGCTATTAAGCACAGCCTTCATGAGCCAAGATACAGTTGTAGTACATCAAAAGTTAAAAGACTCACAACTGTAATAAAAGCTATGATTCATAGCTGAAGCATGTCTCACTGTGAAGTGCATTCTTTATTTAGTGTTGATTAGGTGGAAAGATAGTTTTTATCTTGTAATTTCAAGAAAAAATTTGCTTAATTCGATAAGTAATTACGGGCCAAAAAAAATAATATAGAATATGGTTTGTTTTGTATCTACATAACATAAATGATCTGACCTGATAAGCTCATTCTGTTATTCACACCTGCAGGTCTAGAGGCATAAAACGATATTTATAAAAGAGAAGGGGCTCATTAATAAATTAACACAAATTCAAAGAGTCAGTTGGAAATCATCTTCCAACAACAAAAACAAGCTTCATGATACCAGCAATTTCAATTTTTAATATGTTTTCTTTTAAATACCTAGTATAAATTCTCATCCTTCCTTCCCCTTCCAGTACATTTGTTCGATAAAAGGTTCAAACCAGAACATACAAGGTCTGGTAAAAAAATTAAAACTCTAATTATGTTCAAATTATTTCATGTATTTCCAATACCCCTCACTGAAGTTTCCATTCCTGTTAATACACCACTGTTAGCATGTGCTGTGCAGAATAGTATGCAGACCCTGTGAATGAATTCCATGCTGAGAAATAAGAAGTACAAACCAAGCAGCAATGAAATTTCATGCTTCAGGACTCTTCTTTCTCACATTACCATAAAATAAATTACTAAAATACATGCAGATCACAAATGAAGCAACAAATGGCATCATCATCATCATCTTCAGTTCCCCTTTTCCAGCTGACACTGGGTGGGGGCATATTACTGCTAAAGACTCCCACCACGCAGTATTGATCACATTGGTATGCTACTTCACAAGTTATTTATTTTATGATAGACTTTCTTCACATTAATGGGCCAATAACCTAGATGTTAGGCCCCTTAAAACAACAATTATCATCATCATCATCTTCACATTAACTGTAAATAACCACATACTACAAGGGCACATGCCCATTGCAATACTCTTGGGGGCAAAACACAGCTAAGTTTGAGTCCACTGATAAAACCTTCACAAACCAAAAGGATGCCATTTGCATCTAGTAATAATGTATTTTATAAATAAGAGAACCGTCCTTCACACTAGTCTTGCGCATAATAGTTCGCGGCTGGGAGCGATCAGTTTAGTTCGCAGCTCCTTAGCGAACTAGTTCGCTCTTTTAGTTCGTTAGTTCCCATCTCGAAGACAGATCGTTCGCTCGCCTTGCTACTGCACGCGCTCCTTGTTTTTTTTTATAGCAGTCTACTCGTCAGACACTGATGCGCATAGTAGTTCGCGGCTGGGAGCGATCAGTTTAGTTCGCACTTTCGCAGCTCCTTAGCGAACTAGGTCGCTCTTCTAGTTCGTTAGTTCCCATCACGAGTTCCCTGAAAGACAGATCGTTCGTTCGCTCGCCTTGCTACTGCTACTGCACGCGCTCTTTTGCTTGTTATAGCAGTTTCTTTATAACGATCAGTGCAGTCAATGCCTGGGTTATTACCCGTATTTTGGGTAATTAAACATCAAATGGGAAAATAAATCAGTAGCCTAATTTACACAAAATGTAAAATGGCATATTCAGCTATTCTGTTCTTATTAGCCTATTTTCAATTTTGAAAAAATAGGCTTATGAGATCACCTTTTGTCCGTGTGTGTGTGCGTGCGTGCGCGCGCGCGCGTGTGTGTGTGTGTGTGTGTGTGTGTGAGGTGTGTGTGTGTGTGTGTCCCTAATAAAATCTAAACGGCTGGAGCGATTTCAATGAAACTCGGTAAGTTCATAGCACTATTCCCGGCGACCTCGACCGTGCCCTTCAAATTTTGTTACGTCCCAACAATCCAACATGGCGGCTGTGCGAAATATTTCACTGGCATTCAATATCTCCGAAACTATTACCGATATCGCCCTGAAAATGTGTACGGTGATAAAGGGCACTACTAAATGTTCACCTATGAGACTTTCAAAAACCTGGTGACTACAAAACCAACATGGCGGTCAAGGGAAATCGAGACTTTTAAATAGACATTTCTCGCGATTTAACTATCCAAACGTAATGAAACTTGGTACAGCAAATGTTTATACACATTTTAATGCACTGGAGTCTAATTTAGTTCAATTGTTTACATAACCTCAAAATGGCGGCTGTGCGAAATATTTCACTGACATTCTATATCAACGAAACTATTACAGATATCATCATGCAATTTTGTACGGTGATAAAGGGTACTGATACAAGCTTACCTATGTATATTTCATAAACCTGTAAAGTACAAAACGAACATGGCGACCAAGCGAATTTGAAATATATTAATAGACTTTTCTCGTGATTTAACTCTCTGAGCGCAGTGAAATGTGGTACAGTAAATGATTTTGCAGATTGAAATGCACTGCCATCTAATTTAATTCAATTGTTTACATAACCTCAAGATGGCGGCTGTGCGAAATTTTAAAATTAAGTTTTTATTCTTGTGTCGTAATCATGCGATCGAAGTGAAAGTTTGAATAATGAAGCTAGGCAATAATTGTCCTTGAATGGTACATAACTCTATGGCCTATACATATAACAATCCTAAATGGCGAGCTTCCGAAATATTTAGACGGTTCTCAATATCTATGAATCTTTTACAGCAACCAAACTGAATTTTTTAATGTTCATAGAGACTATGAACAAATGTTCACCTATAGGACTTTCAGTAACCTGGTGAGCACAAATCCAACATCGCGGCGACGCGAAGTATAAATATTTAAATGGACGTTTCTCGCGAATTAACTATCCGAGTGCCGTGAAACTTTGCACGTTAAATGCTTATACAAATGTTGATCCACTGGCATGTAATTTATTTCAATTGTTTGCATAATCACAAGATGGCTGGTGTGCGTACTTTTAAAATCTCGTTTTTACTTCTTGTGTTCTAATCATGCGATTGAAGTTTTAATACCACACGTACACAATAATCTTAATGTAATAGTACAAAAATAAAAATCCATCCTGGCGACCATATGAAATATTTAGACTGTTCTCAATATCTACGAATCTGTTACAGCAATTAAACTGAAATTTTGTATGTTCATAGAGACAATTAACATTAGCAGGATATATGGAAATAGGCTGTATAGTTCTTCACGGAACTACTTGTTTTTTACTTTACATACATTGTAAGCGTACTCGTAGTATTTTAATTTTTAAATGGATTTGTTAATTTTTAAAATTCTTTATTTTGTCTTTCAATTGTTAATTGGATGAAAGCGTGTTTTGTTTTCATTTGCCGGGTTAAATTTCCGTTTGAAGAAATATTACTTATAGAATATTCTAAATATGTTTATTTTAGTAAATAAAAATACCATTATATATGGTAACAAAAATACTTCTACTATTGGGTACAGGTTAAGTAGGCTATGCCGCACAAGCAATATTACCAATATTTATAACCCTTTATGGGATAGTGGTCTCTTTATTAACCACCTGTCATAAGGACAGTTTGTGCTTTCAAAGATGCTGATAGTTGAATCTTTCAGCCAAATTTCTGAGAATTTTCCTGCCGAATTGAAATATAGTTCGCCAATTTTCTAAATAATTGGAGATATTTTCAAATAATCCCATATGACTAAGTTAAATAAAACCGTGGAATTATCCCCACATCTAAATCAGTTAACTATCAGTAGGCTTGCCATATTTTTGGTGAGTGAAACCGGGACACATTAATATGAGAGAGAGAGAGAGAGAGAGAGGGGGGGGGGGGGGGAGAGGGCAGAGTGGAGGGTCCTCCCCCGGGATTTTTTTTTAAACATTAGAAGCAAAATGGTGAGTTTCAAGCCTCGCAAGTGACGGGAGGGGGGAATCTGGCACCCTAAATTGTTAGTTCTACACACCTTTTAAAAATAAAAAAGAATTTTTTGCTACATAAAATTCTATAATTTTTCCTTTTTAATGATTTTTTTCTGGTCTACTATCTAGAAAGAAGTGTTAAAAAATACAAATTAAATTACTTCATAAAATTGTTTAATTGAACAATTTCTAAGTCTTATTATTGTTGGAAAAATACAACTTTTTGTCTAATTACAAAAACAATTACAGAAAACTTATTTTGTCAAACTAAAAGAACAATTAATTAATGAGTTAACAATTTGGGCTATTGTTCTGTCATTCGTTTGAATACTTCTGATCTCTTTGACGCTGTGCGCGATAGTCAACGATGTTGATTGTTGAAAAGGAACCGATTCATAAAAGATTCATTACTTTTTACATCTTACAGCCGTTTTCCGGGACATTGATAAAACCGGTCGGGACACCGGGACAACAGCAAAATTCCGGGACTGTCCCGGTCAAACCGGGACGTATGGCAAGCCTAACTATCAGTAACTTCAATTTATGAACCGCCACTGTATTACATTACAAATATAAGGTAGTTATTACCTGTTAGCGTGTTAGCACTAGTAGTGTGTTATGCTGTTATTACTGGATTATAAACCAACATTCAACATTCGCCGCACCGCGCCAAAACTTGACAATCTTGCAACTAACAATAGAGACACCCAATCAACAGCACCGAACTAACTGACTGAACGAACCAGTGATTGTGCAATGAGTGGTGATGTGACGAGCTGACGAGCTACGGCGGTCCCGCGCTCTCGCGCTCTTACAAGGATCGAACTAACAAGCGAGGGATCTGGGAACTAGTTCGGTAGTTCGTCTGTGGGACCCGCTCTTCCGAACTAGTTCGTTCGCGAACTACACATGACTACTTCACACCAGTTAAATTATGTCGTTGCTTCAATTAGGGGTTAAGGAATGTTGTGGTCATCAACCCCTAAGTATGAAATTTGTTTGATAACCTCTGTTACTGTAAAACCTGTAGCAGGATGTGCAAGTATCATTAGGGTCTAGGAAATAGTAAGTTCCCCGGGACTATCACAAAATATGCCTTGAGTGAGAGTGGAAAAGCCAAACTCAGAATGACAGCCATCACCACCAGGATCTACAAACACTAACTACTCAGTTTAGTTGTGAAGCCTGCTTGGATTGTGTGACTACACTCATTTTAACAGTGTGGTTAGTAAATAACACCCAACACCATGCATGGTTTCAAACTCATGCTAATAATGAAGTTTCTGCACCACACCTATTGTGTGCAAACCTCAGCTTGACCTAAGAACTTACTGATTTTGCCACTGAATAGATGCACCCATTGAGATGTGTTGGTCATCAAGCAACGAGGAAGTGCAGCAGTAATCAGGTCTGGCCATTCAAGCTATGATTGAAGAATGTTTTACGATTATCAATTACAACATGAGAATCAGATTAATTTGATTTGTTTGTCATGTACATTATTCAACCATCTGTTTACGAAATTAGTCACATTAATACAAACTATAAGTGTACACTATAAAACTCAGCCTAAACAAGACTGTTGATACACCTTTTGACAAAAATTCAGAGCACCCATCAGCCGCAGCCGAATTGCAATAAAATTTAACACGCAAGTAAGGGCCCACTGACTATACAATCAATACAACATTCACGTCTACAAATCAAATAGAGACAACTACAGTGCATGGATTCACTATGGGATATATAAAGAGCCAACTCCAGTGCAAAGGAACAAAACGTACAATGGGTTTTAGATGTGCAATTGTCATGTAACAAGAGAATACCTCAATGCCAAATCCGCACGAGTTACAAATAAATTATGAAGTTAGACGGCTTGCAATAGTCAGATACCTGTATCATTGTATGCTCAGTGTTTGAACCAGAGCTATGCTGCTGCAATAAGACAATGTTGGTGGGCATGGTTTGAGAATTGGTCATATCAGTGTGTTGTCACGGTAGTATCGATATTACTCTGAGAACGAGTGGAGGCCATTATGTGCAACACCTTCATTCCATAGCTGCATTTATTTATCATACACGAAAATATTCGTATTAATTTTCTTGTTAGTTGTTACTTAAATGAGATACTCGGTATTTTATATACAACCGGTTTGGCAGGTAGAGAACTACCAGTGTGCCCACGTTAACCTTGAAATATTGTTAACTTGTCTGTGAAAGAGGAAGCATCTAGCTCCAGGTTTTAAAATTGAATGGGGTGATTATGAAAAGCATGTTGCAGTAATAGCATTACATAAAGTTGGAAAATTTCCAAGTGACATTTTCAAGACGCTGCAAAAGCTGAAAATCAGTCGTATGTTTGTGTACCGGACCATTGAGCGATTCACTGCAACCGGGATTGTGAAGGATCGTCCGAGGGAGGGTCGCCCACGCAGTGTCGGGACTCCAGCAGCAAAAAGGGCAGTGGTGGCTCGTATTCGGAGAAATGCGGTGCGGAAGCAGGTTATCATGGCCCGTGAAATGAACATTTCAAACAGGTCAATGTCAAGGCTTCTGTCAGAGGACCTTGGACTACGGGCTTATCGCCGACGCGCGCCTAAAGAAGCTGAGAGTGCTTAAATGTCGACGTCTCCTGCAGCGTTACGCACAAAATGGTCATCGAAACATTCTCTTCACCGATGAAAAGGTATTCACTATTGAAGAATCGTTCAATGTGCAAAACGACAGGGTTTATGCATCGTCATCTCGGGAAGCCAGTAAAAATGTTCCGAAAGTTCAGAGGGCCCATCATCCCTCCTCTGTGATGGTGTGGTGGGGGTGAGTACCACTCAGCTGCATTTCTGCGAAAAGGATGTTAAAACCAGCGCCAGAGTGTATGAAAGCACCGTTTTGGAGCCTATTGTGAAGAACTTAAGTGGCACATTGTTTCAAAACCAACCCTGGACTTTCCAGCAGGATTTTGCTCCAGCCCACAAGGCTAGGTCAACTCAAGGGTGGCTTCAGCGTCATGTCCCCGACTTCATTTCAACTGAAGATTGGCCCAGTAGCAGTCCGGACCTGAACCCTTTGCACTGCCGACAGTGGTCAGTGCTTGAGGGCATCGTCTGCAAGAGGAGACACCCCACCATTGGTAGTTTAAAGCATTCCTCATTGTCAGCAGTGGCGGCTTCCCCCCTGGATGTCCTCCGTTCCGCCATTGACGAGTGGCCACAAAGACTCAAAACCTGTATCAGTGCCAAAGGTGACCATTTCGAAAAGTGATTGGTGCATTGTGTAGAGAATGCCTGTAAGAACAACATACTAACAGCAAATTAAAATACTTCTCATAATATTTGCATTATTCACTTTTTAAGTTGTAACAGTATTTATGGCTAGACGTATGTAATAGTTGGTTGTTCTTTATGATCTAGCCGAGATCCAGTAGGATTTTATGGTTTGCCAAGTATCACTAAAAATAGTGTTATCTCACGAAGGACTTGCCCAAAACCCATACATCGACATGGATCTCATGCCTTAACCATTCAGGCTAAGAAAATGAAATGAAAGGTTTCAGTAAGCACTTTGTTCTTGGCAAGTAATAAAACTCAGTTTAGGCAGGCCTCGGCAACATATCGGTCACTTGACCATTTAGGTTATCTATTTGATATTCAGCACTAACATTTTGATTGAATGACTGATGATTCAGTTTGTGAAGACTTCTGGATTATATTTCCGGCACTGTGACTGTACCAAATCACAAGTGCGACCGAACCCTCAAATCCCCAAATTGCATTTGTAAATATATTTTTTATGTCTTGTATAATTTTTCGACACATTGTATTTATCCTATTATTCGCGTCAGGATTAGGTTATTTTATACTCACATTGTAAATGTGGCACACAGACCAATGGTACCATTAACATTGAAGACCATGAACTCAATATAACCACCAAATTTAAGTACTTTGGTTCTCTCATCACTTCGGAAGGCAAAACCATTCTCGATGCCTGAGCACGAGTAAATGCTGCGTGGCTGAAATGGCGCCAAGTCACTGGAGTACTGAGTGATAAGAAAATACCTATCCACCTGAAAGGAAAAGTTTACAAGACCATGATAAGGCCAGTGGCACACTACGGCACAGAATGTTGGCCACCTTCAACCAAACACGAACAAGCCCTCAATGGTATGGAAATGAAAATGCTGCGTTGGTCCATGGGTATTACAAGACTTGACCATGTCAGTTATGAACATGTAAGGAAGCAAATGGGAGTTGCAACAATTAAAAAGAAAATGAGGGGAGCACGTCTTCGCTGGTATGGGCATGTCACTAGAATTGATGAGAACTCTGTGATAAAAACGGCCCTCCGATACGATCAGGGAGGACATCAACCCAGTGGGCGCCCAAAGAAACGATGGATGGATACAATCAGTGAAGACCTACTGGTGTGCGGTCTCAAACCTGAAGATGCCCTTGACAGGAAGAAGTGGCGAACAACCACCAAGCAAGCGGACCCTGCGCCAACGTGGGAAATACGCTAGGAAAGAAGAATAATTGTAAATATTGTTCATGGTTGGGAATCAGGCTGAGACTCTGTTAGTTGCTCAAGTATTGTGACATCCAGCCACAACTTGAGAGCCAGGAAAATACATGCCTCCGTCAAGGACAGTGCAGTTTGCTTGGCACAATGTGGTGCCGCTGTAATAACTCACCCAGTTGGCGTATGATGCTTCCATTCTGATTGATTGCGGGACGAGAAGGCGGGAAAATAGTCATGTGATCGCCCAGGAGTATTTAAGATGTAATATTAATAATATAATAATATCGTATGGCCTCGAATGCCGGGTGCAAGCTTCGTTATTTGACACCCAAAGGGTAGCTTGCATGTCGAATTTAGTTGTTCCTTGAAGCACTATGAAAGTCATGGAGGTTAGATATCTAAGCTACTTGAACACGATAGCGCTTTCTAGTAGAGAAATGAGGAACTTTGAGTTGGCGGAAACTCCCGAGATTAATTTTGCCATTATGAACACGGCCTACTGAATTCAAATGGGTTCTTTGACATGCCAACATCGTATGACATGGTGTCGTAATTTTTGCCGCCTTTCAAAAATCACTTACCATGGCCAGGAGCGAACCACCGTGGCAAGCCGAGGTAGAGATGGAAAGCTATCTGACTGTAGTTGAGATTTTTTCTGATTGTGGCAGATTGTAGCCGATTGCTGTTATAGTTCTAATTGCTGTCTGAACGCGAAGTTGTTCTGACTTAGACTGAATATTGTCGGAGCACTCGTTTGTTATGTTGAAGGTAATGTTCTAGACTCAATTGCAAACGGGAGTTTTAAAATGTATTATATCGTAACTAGCAGAATCCCAGTTGTACTCCCGTACATGGAAATCTTCAGTAGACAGGCGGAGATGTTATCTTATTCAGTTTGAGTTAAATGTTGTTCTGCGCACGCGTTAACGAGAGTGTGTCACTAGGTCAGCACGGCAGGCATGCTCTTGGGAATAACCAGAGACTGGATGGAGCTAGGTACAGAGAAACATTCCATAAATGGACATCTAACAAGTTTTTCTGTACTTAACAACAAGAACAATGGAGCAATATTATTTTTACAAAATTGTTCAAAGTCTTTAATGTTTTATCAATGATAAGTAATTTTTAATTATTGTTACGTCTTTTGAAGTTTTTATCAACAGTGAATGTTTTTTAATGTGTTTCTTAAAAATGTATATTCAATGCTTTAAATCTAAGTGATGTGTTATATATATGTTTTAATATAAGGCTAATTAAGGAAACCCTTGAGCCCCGAAACATGTACCTGCAAAGAACAATGTAGATCTATATTCCTAATAAACAAGTACCGTATTGATTTGCGGAAAAGTCACAAGAAACATTGTATAATTTATCATGTCAACACATGACAAATTGCAATTAAGATCTACGGTAATCTGTAAAACTTTGAAGAAAATGAATAGCAAGAACGTATGCAGTGATAGGGTGCAGAGTGAGGAGAGTGCGAGTAGGGAAGGATTGGAGAACCCTGTTGATACTGAGCAACATAGTATCACTAGCAACAGTAATTTTAACGATAATGAAGGAGGATGGATGGGAACTTGAGTTTGCTCCAAATGCTGCTGAGCAAAATGTCTGACATTCAGGAATCTGTAAACCAAGCAGGAAAGTCTGTAAGGACAGATAGAGCTATCTGTAAACCAACAAGTAGAGTCAGTCAATGACGTAGTGAATGGCAGGTAGCTGCCTCCCATGCTAAGATTGATGATCTAAGTTAATTCAGGATCACAAAACATTCATTAACAACAGGCTAGAGAGTTTAGATAAGGAACTGAGTGAGAAAATTAAGATACATGGGAAGAGTTGAGAGGTGAAATGAGAGTAAATCAGGATAGCCTGAAAACTAGGTTAGATGCGGTGGAAGGCCAACAGGTTAGTCAGAGGCAGGAAATAAGTGAGATCAGGAAAGATATACAGTAGTAACTAACAGGAAACAGGTAGAGCATACGCTAAAAAAAAAAAAAAAAAAAGCGGGTAGGAGGAAAGTGTGAGGAGATCTGCAACACTGTAAAGGATAATAAGAGGGAATGCTTGGATAGAGTAGGGGTGGAAGATAAGTTGGGGGAGATTTAGAGCCATGGGAGGGGGGGGGGGGGACAGAAGACGTTGAGGAAGAGAGAGAAATGTGAAGTTTCAGGAAGAGCTAGCTAAAGTAAGAAGAGAAATAAGACACCAGCCAATGAGCCAAAGAGGAACAATGTCTTCAGGTCTTCTCTATAGGGATTCTGGTCAACCACAATTTAATTCCAGGCAATTTAATCCCATGGAATTTTTGAAGTCAGTAGAGAAGAGATTCAGCAAGGATTTACAGGATGATATCATTGACTGGGAGACAGTGTTAGAAATCTTGTCACATTCATTCCAGTCATGGTTCGAGATTTATAGGCCCAACGTGAGAAACCTGCAGGACTTCAGAGAAAAATTTAAGGCCAAAATTTGGGGTGAGAATATCCAGAGAAGGGAAAATATAAGGAGAGAGAAGGGCTATCCCTTATTGAATATTTCTTATCACCTGTCCTCATTAACTTAGATTTACTTCAAATAATATAATAATAATGTTATTGGCTTTACGTCCCTTTTAACTACTCTGGCTTTTAGAGACGCCGGGGTGCCGGAATTTTGCCCCGAAGGGGGTCTTTAACGTGCCAGTAAATCTACTGACACGGTTCCCTCGCATTTGCGCACCCTCAAATGCCAGCTGACTGCGCCAGGATACGAACCTGCAACCTTGGGCCCAGCAAGCGAGAACGATACCCCTGAGCCACGCAGCCAACCTTACTTCAAATAGTGGCATAGTCAAGGATGTTCAGGTGCTAGTGGACACCGGAAGTGAGAAATCATGTATGAGTAGAAAATTATGAGGATATTTTAGAGGATGGTCATAGGTTAGAGGAAATTCCTGTGAAATCCATGTATGTGGTGACGGCAGTAGGTAATAACCCACAGAATGTAGGGAAGCAGGTGTTATTGCCCATTACGTTGGAAGGTGAGGAGGATCATCAGTGTACTTGGTGATACCAAATTTGATCTACGATGTGATACTGGGCATTGACTAGTTTAATAAACATAGTGTTTTAATTGACCTCAACCAGGTGATCATTCATTTAGTGAGAGGTGAGAAGAATCAGGAAATTAGGACGTGTGAGTCAGGTGAACAAGGCTTGTGTCACGGAGATAACTGAGGAGGGGTCAGAGGGTAAGTTTGATGGTAAGGAGAATTTTGTGGATGTATGCATCATTGCTGTGGAGGGTGATAAGTATGATAAACTCCAATGGGCTGTGGAAAGTAGGAAGTTGAAATGTATTGTGAGGAGAAGGATAGTTTATTCGAGGTGTTAGAGAGGAACCAGGAAGTGTTGAGTGACAAGCCAAGCCTATTTCATGTTTATACACACCAGATTGAAGTAGTGGTCTCCGTTTTCTGGTCCTAAATACCCCTTACCTCACAAGTATGCTGATGCTGTGGAGAAAGAAATTAATCTTATGTTAGACAAGGGTATTGTTGAGCCATCCATCAGTCAGAAATTGAACCCGTTACTTGTAGTTGGTAAGAGCGACAGTTCTTTTCGGCTTTGAATTGATGCTCACCAATTAAATTCAGAGCAGTAGCGGCTGGTGAAGAAACATTGTGGGTGTGCACTCTTAAAAAAAACATCTAAATTTGATATAAATAGATGCATATCTAAGCATACAAAATAACTGTCTCATCATGATGTTACTCTACTTTCTCCAAGTTGACTAGTGGCACTTGGAGTAGGTTTTTCGACACCTCGATATTTTGCTGTTCTATGTTCCCTCCTGAATGCACAATTAAGCTGTTGACTGATTTGTTACTTTCCTAGTACTTGTAATTCCAATTCTGCATTCATGTACGCTTTTGATTGTTCACATTTGTCGATTTTAGTTAGATTTCATTAGAAAGCTACCTATTGCAAAGGGTACCATTACGACTTCCGAAAAAAATGACATATCTTCGCGTTTCACATCCCCCAGATCCCAAAACCACCGTCAGTTCAAAAGTTAATATATACTACTGTATATGTATAGGCCTACATCAAATATAACCATTCAAAATCTCGGTCGAGTTCGCTAACGGGCAAAATCGGACCAAGGGGTTGGAAATGGGGGGAAAGTGAAATATTGCTATAACTTTCTTATTGTTAGTACCGAATCCATTCAAATTTCGTACTATTTTTCGAATAAGAGCCAAGTGCTTATCTTCGTAACTTTGACCAAAGGGGTGGGAATATGGAGTTTTTAGAGAAAAGAAATCATACCTCCCTTAATAGGCACAATATCAAAATATTTTTTGTCTGAAAGAATATTTGATATGACCCACCCTTGCACCAAGGGATGAGCAAAATGTTTCAGGTATTATAAGAAGATGCTGTATGCTAAACATGTGGAACTTTCGTAGGTATACTGTACAACAATTGGCAAATTTAGTGAATTCGAAGCACTTTTCTTTGCCCGGTGAAATCTACCTCCGCTTCCGGTGTGCAGGGAGGGATTTTCTTCCTTTGTGCACGTAGCACGACTTTAGGCACGAAAAACAAATCATCCTGTTGGTTAGTTCACAGCCACAAGCCCACTCATACGAACTTACTATAACTTCATCATGGAATAAGCTATTCCTAGCCTTCGCTTTGCACAGGGATGTTTGAATTAAATTCAGGTTTGGAATAGGTCTTCCCATTTCTTATTATATGCCCACCTTTCTTGCAGAGTAAGTAAGTAAGTTGGGACGATGTACGGTAATAGTTTTAAAATCCTGAACAGTAGCCATAATAATCCCGAATCCCACCTCGGCAGTCCTGAAAATGATATTCGTGGTTTTCCATTTTTATCACTAGGCAAATACCGGGACGGTTCTTTTCAGGTCAACGGTCAAAATCCCTTCTTTGACCCTGAATTAGACCCAAGTTTGCGGTCACCTGTCACCATCCACAGTTGCATTTGCTGAAAAAGTGTGTTTGGCTCCCAGACACCATCCTTCCGACGGTAGAGGAATGATCCTCGCTATGTCAGTGGGTGAAGCCAAGCTGGGAGGATAAGCTATTAAATACTTAATAATGCACACGCACTCAAATATTCCACACTTTAGAAACGCACTTGTGACAAATACTTGCCACGGCCAAGATCAACAAGATACATATTATAGGCTGCGTTAATCCTCCAAATACAATCATACTGGACCTTAAAAATCTGTAAATTATGAAGAAAAGTTATGAAAATGAATTCACTGTTACAACTATAGACTATATAATATCATACAGTTGGCTGTATGGATGTGGTTTTTAAATGCACATTGAAAATTAAATGGCAGTGGCGCTATTATACAAGCTGCGTCAAGACACAACCTATCTAACTGCGCATGAAACTCTACTTGGTACAACAATTCACCAACAGATAGCGCGGTAGCTCCTGCACACTAGCGGTCATCGCTTCTTCGTCTGCCAATCAGATGCGACAGAAGGAGGTGGAAAATAAAACGGAGCATGCGCAGTTCTTTTCGCCAGGCAAGGATTTGACTCCGATTCTGTTATAGTAAACACATCCCCTCTTGCCCCCACCTTCTGCCGACAAGCCTAAACGCTGGCTACAAAGCTGCAAGTGGCGAACGGCTATCTTTGATGATACCTGAGCCAGCACACAAGCAACGTACAGTGAGGCGCAACGAACGCGGTACATTTAAATGTAAAAAAGGGGTATCCTGGACATTTGTTGACGCTTCATAATACCATAAAATCTTATATTAATTTTTATATTCATAAAATTGAAATGTGAACGGCAATTTTGCAAGAATGGGTGTGCACTGGCTCCAGGGCGAATACCCAGAAACCGCCACTGATTCAGAGATATCTGGTGATTCATAGAGGCCAGAATGTATAAAGGAATTACTGCAGAAATTCAATGTTAGGAAGTGGTTTTCAACCATGGATCTTAGCGCCAGCTTTTGGCAGGTTCCGTTGAGGTCAGAAGACAAGGAGTTAACGGCATTTAGCTACAAGAGTGGTATTTTTTTGTTGTTGTTGCTGTAATGCCTTTTCGTACGCAAACTAGTAGCTCAGCGTTGATTAGGGCCTTAAATATAGTGTTAGGGAGGGGGACACAATTTTGTTACCATGTACATAGACTACCTCACTATTGCTTCCCACACAGTAGACGAACATTTGGCAAACTTGGATATTGTTTTAAGTAAATTAAGGGAGGGACTTTCACTGTTGAACACAGTAAGTCTCTGTTTTGCACAAAACACATCACATTTTTAGGGCACTCAATCGCGACACAAGGGGTAGTTGCCGAACAGTCATGTTAAGAGAAAATAAACATGCCTACTCCATATTACGCCAAACAATGGGCATCCATCTCAGGGGTTTTTAATTATTTCACAAGATTCGTCATTACATATTTCTGTCTGGTTGATCCTTTTAGGGATTTGTTGAAGAAGGGTGCCGAGTGGGTGTGGATTCAGAAGCACGAGGCGGATTTCTCTGTGTTGAAACAATGTTTTGTGGATTCTGTCCTGCTGGAGTACCCTAGATTAGATTGTCCTTATGTGTTGATGATGAATGCAAGTATGCTAGACATTTCAGGCAACTTATGTCTGTATGATGATGACGGCCATCTAGGTATAGTCTCATTAGATAGTCGAGGTCTGAACATGTAAGAGAAGCGTTATACCACCACCGAGATTGGGCTGTGCCATAGTGTATTCATTGGTTAAGTTCAGAAGCTATGTGCTTGAGAGCAAGTTAAAGATCCTGACTGACCATAATACATTCATTTTTATTGGTTCATGTAAGCTTACGTCTAACGGGATGTCCAGTTGAATTTTACCCATTTGTGCATATGACTTTGAGGCGAGTCACATTAAGGGTAAGGAGAACATTGTCGCTGATTCTACGTACAGGTATGAGTAGAGATATTGGTGTAGATGAAAGTCATCAGGTGATGGAGGTGAAACAAGGTGTGGTTTTGTGTCTCTCCAAGGTCAGAGATTGTGAGGAGGAAGCTTAAGGAAGTTGGTTATTGAGCAGGAGAAGGATCAGCTTATGTCTGATATTCTCACCCAGATAAGGAGTATGGAGGTTGGGAACAGACTCCAGATGGGTAAGCACGGGTACAAGGAAATATCTAAGTTCTTCCAAATTTTAAAGGGTCATTTTAATGTAACAAAACCGTATAGTCTAACAGACCAAGAAGGGAATTCTACAGGCACTCACAATATAAGAAATTTAAGAAGGTATCACTGTAAGTAATGCATAAGGCATGGATTCTAACAGACTTAGTCTTTGTAACATGTGGCATGGAATACTGTAAGAGTGTGAGAAAGAGACTATCAAACCAAGTGAAAAAAAAGCAAAGAAATCGCACTAGTGCAAATCTTTGGAAAATGTCTGGTCAATGTGTAAAATTGACCTGCTGCACCTCCTACCTGGCATTGTATTTTCTTCCGATTTTTCCTTACCGACTTAATATTCGCGGAAAAAAGGTTCAATTTACACCTACAAATATAGATCGAAGACACTAAATACATTTCAGTATGATAGTGTGAGTTAGGATTGGGAAATGGACAGAATGAGACAATTTATTATGCATTTGTGAAGGAAGACGACTTCAAGAAAGCCAATTATGTAAATCATCAAGGATATAATATTTTTCATGTTTTGTATTGAGGGTAACAATTTTGTGCTTATGTATAGATGTGTCTGTGTGGTTCACACTTATTCCATGCATGTGAACCACAGAGATGGAATTGTGACTGTACAAAGTCACAAGTGCGACCGAACCCGCAATTCCCCGACCTTCATTTGTAAATATAATTCAAGGGTGAGCTTTTATGTCAATTTGTATTATATCATACAAACAAACATACATAGATACATCTTCATTTGAGACTGTTTTGGCTTTCAGTGTCCAATTTAGTCTGCAAGCCTCTGTTTGCAAAGAATTCACCTCCATGATCCCCTATTAGCAGTGTTAAGGCCCCAGGGTCCCTACACCCTTAGGACCTTACGCACCCCAAGGGAGATGTGTCCTACGCCCCTGAACTTGCAGGCGGCTACACAAATACACATCCTTCAACTATAAACCCCACAACACGTATACAATCTGCCCAACATCTTACACCAGTTTCACCCCAAAACTACCCCCAGGCCTGAGCCAACAGCCGGCATACAATTCTATTACACGCAGCCAGACAGAGTTGAAGTCTCAGCTCTTGCCTAACAGCTTGCATCATCCACACACATTTACAAGGGTGCTAACTAGAACACCAACAAGAATGGATTAATACCGACTCAGCACTTCCGAAACTGTAAGAAGGACGTCATCACCGAACCAAATGTCTGTTGTCAGCCGTAGGCCTTGTTCATCTGATCCGTGACGTCCTGCCAGTGATAAGTGTGACTCAGCATCCTGTACTTGTATTTTGTATTCCTCCCCAAACTGATACCTGAACAATTGTTACATTTTACACTTTGCCTACACATTCCTAATTGAAGGAATAAACGATAGCTCTCTGGTACTCATATACCAGCAGAGACACTAATCACCAACTAATACAGACAATTCTCATTACACTTTACTTTACCTCTCACTTCCCCACCTGACATCCTTAATTGCCAGTGTCCACCATTTGCAGAAGTGCTTTGCTGGTAGTTCTCATTGTGCTCACCTTGAATTGCTCTGACTGCCGAGCATAACTGCGCGTTCAGCAACCCGGCGAATAGCGTAAGTGTAAGTGGTTATCCCGTAAAGCTAATAGCTCCCTCTCGATCGTGCAGCCCTTAGGGTGCGATCGCGTATAATTAAAGCTCACCCCCATTTCCCCACACTCTTTCACATACACCCACACTCGTAGTTCCCACACCTCCGTGGAAACTCGTCCCCTTTCGAACAGCATGCCCTAAATTCGACAATTCACACCCTTTGTTCGTCCAACCCCCCAGTTCCCGGACAGAACAAAAATAGGTGGAGGCGCAGGGTAGTCCACGTACAGATAGGGGCTCAAACAAAAAGCTCCGGGACTACGACCTTAGTACCTAAAACAGCTAAGCAGGAATATAGAAAAAATGTCTTAGAGCTACGCCACGAGAAAATTTTTACGGGGACCACAGAGATGGAATTGTGACTGTACAAAGTCACAAGTGCGACCGAACCTGCAATTCCCCGACCTGCATTTGTAAATATCATTCAAGGGTGAGCTTTAACTCTAAATCGTTTGTGCAGACCTGTGGAACCCAGAAATCTTACCCTCGTGGACCTTCTGAAAAGGTTAAAGGAACATTTTAATCCTGCCGGTTTGGCGCTCGCTGAGACAGTGCGGTTTCAACGTATGACACAACTGTCATCTCAGACAGTTGCGGAATTTGTGCTTAAACTTAATGACGCAGCTCAGACGTGTGATTTTGGGAACAATTTGGACTCTCGTCTACGAGATCAGTTCATGTTTGGTCTCACATCAGACAAAACTAGAGATCGATTATACCAACAGCCAAATCTTACTTATGATAGAGCGGTGGAGGTGGCTAAACAAATGGAGAAGTGGCAAACACAGTCACAACAGATGGCCACAGAACGGGAAGGATATTATGTCAATAAAATTCAGCATGGGCCTGTATACAGTCAAAATCGCGGAGGTAGCCGTGTCACCAATAATAGCGGGGCTCGAGGACGGGCTTGGGGACGAGGCACTATTCCAGAACGCGGAGCTTATGGTCAACAGTTTCAATCGCCGGCGCCAAACAGAGGAAAGGAAATCCAGGGAAATTCCGAACGAGTACACGCAGTACCGGTACCTAGAGGTAAACACTTAGGGCGGAGACAACTTAACAAGGCGTCACAAGGATGCTGGAGATGTGGATCGTCCAAGTGTCACCCAGATAATTGCTGGTCCAAAAGTGTAAATTGTTTTGAGTGTGGAAAAACAGGTCATACGGCTCGTTATCATAGAGAGCAAATTAATTCAGTTATCAGTGACGAAGGGCAACAAGAGAAGTGTAGTGAACAATGGCGGTATGCTCCGTATTGTAGGGAATCAGCTGAAGCTATTGTTAGCGGCGACGGACAACGATCGGAACATACGTGTGTTAGGCCTATATAAGGAAAGTATTCTGGACTATGACGTGAGTAGTGATTATGATCAATTAGTCATAAACAGAGTAAATAATGGGGATGTAATAGAAGAGACATGTGAGTGGGAACTATCATTTAATGAGGAGAAAGAAGCAAGGGAAATGTGTAGGCTAGTAGATGAGGACATAATGTGTGTAGTAGCAGAAGGAATAGGATTTAAACAAAACGACACTGATGATAGTAATAAAAACAGAAATAATGAGGTAATTCGAGATACTGAGAACTATGTGAATGGAGTGGAGGTAAACCTTGTTACACATAATAATGAACCATTGTTAGTGAAAGCCAATATTGATGGTGTAAAGGTATTAATGGAAATTGATATGGGCTCAGGATACAGTTTAATTCATGTAAAGTAGTTTCAAGAATTGTTTCCACATTTAAGTATTATCGGATGTGATGCTAAACTTAAAACAGTAGATGGTAGCCCGATTAAAGTGGAAGGAACAGTAACAGTTAAGGTTAGTGACAATGTAGGAGATAAACATGAGCTGAAGTTGGTAGTATGTGACACACCTCTGTTGTTTTTGCCTTTGATTAGTACCAGTAGGGATTGGTTGGAAGAAATAGTAGTAACAATTGAAAAAGAAGCATTGGCTATAATGTAGGGGTTAACTAAATTCTATGAGTATTTAGCAGGGAGAGAGTTTATATTAGTTACAGATAACTTGCCCTTAAAATCCATATTGTCACCTGAAAGACCCATGCCAGTAGTAGCAGCTGCCAAATTACAACGTTGTGCTACTACTTTAGCAGCATTCAAATACAAAGCAGAGTATAGGAAAAGTGAAAATATGGGACCCGCAGACATGTTGTCTAGACTTCCCAGTCAAGATGAAATTGTAGAATGTGTAAAAAGTGTAATAACTGAACTGTCAGGGTTACCCGTAAATGCTGAAATTGTAGCAGATGTTACTCTTAAGGATCCTGTATTGACAAAGGCTATTGAATTAACACAGTCGGGTTGGCCACAACAAGTGACAATGCCAGCACTCAAACAGTATTTTGAAATACGCTATAGCCTGTCAGTGGTAGAAGGGTGTCTTCTTTTTGGAGATCGTGTGGTAATCCCCTTTGAATTAAGAAGTAAAGTAATGGATACCCTTCATGGTGAGTATATTAAACTGTGTGAACCATGTGCTAAAGTAAATTTTCAGGCGATTTCACCAATACAACATGTTTGGCCTTCAACGAACAGTAATTGGACTCGCATGCACTCAGATTTCTTTTATTTTAATACTGAAGTGTATTTGATATTGCTTGACAGTCATAGTAAATGGCTGGAAATATGGGATGTTGGGGGTACTTCCTCCACAGCTGTAATTGACAGATTGAAAGCATGCTTTGCCACGTTCGGACTTCCTACTCAAATAGTGACCGACAATGGTCCCCCCTTCGATTCCTTCAATTTCTTGTCATTTTGTACAGATAATGACATAATAGCTTCTAAAAGCCCACCTTATCATCCTCAGGCGAAAGGCCTTGCAGAAAGGGGAGTGCGAACAGCAAACACTGGTCTTAAGAAATGCTAATGTCTGAGTCAAAATTGTCAATTAAGCATAAAGTTTATAATTTCCTTTTCCAGTACCGAAATACGCCAAGCACGGTAACTAATATCAATCCAGCAGAAATGATCTTTACCTTTCCGGTACGAACACCTCTCAGCAAGCTGAAACCAGCTGCTAAACAGTCTTATGTGCCAAATGTAATTACATTTCAGATAGGGGAGCAAGTTCGTGTACGTAGGAGAAAGGAAGATATTCCTGAAGTGGGTACAGTGTTAAAAGCCCTTGGGCGAGGTACATAGTAGATTTAAAAGGTAAACCATCCTTATGGCATTCTAAGCCAAATACCCAAGTTGGGGAACAAAGGTCTAATCAAGATGTTTCAAACACAAACTAGTTGTGCCCCATAACCAGACAACCATGTTAGCGAAACAGGCAACTCCGCTAGCAATAAACCTAGAAGCAGAAACTATACCTCAACCTAACCCTGAGGTAGCTAGCACCTGTATCAGAATCATCCTGTCAGGACATGAAATCAACAATTATCGTTCCCCCTGCTGGAACTCAAGTGCGCAGATCTGAGCGCATCAGTCGACCTCCAGATAGACTGAATTTATAGATTCTAACGAGTAAATATTGTCATTGAAGGGAGGAAAGAGTGTAATGTAATAGATATTATGTGTTATATGATAGGTGTAAATTGTTAATGTTGGTACTGCATCTTATGTTATGTTATGTTGGCACGCCTTAGAAATAAATCAGTTGAGTTACAAATGGACAAGAATGAAGGAGTCATTACACATACAAACAAACATACATAGATACAACTTCATTTGAGACTGTTTTGGCTTTCAGTGTCCAATCTAGTCTGCAAGCCTCTGTTTGCAAAGAAGTCACCTCCATGTCCCCTATTAGCAGTTAACATTGTGGCCTCCTCTGCTTCTACACCTCTCACTTTGAAATCGTTCATCAATGAATCTAATCGTCACTGCCTAGGTCTATCTCTGCTTCTCTTACCCTCTGTTCGCTTGACCCCATCATCTGAGTCAGCTCGTAAAAACAGCTTCATCTAGCATGTTCATTTCTAACTTAGCCTTTATCTCTTCATTATGAGTACCTTCCAGCCATTGCTCCCGTCTATATGTCCCAGCAATCATTCACGCTACCCTCATATCAGTTACATCAAGCTTATCTATCTTACTTACTTTTCCGGCGCCACAGCCCATGTAAGGCATGGGCCTTGCCGACCGCATATCTTCTCCAGTTATCTCTGGAGTTCGCCAGTCTCCTCCAATTCCGGACTCCCAGACTCTCAGATCCGACTCTACATCATCCAACCATCGTAATCTTGGTCTCCCCACTGAACGGCTACCCT
This sequence comes from Meconema thalassinum, assembly GCA_946902985.2. NCBI lineage: Eukaryota > Metazoa > Arthropoda > Insecta > Orthoptera > Tettigoniidae > Meconema > Meconema thalassinum. Next base: position 517,784,203 of record OX336389.2, read on the forward strand.
CTGGCTTGGTAAATAACACCTTCCTTGGTACTCGCTGTTCCTCCATTCTCTGCACATGTCCCAGCCAGCGTAATCTTCTCGCCTTTATGTCTGTCGAGATTGATGGGTTCTTATTAAGTACGTATATCTACGAGTTAGTTCTTATTCTCCATGCACCATTCTCACATACTGCACCATATATTTTCCGTAATACTTTGCGTTCCCTTGTGTCCAAAATATGTCTGATTTGTTGTATTGAGGTCCAGGTTTCAAACCCATACATGACCACCGGTTTTATAATTGTTTCATAGACTGTCATATTCAGCTGTCTTGAGATGTTTTGGTATCGCAACATGTTAATAAAACTATAGTAGCACCTATTACCAGCAGCTATTCTTGCCTTTATCTCTGTTGGCACTGTATTTTCTTCAGTGACAATTCCTCCCAAATACCTAAACTGATTTACTCTTTCGAACCCCTCAAACTGGTCAGTGCCTCTCCACCTTGTTTTATTTCTGGTGTTGATCATATATTTAGTTTTCTCCTTATTTATAACCAAGCCAAGTGTAGCCGCTTCTCGTTCAAAAGTTGCATAGTTCTCACGCAGATATTCTCTATTCCCCCCATGCATGGCTATATCATCAGCAAATGCCATATTCTGAGTCGTTCTGTTGAAAATAGTACCATCTGATTTACTTGGTAACTTCCGTATGACACCCTCCAATGCCAAATTAAACAATGTTGGTGACAAAGAATCCCCTTGCTTGAGGCCTTGGTTGATTGGAAAATTATTGGAATATCTACCATTAACTTTAATTTTACTGTTTGTGTTGTTTAGAGTCATTTTCACAAGTCTTACTAACTTCGGTGGTATCCCCAGATCCCGCGGCACCTTGAAGAGGCAATTTCTCTTAACACTATCATAGGCTGTTTTGAAGTCCACATACAATTGGTGAACCGTTATATTGAATTCGTAACACTTCTCCATTATTATTCTAAGGGTGAACATTTGGTCTGTTGTTGCTCTCTCCTCCCTGAACCCACACTGATACTCCACTCCAGTGCCTTCAGCATAGGGTCGTAATCTCTTATTCAGTATATTTGCCAATATTTTGTAGGCAGCATTAACCAGTGCTATTCCTCTATGATTATTGCAGATTGTCCTGTCACCCCTCTTGTGTATTTGTACAATAATGGATGTGTTCCAGCTTGTTGGCATTGTTTCATTTCTCCAAATCTTTTGAATCAGTTTGTGCATTTCTTTTAATAGTTCTATACCACCATACTTGAATATTTCACTTGGTATCTTATCTTCACCGATGGCTCTAAGATTTCTCATCTCCTTAACAGCTGCAGTTACTTCTTCCAACGTTGGTTCCTCTTCACCATCATTGCTGTCATTTGGTTCCACCTGATCCTCTTCTTCTGATCCCTAGGTTTCACCCGATTTCAACAGTTCCTTAAAATATTCTTCCCATCCTTCTAGTATTCTCACTTCGTCTCCAATCATATTTCGTTCTTTATCCCTACAGATTGTTGTTCGAGGCTGCCAAGCTTGTTTTATCTCCTTTATTCCCCTAAACATTCTTTTAAGATCCTTTTCATTTCTACATCCATCAATGGCTTTCAGTTTATCTTTCTCAAATTATCTCCTTTTCCTTCTGCATATGGCTTTTGCAATACATCTCTTTTCCTCATAGTGTTGTCTGGAGGATCTAGTGTCTCGCTGGAGCATCTTGTTTCTTGCGCTATTTCGTTCTTCGATAGCTCTCTTGCAGTCATTATCATACCAACTACTTTGCCTAACTCTATTTTACACTTCCAGTTTGGATTCCATTGTTTGGCCTATTGTTCTTTCCATTATTCCCTAATGTTCATCCGGGTTTGCCTCCTCATCAACATTTATCGCCCTTATAGTTTTATCCATTTCTCTTTGGAATTCTGTTCTTTCTTTCTTTCTTTCTTTCTTTCTTTCTTGTTATTAATAATTGAAGCCATATTAAACTTCCTATCTCTTTCTACATGGGTATAGACTGTTGTTGATATCCTCTGTCTATACTTGACCATCACCATGTAGTGGTCTGAATCCACATCAGCCCCCCTTCTCACCTTGACATCCAAAATGTCCGAGCCGTGCCTTCTTTGTATAAGTACATGATCTATCTGGTTGACTGTGGTCCCATCCGGAGATCTCCATGTCCCTTTATGAATATTCTTAAGTGGGAAGATGGTACCGCTTATTGTGAGGTTTTTACTTATCGCTAAGTCTACCAGCCTTGATCCATTATCAATACACTCTTCATGTAAACCGTACTTTCCCACATGTGGTTGAAACACGGTTTCCCTTCCAACTTTGGCATTCATATTTCCTAGGATCACTTTTACATCATTTTCTGCTACAGAATCATATGTGTATTCTAGCTGTTCATAAAAGGAGTCTTTCACATCCTCATTCGCCTCTTCTATTGGATCATGAGCACAAATCGGTGACATGTTAAAAAAATTCATTTTGACTCTCAGTTGCATATCCTGCCATTTATTGGTTTAAAGTTCAATATCGCCGACTTATATGCCCTGTGGACCAGGAATCCGGTTCCAAAACAAGCTGTCCCTCTACTAATGCAAAACATCGTATAATCGCCAGAGTCCATTGTACACGTTTCCTTCCACCTTATTTCCTGCAGAGCAGCCATTCCTATATGATACATGCTCATTTGGTCTTTCAGTTTCTGAATACCCCTGCTCTGTTGAGACTCAATATATTCCACGTAGCCATCATTAGATCAGTTCGTGTCCATTGCCTGGTCGTCATCTTAGAGACTGTCCGGTTTCCATATGTGTTCGACATTTTCGTGACTATTTACTTTTTACATGGCTGAGAAGTCGCCCCTGCACAATACCAACAGGAGGGCTGTCCCTTCACAGCCTGTTGGGTGACTGCCCTTTTTGTCAGGGTTGGTTCCTTAACCTTTGAAGATCCCTCTTCTACCTACAAGGCAGTAGGTTGGGTTGCTTCTTAGTGTGGATCTTCACCATTGACCTGTCCGGCATGGGAGGCCCTACCAGTAGCTACGCTACCGCCGGCTTAGCCCAATGGATCATCTGACCTCGCAAGCACTCTCACCGCGCCAAGGTCATGCAACCGCTAGAGAGTGAGCTTATCTATCAGATATCCTGAATCTATCCAGTTCTCACCTTCATACAGCAAAGTTGGTCTAAATACTGCGAGATGCAGGGAGAGTTTCGTTGCTACACTAACTTCGTTCTTGTAGAATACTGTAGATCGCAACTGAGATCTCACTGCATTGGCTTTAATGCACTTCAACTCAATTTCTTTCTCCATACTACCATCCTGAGAGAATACACAGCCCAAGTACTTGAAATATTCCACCCGCTGCAATTTAGTTCCTCCTATAAATGTAGCCAGATAACTGTGCTGCACGAGCCATAGAGTATATACTAGCCGTGCGGCAGGGTAATTTGGCTACTTCTCTGCCTGGCATTCTATTTTCTTGCGTATTCTTCCTTATCAACATAACATTTGTCTTTGAAATGTTGAATCTTAATACCATACACCCTACATTTATATTCAAGTTCTAACATGTTGGCTTGCAAACTTTCTAGCTTTGAAGCCATTTCCAGTGTTATATTAAGATTCTGCACTGAGGAAGATGAAAGGAGGGAAGGCACCGGGTGTGGGCGAGTTGATTGTGAAGATGGTGAGAGCAGCAGGAGAGGTGGGGATACAATGGTTGTACCGAGTGGAAGGAAAGGAAGACCCCAGAGGACTGAAAAAAGGGAATAATTGTCCCGATCATCAAGAAAGGTAGTAGAACAGAATGCAGAAACTATCTGGGAATAACACTGATGAGTCATTGTGCAAAGATGTTTGAGAAAGTTTTGGAAAGGAGAATTAGGACAAGGATAGAAGGAGGGATGAGGGAAGAACAACATGGCTTCAGAGCAGGAAGGTCCACAGTGGATTTGATTTTTGCTGTAAGGCAGTTACAAGAACAGCACTATGAGTATGGAACAGATCTACTGATGGCCTTCCTAGACATTGAGAAAGTATATGACAGTGTATGCAGAAACAAAGTATGGAAGTCTCTGGAGGATAGAGGCATAGAAAAATGGACTATAAGGAGGATAAAGGAGATGTACAAGGGAAGCAAGAGCTGTGTGAAAGTGGGAGGAGAGAGATCGGACTGGTTGGAACAGAGAAACGGCCTGAAACAAGGAAGTGCACTATCACCATTACTTTTCATTGTGGTGATGGACGACATAATGACCCGAGTGGCACAAGTAATTGGGGAAGGAAAGATGAAAGCAATCGTGTTTGCAGATGATTTGATGATTTGGGGAAACAAGGAGGAGGAGGAGGTACAGGAACAGTTGGACGTGTGGGAGGGAATAATACAAGGATATGGGATGAAATTTAGCATAAATAAGAGTGAGATGGTGATCAGAACAAGAAGGAAAGAACCACAACGGGAATAACAATTGGCGGGGAACAGCTGAAGAAAGTGGAGAGTTTCAAGTATCTGGGAAGCCTGATACAAGATAATGGAAGAAACGATTGAGAAATAAATGAGCGGGGGAGACAGGCAGAAGCATTCCGGAGGAGTGTGAGAAGCATGTTATGGAGCAAGGATGTCCCTCAGAACAGCAAAAAGATCATATATCGGACGTACTATGTCCCTATCCTGATGTATGCCTCGGAGACCTGGGTTATGAAAGGAAGGGAGAAGAGCAAAATACAGGCCAGTGAGATGAGGTTCTTGAGAAGCAGTATTGGAGCTAGAAAGATGGACAGAATAAGAAATGAGAGGACCAGAGAATTAATGAAGGAGGAACCATTACAGGATTGTATAGAGAAATCTAGACTTAGATGGTATGGACATGTAAAATGAATGGAGGAGAAGAGGATACCCAGGAGGATACACGAGACGAAGTGGGAAGGAAAGAGACCGAGAGACAGGTGGCTGAAGGGGGTGGAAGAAAGTGTGAAGAAGAGAGGAGAAGACTGGACAAGGGTGGAGGTTGAGAGATGGTGGGAAGACAGAAGACGTTGGAGAGGCTTGTGTTCCAAACAGACCCGGCCAGTGGCTGGAAACTGTGCAAGATGATGATGATGATTAAGATACTAATCTGTTAGGAAAGTATACGACCTTATTTCTTTTAGCAAAAACCTGATGGATTTGACTCAAGCACGCTTGCATGAGCCGACATTGAACCTTCGTGTGCATGCGTGAAGGTTTTCCTGCCTGTTGATAGAGTCTGTTTCTGGCAAGCAACATTTGAGTGTGGTAGTGTGTAGTGCTCTCGTCGGTTTTTCATTGCAAGGAAAATGACGAAACGACTGGAGCAGCGCTACTGCATCAAATTTTGCCAGAAACTGGGTGACAGCCACGTGGAAACCATTCAGACGGCTTTTGGTGACGATGCTATGGGCATCACAGAGATTAAGGAGTGGTACAACCGGTTTAAAGACAGCCGCACATCGGTGGAGAGTGAGCCATGCTCTGGTCGACAATCAACATGCCGAAATGACCAGGCCATTGTGAAAGTGAACGCTGTGGTGATGCGGGACCATCGTGTGACCATCCCAGAAATTGCGGAACAGGTGGGCATCAGCACTTGTTCGGTACATCCCATTGTAACCGAAGATTTGGCCATGAAGAGAGTGGCGGCGAAATTCCTTCCGAAGTTGTTGACAGCGGAGGAAAGGCAACTTCGTGTTGAAGTCTCACAGGACATGCTGGACTCCTCAAACAGTGACCCCGACTTCATAAACACCATAACCACTGGTGACGAGTCCTGGGTACGACCCGGAAACCAAATCCCAGTCGTCACAATGGAAGCATTCCTCGTCACCAAGACCAAGGAAGCCAACTGTGCAGCAACGTCCAAGTGATGCTGACTGCTTTCTTTGACTCCAACGGTGTGGTACACCATGAGTACGCGCCACGGGTTCAAACAATCACCGATGAGTACTACAGGGATGTCCTCCGTTGCCTACATGATGCTGTGCGGCGCAAGAGACCCGAGTAGTGGTCAACAGGAAATTGGCGCCTCCATCGTGACAATGCTCCAGCACATTCCTCGCACTTGATTCAGACTTTTTTGATGAAAAACGAGACTCCTGTAGTTTAATAGGCTCCTTACTCTCCTGATATGGCCCCTGACAAGAAAGGACATTATGGCAGCAACGACAGCCGAGCTAAACTCTATTCTGAAAGAGGCTTTCTCGGAATGCTTCCAACAATTTCGGCACCGCTGGGAGAAGTTTGTTGAGTCCCAAGGAGACTACTTTCAGGGTGATTAGGTTTACAGCGCTCCAGGTATGCCAGTTCTTTTTTCCCCGACCAAAGGTGAGATACTTTTCTAACAGGCCTCGTATATATACTGTATATCTTAATCACATGCACTGAGCTAATGGTGCTCGGACACATATGTGTGGGCACTGAACCACTGGTGCTCGGTTGCATATTACGTGTGGGCACTGGACCATTGGTGCTCTGTCGCATATTACGTGTGGGCACTGGACCAATGGTGCTCTGTCGCATATTACGTGTGGGCACTGGACCAATGGTGCTCGGTCACATATTACGTGTGGGCACTGGACCAATGGTGCTCTGTCTCATATTACGTGTGGGCACTGAACCACTGGTGCTCAGCTGAGGAACGGTTGCATGCACGGATCGATTCTTTTCAGACTTTTCTGGTGCATTAATTTCCAGGCCTGAGTTCCAAGGCCTCCACAATGATACAAGAAGCTAACTTCACAAATACCAATTCATAAAGTAAACATTGTAAAACTTTCAACAGCTAGTAAAACACGTGTGAACTGTCTAAACTGAAAGAAAGACTGACGTCTATTCTAACAATAGGAGGTATATTGGCAACGTTGCTGCAAGGATTTGTCTTGGGGATTGGAAACTTTTAACACAACTTCAGCTTAAAGACCATTACCCCCCAAAAAAATTCCCCCTGCCGGGCGAGTAGCACTTGTAAAGGGATGGAAGATCAATTGCGAGCCACTGCCTTTATTTGCAAGTGGAGATCCGTTGGGCAACGGAACTATACACTATTTTGGTGTTGCACTTTTCATTAATAAAACTGTAACATTTAGGATCTAATTAAACTTAAGAAAATATCAGACTATTCCATACCTGTCCATAGGCACGTACATTCTCATCCAAGATAAATTTCTCAGGATAAACATTGTCCAGGAACCACTTAAAGCTCTTGCAATTTAACTTCTTACGAAGTTCCATTCTTTGAGTCAAGTCACCAATGTTGATTTTCTGAAACAAACTCTAAATATTAGATGGGTCGGATTGGGCTCAAACTTGGTAAAGGTACCACGAGAGGAGAGGTATAGTTGGGTTAGACCAATCATCCCCAACTCAATGAGCTACAACAGTGTCACATGGCCACTGGCTTGATGCTCATAGACAACGAACGACTTTCAATCATCCTCTCATAATTATAAATTTACATTTAATTCAGTCATATATTTACAATTGTCTCCTTCTGTGTTTATAAGTTAAGTTTTAAATTATTCATGAATTACGAAAACATTCTTCTTGAAATCAGAGGGTACCTCACCTGTCTCATAAATCCTACACACCAAGTGAAATAACCAGATCAGACCTTCATCTCCTATGCAGCGTAGCAACTCAATCGGTGTATCATCTAGGCCTAGAACTTTGTTCCTGCTTAAGTCCTCCAAAGCTCTATCAAATTCTGATCTCAATATTAAATGTCCTTTTGCATCCTCATCAATTTCCTCCTCCCTTTCCATTACATGATTCTCAATCTCCTTTCCCTTATACAAACACTCTATGTAAGCTTTCCATTTCTCAACCTTTTCTTCCCTATCAGTTAGAGGCTTTCCATTTGTGTCCTTAATATTACAGCACTTAAGTCTTCTTTTCCCCAAAAGTATTCTTAAACCTTCGATAAGCTGCGTCTACTTTTCCTAATTTCAGACAATTTTCTATACCTGCACATTACTCTTTCAACCATTCTTCTTTCGCATCCTTGCACTTCTTGTTAACCTCATTTCTCGGACGTCTGTATTCTGCTTTCCCCTTTTCATTCCTTACATTCTTGTGTTTCCGCCTTTCATCCATAAATTCTAGTATATCCTGAGTGATCCACGGTTTTTTACCTATTCTTTCTCTCCTACCAATGCTTTCTTCGGCGGATTTTGTTATTTCATTCTTCAAAAGGGCCCATTCGTCTGCAATTGAATTTTGTTTAGGGTTTTTCATTAGTACTTCCTCTATACTCGTCTTGAATCTTTCATTCACATCCTTCTCTTTCAGTCTGTCTATTGCCCACCTTCTTGGCTTTTGACTTTTCTTCAGTTTCTTCAACTTTAATTTGCATTTCATAACAACCAGATTGTGGTCAGAGTTTATGTCAGCACCGGGATATGTTTTACAATCCAAAATCTTGTTTCGAAACCTCTGCTTGACCATAATGAAGTCGATTTGGTAACACCCTGTATCTCCTGGTAGTAGGATATGTTAGCCGAAGCTGGGGCAGGGGTTAAAGAGCAAGATGGCCGCCTCGCTCAACCACACTCTTTAATGGCGGGTTTTTCAAATCATCATTTATTTGTTATTAACTACACATTGTTTATTATTTTCTTATTATTTATTTTTATTTAAATTATTATTTATATAATTTTTAATCATTTTTGTAAATTTTTATTTTAATATTTAATTTATCATTTATCATTATTTGATTATTTTTTGTTGTGTCAAAGCACTAAACTACAAGGTCATTAACCCAACAATCCTCTAACCCACAAAAACCTAATTTCAAAATTTAAATTACTGCATGCCATATTTTTTATTTTATATTTTTTTACATTTTACATTTTCCAAAAACAGTAAACTACATGGTCACATACCTAACCTAACCTCTTACCCTAACCTAACCTAACCTGAAAGTGAGATCAAATATGGGAGCAAAAAGTGGTAGCAAAAAGTGAGAGCAATAAAAAAGTGGGAGCACAAATAATAAACTTAGTTATAACCTAACCTAACCTGAAAGTGAGAGCAAATAAGAGAGCAAAAGGTGGTAGCGAAAAGTGAGAGCAATAACAAAGTGGGTGCAAAAAGTGGGAGCAAAAAGTGAGGGTAAATGTGAGAGCACAAATAATAAACTTAGTTATAACCTAAACTAACCAAACTATACCTAACCTAACCTACAGAAACCTCGTTTAAAGATTTAAATTAATGCATGTAAGATTTTTTATTTTATTTTTAGATTTTAAATTTTAGATTTTATTTTTAGATTTTACATTTCAGTTTTTTTTAATTTTACATTTTACATTTTTTAGTTTAGATTTTAGTTTTTATAGATTTTACATTTTAAATTTAAGATTTTTTGATTTTAGATTTTTCATTTTAGATTTTCCGAAAAGAGTAAACTACAAGGTCACATACCTAACCTCACCTTACCAAACCTAACTTAAGCCAATCCAAAGGCTAATGCACATACACCAAGTATATAAGGGCACATGTAACTATCCTTATGCTGCATGCCATATTTTTTATTTTATATTGTTTTACATTTTCCAAAAACAGTAAACTACAAGGTCACATACCTTATAGGCTTATAGGCTACTGTACAACATGTTCACTACCCCAACCGACTTTTTTTTTTTCATTTTGATGTTTACACATTTGTCATTTTCCCAATTTCCCATTTCCAGTTTTTAAAAATGTCAGTTTAAAGTTTTTTGAATTTTGTCAATATAGAAACATGGATCTTCTAATTTTGTTTACATGTTTTTTTATTTAGTCCATGTACAAAGTTCATATTTGCCAAACACGATTTTTCATTACATATAACAAGGCTGTATACCTTATCCTAAAGCATATATAGGTAATACATGAGTTATACTATACTTTTGAATACCTAGTTTTATTTAACTAAAGCAATTTCTCAAAATTACTAGAGTTAACAGTTTGGATAGGAGTGGGAGGTGGGTAGTAATTAAAAATGACCAAGCAGTGTTCATACAATATTTTTATTCATTTTAAATATATTTACACATAATACATTTGTTATAAATTGTACAGTTGTTTTTATTTTGTTTTCTATTTTTATTTATTTTTTAGTATGAATACCATATTTTTTGGTTTTTGTTTTTCTATTTTTGAACTGCTATTGTTTTATTTCCTAAATTGTTTTGTTTTATGAATTTGCTACATGCAGGCAGAAGATTTTGATATTCATAACTTAACTCCTTAAGCATGGTCAATGATTGAGTTATTACCATAGGCATGTGTAGCTATACCATTCAAATCAATTACTCCTTCATCATCACTAGGGCACAAAGCAATTTTGTTTCGTCTTATAGATGATAAGTCAAGTTGCTTAAAAGCAATAATGTTCATTGGTATTATTTTACCTCGTTTTTCATAATACAATCCTTATAATCTTGAAAGCTTATACAATTTTTGACAAAACCTCTGCTAATACCTTTAATCTATTTGATTTCTTTACCATTTATGTCTAAAGCGAACATTTTAGCTCTAAGTCCAACAAATGCTTTTATAATTTGTCCACAAGCCTCGTCTTTAAATTTACTCAACGTTTTCTTGTTTGATGTAGAGTAACATATGTGATAAGTAGGATAATCAGATGTGTCCAGGTGTACTAGGAAATCCCACTTGTCTTGATATACATCTTGGGTGTTAACCAAATAAATGAAGAGTCGGTATCCATATACATGAGTTGAAGATTGTCCATGCCATAATAGGGTAGCAGGACATCATATGGTGGGAATACATGAGAGTTTTTGAAATATCCAGTATACACATTCCAATATATATAGGCTTATTGAATACAATGTTACGTTTAGCCATGTGAAAAGCAGCTAGGAAATCCCACTTGTCTTGATATACATCTTGGGTGTTAACCATTTAAATGAAGATTCGGTATCCATATACATGAGTTGAAGATTGTCCATGCCATAATAGGGTAGCAGGACATCATATGGTGGGAATACATGAGAGTTTTTGAAATATCCAGTATACACATTCCAATATATATAGGCTTATTGAATACAATGTTACGTTTAGCCATGTGGAAAGCAGCTAGGTTAGGACCATAAAATTGTTCTGTCGATGAATGTTGGTTTAGCTATTAGCTTTTCAGCCGTTTTGCTGTCTGTCACAAGACGTATGTCTATTCTTTTACGAATATTTTCCATTGCTTTTCCAAAAATGGCATTCTTGAATAATTTGTATAGATTTTTCTCAAAATCATTTTTGGCTTGTTTTCGAAGGTTGTTATTAAAATCATCGTATGCCTTTAGCCATGGTCTTTGTTTAAACTTTAACACACGATGCATTTTCACCAATTTTAGTCCATGATCTAGAGCCTGTTTAAGTGCCATGTAGTGAACAACGTATCGCCTTCGATTTCCAAGATGAGGAATTAGTTTTTTCAGAGACGAATCCTTAGGTTGTGTACACTCTGGTAGGAAAGGTAAATCGTTGTGTAGATCATGAAGGTCGGACGGGTAATCAATATCAACGTCTAGAATGTATCCCACAGGATCGTCTTCCTTTAGTTTTTCAAGATCAACAGTATCTGGAGAAACCCACTGAAATCAATCATAAGGAAGAGAGTGACACATAGCCCACCCATATTGGTTGTTGGCATCATCATAGGTAATAAACTGCGACGGTTTCTCAGAATCATAGGTTTCCATGTATTTATTGTTAGTTTCAGCATACCGATGAGACACCTGGCATATTCCTCCGTGTATTCCAGACTCGATTAAAAGAATCTGATCGTAATCCAGTAGCAATTCCAGTTCAAAGCTAGTGTAAATGAGCATTGCCTCAAAACGTAGACCAGGCGAAGTAAAGAAGTGTGCAGCATCCACTCGGTGTGTTTCTAAGGTTTTGTTTCGAAAAGTTTCAAAGCTGTCTGAAAGAAGTACATCGGAAGTTAGGTAGAGGTCACTATATTCCCCTAGAGTTTTAATGTTAAACTGATTCCAGATAGTTTTGGCATGTTCATAGTCATCTTGACTTAATTTGTTAAAGAATGCCTCTTTTGGACGTAAACACGTTTCACTTAACTTTTCCCATGAGTCAATGCAATCATAAAAAATACCCCTTTACGAGTCATGAGCGTTGCATTTTCTTTTCCAAAGTACTTGTCTGTTTCAGGGTATAATGGCAAGTTGGAACCAAAGTTTTCCAAACTACCTGGCATTAACCGAAACGTATCCACAAATCTAAGCTTAACATTTCCCACATATTTGGTAAAGGAAATGTACTTTTCTTTAGAGTTAGGAATAACGTCCACTCTCTCAGTAGTACATCCCAATTGCTTTACAATGAAATCTGCGTCGTAGCCACTCATATCATGTAGAAATACAGGAACGGGATTACGTGTTTTACACCTCAAATTACAGTTATTATGAGCACTTCCACGGTATTCTCCTGTCATATGGCAATGTTCTCTAACTTTCCAGTCCTCTTTGGTAAATGTTTTATGACACAAATAAGAGGTTTCAGAACATTAGAACTCTGCTTCTTGATCGTGAGTTAAGGCCTATAGGTTTGAAATCTATAAAGTCACTTTCCTTAGGCCAAGTGAAATACGGAATATTGATAGTATTTAGAAATTCTTATCTATAAATTAATAAACTAAGTTGTGAGAACGTGTATCCAAAGATTAGATGACTTCTTCAATCACTGTTTGAACCAAGTAGAGCAGTGGTGCTTTTACGAGATTTCACCCGATCGGAAGATATACGAATTTCACATTCTTCTTTATCAGTAGGTAATTAGATTAATTCATTTAGGTAGTAATAAATAAAATAAATTTGGTGTAATTTGGTGCAAACATCTAGGCTAACTTAGATCTCTAGTATGTCGTCAGTAAACAGTGTTAGTGTCTCGTCAGGTAGTGTAACCGTTACGGATTTATGCTCGTCGCGCAAAATAAAAGTTAAAAATGCAAATAAAATCATCACAAGATCTCAAGTAAAATTGAATGAGGAGAAAAGTGAAACTGATTGTCGTAATGTGCCGGTACCGTCATGCGAATGTCATAACCTGAGAGACGAACTGTCCTCAAAAGATGAAATTATAAAGCTGCTAAAGGAAGATATTGCTAAATTAATGGAAGAGTTGAATAAATTAAAAGGAAACACAGAAGAAAGCAAGGAAACTTGGTCAACAGTGGTTGCTGCTAGTGTAAGATCAAATGAGCCTAGGCCTAAAAATGGAGTACCGGTAACTGAAATTCCCATCTCAAATTCATTTGGAGTGCTCGTCGAAGAAAATGATGACTTTCTTCAAGAAGAAAAGAAGAATGTGATTAAGAGAAAATCCAGGAAGATGCGGATATTTGCGGATAGTCACGGGCGAGATATAGCAGCAAACGTTCTGGAGAGAAGAGTAGAAATAGAGGTCACTTCGACAGTAAAACGAGGAGCTCCCATTGCAGCGGTCACGGGCGGGATGGTAGGAGATTGTGCGTCCCTAACTACAAAGGATTATGCAGGATTGAATCGCTGGAGCAAACGACGTGTACAGAAACGAGAGTAAAAAGGTAATCAAAGATTTAAAGGGTACATTGCCATCCATGCATAACACTAATGTAATAGTTGTAAAAATTCCGCAGAGATATGACCTAATTCCCAAATCATGTGTAAATGTAGAAATACAGGCTACAAATGGGAAAATTAATAAAATTTGTAAGAGTTTTCCAAATGTCCGAATCATAGATGTAAGTAAATTACACAGGAAATTCCACACTCGGCTTGGCCTACACTTAAATAGGTTAGGAAAAGAGTAACTTAGTGATGAAATCTGCAAAATTGTAAATTCAAATGGTAAGAATAGTTCAACAGTAATATCTTTAGAGTGGAAGCAGGGAAACTGGTAAAAGAAGCCAAACGTGAGGTTTGGCATTCAGATGAGTATCTTTTGATGTCAAATTTAACTGAGTGCAACAATGGTATTTTGGATTTGTCTAGCAACAATAATAATTATGATAATAATGTAAATAAATCACCAACACAAGCTTGAAAAAGTAACGAATTTAAAATTTACCACCAGAATGTTCAGTCTCTCTATAATAAAATTGATTACTTAAATCTTATGCTTAAAAATGAACTTAAAGACATCTCAGCACTATGTATTTCAGAACATTGGCTGGAAGATGAACAACTCGAAGTAATTCAATTCCCAGAGTTTATACTAGCTAGTAAATACTCTAGATCTACTATTAGCCATGGTGGTACTTGTATCTTCTAAAGAAATAATTTAGATCATGAACAGTTAACAGCTTATGTTTATCTAATTATGGAACAGAATTAAGACTTCTCTGCCGTAAAAATACAGCAGTTTAAGTTAATAATTGTATGCGTATACCGTTCTCCGTCAGGAAATTTTCGTTTATTTACAGATAAATTAGAATTGTTACTCAATAACATGAGCAAAGTAAATTTCGATATAATCATTTTTGGGGATGTAAATGTGGATTTCTTAAAATGTGATAGAAATTGTGAATTATTAAACCAGTTAATAATTTCCTATGGACTGAAACCTACAATAAACACCCCGACAAGAATAACAAAATTTAGTAAAACCACTCCTGATCAAATTTTTATAAATACAGATAAATATCACCATTCAATAGAAGTCTATTTCCTGGGTTTTAGTGACCACCCTGGACAAATACTGAGTTTTGAAGTAACCGAAAAAATCAATAATAATGAAAATGAAATGAAATCAACGTGCAGGTCATTCACTGAAACAAATGTTACATATTTCAATGACTTATTAAATAAGGAAACATGGTCAGAAACGTATAAACTAGAAAATGTAAATAATAAATTTAATGGATTTAACAGTACCCTAAAACACTATATTGAAACAGCATTCCCCTTTAAACAAAGAACTATTCAAAATTTTCTATGTAATTTCAGACGAGTCCTATATCGAAAATGTATTGTATACATGTAATTGATCAAATGGATAAATAAAAATCTAATCTAATCTTCTGCAGCGTCAGGTCCACGATAAATAACAGGTTGGCTTGGAAGGATTGTGTTTGTGTGTTCCACTGGTATTGAGGGTGTAACATATATACCAAAGCTCATAGGAACATGACATTGATATGGGACTGTATAACGTGCCTCAGGATTAGGTAGACATGTTTGATAGGGTATGAGTATACTTTCGAAATCTGCATCGATAACGTGAAGTATTCTCAGCATTTTTTCAACATTGAAGAATTTGACAATGGGGTTTTTAATAAGCATTTCAACCCTAGCAATGTTATGCAGGACACACAAAGCTCTATGTTCTTTCAATTTTTCCACTCCCTGTTGCCCACATTGATTATCAAAGTGATTAAAACACCGTTTACACATATATATCTTATGTACATGACGGGCAATCTGATGTCCTACTAGTTTATCAAAATCTTTGACAAAGACGTAGTGGTTGTGGCCAGATGAAGAACTTAGCATAAGGAGGTCAGGATGGTCTTGCAGCTCTTGATACACAACCTTTAAAGGAAACAGTTTGTTGTCTTCTTCCAGTCCAAATACATTAATGGATATGTTGTTGGCTTTTTCAAATTTGCGAATGTCAGCTAGTGATGTAGGAAACGATATTACTGAAAAATCATACTTGTTTTCCAGATCCTTGTATTTACTAATGCGTTTAGCATCCGTTTTATCCAGTTTTGCTTAAATTGCATACATAAAACACCTCTCGTCCTTAAAGTTTTGAGGATTAATGCAGGCTGTACTTGCTTGTATAGCTGCTGGTAATGGAATACATGTGCTACCACGCAAGGGATTATACTTATTTATTTTCAGTCGTACTCCTTCCACTGCTAACAAACCCCAATTACTACCTTTTAGCTCAGATTCTTCCATTTCTGTAGTTAACTTTGTAAAATGTGTTTCCAAGAAACTACTTAAGTTTGTTTCCAAAAATAGGGCCTGATTTCGTGTTTTAAAAGCACGATCTGTAATTTCATTGGTAGATGTATGAATGAATCTACATTCAGCCACAAGATTAACTTCTATCGACTTGTGTTTTGCTAGTTCTTTCTGCATAGCTTGTATTATTTGCTGCTTGGACTCTTTAAGGTATGAATTTAAATCCTTACACGTATCACAACGTATAAGATAGGATTTAAGTCGACCTTCAAAAGATGTTTCATATTCAGTAAGTCCATTTTTGTCAGCAACCATTGAAAGCAGGAAATGTTTTGTAGGCTCTGATTTTTGTCGTTTAGCTGATGACACAACATTACAACATTCTTCATGACGACGTCCGTTGTAGGCAATGTTGAATTTACTGCCACACGTTTTACACTCATGAAATTCCCCACACGAAACTTCATGACGCTTTCTATTAAGGTCCCGAAGAAAAGTTTTTCCACGCTGTTTGCACATATAGCTTAAAATAGTTCCTTCCATCAAGGATGTTGTTTTCTGCCAACAGCTGCTTACTGTGCAGTACAAGGCTGTACAATGGTTGTTTCGACGGTCTTTCACGATGTGAACACCGTGAGAGGTAGTAGTCAACTGGCGATATTCTTGCTAAGGGTCCTCTAATATACCCTAGAAAGACTAACAGCTCTTTACAGCGTATGGCAAGGCTGGAAACTGGTTCTCATAATTTTGGAAATATAGCCCATTTTCAAAAAAATAATTTTGTTTCGTCCTAGAGACTTGACATTTGGTATGGGGGTAGAGGGGGTAAAGGCCATTCATTTATGTCAAACTTTTATGTAACATTCCTCATTTTGGAAATATAGCCCATTTTGGAAATATGTTTTGGAAAAAATTGAAAAATACACTATTTTTGGACTAAGAGTGGGGGCGGAGGTGGGTGTAGGAGTTAACATATGATTTTCCCAATTTTTTTTGGAATAATTTGAGAAATACACTATTTTTGGACTGAAAGTGGTATAGAGTTAGGTGTATGAGTTAAGATATGACTTTTTAGGATTTTTAGTTTAAACATATAGCCTACTTTCCCATTATTTTTTTGAAAAAATTTGAAAAATACACTATTTTTGGACGGAAAATGGTATAGAGGTAGGTGTATGAATTAAGATATTACTATTTAGGATTTTTTGTTTAAACATATAGCCTACTTTCCCAATATTTTTAGGAAAAATTTGAAAAATACACTATTTTTTGACTAGGCATGGGATAGAGGTAAGAGTAAGAGTTAACATATGACTTTTTAGGATTTTTAGATTATGCATATAGACTACTTTCCAAATATTTTTAGAAAATTTTTAAAAATGCACTATTTTTGGACTAGGCATGGGATAGAGGTAAGAGTAAGAGTTGAGAGTCATTCATAAACCTTATAGTACTTTGGATTTTTGGAATCTTAGTGTGTTGTTGTTGCTTACAAACATGGCTGTAAGCATTATGCTGCATAAAATGGGCTGAGATATTTTCCAAGACCAAATAAGCCAACAAGCAAGAGCAAATATGAGAGAGCTAATACAAGAGCCAACAAAAGCCAACAAAAAGCCAACAAAAGCCAACAAAAAGCCAATACAATTGCACTATTTAACTTTCTGTTACATTATTTAAACAAGACATATCTGTATTAAACGATAAAGCAAACCCGCTGTGTGTATTGTTAGTGGTATGAACAAATGTGTTCATTATTGGAATGCATACTAGTAGTTGAGTGAGTTGTCATATTGACCGATAAGTAGCATGCTGGTGTTGAGTGAGTGTTGATATCGACCGCTAGATATCATGCTGGTCGTTCAGTGAGTGTTGATACAGAGCGCTAGGTACCATGCTGTCGTTCAGGTAGTTCTCATAGTCACCGCTAGATAGCGGAAACATACTTTGCGTGTCACATTTGACTATTTGCTATGTTTTACCGCGTGAAAACGTGCATGTATAAGCTGTGTATATAAATTTAATATACAATTAACCACTTAGTGTGTAGAACTAACATGTATAGCCTTGTGTAGGGAATATAAGGGATGGTGTATTCTTTGGAATACACGGTAAGATAGAGTAAGCTTTTGCTTCTCTTAGCTTTAGTTCATCCCTTCCTTTTTTCTCAAACACCAACAGTGATCTTCTGATTACTCCTTGTTGGTTATGTCTCTCATATTACCTGTAAGTCTGTTCTAGATATATATCTTCCATGACCCACCTAGCGTCATCTAGCAGCGAATCTCTGAAGTTCCTCAATTCTTCCCTGCACAAGAGGACTTCCTTATCAATCTAGCAACCAGATCTCGTCACCATCGTCAGCTATCATCTCCGTGATCAAGAGAACTTCGTCTAATTTTTCACCCTCCAGGCTGCGCTAGTGACTCCTACTATCAACTCTTTGAAGACCATTTCATCAAGAAGATTTTTTTAAACTGTTAAGTTGGCTATTTTTATATATATTCCTTTTATCTCCTACCCCCACTCTTTTCCCTTCCCTGGTCCCTCCGAGCTCCGTTGAGCGTGTCTCACTTGTACTTGAAGTCGACCCAGTCAGTTAGAGCTTAACTAAAGCTCGCCTCCTCAACTCTAGAGGCAAACTTTTAAATTCTACGCCATGTTAGAATTTTAGTATCAACCGTCAACAGGAACATCGCCTTCGTCATGAAGCAAAGATAAGTACCGACTTCATGTTTTAACCTCATTCTCATCGCTTTTTAAAGGCTCAATGCTTTATTTCGATTTTATAAACAGTGAAAGTTACTATGTGAAAATAACTGTTTTCTAGAGATCTTCTTGATCAAACTTAAACTATCAAGTCTAACTTTCAATATGAAAGATTTTCTGAGATGCTATCTCACATCGAGGGATATTTCCAAAATACCCACTGTCTATATAATCTAGTTTTCCGCCGAGGGATTCTCTACCTAATTTAAACAAGCCATCATTGCTCTGGAACCATCCAGAACCTGCACTCTGTCTATCAGTTATACTGTCATGTATTTTCCACTCACATATGGGAATACATTTTCAAACTAAGGAATCTTCCTTATGAACTGCTAATCAATATCTAATTTTTCTTCCTCGGTTGGGATTTTTCTGGTGCATTCAACTATAACATACAAGTTTCTCAAGCAATAGATTCTCGCAAATCTAGTGTAACTAGTTATTTTCCACCATTGCAATAACTTTCTTTGCCATCAACTTTTTGTGCTACTACAGTGAACTTTTCAACTATATCAACAGACTATAGTGAAAACAGTGCTTGTTCAACCTTTCATCCGCGCCGCGCTCGTCCGTGTAAAATAAATACGGCCATGAACACTTTTCCACAATCCCATTTGATCTTTCCCAAACCCTTTACTAACAAACCAAAATAATAAAATTGTTACTTTAGGTCTTTTTTCAATGAGGTGTCACTCTCAATAAGTGCCCTCCCTTACTTGTTCCACGTACAAAGAATTAATGTCTGTACAACTTCGTGTCTAGTACACGCCTCAAATTATATTGTTTCTCCCTTTTAATGAGGGAATCCAATTCTTTCTACTCAAAAGTGAGTTATCTCTAGGTTTCACGAAAGGGAAACTTGCCCCATATTTCTCGTGATCCCTACTTAAACATAGGAGTTCTAGAAACTTCCTTTCAATTGTTCTCTTCAGGTTTCACAATAAGTGACCTGCCCTATTTGTATAATCTCCTATGTATAATCATCAAGCGTAGTTCTGCTTTAATACAAGAAGTTATAGAAACTTCTATTTAATTTCTTCCTGTTTTTTGTTGTTGTTACTTTCGAAGTTGTTGTTATTTCTAAGATACTTATCTAGAAATCCTTAAAGTACACACCTTGTACTTGATTTATTGTCTAACTTTAATTACGTCAGTTATCTTTGAATTTTCCTTTATTCATCATAGCCATTTCAAAATCTTACGAAAATTTTAAAGCATATAAAAGGTTTAAAACCAAAAGAATTATCAATTGCCTGGCGCAAGCTTTAGATGTTTTCGGAGGTCTGCGACCCCAATTGTTTATAAAAAATCAAAATTATATATTTGTTACAAAACTACCTCCTTTTACATTGTTAAATAAATTAAAGATTTCTTTTTGGCTTTATCATTTCTCTAATATAACGGTTAGGCAAGATCCTGTCTTCCTTGACTCTTCCTATTCAATAAAAATAAATCTATTGATAGGGTTTTCACCACTTGTTGCATTTGAGCAAGAACTCTTAGTTGGTAACTTAGTAAAGTCTCTCTTAGCTTTAATAGCTAATTCTAACTGGCCAGTAAGGCAAGCATAGCTCGCTACGCCAGCTTCCTGCTTGTGGAGATTCTCTCTAACACTTAAGGTTGCTTTTTCAAAATATAAGTGTTTCTCATTGTCTAAACTTTTAGTCGGCGCCTTGCTGGGTAAAAGCTTAGCCATTTCTAAATGCAACTATTGGTGCACTTACCAAAATTATTCCCAAAGGTATCAATTGCTTTATCCCTATCCTTCTTGGAGCATTTGGTCGCTCTTTAGAAATTCTACAATTTCAAAAACTAAAATATCAAAGCTGATTCAAATTATTGGCATTCTTCAAATTACCTGTTTAGAAACAAACTCCTTTGAACAGATACACAATAAATCCGTTACTCTTTGTCTTGCCAGATCACCACCCTTCCCCATAGTAGGCATATGTATGCTTGAGAGGGAATACGCTAAAGTAACTTCCTTGCAAACAACCCAAGTTCCAGCTGCGTTTCCCGTTAGCTTTGCCCAGGTCCCTACCCACTTTAGGTATCGCAGAGCGGATTTGCAGTGGCAGCTGCCTTTGAGTATATTTAAAGTTAAACTTATAACTTCTGTAGGACTCTCGTCCTATTTCTCAATCCTTTTTCTCCAGTCCGAAACCCACTTTCTTTTCTTTATCATCTTCCCTTGGGGGTTAGGTTATTCCCAAGCTAGTAATCTACCCAAGGGATCCGTGGCAAGAAAGACTGTCTAATCCACGAGTGTACATACAGCCTTTTGATATGTAGTAAGTACCTGATAACCTTGAGTAGGGTCTATGAATATTTTTCACTCACTGTGAACTTCTTTCTGACGAACCGGCCTGCCACGCTACAACTCTGTGCATCGATTTTCCATCATCACGCAGTCATTCTCCACGAGGAAACTCTAGTCATCATCGCCTTCATCGTCATTTTCTAGAACATTCTACTGCTTTCTGGAATGTACTCGGCTGACTCATTCACGTCATGTCCGATCCCAGTCAACCGCCGCCACTGCAAAAACGCCTGCCGCCGATTATCTTCGAATGCCACCCTCGCCACAACATAATATGGATACGCAGCAGACGAAGTGTCCTCGTACGGCAACAGAAGCATCCATCAGCCCTACTACCCAGGCCAAACGGAGATGCGGTGATGATATATCGTCCGGCTCAACATACACAACGTCAGCTACAACTTCAGCTTCAACCGTCGGATCCGAGGCCTCGGTGAGTGGAATCGAATACATTCCTTTTGATAACCACTCAATGGCACCACTCCAACTGCCACACCTTCCACCGCAGACGGCTATGCCTACAGCTTCCTACATGCCAGGCACTCTACGCATAACAGTATTCCACCTGAATATGACACTGGGTAATATGCTTGATTGCTGTGTTTGGTAAATAACCTGCACATTGTATTGCCCTATACACACCAACTGAGTCATCGAAGTTTAGGAGAAGGTAATACCTTAAACTATTACGTTCCTCGTAGGTGACAGTATTCCACCTTAAGTCGACACTGGGTAATATACTTGATTGCTGTGTTTGATAAATAGCCTGCACATTGCGTCATCCATTAAGAAACTGTAACAACAGAGTGGGCCATTAAGTTGGGAATCGACTGAAGTTTTAGGTTGGAGGACTGGATTACAAAATTTTTGTTCCGTTTTGAAGCGACAATTTGACCTACATCCTTTGCGCTACTTCATTCTTCTGACAGCGACATCTTTTGTCACTACAGTTTTTCGACCAAAATTATTGGAGTATTGACGTAGGCAGTTTATAAGGTAGATCTCATATTTTAATAGCATCTTTTTACTATCATTTTTAATACATGGCATTTAATTATTTGCAAGCTTTTCCATTTTTGATTTAAAACAATTTTTGTAAGGATATCCATTTCTGTTTGCCTTTGTTAACTAGGTTTAAGATTTAATATCAGTCACGCTGAGGACGGTATCAATGAAATACCGAAACATGTACGTTTAGTAATGTAATTAAACGTTTCTTTAGTGTTTGACTAGGCGGTTTTAATAAGTGAATACTATCAGTCAACACGGTTATTATTACCATTGCCATAATGGTCAATGTTTACGCATTCTACCTTTCAAGGCCTTACGAAGTATCGCCCTTACCACCCTACCTATCCCAGTCATACCACCACCGCTGTCCCCACCACTCCTCTCGATAAGGCCAACCTCTTTGCATCTCACTATTATCACGTCTTCTCCCTAACCCACAATCCTCAATTCCAAAACCCCAACGACGCTCTGATTCATCGCCTCCATGACCCTAAACTTACCCCTGATCTCCAACCTTCCTTTGCCCACTTTGTTAACATTGATTTTTCCCATCCTCTCAATCGTCCTATTTCCCCCTCTGAAATCACTTCCGTTCTTCGCGATCGTAAAAACACTGCCCCGGGAACCGATACCATTACTTATCGCTATCTCCAAACGCTCCACCCCCCCACCCCATCCTTTTTCATGTCCTTTCCCTTATCTATACCACCATGCTTTATACTGGCTTCTACCCTACCCACTGGTCTAAAGCTTCTATTCTCCTCTTCCTGAGACCCCAAAAAGCCCCCCTCTGACATCAACTCTTACCGCCCCATTAGTCTTCTCCCAGTCCTTTCAAAACTATTTGAACTCCACCTCGCTCAGCGCATCAGCTCCTACCTCGAACCCGTTCATCTACTACCCGAATCCCAAGCCGGCTTCCGTGCCCACTGTTCGACCCAAGATCACCTTTTCCATATCTCCGCCTCCTTATCTGCCTTTATGAAACCTCGCCGTACTGCTGCTCTGATCTGTCTTGATGTAGAGAAAGCTTTCGATAAGGTCTACCACCCCGTACTATTATTCAAACTCCGCCATCTCCCTTTCCCCCCTTCCTTCATCCGTTTGATCTGTAATTTCCTATCCCACCGCACCGCCACTATTCGCATCAAATCTGCTCATTCCTATACCTTCGCCCTTCGAGCTGGCGTCCCTCAGGGGTCGCCTCTCTCCCCCCTCCTTTATCTTCTCTTCACCCACGACATTCCCCACCCGCCTCCTCTACTTCGCCTTTACCAATTCGCCGACGACTTAGCCATCGCTCTTGGCCACACTGCTCCCAAACTTCAAAATCTACTTCAATCTTATCTTGACACCCTCCAGTCCTGGTTTCTTTCCTTTCAGCCCTCCACCCCCGTTGCCTTTTGTTCTTCAACACGCTTCGTTTCATTGTCTCCTGGTGTGCTTCCGGGGTTGGGGACGGCCCTCAACGCTCTCACTTGTCGCATCTCTCCGACTTCAAATCAATGTACTCACATCTTCGATATCCAGTGAAAAGTGCTTCAAAATCAAAGTTTTCCATGTGCGTGTGATTGCCCCCAGTGAACAGCCCTCCCCTTCCGAATGTGTTCAATCAACTGTTTTATAAACATACGCTCATGGACAAAGAACTATGTGAAAACTCATGAACTCTCTTTTATGTGCTTGTACATTGATGTATCATTGTTATTTTGCCCACATTCCTATTTTCTGTATCGTACTCTGTATATGTATTTATTATGAATAATAAATGGGGGTGTTCGTGGGGCCTCGGCCCGGGTGTGGTGTGGTGCTGGGTCTATTCCTTGGGGAGACCTCCTGTGTTGGTCGGGGTGACCTCTGCGCCAACAATTAACACAAAATCATTCCTTTCACGCATGTCCTGACATGCTCCTAGCGCAAATTAACATTCTAATATTAATATATATTTTCCAATGGTCAAAGGGCTGCTAGTTCAGCAGACGGCCCGCCTGCTTCCGCGCGAACTACCTTTTACAGTGTTCACATTGTGAAAGACTGTCTCACCGACCAGTGTACAGCCTTGTCATAAGCAGTAAGCAGCTGTTACCCTTAACTAGGGGTATATTAGAGGACCCTTAGCAAGAATATTGTCAGTTTACTACCTCTCACAGTGACCACAATGTGAAAGACTGACAAAATAACAATTGTACAGCCTTGTACTACACAGTAAGTAGCTGTTGGTCCTGACTATGGTTTATTAGAGAACCCTTAGCAAGAATGTAATCAGTTTACTACTACTTGTTACAGTGTTCACATCGTGAAAGACCGTCGAAAAAAACCAGTCTCCAGCCTTGTCATACGCTGTAAAGAGCTGTTGGTCTTGACTGGGGTATATAAGAGGACCCTTAGCAAGAATATCGCCAGTTGACTACTATCTCTCACGGTGTTCACATCGTGAAAGACCGTCGAAACAACCATTGTACAGCCTTGTACTACGCAGTAAGCAGCTGTTGGGAGAAAACAACATCCTTGATTGAAGAAACTATTTTAAGCTATATGTGCAAACAGTGTGGAAAAACGTTTCTTCGGGACTATGATAGAAAGCGTCATGAAGTTTCGTGTGGGGAATTTCATGAGTGTAAAACGTGTGGCAGTAAATTCAACAATGCATACAACGGACATAGTCATGAAGAACGTTGTAATGTTGTGTCATCAGCTAAACGACAAAAATCAGAGCCTACAAAACATTTCCTGCTTTCAATGGTTCCTGACAAAAATGGACTTACTGAATATGAAACATCTTTTGAAAGTCGACTTAATTCCTATTTTATACGTTGTGATACGTGTAACGATTTAAATTCATACCTTAAAGAGTCCAAGCAGCAAATAATACAAGCTATGCAGAAAGAACTAGCAAAACACAAGTCGATATAAGTTAACCTTTTGGCTGAATGTATATTAATTCATACATCTACCAATGAAATTACAGATCGTGCTTTTAAAAGACGAAATCAGCCCCTATTTTTGGAAACAGACTTAAGTAGTTTCTTGGAAACACAATTTACAAAGTTAACTACAGAAATGGAAGAATCTGAGCTAAACGGTAGTAATTTGGCTTTGTTAGCAGTGGAAGGAGTACGATTGAAAATAAGTAAGTATAATCCCTTGCGTGGTAGCACATATATTCCATTACCAGCAGCTATACAAGCAAGTACAGCCTGCATTAATCCTCAATACTTTAAGGACGAGAGGTGTTTTATGTATGCCATTTAAGCAAAACTGGATAAAACGGATGCTAAACGCATTAGTAAATACAAGGATCTGGAAAACAAGTATGATTTTTCAGTAATATCGTTTCCTACATCACTAGCTGACATTCGCAAAATTGAAAAAACCAACAACATATCCATTAATGTATTTGGACTGGAAGAAGACAACAAACTGTCTCCTTTAAAGGTTGTGTATCAAGAGCTGCAAGACCATCCTGACCTCCTTATGCTAAGTTCTTCATCTGGCCACAACCACTACGTCTTTAGCAAAGATTTTGATAAATTAGTAGCACATTTAATCATTGCCCCAGAGGAGTGCGTCAGGCCTCGGCAGCCGGCACAGTTCATATCCTCGCCGCTAGATGGGGGGGCTTCATTCATTCCATTCCTGACCCGGTCGGAGACTGGAAGCAGGCTGTGGATTTTCATTTCAGTAGCACATCAGATTACCCGTCATGGACATATGATATATACGTGTAAACTGTGTTTTACTCAATTTGATAATCAATGTGGGCAACAAGGAATGGAAAAATTGAAAGAACATAGAGCTTTGTGTGTCCTGCGTGACATTGCTAGGGTTGAAATGCTTATTAAAAATCCCATTGTCAAATTCTTAAATGTTGAAAAAATGCTGAGAATTCCTTACGTTATCTATGCAGATTTCGAAAGTATACTCATACCCTACCAAACATGTCTACCTAATCCTGAGGCAAGTTATACAGTCCCATACCAAAGTCATGTTCCTATGAGCTTTGGTATATATGTTAAACCCTCACCAGCTGTGGAACACATAAAGACAAACCTTCCAGCCAACCTGTTATTTATCGTGGACCTGACGCTGCAGAAAAGTTTGTGGACTGTTTGATCTCAATAGCTAATGAAATCGATTGCCTTTACAGCTTAAATGTTCCAAAGGCCTTAACTCAGGATCAAGAAGCAGAGTTCCAATGTTCTGAAACCTGTTATTTGCGTCATAAAACATTTACCAAAGAGAACAGGAGAGTTAGAGAACATTGCCATATTACAGGGGAATACCGTGGAAGTGCCCATAATAACTGTAATTTGAGGTGTAAAACACGTAATCCCGTACCTGTATTTCTACATGATATGAGTGGCTACGACGCAAATTTCATTGTAAAGCAATAATTGGGATGTACTACTGAGAGAGTGGACGTTATTCCTAACTCTAAAGAAAAGTACATTTCCTTTACCAAATATGTGGGAAATGTTAAGCTTAGATTTGTGGATACGTTTCGGTTAATGCCAGGTAGTTTGGAAAACTTAGTTTCCAACTTACCATTATACCCTGAAACAGACAAGTACTTTGGAAAAGAAAATGCAACGCTCATGACTCGTAAAGGGGTATTTTGTTATGGTTACATTGACTCATGGGAAAAGTTAAGTGAAACGTGTTTACCTCCAAAAGAGGCATTCTTGAACAAATTAAGTCAAGAAGACTATGAACATGCCAAAACTATCTGGAATCAGTTTAACATTAAAACTCTAGGGGAATATAGTGACCTCTACCTAACTTCAGATGTCATTCTTCTTGCAGACAGCTTTGAAACTTTTCGAAACAAAACATTAGAAATACACCGAGTGGATGCTGCACACTTCTTTACTTCGCCTGGTCTACGTTTTGAGGCAATGCTCCATTACACTGGCATTGAACTGGAATTGCTACAGGATTACGATCAGATTCTTTCAATCAAGTCTGGCATACGTGGAGGCATATGCCACGTGTCTCATCGGTATGCTGAAGCTAACAATACATACATGGAAACGTATGATTCTGAGAAACCGTCACAGTTTATTACCTATGATGATTCCAACAACCAATATGGGTGGGCTATGTGTCACTCTCTTCCTTATGGTGGATTTCAGTGGGTTTCTCCAGATATTGTTGATCTAGAAAAACTAAAGGAAGACGATCCTGTGGGATACATTCTAGACGTTGATATTGATTACCCGTCCGACCTTCATGATCTACACAACGATTTACCTCAACTACCAGAGTGTACACAACCTAAGGATTCGTCTCTGAAAAAATGAATTCCTCAGCTTGGAAATCGAAGGCGATACGTTGTTCACTACATGGCACTTAAACAGGCTCTAGATCATGGACTAAAATTGGTGAAAATGCATCGTGTGTTAAAGTTTAAACAAAGACCATGGCCAAAGGCATACGATGATTTTAATAACAACCTTCGAAAACAAACCAAAAATGATTTTGAGAAAAATCTATACAAATTATTCAAGAATGCCATTTTTGGAAAAACAATGGAAAATATTCGTAAAAGAATAGACATACGTCCTGTGACTGACAGCAAAACGGCTGAAAAGCTAATAGCTAAACCAACATTCATCGACAGAACAATTTATGGTCCTAACCTAGCTGCTTTCCACATGGCTAAACGTAACATTGTATTCAATAAGCCTATATATATTGGAATGTGTATACTGGATATTTCAAAAACTCTCATGTATTCCCACCATAGGATGTCCTGCTACCCTATTATAGCATGGACAATCTTAAACTCATGTATATGGATACCGACTCGTTCATTTATTTGGTTAACACCGAAGATGTATATCAAGACAAGTTGGATTTCCTAGAATACCTGGACACATCTGATTATCCTACTAATCACATATGTTACTCTACATCAAACAAGAAAACTTTGGGGGAAATTTAAAGTCAAGGCTTGTGAACAAATTATAAAAGCATTTGTTGGACTTAGAGCTCAACTGTACGCTTTAGACATAAATGATAAATAAATCAAAAAGAATTAGCAGAGGTGTTGTCAAAATTTTATAAGCTTTCAAAATTATAAGGATTGTATTATGTAAAACGAGGTAAAAAGAATACCAATGAACATTATTGCTTTTAAGCAACATGACATATAATCTATAAGACTAAACAAAATTGCTTTGTGTCCTAGTGATGATAAAAGAGTAATTGATTCGAATGGTATAGTTACACATGCCTATGGTAATTACCCAATCATTGACCATGTTTAAAGAGTTAAGGGGGGGGGGGGAGGAGGTCCAGCTTACCAGGTTAAAAATTAGCATTTTTTTATTATATAGATTTTTAAAGCCGAGGTTTAGGATTACTTTGCAAAAAGAATTTTTGGAATATGTGGCCTGGTTCCACATATATGCAAAATATTGTGACCAGATGACATGTGCTGCCACGCCTTCTTCCTCGTACACTTTCGTTCTGCTTTCCTTATGCAAATGTATCACCCTCTAAACCGCGCGCCGTTGATAATATCGATACGTAGATTTACGAGACACGTTTTTGTTTTGTTTCCTAGGAGTCCTATACACCTGTGTTATAGAATGTCCATGGAAACAAGTTCCGTCATGGAACAATTCTGTGTTATTCTTCCTTGGTTCCATGTGCAAATATTGTTTTGTAAACAACATCGGTGTGGCCTATCAGTTGTGTGATTCGGTGTGAAACGTGACGTATACTGCAGTATGGGTGCTCGAAAGGTACATTATAAAAGTAAAAAACCGTGTTTCAAAGGGAATCAGCATAAGAAGTCTGGAAAACAAGCAGTGAGTGATGCTGATAATAATTCGACACCTAACCTCAGTACAGCAGGCAGGAAGCTTACTCCAAATGTTGGAGTTGAATTTGATGGTGATGGTGATACGGGTTGCTACATTTTTTATGTAAATATTATGTTTCTAGGGTTACAGAAATGTCTTAGGTGTGTGTGTGGTGAACTTGTGGTACTTAACCTAACCAATTTAGGAGGTTTGGGCTGTAAAGTGACAGTTAACTGTGAATCATGTTCTGAAGTAGGTACTTTTTACAACAGCGCAGTATTGGGGAAAACAAAGAATGTGCTATCTGTAAATAGGAGAGCAGTTTATGCCATGAGGGTTATTAGGGCAAGGACTACAAGGCCCAAGTGTGTTTTGTGCTATAATGAACATGCCACCACCTGTGCAGAGAAGTATCTATATCCGTATTGTGGATTATATTCTTGATGCCACATCTAAAGTTTCAGAAGAATGTATGATGCAAGCTGCAAAATAAGAATCTGAACATTAGCAATTCTTCTGAGGTATCAGTGTCTGTGATGGAACTTGGCTGACTAGGGACCACACTTCACACCATGGTGTAGCTGTTGCTATTGGAGCTAAAACTGGTAAAGTTGTGGACTTAGAAGTACTTTCATCAGTATATAAGGGATGCGAACACTGGAATGGGAAGGGAAATACTATAGAATATGCTGAATTCATGGAAAAACACTCAGAAGTATGTGGAAAAAATCACTCAGGTACAGCTGGCAGCATGGAGGTGGAGGGAATGAAACGAATATTCAGTCGGTCAGAAGAGAGGCGGGGGCTGAAATATGTCAACTACATTGGGGATGGTGACACAAAAAGCTACTGAGCAGTCAATGAAATGCAACCTTATGAGCCTCACATAAAGGTCAATAAAATAGAGTGTGTTGGCATTGTTCAAACACGCATGGGGACTCGGCTTAGAAATCTAAAGGCTAATTACAAAGGGAAAAAATTAGAAGATGGCAAACCGCTGTCAGGTAAAAATAGGCTCACTGATGCTGTTATTAACACCTTGACAGTGTACTATGGCAATGCCATTATAAGTAATAGCACTTCAGCTTCAGAAATGAAAACAGCCATTAGGGCTATCAGCAATCACAAAGCCTCAACTGATGAAACACCTATGCATGATTTCTGTCCCAAAGGAGTTGATTCTTGGTGTAGTTACCAAAGGGCTGTCTCTGATGGCAAGGAGAAAGAATATCATCACAAGAATAACATACCTATGGCAATAATGAATGAAATTAGACCCATTTTTAAAGATTTGTCTTCCAGTGATCCTTTGAAGCGGTGTGTGGGTAGTCACACACAGAATAGTAACGAATCTCTGAATGCCAAAATATGGAATATATGCCCTAAAACAGGATTCTGTGGCCAAAAAACTTTGTTGATAGCAGCAAAGGATGCAGCCATCACATTCAATGTTGGGATGAACGGAAGACTGAAGGTTGTAAAAGAAATTGGACTGGACCCAGGAGCTTACTGCATTCAAGGACTGAATCAGAAGGATGTCAGAAGAATTCAGTCAGCTGAGAAGAGTGCACTTGAATCCACAAAAGAAGCCAGGAGATGCAGAAAGAGGCTCTAATTGCAGGAAGAAGGAAAGAAACATGATATTGAAGGAGTGACTTATGGACCAGGACAGTTTTGAATGGTGAGGGGTCCGAAAGTTGTATTATTTTTATGCCAACATTTATAAAACGTTTTCCTGAAAACTATAATTTTTAATATAGTTTTCACCATAATTCTGTTATTATCCTATAGATTATGATGATTTTTTCAGGGTTTCCTCCCATAAGGCTGTACTACAATATGTACCTCATTCAGGTCATTAGGATTTCTATTTGTTTGTTTTTATACTGTATTTTTTCTAAAAAAAAAGAACTATTTTTAGCTGCTGTGAATAAAAATCAAATAAAAGTACTTAATATACAGTTTATGCTAGTGATTGAGGTACATTTTTAAGGTGCAGATGTAATACACACCTTAAAAAAAAGAAAAGTAGAAACTTTCTCATAAACTCGGGATAGATAAGGGAAACTATGATGCATGGTAAAAAATTTGGCAAATTTTGAAAATTCTCTAAAAAATTCTTATGATAAGAACTTTGACACTTTAAAAGTTGCTCTTGGTTGTCACAAGCTTACCATTACTGTGATACACATTATCATATGTCAACAATATTTGTAGCATGTTCAACAATCGAATGAATATTGAAATTTTTGCCCCTCTCTTAAGCTTAAGTTATGAATATCAAAATCCTCTGCCTGCATGTAGCAAATACATAAAACAAAACAATTTAGGAAATAAAACAATAGCACTACAAAAATAGAAAACTAAAAAATGGTATTAATACTCAAAAATAAATAAAAATAGAAAACAAAATAAAAACATATGTACAATTTATAACAAATGTATTATGTGTAAATAGTGTAAATATATTTAAAATGAATACAAAAATAATGTATGAACACTGGTTGGTCATTTTTAATGACTACCCACCTCCCACTCTTAATCCAAACTGTAAACCTATAGTAATTTTGAGAAATTGCTTTAGTTAGCTAAAACTAGGTAGTCAAAAGTGTAGTACAACCCATGTATTACCTATATGCTTTGGG
Source organism: Meconema thalassinum (assembly GCA_946902985.2). Lineage (NCBI taxonomy): Eukaryota > Metazoa > Arthropoda > Insecta > Orthoptera > Tettigoniidae > Meconema > Meconema thalassinum. The sequence goes on from OX336389.2 coordinate 517,815,685, forward strand.
ATAAGGTACACAGCCTTGTTATATGTAATGAAAAATCGTGTTTGGCAAATATGAACTTTGTACTGTACCCAATTGGGGATGGTACAAGGTCCAACACACAACTTTTTAAATGAAAGGAAATAATCCACGTTAAAAAAAGGAACTTTTACAGAAAGGTAGCTATGGAACAAAGATTATGAAGAAGCAGATGTTATATTAAAACAGGCAGGACACGATAAATACCCATTATCTTTGACATGCCTTAAGGTAATATAAACACGGGAAGCAGTTATGCGTGCTCATGAAAGGGAGATTTCGTTGAGGCGAGCAACACTTAAAATTCTTCGTGCTCAGCACGTTTGGAAGTGTTTATGACCCTATGAGGGTCAGATAAGAAGGGGACCATTATTTAATATTAATGATAATTACAGCCATTGAGCGAGGCCCCACAAATTACAATTCAGCAGTACACGAGTACAGAGACCGGGGAAACACGTTTCGGAGCCAGAAAATTGCAGAGAACAATTTTGCTGGCCACTGAAATGAGAATCAAAAGCCAGATTATTAAGTCTCCCAAGGAACGGGATTTTTCAACATGTTTAAAACTTATAATATATGCACAGATAAAAAGAGCTGACTCAGATGACGTCATATGACAAAAGCGCAAGGGTTCATGGAAGAAAGTAGTTAATCGGTTAGGCTCCGGAGCGTGTATAAAAAAAACGGTTTTAATTAATTATAAATAATCAACGATCGAATCTCGATCAGAGAAAAGTAAATAGATTCAGATGGAGGGAGGAAAACTGCAGAGAGTTCCAGAACTACTTCCAGGGAGAAAATTTTGAGCTGATAAAGGTAGGGATAAGTTTAATGATCAGTAATGATGAAATTGAAGGGGTAATACGTATGATTGAGAATGCAATTATGATGGCCGGGCGGAAAATGCGCGTGAAGGCTAGAGGAAAATTAGGGAGAATTAAAGGATGGTACGATGAATCTCGTAGAAGGAAGAAAACCGAAGTTATTAGGGCACTGAAGTTATACAAGAGAGGAGGGGATGATACGATGAGAGTAGAATTTTGTCGTCTAAGGAAGGAATATAGGGAACTGCTCAGCAAAATGAAAGATGAATGGCAGGGTAAGGAAGCTACAGCACTAAATAAGGATTCTAAAGCTAACGACTGTAGCAAAGTGTGGAGCAGGATAAATTCTTACTGTAGGGGGAGCAGAAGTGGTGGGGGGGAGCTCTATTAGTGATGAAGTATGGATTGCATATTATGAGAATCTGTTAAATGCTGAAGATAATTGGAGGAAGAGGGATGAGTTTGGCGTCCCGAGGGGGATGGAGGTCGTTCTGCCTATGCTGGACCAAGTCATATCGATAGAGGAAATTAAGGGAGTAATAGTAAAGAGTAAAGGAGGGAAGTCAGGTGCTATTTCGGGGATAACAAATGAATTTTGGCAAGAGTTGAGTAATAATAGGTTCATGATGGACAGCTTGGTAAAAATCTTTAATAAAATCTTTGAAGGAGGTAGATTTCCGAGGGCGTGGCAGGAAGGGATAATTTGTCCAATATATGAGAAGCGTGGGGACAAACTAGACCCAGGCAACTATAGAGGCATAACTTTGCTTGATAATTTGAGCAAAATGTACACCGGGGTCTTATCCAAGCGTTTAATAGCATGGGCAGAGGGCTGTTCGGTGTTCTCGAGACTCCAGACAGGGTTCAGAAAAGGGATGAGAACCAGTGACAATATAATGGTGGTTAAAACGGTGATGGACAAGTACATAAGAAGGAAAAGAGGCAAGCTGTATATCACAGCTATTGATTTGGAGAAGGCGTTTGATTCAGTGAGCAGGGGAGCTGTCATGGCTAAGCTGGGAAAAATCGGGGTGTCACATAAAATGATACGAGCAATTGAGAATGTGTATTCCGAAGTGAAATGTGCAATTAAAACTAAAGATGATGTAATTGTAGGAGAGATAACGTCTAATATAGGATTAAAACAGGGATGCAAATTATCCCCGGTGCTTTTTTTTGCAATTTATCAACGATATTTTTGATTCAAAGGGCTTTGAGCAACGGTCCAACCCTTGCCTGGACAATTATGATATCCCGGGCCTAGCTTTTGCTGATGACATCCTTCTGCTTGCTCTAACACCCTATAATATGCAATATAGTATTGACGAGATTGTGAGATACTGTGAGGACTGGAACTTAAAAATTAACCCGAGTAAGACCAAAGTTATGGTCTGCAAAAAGGGAGTTAAACTGGCTAAGAATGAAAAGTGGGTCATGTATGGGTCTCAGTTAGAGACGGTGAAAAAACTTGAGTATCTAGGGACGATAATGGCGAGTAATGGTAAATGGACCGAACAAATTAAAAGGGCAAAATCGAAAGGGCTAGCGGCATTGGCGAATGTTAAAGTGTTAGAGCGTAGGTTACCGAATCTTGACTACAAAGTGTATAAGAATGTGTTCAACGCACTCATCGTTTCAAGAGCACTCTATGGAGTGGAAGTATGGGGTTTAGAGGAAGGAACGAAAACCCTGGACAGTATTGTAAGTAGGTTCGCCAAGATAATTTTGGGGCTACCTAGTTGCACGGCGAATTGTGGAGCGAGAATGTTGTGTGAGGATGTAAGCATTAGACAACATATCATAAAAAGGGTCATAAAGTCTTGGATTCGTTTAAAAGCAGGTGGAGGGGGGGAAATGCTTAAGGTAGCCTACCTGCACCAAATGAAGCATCAGCAAGAGGGCTACTGGGTGGACGGGGTAAGAAGTGTACTGGAAAGATTAGGAATGGGTTATCTATGGGATAGGGACTTACAAAGAGAGGAAGGTAGGGTGTGTAAAAAAGTGTGCAGAAGGGTTAATGACGTAGAGTTGCAGGTGCTAAGGGAAGAGTGCACCAGTAGGAGAACCTTAACGGAGTTCTGCGAAATAAGGAACTTTATGAGCATAAAGCCTCAATGCCTAATGAAAAGAAAAATGAGAGGGATAATTTGGTGGTTAATGGGGGTGTATAAGAACAAAGCGTTGAGAGAAGTAGGAAAAGAGGACATTTGCCTGTTTTGTGGGAAGGTTATGGGTGCGGCGCACCTGATCAGGAAATGCAAGGAAATTAAAATGATAAGAGCAAAGTTTGTAGACAAAGCAGATCTAAACAGAATAGAAAATGAAAATGAGTATCACACTTTAATTAAATTACTAAAAAGGGAATGGGGGAAAGCAGGTCAATTAGCAAAATATTTTAATACCATCAGGGCAATGTGGAATAAGAAAGCGTCGGATGAGATTCAGAACAAAGATGCATGTAAATTAAGCATTCAAGTACAGGAGATGGCTTCCTAAGCTATAAATCTTGTTAAAGCCTAGGAGAGCCTACCTGTATTAACTAGGTAGCCAATACGATACTACCGTACAGCCACATATTGCTGTCTGTAGATTTTTCCTATGAGTTTGATGTTTTTTTTCCTTACCAGAAAACTTATCAGACTCTTACAGTCAGTAAGGGCTCGATAGGGAAATAAAAGTAATTCTTTCTGTGAGGTGTCTCCCATGGAGAACTGTCAAAAAATGAAGAACACTGTGTCCACATTTATGATTAAGAAAGATCTTTGTGCAGTTTCCATCAGAAACGTTGCCCAGTGATATTGTGAATGAAGATAACTACTGCAAAACATTATTACGTTTTGAAATAACAAGGAAGCTATGAAATGCCGAATGGACATTTGGTTTAATTATCTAACGCCACACTGTACATTTGTGTTATCTATGTGTTTATTGTCTGTATGTCACGATATGACTCTCTGAGTTAAAGTGACAATTAACACTTGTATATAAAAAAAAAAAAGAATCTCGATCAACCCAAGATAAATCGAACATTTAGAATATTCCTCACCTATAGGGAAAATTTCGAAGGTGATTGGAACAGGGAATCAAATGTTACGCTCGCAAAGTAATTAGGGAACTATGTTTTATCCCAAACTAAATATAAGGGCTCCTAGCGAAGTCGAAGTCAGTCAGTCATTTGAAGACCTCGGTGGAGGCACGTTACGTGAATCGAGTTGTGAACTCCTGTTGGAGTCACGCTGGTTCGGGACCTCGATACAGTAATATCATAGGCATTCGAAGTCATTTGAAGACCTCGGTGAGGGCGCGTCACGAAAGTAAAGTCATTTCACACGCTGTGTAGACTCTTTTACTAAGTTCCGTCAATTTGTGAACTCCTGTTGGAGTAACGCTGGTTCGAGACCAAGCTACATCAAGCTACGTTATAGTGCGTTAGGCTACGATACGCAAAGAATATAAAGGACTTCAAAAGGAGGCATAGTATGGTAATAGTCATAAATTGGACCTCATAGAAGGCCACGTTGTATTCATCAGTTTGTGGACTCTAGTAAGGAAAACATAGGTTCGAGACCACGATACGAGAAATTGTGAACTGTAGGGAAAGCTACGCTACACCAAGCGAAGACATTATAAGCAGAGGTCTCAGAGGGGAGCCTTATTTTCACGTCATCGCACCATAAAGTCAAAAAAGTTGAACGTCAGAGGACATTGGTTAAAAACGGAAACAGAATACTTAAAGGAATACGAAATAGAGAAGTGTTAGAGCTAGGAAGTGTACAGTCCTCGTGGGAGGCCAAGTTAGCACGAAAACGATAGGTTCGCGATAAAGGTAACCATAGGACGAAAGGATAGAGCTATAGTGGAGATAGACAAACAAGTAGTAGTAAAGAAGTGAGGAAAGCTCTATAAAAAAAGGAACAGTTCAAACAGACACTACAAACATTGAATTCGAAGGGTAGGAGATACCGGAGGAGGAGGAGAAGGAGACACATGTTCGATGCTAGGAAGAGGTGGCAGAGGAAAGAGACTTTCACGATAGGATCATCAGTAGGACACATCGTCAGCTGTCGAAGGAGCGTTCGTCATCGGCTGAGATATGATCCGTGTGAAATAGGGTTTGTGTAAATAGGTTCTTTTTATTCCAGTGTAAGAAGGGATATGTTTTATCTGTGTAAAGTGTTAAATTTAAAGAGAATTTGTCAGTGTAAGAAGAGTGTTGAGAATATGAAAAGTGTATGTAAAATTGGTAAAATGTATTGCTAAAGAAAATGCAAGATGGGTCAACCCGTCATAAGATTTGGTCATCCACCTGAGAGGGAGAAGGGGTAAGTAATGATACTTCATTACAATATGTTACGTTACGCACGACTAACTAAATGAGTGATAATAATGAATGGAATTGTAACCAAAAAGTTAAAATGTGATTGAGTAATAAAGGTATTAAATAAATGATAAAATCAGTGAAACCCGGGAAAAATGAATGAAACATAATTAATAAAATCTTAGAGGAGAAAATCGTATGTAATATTGGACCAATGGCAAGTCAGCATGCCATGTAAATATTGAGTTTTTATACTCCAGAATAATAATATTGAGTTTTATACTCCAGAATAATAATATCGAGTTTCTAAACTCGAGAATAATAAATGAATAATGAATTGTTATAATTGAAACAGTAAGTGGATAATGGGATTTTATAAATTGAAATAATGAGAGTATTGAATGAATAGTGGTGGTTGTATACCGTAATAATCGATGGATTGAATAGTGGTTGTTGTAAAGAAATTGTGGAAATAAAGGCTGTTTGCCATGTTAAAGGAAAGTAAAGATACCGATAAGACGATGTAGTTGAATAGACCGTAATTGAAGGCAAGCGATTAAAAGTAGTGACGTAGATAGGTGATGAATATCCAAGCATATGATTGTGCCAAATAAAGGGCAAGTAAGTTGAAGTAAACTCAAGCTAGGAGTAATTATGCATTGTTAATTCTTACGCTTTTTTCGAGAGATCAGTCTACGGAGTCGGTTCATCGAATGAATTGGTAGCGACCAATAGAGTGGATGTATGGATTCCCACTAAAATAGCTGTGTGTTATATTGTTGTTGAATATGCATTGTAAGTCTAGATGAATGTATTTGTGTATGCAGAAGGCCGAGGCTTTGGTGAAAGATCCTTCCTGGAGTCGTTCATGCAATTAAAGGGCTGGCGAGCAGGGCGTCCCGGACCGTGCCACTTTCTTCGTGTTTTTCCCATGCCAGCAGTGTCAATTATTGTTGCCTAAGCGGGCGTAGTACGCTGTGAGCAGGTGCTCTTATTACCGACCATTTAATAAATCTCCGAATAAATGTATAGATAAATTAATTCGCAAAGTGAAGTTATGATGAATGAGAAGTGAAGTAATTGAAAAGGTAGGAATATTATAAAGAACTTGGATAATCATTGAGACGGAAAACGCGAGATGTAGTTCAATGAATGGAAAGCCTTAAGGGTTGTACGGATCGTTTGTTGTGGTCATAAATATTGTTTTAACAAGCCGGCTGGGGGAAGCGCGACCTAGCCTGCAGACCGTGTCTTGGAAGGGAAAATAAGGGTTCTTTTATGAGGAAGCGGCAGACGCAATGGCAAGTGGTCTGACTAGTAATTAACGGAGTACAAGTAAAATTATTTAATGCCAAGAGCTACAGTGCTCAAATTTATATTTTTGAATTGGTAAGTATTAGATGAGTATTTCCAGCCAAAAATGAAATGAATTCTTTCAAATTTGACGAAAATGGTCAAAGATAATTATGCAAAAAGTATGCGATTTCCTCACTCTCAAGACAATACAGACGGGTAAACATATATGATGAATGTGAGTTCAGATGAGAATAAGCCCAATGTCAAATGATAAATAGTGGTGCGATATGTAACATAACATACCTTTTCCTAGTGGCATGAGATAGATGAAAAATCCACAGCCTGCTTCCAGTCTCCGACCGGGTCAGGAATGGAATGAATGAAGCCCCCATCTAGCGGCGAGGATATGGAATGTGCCGGCTGCCGAAGCCTGACGCACTCCTCTGGGGCAATGATTAAATGAATGACAGATGAAATGAAATGATAGTGGAGAGTGTTGCTGGAATTAAATTTTGACAGGGAAAACCGGAGTACCCGGAGAAAAACCTGTCTGCCTCCGTTTTGTCCAGCACAGATCTCACATGGAGTGACCGGGATTTGAACCACGGACCCAGCGGTGAGAGGCCGGCGTGCTGCCGCTTAAGCCACGGAGGCATGAGATAGATAATACTAATAATAATGTTATTGGTTTTACGTCCCTTATAACTACTCAGGCTTTTAGAGACGCCGAGGTGCCGGAATTTTGCCCCGAAGGGGATCTTTAACGAGCCAGTAAATCTACTGACACACTCCCTCGCATTTGCGCACCCTTAAATGCCAGCTGACTGCGCCAGCCATGATATAGAATGGTAATATGGAGGACCGGATTCGATCCCAGATATGTGTAATGTGTAATATGTATTGTGTTATATCCTAAGGCTTGATGGAAGTGAGTGTTGTTTAGCTAAAAAAAATGCTACATGCAATGGTGATGATTAAATGATTAAAGTTAATACCCAAAAGGAAGAAAGCTTGTAGTTTAACGTGACCATTAATCCCTAGATCATGAGCCACGGGACCTCATTTTTACGTGGAATCAGAACCACAGGACATGGCATTTCACTTGGAAAATCTCACATAAATTGACCAGGAATTGAACCCGGTCCGCCTTGGTGGGAGGCATACAGCTTGACCACTGAGCCACCACGCCCCCATATATACATATACCCAAAAGGGAATACATAAGATAAATCTCCCACAAGCCTTAGAGAAACATTTGTTTCTGTACGTGTGATAGGTACGCTTTATAACTTAAATAATAACAATTCCCAGTTAAAGATAACATGGAGGGAACTAAGCAAGATAAAGTGTAGGATGATTTTGGACCGTTTGTCAAGATATTTTGATGTTTTATTAATGATTTTTTTGGAGTTCTATTGATGGATTTATTAAATTTCATTCCAAATGTAATTATTGATGTGAGATTGTTTACTGGAGGCTTCCCTTAAGGAAAATAAACGATATTTTGAGTTAATATGCGAGTATTCAGGTAGCCTTGTTGACCAAAAGGTGCTTCCATATCTGAATGCGCGGTCATACGGTGGGAGGAACGTTACACCCCCGAAGCCTTGAGTTTAGCCGGGTGATGACCGAGCATTCTCCGTCTATAAACGGGCACAAGGGAATTATATAAAATGTGATGGATATGAGCACCGGGTCACAAGAAAAGCCGGTCAAGATTAAGTCTAGGAGTAACATTCAGAACAGGTATTTCAATGACCGCATTATAGCCCGCAAACCCTAAAAATAAATATATTTAAGATACACCTCCTATATCTTAAAGTAGGGCCCAAGTTAGGGGCGGGATTTCCAAGGGAAAACCATAGAAAACTCGAGTTTTCCAAGGATTTTTTAAATCAGAGATTTTCAAAAACTTATTTTTCTAATATCTTGCCTAATGTTTATTGTGATGATGAATGAAGAGAGGTGTATACGGGTACGTAATCTACATACCCGCTAGCAACTTAACTTCATAGTGAAAAAAGATAACGTTACACATGTCGGTCGAAGACCAGTGAGTATCTCATGTGCATGACCTTATTTAGGATGCTACTAGTCCATCTTATTCTCAAATTTATTTGGAAAAAGAATGGCTGTGAGGAGATGAAAAATCTCCTGGACATTTTGAGGGAGGATACAGAGAAAAATGCTCTAAAACTGAAGGAGAGCATTAATGAGGCAATAGACAATAAGCTTCAGGAAAATAGGGACAGCAATAAAAAGAGCCTGGAAGCTATCAACAGTGAGATACAGGAAAGCCAAAAGGTAATGCAAGAAAGCATTAGTAAGGGAAATGTGGAGTGTAAAGAGAATTTTAAAATCATGAACACTAGATTCAGTGAAATGGACGATAAGCTTGAGGCCGCACAGAAAAGAGTTGATGATAGCATCCTGAAAGTGCAGGAAAATATTAATGGTATAAGAAAATATGTAAATCATATCTCAGATGCGCAGATGAAAGTAAACGAACGTCTTGACGGGATAGATGAAAAGATCGATAGAATCAAAATCGAAACGATGGAACAATTAGATTGCCTGACCGAGGAGATACAGAAAGCATTTGAAACTAAGCTAGATAGCAAAATGGAAATAGTAAACAGTAACTTTAACGAGTTGAATGTAAGCATGAACGAACAATTACAGTTAAATATGCGAAAATGCGAGGAGTCTAGCCGAGATATGAACGAAAAGATTGATAAAATATCGGGAGATCTTAGACACAAACAAACAACACCGAGCTGATATAACTCAGGTGAAAGGGCAAATAACAGGGGTTATCCAACAGGAGGATCAAAGATTTGAGGAAAACGACAAGGTATGGGAAGAGAAATTGAGCAAACACGCTAAGGTCACAAACAAGGAGTTTGCAATTCAGGGTCGGAATATATTTGAACAGGGCGAAGAAATAAATAAACACAAATTATTAATTGAGGAAATTCAAGCGAGTATAACTCCTATAAAGGTTAGCATAGGGAATACTGACAAGAGAATAGATCAAACACAATGAGATTTAGCTCATTTAAAGAAAATCCAAGACGAAACCCAAGGGGAGCAAAACTATAAAACGGGACACGAAGGATCTTCAGAAAAACTTAGGGAAAGACTTGGACACCTTGCGAGAAGAGATAGAAGCAGGGGTGGGTGTGAAAATTGAGGCTAACGATCAGCAAGTAATGGAAATTAAGAAGGAAGCAAAGGATGGATTAGCCCATATCAAGGAAAACCTTCGAGAGGAAAAGGAATTGTTAAAAAGAAAAAACTGAAGACATAGCGGAACGATTAAATAAAAACGAGCACGAATCACTTACTCGGATTGAAAGATTACAAGGACGTCTAAATCAACACGACACTAGAACGATGGCTATGGAGGAAGCAATATTGAGAAATTCTAAGTCAGAAATAGGAAGTCATGAGGATCTTAAGGATAAATGGGGAGAATCAGAACCCCAACACAATTTTAAGAATGTATTAGAGGGAGAAGGTCATTACCGCACACCAGGACCACCTTTATTCACCTCAACTGCATATGCAAATGCGATGCAAAACCAGATAATCACGTTAATCAGACCTGATTCTGAGAAGCCTAGGAAATATTCGGGGAATAATTCGTCAATGACACCAAAATACTGGCTTAAGGAAGTGTCAGAATATTTAAAGGATACCAAGGTACCTGCAGAGAGACAGTTACGCTCAATAGAGAAATTGATGGATGGTGTTTTTTTATTATGGTTTAGGAGCTTCAGGTATACTTTTGATACCGTAGAAGAATTTAAGGAAGCGTTCTTGAAAAGGTATTGGGCTGCAGACGTGCAACAAAATTTAAGGTTAGATCTTTATTCAAAGAAATATAGTACCAGCACGCCGACGAAGTACTCGGGGGTATTTTACTGCTCAATTATGCAAATTCCGTGAGTTAGATTGTGCCCCAAGCGAGACTGACCTGTGTATGGCGATCACGAAGCAACTTCCATACGAAATGCAGAGACTATTGATTTCCTCAAATGCAAAACCGGCAATTGAAGTCAAAAATGTTCTGCGTCAGTTAGACATGACGACATCGCATATGTTACCACGTCAGAGTAGGACGGTGGAGCATACTCATATGGCAGATACTCAGACCGAAATTATTAGAGAAAGTAGCTCGGATAAATCTACAAGTACCGAAGGGATTGGTACAGGAGGAGGTTTTGTATGGAATGAACCAAGGAAATGGCGGATGTCATATCCAGGGAATAACAATTACCAAGGAAATTCTAATCCAGGAAATTATACAGGAAATGGCTACCAAAGGAACAATTCAGGAAATTTCAATCAGGGAAATTATCAAAGGAATAATTACCAAAGGGGAAAATATCAAGAAAATTACGTGCCAAGGCAATAGGTTTAGAGGAGGTCAAATTGAAGGCAATACCAAGGAAAAGGTGGGGACAAAGGAAATAATAGGAATTATCGACCAAGGGATCAAGATCCTGATTATGAGGCAGAGATTGAGGAAAGGCGGGTCATTATTCAACGATATTATGATGAAAGGAGTGATGAACCAGACAGACAGCAGCATGTCATCTGGGGGTATGCTATAAAGAATAGGACCTCGCCTGATATTCACGACGATAGAGGCGCGCAAAGTCTCGAACTGCAAGAGACGAAGAGGAGATCCGAAAGAGAGGATCCGGCTAAAAAAAACGCCAATTTTTTAAAGAATTAAATCTCAGTTACGAAGGAGGATGGAACGAAATTCAAGTAGTGAATTGGGTCGCTAGGACGGAAGAGCTAATCGAAGAAATTATGGAAGGACCAGTTACGGTAAAGCGCGAACTACCGATAATTATGATTAGGATTGAAGGAATATTAATACGATGTTTATTAGATACAGGATCTACTATAAGTCTTGTAACCCAAATACTTGTGAATGATTTGGAAAGAAAGCGATGAGTATTAAAAATCCCCACATCAGCTGTGAAAATCAAGGGTATTATCCCTGATAAAACATTGATTTGCAAATACCAGATTTTTTGGATCTGCGGATAGGAAACTTGGTAGTATCACACAATTCCTTGTTAGTAAACAAGCTGCCGTACAACATGATTTTAGGTATAGATTTTATAAGAGAATACAAAGTGATCATCGACTTTGTGGTGTTTGAAGCCATATTTTCAGTGTTGCCTTAGTAAACAAGAGTTTAGTGCTTTTCGTGTTGACCGACTGAAAAGCACTAAACTCTTGATCATTGACTTATGCCAAAATTGTATACGCTTTCGGGAAGAGGATGATACACAGGGAACAGATGTAGCGTTGCAGAATGTCGAACGTAAGTATGATGAAGAAATATGGCATAACGAAGAGGAAGGTAGTCAACATATGACCGGGGAGGAAGTGTTATCCCAAGAGAAGGAATTGAATACACTTACCGTTGATTTGGAGAAAGAAATGGAGCTTGATTTTGATAAATGCTTATCAGAAAAGTTGGAAGAAGGAAAGATTTTCCCAGAGGATAAGGAAACTTTTAAGGATATAATTATGAAACAGAAAGACGTGTTTGTTTCTAAACCTGGAAGGATTAAGAACTTCAAATACACATTCCAAGTGAATGATTGGACTCCATTTCGCCAAAAGCCATACCCCATAGCTGAGAAGCACTTTAAGCAAACCAAGGAGGCCTTACAGAAAAGTATGGAGACCGGAGTGGTTGAAAAGGTGGCTACACCATATGTGAGTCCATTGGTAGTAGTAAATAAACCTGATGGCTCAGTACGTGTACGTCAGGATGCCAGAAATTTGAATCAAAGGATAATTCCTGAAAACAATTCGGCACCACCCATAAAGGAAATTTTAATAAGGTTTATTCACGAATGTGGACTTAAACTCCTATCATCATTTAGAATTAGAGGAGAAAACCAGCTTATTGACAGGGTTTCAATTCGAGCAACAGACGTTCTGTTTCAGAAGATTGCCATTTGGATTGAAAACAGCTGGGTCAGCTCTAATACGAGCCCTGGATAGAAATCTTTCAGACGAGGTAAAGGCATGTACAATTAGGTATGTTGACGACATCCTATTGACATCGGAATCAGTAACGGAACATATGGAAAATCTAAAGAAATTATTATAAGATCTACAGCAAGCCAAGTTTAAGATTAATTTGAAAAATTAAACTTTTGCCAGCGTAAAGTAACATTTTTGGGTCATGTGATAGACCAGTACGGGGTTAAGGCAAACCCATGTAAATTGGAAGCCATTAAGGATTTTCCACGGCCAACTAGGTTCAAACATGTAAGACAGTTTTTGGGACTTATAGGGTATTTCAATAGCCATTGTCCAGCGTACACTAGTACGGTTTCGCCATTGCAAGATCTTCTTAAGAAGGGGGGGAATGGAGATAGACAGACGAATGCGAGGACGCATTTAAAATTTGAATTTGAATTTTGTGAAACTAGGATATCCAGATTACAATGAGAAATGTATAATCCAGACGGATGCCTCACAGATTGGCATCGGAGCCATGCTGTATCAGGAGACTGATAAGCAACCCAGTGGAAGAAACTACTTAGCATTCACTTCGAGACGATTGAAATCACATGAGAAGAATTATACGATCAGTGAGATCGAACTCTTAGCAATTTTTCATGCCTTGCAATACTGGCGAAAAATTGTTTATGGATTCCAGATCATACTTAGGACAGATCACAAAGCGTTGACTTTCCTAATGAAGACTGATTTATCTAGCCAAAGGTTGAAACGATGGGCATTATACATACCGCAGTACGATGTTGAGATCGAATACTGTCCTGGGAAGCATTATCCCAGAAGTCCGGAGAATACGGAAGAATTACATAATATACAGATAGATGATGAGGATCAAGCAACCATAGAGGATTTAAGGGAGATCGGTGAAATGCAACATGACCCATGGATGAGGATGATGATTTCATATTTCGTGGGAAAACTCGACAGGACGTCACCTGCATTCGTTGAGGCTGAAGCCATTTCAATTGAATATCACTGGTACAACAGGCTTCTTCATAAATATGCAGATGCAGATCACACACGTTTGAGAATTTTGGTACCGGCAGGGTAAAAAGAAATTAATTTGGTTGTCACACCGAACGTTTGGACACAAGGGGTGGACAAGACACTTAAAATGTTACAAGAAACATTCATATGGCCGAAAATGGGAGAAACGATGAGATCAACGTTAAAGACGTGAGATACATGTCAGAGAGTGAAGCCTAACTCTTTCTTGATGAGACAGAAACCAATTCCACTTTTGCCACAGAGACCATGCCAAATATTATCAGTGGACAATTTCTGTCCATTACCCAAAGCGAGAAGGGGCAACAGACACAGCACGGTATCCGTGGATGTATTTACTAAAATGGTAGTCTTGTGTGCAATACAAAAGACATCAACGAAACAGGTTCTGAAGAGGTTGAAAGAAGGCGTGATTCCGATTTTAGGAAAACCCGAAAACTTACTTTCGGATTACGGAAGCAGTTTAAATATCTTGGAATTCCGTAGGGAATTAGAAACGTTGGGAATTAGACAAATACTTTCGAGAATTCGACACCCTGAAGCTAACCTAGTGAAGAGGGCAATGAAAGAGGTACAAAAATATTGCAAAATATATTGCTGAGAGGAAAATTGGAAGTGGATCGACATACTGCAAACAATCGAATTTTGTATAAACGATACGGGGCATGAGGCGACTTGAGAAATGCCTATTAGAATACGTTTAGACCAACGTCCAGAGAGACCATGGGATCAAATCATAACCATAACCATGGATAATCAAGTTGGAAGAGAATTGAGAATTCGAAAAACTTGCGAACATTTAAAAGCTCAAGCAGACACACGGCTGCGACGAAACCGCAACAAGCGATACTATCGACCATTGATAGTAGGAGAATTAGTGTTGGTAAAACGACCAGCCATATCCGATCCTGAGAATAGGATATATAAGAAATTTCGGAAAAATTATCATGGACCTTATTGGATAATTAATGATTTGAAGAACAATGCGTATAAGGTGCAACATGAAGAAACAAATCAGAAGATGATAATGAATGCGGCGAACTTAAAGGTTTATCATCCTCCAGAGGAGTTTGAGACAATTAACAATCAAACCCTAGTAACTGAGATATGCGGCGTAACCGACGAAAGAGAAAGGAGATGGCAGCAACTAGACTGCGAATGTGAACTGAAGGAAAAATATGAAGAATTGAAAGAATTAGTCAGAAATATCGAGAAGGAGAATGCCGAGCTGAGGGAAGAGCTTAAAAGGCTCAAGAACATTATGGAGATGACGAAATTGGGGTAAAACGGGTAGGGGCAAGCCTAACCCGGTGATAAAATGATAGTAGAGGAAAAACGGATGAAATAAGAATGAAAATGGAATGTGAAATTTTTTAACTGAAACGGGTAAAGATACTGCGTAACCATGCAGTATTCTGTATGAAGCGAACCAGACGACATAGGGTGTTCGAGATGTTAAAGAACCACAGAAATTTGGGAGTTTTTAATAAATAAATTTCCTCAAAATTTCGACAATTTATTTATTTATTTATTTATTTTAGAAGGAGAGATTTGTACCCAATCGGGAATGGTACAAGGTCGAACACACAACATTTTAAATGAAAGGAAATAATCCACGTTAAAAAAAGGAACTTTTACAGAAAGGTACCTATGGAACAAAGATTATGAAGAAGCAGATGTTATATTAAAACAGGCAGGACACGATAAATACCCATCAACTTTGACATGTTTTAAAGTAATATAGACACGGGAAGCAGTTATGCGTGCTCTTGAAAGGGAGATTTCGTTGAGGCGAGCAACACTTAAAATCCTTCGTGCTCAGCACGTTTAGAAGTGCTTATGACCCTATGAGTGTCAGATAAGAGGAGTATTTTTTAATGAAAATCCACAGCCTGCTTCCAGTCTCCGACCGGGTCAGGAATGGAATGAATGAAGCCCCCATCTAGCGGCGAGGATATGAACTGTGCCGGCTGCCGAGGCCTGACGCACTCCTCTGGGGCAATGATTAAATGAATGACAGATGAAATGAAATGATAGTGGAGAGTGTTGCTGGAATGAAATGTTGACAGGGAAAACCGGAGTACCCGGAGAAAAACCTGTCTGCCTCCGTTTTGTCCAGCACAGATCTCACATGGAGTGACCGGGATTTGAACCACGGACCCAGCGGTGAGAGGCCGGCGTGCTGCCGCCTAAGCCACGGAGGCTTCAGTATTTTTTAATATTAATGATAATTACAGCTATTGAAGCGAGGCCCCAAAAATTACAATTCAGCAGTACACGAGTACAGAGACCATGGAATCACCCGTTTTGGAGCCAGAAAATTGCAGAGAACAATTTTGCTGGCCACTGAAATGAGAATCAAAAGTTAGATTATTAAGTCTCCCAAGGAACGGGATTTTTCAACATGTTCAAAACTTATAATATATGCACAGATAAAAAGCGCTGACTCAGATGACGTCATATGACCAGAGCGCAAGGGTTCGCGGAAGAAAGTAGTTAATCGGTTAGAACCCGGAGCGTGTATAAAAACGATTTTAACTAATTATAAATAATCAGACGATCGAATATCGATCAACCCAAGACAAATCGAACATTTAGAATATTCCTCACCTATAGGGAAAATTTCGAAGGTGATTGGAACAGGGAATCAAATGTTACGCTCGCAAAGTAATTAGGGAACTATGTTTTATCCCAAACTAAATATAAGGGCTCCTAGCGAAGTCGAAGTCAGTCAGTCATTTGAAGACCTCGGTGGAGGCACGTTACGTGAATCGAGTTGTGAACTCCTGTTGGAGTCACGCTGGTTCGGGACCTCGATACAGTAATATCATAGGCATTCGAAGTCATTTGAAGACCTCGGTGAAGGCGCGTCACGAAAGTAAAGTCATTTCACACGCTGTGTAGAGACTCTTTAACTAAGTTCAGTCAATTTGTGAACTCCTGTTGGAGTAACGCTGGTTCGAGACCAAGCTACCTCAAGCTAAGTTATAGTGCGTTAGGCTACGATACGCAAAGTATACAAAGGACCTCAAAAGGAGGCATAGTATGATAATAGTCATAAATTGGACCTCATAGAAGGCCACGTTGTATTCATCAGTTTGTGGACTCTAGTAAGGAAAACATAGGTTCGAGACCACGATACGAGAAATTGTGAACTGTAGGGAAAGCTACGCTACACCAAGCGAATACATTATAAGCAGAGGTCTCAGAGGGGAGCCTTATTTTCACGTCATCGCACCATAAAGTCGAAAAAGTTGAACGTCAGAGGACATTGGTTAAAAACGGAAACAGAATACTTAAAGGAATACGAAATAGAGAAGTGTTAGAGCTAGGAAGTATACGGTCCTCGTGGGAGGCCAAGTTAGCACGAAAACGATAGGTTCGCGATAAAGGAACCATAGGACGAAAGCTACAATGGAGATAGACACACAAGTAGTAGTAAATAAGTGAGGAAAGCTCTATAAAAAGGAACAGTTCACACAGACACTACAAACATTGAATTCGAAGGGTAGGATATACCGGAGGAGAAGGAGACACATGTTTGATGCTAGGAATAGTTGGCAGAGGAACGATACTTTCACGATAGGATCATCAGTAGGACACATCGTCAGCGGTCGAAGGAGCGTTCGTCAGCGGCTGAGATATGATCCGTGTGAAATAGGGTTTGTGTAAATAGGTTATTTTTTATCCCGGTGTAAGAAGGGCTATGTTTTATCTGTGTAAAGTGTTAAATTTAAAAGAGAATTTGTCAGTGTAAGAAGAGTGTTGAGAATATGAAAAGTGTATGTAAAATTGGTAAAATGTATTGCTAAAGAAAATGCACGATGGGTCAACCCGTCATAAGATTTGGTCATCCACCTGAGAGGGAGAAGGGGTAAGTAATGATACTTCATAACAATATGTTACGTTACGCATGACTAACTAAATGAGTGATAATAATGAACGGAATTGTAACCAAAAGGTTAAAATGTGATTGAGTAATAAAGGTATTATATAAATGATAACATCAGTGAAACCCGGGAAAAATGAATGAAATATAATGAATAAAATCTTGAAGGAGGAAATTGTATGTAATATTGGACCAATGGCAGGTCAGCATGCCATGTAAATATTGAGTTTTTACACTCCAGAATAATAATATTGAGTTTTAAACTCCAGAATAATTATATTGAGTTTTTATTCTCCAGAATAATAATATTGAGTTTCTATACTCCAGAATAATAAATGAATAATAAATTGTTATAATTGAAACAGTAAGTGGATAATGGGATTTTATAAATCGAAATAATTAAAGTATT
Source organism: Meconema thalassinum (assembly GCA_946902985.2). Taxonomy (NCBI): domain Eukaryota; kingdom Metazoa; phylum Arthropoda; class Insecta; order Orthoptera; family Tettigoniidae; genus Meconema; species Meconema thalassinum. The sequence continues at coordinate 517,833,507 of OX336389.2, forward strand.
GAATGAATAGTGGTGGTTGTATACCGTGATAATTGATGGGTTGAATAGTGGTTGTTGTAAAGAAATTTCGGAAATATAGGCTGTTTACCATGTTAAAGGAAAGTAAAGGTACCGATAAGAAGATGTAGTTGAATAGACCGTAATTGAAGACAAGCGATTAAAAGTAGCGAGGTTGATAGGTGATGAATAACCAAGCATATGATTGTGCCAAATAATGGGCAAGTAAATTGAAGTAAACTCAAGCTAGGAATAATTATGCATTGTTAATTCTTACGCTTTTTTCGAGAGATCAGTCTACGGAGTCGGTTCATCGAATGAATTGGTAGCGACCAATAGAGTGGATGTATGGATTCCCACTAAAATAGCTGTGTGTTATATTGTTGTTGAATATTCATTGTAAGTCTGGATGAATGAATTTGTGCATGCAGAAGGCCGAGGCTTTGGTGAAAGATCCTCCCTCGAGTCGTTCGAGCAATTAATGGGCGGGCGAGCATGGCGTCGCGGACCGTGCATTTTCTTTGTGTTTTTCTCATGCCAGCATTGCCAATTATTGTTGCCTAAGCGGGCGTAGTACTCTGTGAGCAGGTGCTCTTATTACCGACCATTTAATAAATCTCCGAATAAATGTATAGATAAATTAATTCGCAAGGTGAAGTTATGATGAATGAGAAGTGAAATAATTGAAAAGGTAGGAATATTATAAAGAACTTGGATAATCATTGAGACGGGATACGCGAGATCTAGTTCAATGAATGGAAAGCCTTAAGGGTTGTACGGATCGTTTGTTTTGGTCATAAATATTGTTTTAACAAGCCGGCTGGGGGATGCGCGACCTTGCCTGCAGACCGTGTCTTAGAAGCGAGAATAAGGGTTCTTTTAAGAGATAGCGGCAGACACAATGGCAAGTAATTAACGGAGTACAAGTAAAATTATTTAATGACAAGAGCTACAGTGCTCAAATTTATATTTTTGAATTGCAAATGATTAGACGAGTATTTCCAGCTAAAACTGAAATGAATTCATTCAAATTTGACGAAAATGCTCTAAGATAATTATGCAAAAGTAAGCGATTTCCTCACTCTCAAGACAATACAGACGGGTAAACATATATGATGAATTTGAGTTCAGATGGGAATAAGCCCACTGACAAATGATAAATAGTGGTGCGTAATGTAACATAACATACCTTTGCCTAGTGGCATGAGAGAGAATGGTGATGTAATGTGTAATGTGTAATATGTATTGTTATATCCTAAGGCTTGATGGAAGTGAGAGTAGTTAAGCTAAAAAAATGCTACATGCAATGGTGATGATTAAATGATTAAAGTCAATACCCAAAAGGGAATAAATAAGATAAATATCCCACAAGCCTTAGAGAAACATTTGTTTTTGTACGTGTGATAGGCACGCTTTATAACTTAAATAAGAACAATTCCCAGTTAAAGATATGGAAGGAACTAAGCAAGATAAAGTGTAGGAATATTTTGGACAGTTTGTCAAGATATTTTGATGCTTTATTAATGATTTCTTGTATGTTCTATTGATGGATTTATTGGATTTCATTCCAAATGTAATTATTGATGTGAGATTGTTTAAGGAAAATAAACGATATTTTGAGTTAATATGTGAGTATTCATGTAGCCTTGTTGACCTAAAGGTGCTTCCATATCTGAATGCGCGGTCATACGGTGGGAGGAACGTTACACCCCCGAAGCCGTGAGGTTAGCCGGGTTATGACCAAGCATTCTCCGACTATAAACGGGCACAGTACAAGGACTAAATAAAAAAAACATGTAAACAACAAAATTGGAAAATCCATGTTTCCAAATTGACCAAATGCAAAAAACCTTATACTGACATTTTTAAAAGCTGGAAATGGGAAATTTGTAATAATGTTATTGGTTTTACGTCCCTTTTAACTACACTGGCTTTTAGAGACGCCGGGGTGCCGGAATGCCAGTAAATGTACTGACACGGCTCCCTCGCATTTGCGCACCCTCAAATGCCAGCTGACTGCGCCAGGTTTCGAACCTGCAACCTTGGGCTCAGCAAGCGAGAACGTTACCCCTGAGCCACGCAGCCAGACAAAAGGGAAATTTGTAAACTGACAAATGTGTAAACAGCAAAAATGGAAAATCCATGTTTCCATATCATGAAATTTGAAAACTTAAAACTGACATTTTTAAAAACTCGAAATGGGAAATTGACAAATGTGTGAACAAAAAAAAAAAAGCCGGTTGGGGTAGTGAACATGTTGTACAGTAGCCTATAAGACTAGCATAAGGATAGTTGCATATGCCCTTATATACTTTGTGTATGTGCATTAGCCTTTGGATTAGCTCAAGTTAGGTTTGGTAAAGTTAGGTTAGGTTAGGTGAGGTTAGGTATGTGACCTTGTAGTATACTCTTTTCGGAAAATCTAAAATCAAAAATCTAAAATCTAAGAAAACTAAAATCTAAAATAAAAATAAAAAATGTAAAATCTAAAATGTAAAATAAAATAAAAAAATGTAAAATCTAAAAAATCTAAAATGTAAAAATAAAAAATCTTACATGCATTAATTTAAATCTTTAAACGAGGTTTCTGTAGGTTAGGTTAGGCTAGGTTAGGTGAGGTTAGGTTATAACTAAGTTTATTATATGTGCTCTCCCATTTGCTCCCACTTTTTGCTCCCGTTTTTATTATTGCTCTCACTTTTTGCTCCCATATTTGCTCTCACTTTCAAGTTAGGTTAGGTTAGGTGAAGTTTGGTTAGGTTAGGTTATAACTAAGTTTATTATTTGTGCTCTCACATTTGCTACCACTTTTTGCTCTCATATTTGCGCTCACTTTCATGTTAGGTTAGGATAGGTGAAGTTAGGTTAGGTTAGGTTACTTTAGGTTAGGTTAGGTATGTGACCTTGTAGTTTTACTGTTTTTGGAAAATGTTAAATGTAAAAAATAAAAAAATATGGCATGCAGTAATTTAAATTTTGAAATTAGATTTTTGTGGGTTAGAGAATTGTTCGTTTTAATGACCTTGTAGTTTAGTGCTTAGACACATCAAAAAATAATACAATAATGATAAATGATAAATTAAATATTAAAATAAAAAATAAAAAAGATTAAAAATTATATAAATAATAAATTAAATAAAAATATATAATAAATAATAAACAATGCGTAGTTAATAACAAATAAATGATGATTTGGAAAGCCCACCATTAAAGAGTGTGGTTGCGCCTGGAGGCCATCTTGCGCATTAGCCCCTGCCCCAGCTTCGGCTAACATATCCTACTCCTGGTCTCATCCATGTGTATATTCTTCTATTGTGGTTATTGAATAAGGTGTTAGCTATGACCAACTCATGCTCGGTGCAGAATTCCATCAGCCTGCTTCCTCAATCATTCCTTCCACCTAATCCGAAATCTCCTACTATCTTCCCTTCTCTTCCTTTTTCTACCACAGCATTCCAATCTCCCATTACTGTAACATTTTCATCACCCTTGATATACCTCAGAATTTCATATATATCTTCATAGACCTGTTCAACATCTTCATCATCAGCTTGACTGGTAGGCATATAGACTTGTACCACTGTGGTGCACGTAGGTTTTGTATTGATTTTTGCTACTATAATCCGTTCACTATATTGCTCATAATATTCCACCCGTTGTCCAAGTTTCCTACTCAATATGAGACCAATCCCTGCTTGCCCATTGTTTGATTTAGTGCTAATGACCCTATAGTCTCCTGACCCAAAGTCCTGTTCTTCCTGCCAGCGCATTTCACTAATCCCAACCAAATCCAACCTCAGCCTATCCATTTCCCTTGATCTGAGTATCACCTTATAATTCTTCACAGAATATGTGAATTCAATTCCTATTATTATTCAAATATATATTATTTTAATATGCGACCACATCAGCCTATTCCATTCCTGGTATACTTGATTACATTATTTCATCATTATCTGTTATTGACATAAAGCACCTGTGCACACTAGAAAGCACAAAAATATTTTTGAGTAACAGAGTCAAGCGGACAAAGCATGTTAACATTTCAATGTCATACGGAAATAGTTAAAGATCCAAGATAAATGAACTAGGATACTAATTCCTATCAGCTAGAAAAATATACGAGACTGAAAATAGAGTCCAGCAGGGCTCAAATCTATACCGTAGAAAAGAATAAATGAAAAACACTCTAGCCTTCCACAATCAATTAGCGTTCAATCCAGAAGTGCCGCCACTGTGCGTCTATCTGACTGCAAAAATATTCGACGTTTGCAATGATAATTCCATAGGGAAAATATATCGTAGGAATTTACGATGTCCAGCAATCGTAATCATAATAAATTGTCAAACGACAACTTCAACAAGTACGCATCCACTAAATACTTGTGGAACTAAATTTAGAGGATTGGACATGATTACACTGAAGTCCAATACTGCTTCATAACCCCTAGTCATATCAATAAATTCGTATCTAAGTATACCACGCATATCTCCTAATAATAATAATCAAACTCTATTTCAAAATACATAATTAATCACATGACTGGTAGTACTTCTAACTAAAATGAGTAGATAGCCCGCTCATTCTACTAGAATGCAGTGGCGGCTGGTGACATTGTTGCAGCGTTGCACAACTCCCAATAATTTTACACCTAATTAGTCGTTTCCTTTCCTTTAATGATTTAGTTTTATAGGTCTAATATACTCAAAAATGTGTTAAAATCATGGATATTCTGATATTATTTATCGCAATGCTTCACACTGTACCTATAAAAGCTCCCGCCTTCAAATCAAACTCCAGGGGCTCTCTTGTGGCGACTCCCAAGTAGACAGCGCGGCCGGCAGGGACGAGGCCAAGCTTGCTGGCCAGCATGGGTAGTAGGGAGTTGCAGACGAGCTGCCAGCCCCCTGGCAGCACTCAGTTCCAAATGGCACCGTTAGACTACACCACTCTTGGGAAATGACAACACCCTCGATTTCTCTTACCCCGCGAAGGGTAGTTTAGTTAGTTAGTTATTGTTGTTTTAAGGGGCGGAACTACTAGGTCATCTGCCCCTGAAGGGTGGTTTCTTTCCCACACCACTAGGGAATGTTACACCACCCACAACAGTACAAATATCGGAATTTCATAGGGAGACATTAGTTGGTTCACACACAATTATTTTTAGATGTTTTCTCATCATAACTTCATTTAATATTTTTGTCAATTGTTCTGCGAAGCGAGCCTAAGAATGCCACCATTGCTATAAGTACAGTAGATAATTGGCTGATCTATTTTGCGACGTATTGTTGGTGTACTGTAGCGGTTTATGTTTGCTTTTACCACTCTTGTTCTTGCGGGATTTAGGTTGCGATTAGTTCTGTATTTAGCTGATTTGAGTATTTTGGTTCCAGGCAGATACATAACTGCATTATTATTAGTAGTAGTATTATTAAAATTGTTTGGTTGATTGTGAGTAGACCTATGCATTCACTACGAAATTTCTAGGCTACCAAATTCAGTGTTTTGTTAGTTTGCCTTTCGCGCCACTTTTCGATATAGCACCCAGATTTATCATCTGTGCATCTTGTAAGTTAGTATTTTATTTTAACGGAATATTTAGTTTGAAACATTATTTGTATTGTGGAGTGTGAGTGAAAATTAATAGAGTAAGAAATTTACTAGTTAGGCAGTTTTCCCAGCTCTCTGATGACGATAAACTTACACTAAAAATACTCGGAAGACCATTACCGGATAAGTATTGTCCAAAATATAAGTATACGAGGGCGTTTAAAGGAGATATTTAAGGTAATAATAATTGGCTATGTGAATGCGATATTTAAAAACGCTTTATTCTGTTTTCCATGTTTGTTGGTGGAGAATCCGCGTGGACCAAAATAGGAGTTACGGAAATTAATCCATAAAATAAAGAAACATGAATCTTCAGCTGAGCGACTTCGGTGGCGTAGTATGTAGCATGCTGAGCCTCTATGCCCAAGATCGCGGGTTCAAACCCGGCCAAAGTCGTCGGATTTTTAAGAGCGTTAAAAATCTCTCAGTAAGCATTCTTTCGGAAGGGAAGTAAAGCCGGCGGTCCCATGTCATAGATTTATGGCACGTTAAAGAGCCTTCCACTTATTACACCTGTGTGAAGCTGAATTATAGGTTAAAAATTTGAACAACGCTATTAGGTTCCAACGTTCGTCGCCAGGAGCCTACTGCTGTGGCGTCTAGTAACCAAGTTCTAAACTAGTAGTCGTTTACGGTAGCCATTGGCAGCAAAAGTAGGAACTGCTTGAAATTCAATGCCTGCAGTCCTCACTTGAATTAAAAACAGATAACACTCACTAATACAGGCATCACAATTAACACCGGTTATCAGACAGTTTCTCCACATACCCAAAGTACAGAGGGCTACATGACTGCGTTGTCGCAGCTCCTAAACTGAGGAACCAACCAACCAATCTTCAGCTGTTTGAAATTGACACTTTTTGGAACTGTTAACGAAGCTGCACAATTGGACAGTGCCTATAGAAGGTAAATTGCGGAATATAACGAAGAAGTTAGGCACAATTGGTATGTGTTAAATATTGTAATAAACTGTATTCGTTTCTGTGGCTCTTTCGAACTGACCTTGCGTGATCATGATGAAAGTGTAACATTAACAAATCCAGGTGTTTTGAGAGAACCAATTAATTTTAGCGCTGAGTTGGATGCTGTGTTAAAGGTCATTTGGTAAGGGCAACTGTTTTCGAAGGAACGTCCAAAAAAATTCAAAATTAACTTTTACAGATTATGTTGGAGGTTTACCAAGAAGAAGTATCAAAGCAAATAAAGGAATCGGAAATTTTAGCCATTATAGCAGATGAAACTAGTGATATTTCAAACATATTTCAGATGACTGTTGTGTACCGATACGTAGTAAGAGGCAAACAAAACATGATGCACACACATTAGCAGCGTGTTTACTGGATGAATTAAAGAAGCAGAAATTGAATGAAATTCCGCAAAAATGAATTGCGCAGACGTATGGCAGAGCGCTCTTCATGGCTGGTTCCTCTGATGGGGCTCAAGCTATAGTAAAAAAAAGACTGATAGTCAGTCTGCAAGACTAGACTTTATATCATTTTAAATGCTACAAATGCTGCGTGACCTCAAATTACGTTAGCAAGTGCAAAACCAAGGTCAAAGGAGGTAGCTGGCTAGATGACGTCACGCTCACCAGAGTTCGCGGGGAAAGGAAGAAGCCCAAGCAGTACTGTGACGTCACATACCTCAGTGCATTCTCGGTACATTTCGTCCTGTCACCGTAACGTAACGCCAGACCCCAGCGTAATTACGAAGTCGACAAGATCATTTAAAATGATAAAAATCCTATCCTTATGCAGAATATGTGCCCGTCTTTGTTAGTAATACCATTTTTCGTTAACGTACAAACTTTTCGGTTGCCATGTTTTTATGTTGAGAATGTTTATTATCCCGGAGATTGAGACCCAACCTTAGACAACCTGCTGTGTTTAAAATTCTTCCCATTAACTCAGGCATAGGGCTTAAATACACGCATCTGATTTTTTAATGGATTCCTATAGGAAGAAGCCCAAAAGAGCCAATTTGTCTATTTGTCGAACGTACAGTTATTCTGGAAAACCCATGTATTTCAGTTTTTATAGAACTGTAGATTATCTAACGTTAATTCATTTTTGTTACATGTGTAAACTTCCCATATAAAATTGCGACATCAGAAATTTTGGTGCAACACCCAGCTTTACATACCACCGGCCGCCACTGCTAGAATGTTGAAATGAATGGCTCAACAACTGCAGGAAATGGCAAGAAAATTGTGGAACAAGCCTGGCTTAATTCTGGATCTCGAAGAAGAATACCATCGAGTCGTCTTCCAGCGTCCTTCCAGTCTTATTTCTTCTCGTTCCATATTCCAATAAGATATTCTTTCTTCTTTCACCCCCCGAACTCGAACCCGGAACCTTCCCGTTCCGTCCCATGGTAATTCAAATATGGCCTCCCACGGCGGCTACATTTTTCCCTTGGTGGTCAGGTCACCCCAATGAGTCCCCTCATTACTGTTTAGTTATCCATATTACCCATGATTAAGTTTGGGTTATAATATATGGACCAAATATTAGCGCAGGTTAATAAATGACCTGGCTTCACAAAGAAATTTGCTAAATCCTCTAATGACACACGGCTCTTAACAAAGATGGTTGTACATCATCCCGTGAAATGTAATGATCTCTCCGCGAACCGTAACCCACAATAATGTCCTGTGATGTGTAATGATTAACAGAATTATGATCATCAAGATACAGCTGTTAAGTAAAGCCTCCGTGGCTTAGGCGGCAGCACGCCGGCCTCTCACCGCTGGGTTCGTGGTTCAAATCCCGGTCACTCCATGTGAGATCTGTGCTGGACAAAACGGAGGCAGACAGGTTTTTCTCCGGGTACTCCGGTTTTCCCTGTCAAAAATTTCATTCCAGCAACACTCTCCACTATCATTTCATTTCATCTGTCATTCATTTAATCAATTCCCCAGAGGAGTGCGTCCGACCTCGGCAGCCGGCACAGTTCATATCCTCGCCGCTAGTTGGGGGCTTCATTCATTCCATTCCTGACCCGGTCGGAGACTGGAAGCAGGCTGTGGATTTTCATTTTCAAGATACAGCTGTTAAGTGCTCCACTATGACGACTGAATCGAACTTGACAGAATCAAGTGCCTGTTCTGAACTTCGGTTGCGCCAGTTCATTTCAAAAGTGTCTGCAGTATGACTTAAACAAGTCCATATTCTGTCAGAACAAAAATATTCGAGCTAATATTCACAAAGTTCCAGTAATACAAGTATTCAAGAGTTACTCAACATGCCGGGGAATTCGTGTTCAACTTAATTCGTATTCACAGATGTCGAAACTCTGATTGTAACCGTGCCATTGCTCTTTCGTCAGTTTGCAAGGCGTAATTCGATCCCGCACACATTAGATCTACGTCTTTCGAATGCGTATCGACAATGCTTACAATCCGAGCACACAAATCCGTCTGTCTGTTTCAAGATACGTGGCTCTTCACTCCTGTGGAAAAAAAGAAGCTTGTAGTTTAACGTGACCGTGGAGTCAACCACGTGGTCGCTCGTACTCCTCCCTAGCGCCGAACAAGGACACTTCTTTCTTCAAGGTTCAAATGAAATATGCAGACATAATACGTCGTTGGGGGTACAATTCCTAATTTATATAAACTGTGCAGCCTGTATATTATAATTCCTGCCTCTTCATTCAGGTCAAAAGTTACACAATGTTACAGTACTAAAACATGCTGCGGCTGGAACTTCGGCCGACGTGACGCAATTGCCAGCTGGCACACTCGTTGTGTTGCCACATCTATACCAGGCCCAAAACAACTGTGAACATGAGGGAGGAGCCAGATTACCTCGCTCACTCGCACCAGTCAATAGCATAGCACGGCGTTGCCCAGTTAACTCAACACGCAGGGCTCGCTGCGCCGTACGAAATCGTCATTTCTCTCCGCGCACGAAAATAATTAATTCTTCAATTATTTCGATGACCCTATGTTACAGAGCTAAGAATGTTGAAGCTGAGTGTCCAAACCCCGTGACACTACGACCAGCCATCCGGGAGATAACATCTGCCCTTGAACTGAAGGGATAATTAGAGAGAGAATGATTAGGGGATTTAGGTTCGCTAGGGAAGATAACGAAGAGTGACGGCATTGGTGTTTCAATTCAGAAGTGGAGCTTTAAAAAGTGCTGTGATCTAAAGTTTTGAACTCATAACAATGTCCCTCAGCAAGCCAAATGGCGGCCGAACAGTTTTACACAGCCAGACAAGAAATATAATTTTCAGGGCATATGGCCTTTAAAATAAGTTTTCGAATACAGAAGTACGTGAAAACACAAAATCTGATAACCTATGTTATTGTGGTGTCAGCAATTATGTTTTTATTTTTTGTAATTGAGTCGAATAAAACTCACCTCTTCACAGTTTTACCTCACGAAGCATAGCGTACCCAGTTCTAACCCTGAGACCAGAACTAAATGTATTGATTGAACCGTGAATCGAATCTGGACCTCATGTGTTGTTGTTGTTGTTGTTGATGATGATTGTTTTAGGGGCTTTGTGACATCGTGGTCATGTAGCCCCGTTTGGATGTGTGTGCAATTTTTTGGATAACCTGTGTCACGTTGATGTCGTTTAATTCAGGTAGGATTTGGGTAGGAAGCGGCCGTGGCACGTTAGGTACCATCCCGGCATTTGCCTGGAGTAGAAGTGCGAATCCACAGAAAAACCACATCCAGGATGGCTGAGGTAGGAATCCTAACCACATCCTCCCAGTTTTGCATCACGAGGCTGAGTGTACCCTGTTCCAGCCCTCAGACCAGAATTACATTTCTTGGGAATCGAACTCGGGCTTCCGCGGTGACAGCCAAGAATGGACAGCAAGTGTGCTAGCCAGTACACCACAAGGTGGTCTCCAATAAACAAAAACTGATCCCAATAAATTGTTTTCTGTATTTCTATTACCGTATAAAAAGTCCACAAGCAATGTTAATCAGAATGACTTGGGGTGTAGATTACGTCATGTGAAATAACGTTGTTGTTGTTGTTTCATTTGAGGGGCTAGGACGTCTTGGTTCTTTAGCCCCGTGTACTTGTCTGAAAATCTGGGTTACTGTGGCGTCTGTATTAGAGTGTGTATATTTGTATGCTTGCGAGGATTGGGAACGAGGCGTCCGTGGCCTTATGTTAGGAACCATCCCGGCATTTGCCTGGAGTATAAAAGAGAAACCACTTCCTGGATGGCTGAGGTAGGAATCTAACCCACATCTTCCCAGTTTTGCCTCACGAGGCTGAATGTACCCTGTTCCAGCCCTCAGACTAGATTTAAATTGATTGGCAGAGACAGGAATCGAACCCGGACCTCCTGGGTCACAGCCAAGAATGCTGGTCGCTACACCAGGAGTGCACGAATAACGTTTGTTTGGCATCTTATATATGCCTCATATCACACTGTGTGCAATCCGTTATGAGCATAGATATTCGTAGGATTAGCCCCCCCCCCCCCCCCCCCCCAGCTCGCACATGATCTTACATTCGGAGCGCCTTGTGTTCACGGAGAAAGTCGTGCGTATACTGCGAGCGTAGAGCTGTGTGATCTCCGCTAGTCTCACTGTGGCAACAGTGCTCAGCTGGACGCACGCTACTGGGCGAGCCCATGTTCACAGTTGTTTTGGGTCTGGTATAGTCTAGCGCGCTTCAGTCAAACGATCTCAGTCCTTAAAATATATAACCTGGACTATTGTGTTGGGCACAATATCAACCTTACATTGATAAAATACATCTCAAGTAGTAGCAATTCTTGGAATCTAAGTTTAGAAGTGACCAATATCTTGGCTTTAAATTTTCCAGAGGCTGGTTGGATCCTCTATAAGTACCACCATAGGTTAGGTCGGTAGATACCCACAAAAACCTAAGGCAGCACTATAATGAGGCATACTAGGCAAGGTGAGGAGTGAGTTAGTTTGCCATTGCCTTCCTCACCGAGTCAGAACAATAGCACCGACCCTATGAGTAGAACCTTTCACAGTACACACACTCCTGGAAAAAATTACGTGTATTAGTTATGATCATATTATATACCTTGTACTGTACCCGTTTCGTCATGTGTCATGAGGTCGGATCGCACCGCATGATCTAAGGAAGGACAGATGACGTGCATGATAGCTGTGACGTCCCTGCCATGGCCACATAGATTCCAAGATATCAAGAGAACTTGAAATATGTAAGAGTACAACACTCATTATTCTACTATGATTATTCGAGGATTAGTGGATGTCTTCTATGACGTAGCAACGTGAAGGACCAATAAGGAAGAAGCGGAACATGTGATCAAGAATACGCTGTAGCGGGCACTGTACTCACGGAGCGAGTTTTCGAGGTGAGGAGATGACCTGAGGTCGTTCACTTGATTCTTACACGCAGAGCAGTAAGGACAGTTCCGCGAGCCCGCGTGTGTAACACTCAACGCAAGTCTAGCATCGCTATGCCAGTACGGCAAACTTTCCATGTGATTCACACAGTCGGAACGAGTTACCAAAACCGAACATTTACGCAGTACGATAAGGCTTCATATTTTGAAGACGCGAACAGTACGTGTATAGTGAAAGCCTGTATGGTTTCACGTAGTTACTGTCCTTTGAAAGCTGTTAGATTCAGGCTGGTTATTGAACTCGATGCGAGCAGTGAATGAGTAAGCGGCTCGGAGCTATGTTCTGTTTACGAAGAGGCGAGGTCATTGTGCCGAGCGACAGTAGACACGCCAAGGCCAACCGCTTGTGACGTGCAACCCATATGTGTTTGAAGGCCAAGCTTAGAGACGACAATCTTGACAGATTCCTTACGAAATTAGCGTTTTTGAAACTGTTATAATTCGTGAGCCTATAAGTCTATCAAAGTGCGGTTTGCGCGAGTGTATTCAGAAGTCTGCAAACTATTATATTAGACGGACAGAATTTAAGGAAAAATTTGGACATGGTCATCAGACACGGCATCTACTTTTATCTTACGAGGAACTTTCAACACCGTAAGATGGCACATTAAAGTACACGCAGCATGGGAGATTTATGGTGTGGATGACGTTCCTGGAGGTGAAAATGGAAGCCCACAACCGACACCCAGTCTACCACGAGGCTTGGAGATGGATAAAGACCAAATGGCGAGAACGAGGGGAATCGTCGTTAGTCCTACTGGAACTCCATACTTCCCCAAGAAGAAGTCCAAGGTACAGATGACTACACCATGATTCTTTATAACTAGAGTGGTAGTGAAGTAGATTTTAGTAGTCTGGATTGCACATGTCAAATTCTATTGCGACAACTTAAGGGGGATCTATAGCCACGAGTTTAGCGGTGACATTAAACCATTTTTCTTTATGCTTACTAGAAACGACTGATTTTTACAGATATAGTGTATATCTAATGCTAAATTAGAAGTGGATTATATTAAACATGTAACGTTAAATTAATGATATTGATAAAACACTTTAATGAGCTTAATCACAGTTACACAGTAACATTTGTAAAGTTTTCAGGAGGTAATGGATGATAATCATTTAAACTAAAAAGAATATAATGAGAGCTAACTAATACTGCAGAATTCACACAATTTAAACACCTAAATAATGCAATTAAATTGTTCTTTAAATACACTGAGAGCTTAGAATGGCAAAGATAGACACGACGTGATGTTACAAACTTCAATGATTTAAGTAATAAGAATAAATGACAGGTAATTATAATGCTGCAATAATGTAATTAGGAAGCCGGCCCCGTGGTGTTGGGGTAGCGCGCCTGCCTCTCACCCGGAGGCACCGGGTTCGATCCCCGGCTCCGTCAGGGATTTTAAAACTGACGTGAGGGTTGGAACGGGGTGCACTCAGCCTCGTGAGGACAATTGAGTGGCTGCCTGACAGTGAAGGAAGGAAGGAAGATTGTAGTTTTACGTGACCGTGAATCTTGTGATTATGAGCCATGGGACCTCCTAGTTACGTGGAATCTGAACCACAGGACATGGCATTTCACTTCGAAAATCTCACATGCATTGACCGGGAATCGAGCCCGGACCGCCTTGGTGAGAGGCATACAGCTAGACCGCTGAGCCACCACGCCCCCCTGTCTGACAGTGAGACAGCGCCCCGATCACGAAAACCAAGATTAACGGCCGAGGGGACCCGACGCGCTGATCACGCGTCACCCCAATATCTGCAGGCCAAATGGCTGGGCAGCGGTCGCTTGGTCGGCCTTAGCCCGTCATGGGCTGTATAGTGCCAGGGGTTGGGTTGAATGTAATTAGGATGACAAAACGTAATGCAGGTAAAATGTGGTAATTTAATAAGGTGAACAAAGTTTACCAACGATGTAAAGAATGAGAAATAATAGTGTGATTTAAAAGGTCACTGTGATACAATGAGGCAAATAATTAAGTTGAGAAAAGCCTGTGAATAATTCAACGGAGCCATGAGGGCCATTTAATATGTGTGTATGTATGTTAATAAAAGGATCACTATATCAATGTTGTAGCCAGTAAATTTTTGCCTGATGAATTTTTATATTGCTTTGTGAAATTATTTAACATCATTGAGATTTATACCAGTCAATGAGACCAATGGAATAATTTAATTACAAGTGATTCAGTGCGAATAAAGACAGTATTAATCTATGGTGAGAAATTTCAGAGCTTGAACTCTGAATATATTTAAAGAGATAAGGATATTTTGAATCCATTGCAAAGCTGAAGGAAAGTTGCAATTCCGAGTTAAGAAGAACGTTGATATAACGAGATGTGAACATTCACATATCTAAATACGATGTAAATTTGTTAGTAGAGTAAGTTGAATATCCACTATGCGCCAGTCGCAATATAATTAGAAGATCAAATGGAAAAATTACAGTGATATATTTTTGTGTTTTTCTTTTACAATGCAGTCAATTTCGTAGACATCCAAATATGAACTCTATAATAAGAAATGGATGATCAGTGCAACAGTGTAACTAAAATTTAACCCATTAAAATCCATATGAGGGATCTCCGTAAGTTTGATTATATCTAAAGATACGACACAAGGAGATTTTGTCCCGAATAAGAGTTAATTTCATTTGATATTTTCTTTGTTTTTGCACATCAAGACTTAATTTAGTCAATCTCCAAGTGCAGGGGGTTAGGAACGATTATTTTCTTTATTGATTGTACTAGTGCTGAAGTGAATAAAATGTGGAAGTTTTATCTTATTTGTGCATATCCTTTCTGTGGCTTCGCAACGTAACGTGGATGGGAGATGACGTCAGACGGTAATATATGAACCCCAGTCCATAGTCACGCCCCGAGGTCATTTGAGGTCTCATTTTTTTTTTGTCTTATCTTCATGTCGGCGTATGTCTAACCATCCACGTTTTTCTCTTGGTGATATTTTCTGGTAAATGTTGTTACGAATTTCAACCTGGGATCGCGATGCGTCGGGCCACGCAATCCACGGTTGGAATATCGGGCACAGTACCCTGCACAGTTATTGGGGGAATTCGTGTTGACGGACTGAAGAGTTACAACAAACAGCTTGTATAGGCAACACTGAAAGAATGGCTTCAAAACTTTACACCAGATGATGTTCAGCTACCTGATGGATTTAATGTGCTTGAATCTGAATGCCTTTATAATTTACCAGAAGAAAGGAGGATGTTTTGGAGACTCATCTTCATCTGGAGGAGTGGTGAGAAATGACTTTGTGCTGCACCTTGTTTCAAGCAGTTTCATATAGAAGGAAGGAAGTGTTTTACGTGACCATGAATCTTGTAATTATGAGCCACGGGACCTCCTTTGTTTGTGGAATGCGAACCACAGGACATGGCATTTCACTTCGAAAATCTCACATGCATTGACCTTGGTGAGAGGCCAACAGCTTGACCGCTACTTGACCAGGATTCATATGGACAAAACTCTCTTAAGTTTTTGAAGTTAATGCAGAATCTATATATATAATACGCTAAGGTGTATGTTTCGCAAAACTCAAGGTCCTAAACCAGAGGGAGTTAGAAGGTGTGGTTTGTACCAAATTCTTACAAATCGTCTCAATAGTACAGGAAAAATCTTGCATTTCTTGAAAAGTCAACGGAAATATATTTGTGCTTTTAAACAAATAAACAAGACGATAGCCCCTGGCAGCCCACATAACACTAGTCAGGTGGGTACTCCGTACACATGGGGCGCACACAACCCACAACTTGTTTAAAACGTGAGTTTAAACAAATGAACATATTTATAGAAGCCCGCATAACAGTAAAGCCATGCTGGTGGTTTATACACATGCGAGAGTTCCCGCACGGGTCCGCTAGTGTATCAGAATGACACTAGCAAGATAATGAATATGTGAACATTATTCATAATATTTATATAGTATACTAACATACCGGTAATAAGAAATTCGTCTAGAATCCCTTCATTTTTTTTGGTGGTGTAAATCATCAGTCGGACAAAACATTGAAGTTCTAATCAGGTCAATGACCTAATAGTTAACGTAAAAATGGTCCGGAATGTCTGAAATTCACTAAAATAATAAGTAATTCACCAACATGCCTTTCTTTTGTGTGGCATAAATCACCTTTTGGACAAAACATTGACGTTCTATTCAGGTAAATGACCTTGTAGTTACTGTAAAATTGGTCCAGAGTGTCAAACTGTAATTCATCAACATTCTATTCTTTTGTGTGTTTTAAACCATCTTTCAGACACAACATAGAAGTTCTAATTAGCTAAATGGCCTTGTAGTCACCATAAAAATGGTTAAGAAAGTATCTAAAATGACAGTTGACACATTAAAAGTCCTTTCTTAAACTTGTAACACATTATTAATGTTGCAAACCTTCCCATCTGTTCTGTCATAACAATTGGCTGAAAATAATGCACGGGGCAGGTTACACCAAGCGCTCAAAACTACCCAGTTAAAGAGGTGAAGTACGGAGAAATGTTGAAATGTATCACAATCGGCGCTGCTTTGCTCTCAGTCATTTGATGAGATTCCCGTAGTCTTCACAGTAGATCAAGGAGAAAAATCGTGATATGCATAATCAGTGTCACTTGTCAGTTTGAAGGGATTTCCGTTGTCCTTGAGGTCAGGTACGGGAAAACATAGCTATATTACGCAATGGACACCGCTTGCTGTCCGTTTAACTAAAATCCCGTTGTCCTCGTCATCGGATGCGGACAAATATTGCGATGTTACGCAGTTGCCGCCCCCTTCAGCCGTTTGACAAGATTCACGTTGTCCCCGCGGTCGAGCAATGAGAAATAATGCGCTATTACATAAACGGCGCCGCACCTGGCCATTCAATGACAGTCTGTCCTAGCAAAGTGGCGGTCACAAGTTGGGGGTGGGTCATAATTAGAACTCACGAGCATATATGAACATGTTATAGACACCATGCACCCGCCTTGAAATTGTACTAGTGGCGCCGCACTGCGCTGACATATATATAGATTGGAATGTAATGAATGTGAAGCTGATTATATCGGTCAAACAGGCCGTAATTTCATCATTCGTTACGCAGAACAATTAAATGCAATTAAACATAGGAAATTTTTGGCCATGGGAGCACATATGGAGGAAACAGGCCATAAATTTACTAATATTGAAAACAATTCGAAAATTTTACATGATGAGAATAAAGGATCCATTATGAACATTCTGGAACAATCTTGGAAATAAACACGGCTCAAAGGATCAATCCGGCTCATAATCTCAATGAAATTAATTTCGAAACGAACATCCTATTTGACACATTAATTGATATAATTATAAGCAAAATTAGCTAAAGATAACGGTTGGATTTTCTATATTAGGATAAATATAATATCATGAATCAAGTTATTAGTAGTTCAACACTAGGTGCTAGCACATATTTCCGCGTGGCTATCGGGAGAGTTGCGTCACCAGTACACAAGACAGCCGCCCCCACCTCCAGCTTTCCCCTTAGACCTCCCCGTCACTCAGTCGGTATTGGCAACTCAAACTAACACTTGGGGCGCTGCGGGCGGTCTGGATAAGTAGGGTAAAACTACTCAATAACACGCGTTTGATATGGAACACTTTTTATTTTTCGGTTATAATTAGTAAATGTGGTCCCTAAAATAATGACAGTATTATTTTTAAGTGTATATATGTATAACTGTGCGATACACGTCATCAAATTTGTGTGTTCCACTGGATTTTACGTGTCAATTGCATATTATCAAGCATCATTTGTCTGCTGGTATTTGTTTTTGGTCAGTTCGAGTCATGGCGTTGTTACGTTTAAAAGCTATATTTGAGTTTGCTCGCTGTACCATAGACTCTAGAAATTATTTGCTGCTTGGTAGGGCGAAGGGATGAGTGTACCTTGTATTAAAACTCGGGGGAGACAGGAATTGCTTGATTTGGATGGTTAGCAGGTGGGTTTGGTGTTGAATATCGGACTGGTAGCAGGTTCTCACAGAGTAGATATTTACCCTGCGAAGTCAAATTAGGCTTATATGACTCGTAGTGGAATGGCTCGGATATCGCAGAGCGATGTGATGGCGATTGGTAGGGTTATTGGAAATGAACTAGGGAGCGGGGAAGGATACTTGACTGATGAAGCTTGGCTGTCTTGGTACGGCTTGGCTCGGCGAGACTGTGCTTGGCTGTCTAGGTGCGGCTTGGCTCGGCGTAACAGTGAACAACCCGTCCTGTCGTCAGTGAGTGTAGTGGTGAGTGGTCCAACCCGCTCCTGTTGCCCGTATTTATTTGGTATCGTCACCTTTGGGCTATTGCTATTTGCATCTTTTGGAAAGTGATGAAAACATTTATCCGCAGCCCTCTTATACATCGACTTACA
Source organism: Meconema thalassinum (assembly GCA_946902985.2). NCBI lineage: Eukaryota > Metazoa > Arthropoda > Insecta > Orthoptera > Tettigoniidae > Meconema > Meconema thalassinum. Next base: position 517,851,909 of record OX336389.2, read on the forward strand.
GCCATAAACTGAGCAATATACTTTGCTTTTACTCATTTTGCACTCTATCAACGAGTAAAACTTATTACTTATGTATAAAGACTCTTAAGAATTTACCACGATCTGCTTACCAATACAAGAAACCATAGAGAAATAGTCACCACGTGACAAAAGTACCCTACTTGGTAAGTTCCTCAATTTTACCGCTAGATGTCTTATCAGATAGCTGGAGTTGCCAATAGCATACGCCCGCTCAACAAGCAGACAGTACAGCTCAGGGGGGTGTAACTTGTATGGATCCGTCGCTTCCGAGAGCGGGCTGGGAATGACGAGCTTCCTGTCGTGGCCTTAACGAGGCGCTGTTAGCCATGGTTCGCCCACGTGAATTGGCTATCAGTCCATATTCTCTGCTATTGGTTAGATACTCCAACATGGCGTTACTCTGTTTGATTTGAACTCAGTTCTGTGTGTATGTGTATATTTTGACATCAGCTGTTTAATGGAACAAAGGCGATATTTCGTAGGATTGTTCTCTAATACGGTAAGCATTCCTTCATATATATAGTATTTGAGTAGTAAAACCTACCTGTACCTCAATGTGATTTAAATATGCAAGTAATATGGCTGTATTTATTCACCAGGGCTCTGTCCTGACATACTGTAGTTTTACCAGCATATTATGAGGGTAGGAAAAAACAATAGATAACAGTGGCCTGTTTATTTTTGTTTCACAGGTAATGAGGAACATAAGCAATGCTCAACTGCAGCACATCCTGCTGTATATCGAACCCACTCTGATTGAAGGTAAGTTATTTTACATATTTTTTAAAGCTATGTAAGAGCCCTGGAGGCAGGAGCGGATTTAAGGGGGGGGGGGGCGGAGTGGGCGACCCCCCCCCCGGACAATTTTTACTAATATCTTTGAATGTTATTTAAACACTTTTTTGGTTACTTGTATTAAAAGCCTGGAAACAAATTATGCAATTTCTTAGATATTCACTAAACATGGAACTCGAAGCTCTTGAAATATTAATATTTACAGACCTCTAAAAGTGTAACTACCTTTTATAATGACATGTAGATCCATTTGCATAGTAATTTACGTTTATGCTCTTGAAGAGCATCGAAGAACGGCTGGTCCAAGAAGCCTCTTTACCAGTAAAACAATTCTTTCTCAAATGTCACTTATTCTGAGATACGTTTGGAATGAAGCAGGCAACGACAAGGTTAGAGAAGATTTTGTGGGATTTCTCGACATTATAAAAGCTGTTTTGGACCTTGAAAGAGATTCATCACGCTCAGAGATAAAAGATGAGAATTATGAAAACCATTCGAGCAATGAAACCGAACCGACGGTGACAGGTTTGCTACTAGGTGAGGTAGTGATTAGAGAGTTAAGGGCTCATGGTTTGAACCTTAATAACTGTGTTGGCATAGGAACCGATGGAGTTTCCGTGAATATTTCCGAAACAGTTGGAGCAGTACAAGAGATGCATTAAGATGTCCTTGCTACAACCACCAACTAAACTTGGCTATATCCAAAACAACTAAGGTCCTGTCTGTAAGAAATACATTCGGTATTTTGACAGAAATTATATCATTCTTTAATGTTTCTTCAAAACGAAAATAATATGGTTCGGAAAAATATTCTTCGTGGCCAACTGATTGACCTTTTTGAGATACGATGGGTGGAACGGCACGACGCTATTTTGAAATTGTCAGCCAACATTGAAAAAGTCAGTGCTGCACTCGAAATTGTCTCCAGTTGGTCAGACTTTCAAGGGGATGCGTCATCACCTAAGGCACAATGTTTGTTGTCCAGCATAACCTATGAGGAATTTATTGTATCTTTGTGCTGTCTTAACGAAGTTCTAGCCATAACTCATTACTTGAGCGTACGTTTTCAAACAGAAAACCTAGATGAAAAGTCAGCATCTGATGCAGTATTCAGCGTGATATCCATTTTTGCCAGGAAAAGGAATAATATAGAAGAAGACTTCAGCAGCGAGTATGAAAAGTGTAATATAATTGCAACTGTGTTGGCTGTAGAGATAAGGCTTCCGAGAATCGTAGAGACAAAGAAACCGACAAAATGCACCATTCACAACTACTGAAGAATATTTTAGGGGGAATATCTATATCCCCTTGCTGGACTGGATGATCAACAATCTAAAGACAAGATTTTCTGATGAAGTCCTTGACATCTACAAGTTGAATATGTTTCTAAGTCCTTGACATCTACAAGTTGAATATGTTTCTAACTTACCTCAAAATGTTGTTAAAACTGTTTTACTAATCTTGATACTCATATCGATCGTAAGGTTTGGACAAAATAGCAAAACAAATTCCACCAGCTTATTGTAAGATGAAATTAAATAAGTGAACAGTCTGTATTTATGTTAAATATAAATATAATGATTTTGATTAAATGGTGTATGTCAAGAAAATTTGTGTTTTTGTTGTTGTTGTTGTTGTTGTTGTAAATCCTCAGATTTCAAAACATCAAAGTTATAAACTTTCAAATAATTTGATTCATCTTGCTGTTGCACATTAAAACATACTTAAGGTCCTGAGGAAAACATTAGTTTCACACTTAAATACTGTATAATATCAAAACGTAAAGTTTACAATAGCCCAATATTTCGAACATTGTGTTTGAAAGAATACTACAAATTTTAAAACCTCTCTAAAAAATAGTTTTAAACCATTCGTATTAGAGATATTACAGTAAATAGCAGACTTTCAAAGCTGAGATAATTTAGAATACAATAAATATTACACTTAAAATGGCTAATATCACGCAAATATTTCCAAATTCACAAAACAGTTTCATACAATTTTTGATTGTTTCTTTATTTTAAATTGTTAACATTTATTTTTACCCATAAATATCACAGAAGAATCACTAATTTGGGCCTAAATTTGGCAATTTTTTTTCCCTCACACTACCTATTGGCTTGGGGGTATTCGAGACCTCCGGTGTGTCCGCCCCTCCCATAATCTTGCCTTAAATCCGCCACTGCGCTGGAGGCTTAGCATGCAAGGCGTTAGATTCACATGTGGAAGATGAATGTATTAGTGTGTGTAGGCTATTTGTAATTCAGGTGAGGATTGGGAAGGAGGCTGACATGGTCTTTCGTTCCCAGCATTCACCTGGAGTAGAAGTGGGGAAACCACGGAAAGCCACTTTCATGATGGCAGAGCTGGGGGTCAAACCCACCTCTTCTCAGTTTTGCAACACGAACCTGAGTTGACCCCGTTCCAGCTTCCTTGGCTGAGCCGGGAATCTAACCCGGACCTCCGGGGCGACAGCCAAAAATGTTAGCTTCTATACAATGAGGTGTAATACCTGGTCAACTCGGCCGACTGTAAAATATTAGTACTTAAAGGATTTCCTCTGGGAGCAATGGCTGGTTGAAGCCCCGTGCTCACACGGAGTTTTGTTTAGTTCCCTAGTTACATATTGTTTTAAGGGGTGGAACAGTGAGGTCATCTGCCCCTAGGGTTGTGTTTATTCATATTCATACCACAGGTCAAAGAAAAGTGAGAAGCAGTATCTTTCTCATTGTTTGTAGACTGTTATGCCTTTTAGTACCGGTATCCAGTTTAGTATGCAAGACTTTGTAAATAGACATAGGCCTACTAATAAATAACTTTTGCGAGCCAAAAGGGGTGGGGTGGCCCATGGCCATTAAGCCGAGAGGGGGGGGGGGAGTTGTTTTTAAGTGGCAGAGAATTTCTGTCATCTGGTACTAGCAGTAGGAGGAGAACAGAAATCTTGTCTGTAACTTAAATGTCAACTACCATTTTCTAATGCTATGTGATACTGGTATTACATTTTTAATCATGTAGCTTCATCAACCTTGTGTAAATGGGAGGCTAAATCTATTTTACAACTAAATTGGGAAGAGAAGGACTACCCCGGAGCCACATGGGTGAATAACCAAATGTCATTTAATCACATGGAAGTTTATTTGTGTGTTTATTTATAAAGTCTTGCTTACTAAACTGGATACTAAGGCATAATAGTATACAAGCAATGAATTTCTTTTATTTACTTCAATGTAGAATGCCTGCATGATAGTTACAAATAACTACACAATTTGTCAGGCTACTTGAATCATTTAATTATTATGTTCTAATCAACATTCCCCTAGTGTCTTAACTATTGTAAATACTGGGAACTATGTGAAAATTGTGTTTTGTCTGAGTGCATGAATTAAATTTAGGCTGGATTGACTAATATCAGAGCGAAAAGAGGAATTCAATACTGCCTATGGCTGTCACTGTAAATCCTGTGTTAGATGCATAGGTGAGTAACCTATTGGGATGTAATGGCCAAAGACCAAATAGAATTCAGTTTGTGGTACAAAATAGATGCTCTGAATACGAGTGAACAATATTCATGTTACTGCAATAATTGTGTCTCATTTATTTTTCCTTTACGAATGCTGTACTTTGTTGTTGAGACTGACATGTCTGGTTATACTACTCTTTTTTTACTTGCAGGTTTGTAATGTACGGAGGCAGTGCGTTGGAATGACAAATGAAATTGAAGCAATAATTTGATGAAATTACAGTATTCTGGACTTTTTGTACTTATTTTATTACTTCTAAGTTCCTTATTTGCATCCTGATTTCCTTTGAGTATTTCATTTAGCAGGCTAAGGGCAAAATTTGGGTGTATTTTATATTGGCGATGGTTTATTTCATATTCATTTATTTGCTGTGATTTTTCTCAATCTGTTTATAACAGTGTATATTAACTTGTATTCTTCAGAGGCAAGGGCCAACCTTCAGGTTGATTATGCAAGTTTACTCTATGAAGCCAAAAGAAATAAATGAGAATAATGTAAACCAACGTCAAAACAAAACATATTCCGGGAAGTGGGAAGAGGAAGGGGGGGGGGGCTACATCTGGCCGCAGGCTACGGTTCAAATTACCCACGCGTAAATTTTAGTTCATGTCGTGGCCATAAGTAGCGCTGCTGCGCAGCGTGCGCCGCAGCGTGTGGGCGGTGGGCGTAATCGGAATTGAATTCAAACACGGAGTAACCGTTCTTAGCCATATTCTTAGGTACAGCTCAAGGCTGTGGTGTGTTCACATGTCGCGTGCATCTTAACCAACACACACTTGAAAGGTAAGCGAAAAGACGTATGAAGTCAATGTTGATATCAAGTTTTGGGATTAATAAAAATAGCAAAATTATTAACTTTGTATTTTTCTCAGAAATGCACACTGTTCAAATGATGAAATACCAAACAGGAAGGCATCGATCATCAGATTATAATAAAGTAAGATATTTTGCAGTAATAGATATCATTACATTTTCAAATGGGTTTTGGGTTCATTTTGTAATATAAGCCTTATCTTACATTTTAGATGTTTCCAACTATAAAGCAGTAAGACACCCAGTTTTATTAAAGAAGAATTCTGCACACTACTAATTACAGTTTCCGTCTCATCAAAACAGCAATAAAAAGGAATATTTTGCAAATTTTTACAGTTTTTAAATCAACAAGGAAGAGGTGCCTTAGGGCACAGCAGATCAACAGATATGAGTCAATGGAGAAATGGATCAAAGTTTTAAACATGTTTTTTAAGTGTATATTTTAATGGTCAGCAAGTTTATTTTAACAATGTTAATTTTAATAATATGAATTCTGCACAATACTAATTACAGTTTCAGTCTAATCTAAACAACAATAGAAAGGAATATTCACAAATTTTAACTGTTTTTTTTTATTAACAAGAAAGAGGTGTCATAGGACACAGTAGATCATCAGATAGGAATCAATGGACAAATGGATCAAAGTTTTAAACATGTTTTTAAGTGTATATTTTAATATTTAGCAAGTTAATTTTAACAATGTAAATTTTAATAATTAAGTTAGTGTCAATTTTATATTTAAGTCTAATGGACTATGTGTATTTATAAGTGTTTTATCCGTGTTTTATTAGATTGTATATTGGCTGAAGAAGAACGGAATGACCGTTCGAAACATGTCCCAAGTGTAAAATAAAATAATAATAAATTGTATTGAAAAGACGGAAACAGTACAGTGAAAGTTAGTGTTGTTGTTTCATTAGAGGGGCTTGGACATCGTAGTCTTTCATCCCCGTGTACTTAGGTGTATATATAGCATTTGTCTGATAATCTATGTTATTGTGGTGCCTGTAGTAGTGAGCATTTGTACTTTGGGCGAGGATTGGGAAGAAGGCGGCCATGGCCTTAAGTTAGGCATCATCCCCGCATTTGCCTGGAGTGGAAGTGGGAAACTACGGAAAACCACTTCCAGGATGGCTGAGGTGGGAATCAAACCCACCTCTACTCTGTTTCGCCTCACGAGGCTAAGTGTACCCCGTTCCAGCCATCAGACAAGAATTAAACTTCTTGGCAGAGACAGGAATCGAACCCGGACCTCTGGAGCGACAGCCAAGAATTCTCGCCGCTACATGCGTACGTATTTTGTACTTTACTAGGTTAAAAATATTAAAATGACAGAATACTAGTTATGAATGTACATTCTGTATTATGGATGTAGAGTTTATTACAATATTTATTAAAATTATAGTTAAGTGTTTGTCGTATTGTCAATAAAAACATTTAGTTATTGCCAAGGTATTTCTTTGCCTTCATTTTTCAAATTATTATTCTTGGGTAACAAGGCACTGCAAATTTGTCAGAACGCAACACATACCAGGTGAGTCAGCCGCCCATTATAATTTTAGTTTTCGGCTACACTTCCAACGTCTGATGCCAATATGGTCGACAGTTCCCCGTCAGTAGCCAAGCCACAATGACCCTAAACGACTTTATACAAGATTTATGACGACATGGAAGCAAGACCTTTACAAAAACATGTGTGCGACAAGTGATAATTCAAAGCATCTGTCATACGGGCATGTACAAAGAACATGCCAATGATACGGTTTCAGTTGGATACGAAATTGACGCTAGGTACTGTACCGTTTTTTGGTCTGATTTACGGTACATTTTCCTTTGCGAACCGCTGCCGCAAATGACAGGTGTTGACCTAGTTTGGAGTGCGCGAATAGCCATGTGATCATTCGGCTCAGCTCGAGTCTCAACGACAACCTTCGGGAGAGTGTTTCTCATTTAGACCACGAGGAGCGCGGGAGACCTTGATCCTTGCAGTAGTGGGAAGATTGGCATTTATATTCGAACATTATATGGAAACTAGCAGTAGTACCCGGCTTCGCCCGGTGGAATGATGATAATGTTTTAAGGTCTCCTTAGAAATATAATGGACTTAAAATCTAAGTCATTTGCCCCCAAAGACAATGAGGGAGTAATATCTAGGCCATTTGCCCTTTTGATAAGGATGATAATAAAAACTACTGTTGAATTGACACGTCAAACTTACAAACTACCGTAATAGAAATACATATTTCAAAATTCACAGGCGAGGAAGACTTATTGTGTGTGGTGATTAATGGTGTAATGGGCGTAACATCTACAGTAGGTCATTTGCTCTTATGATGAGGATGATAAGGGAATCTACTACCGGTATTGAATTGACACTTCAACGTATAATGTACACAATGTACTGTAATAAAAATAACTATATGGCGGCTTCGGTGGCGTATTTGGTAGCATGCTGAGCTTCTATGCCCAAGATAGCGGGTTCAAACCCGGCCGAAGCCGTCGGATATTTTAAGAGCGTTAAAAATCCGTCAGTATGCCTTTCTTCGGAGGGGAAGTAAAGCCGGCGGTCCCATGTCAGATTTATGGCATGTTAAAGAACCTTCCACTAATTACACCTGTGTGAAGCTAAATTGGATAGGTAAACAACGCGGATAGATGTCTACGTCCGTTGCCAAGAGCCGACTGCAGTGGCGTCTAGTAGCTAAGTTCCGAACTTGGCCTAGTAGTCGTTGACGGTGGCGCTTGGCGGCAAAAGTACGAACTATTTGAAGAATTCTAAGTTGCAGTTTGTACTTAAATTAAAAAACAGATAACACACACTAATACAGTCATCACAATTAACACCGGTTATCAGACAGATTCTACACACACCCAAAGTACACGGGGCTACATGACCGCGTTGTCGCAGCCCCTAAACTTAAGAACCAACCAAAAATAAATATTTTAAAAATCACAGTCGAGAAAGACTTTATGCGGCGGTGATTATTGGTATGATGCGCGTAACATCTAGGTCATTTGCACTTATGATGATAATAATAAGGTAATGAAAAAATGACTACTAAACGAACATGGTGTTATTTTAAAACTGATATAGGTAATTCAGGTGTCTAGCTTCGATGTCTTCCAAAGTCTCAACCTTATTTTCTGGCTTAGGCCTGTACTGGATGCGTCTAGTGAAAGAGCGTACTGCTCGGCAAAGACAAAGAATATAAGTCCAAGCTGCACCAACCTGAGATAATCGCAGATGATGACGAAATATGATGACACACGTTCGGGGTTCCCCGTCCTATACAGATTGACCGGGAATCACTCATTGTTTCGCAACGGCCCTGTGCTGGCATCAGCATAGACAGCAGGAGATAACACGGCGGGCTCTGGAAAGTACACTCAAGTCACCTCGCGGTGAATCAGCAAGCTATTCTCACAACTGACCCCCTCCCCCCAGGGTCTCACAACTTGTGGGACGTGGGTTGGCGACCACGGAACCCCAGCTGAGTCTGGCATCGCTTCTACTTCCTGGTGCCGGGCTCATTTCAGTTCTCTTTCCTGTCGGCCTCCCTTGGTCAACTCTTGTTCTCTTCCGACCCAGACTGTATTAGGGTATCCGAGGGCTAGGGAGTATTTCAATTTCCCGCCTTAATTGGCTTTGTCTCATCTTTCCTGATACCCTCATTCTTCGAGGGGTCTGTCTTCTTTTCCTTTTCATAATATCTCCTGTCTTCTGCTCAAGGCCCTCAAAGAGGCAGGGTGTGTGTAGACCCACCACTTCTGGTACACCCTCAAGGGCTCATGACTGGTGAGTTAGGAAGCTGGCAACCCCGAGGAATTCCTGAGCTACATGCAGGGAATGGAGTGGTAGGCCTATGTCAGAAATTTCAAGTGGACAGTGTTACGCATCGGGTTCCAAAGGGTAAGTAAGTATACACACTTTGTTTTCGATCGGTGAACGATGTAGATTTGTACCAAAGGGCCTTAATGCGGGAAATGGAGTGGTCTATCCGAAATTTCGAGTGAACAGTGTTACTCGTCGAGTTCCAAACGGTAATTATGTAAAATCTGGTTGAGATCGGTGAAACTGTGTAGTTTTGTGCCAAGGGCCAAAATGCAGGGAATGGAGTGGCCTGTTCAAATTTTAGAGTGGACAGTGTTACTCATCATCATCATCATCTTGTACAGTTTCCAGCCCCAGGCTGGGTCTGTTTGGAACATCGGGTTACTCATCGGGTTCCAAAGGGTAAGTATACACATTTTGTTTTCGATCGGTGAACGATGTAGATTTGTGCCAAAGGGCCTAAATGCGTGAAATGGAGTGGTCTGTCCGAAATTTCGAGTGGACAGTGATACTCGTCGAGTTCCAATGGGTAATTATGTAAAATCTGGTTGAGATCGGTGAAACGGTGTAGTTTTCTGCCAAAGGGCCAAAAAGCAGGGAATAGTGTGGTCTGTCCGAAATTTAAAGTGAACAGTGTTACTTGTCGGGTTCTACGGGTAAGTATATAAAATTGGGGTCAGATCGGTGAAACGGTGTAGATTTGTGCCAAACAGCCTAAATGCAAGGGATGGAGTGGCCTCGCCGCAATTTCAAGCAGACAGTGTTAGTCGCAGTGTTCCAAAGGGTAAATATACAAATTTTGGTTGAGATCGGTGAAACGGTGTGGATTTGGGACAAAGGGCCTAAATGCAGGGAATGGAGTGGTCTGTCCGCAATTTCAAGCAGACAGTGTTACTCGCTGGGTACCAAAGGGTAAGTTTCCGAATATTGGTTCTTATCGGTGAAACGGTGTAGATTTGTGCCAAAGTGCCCAAATGCAGGGAATGGGGTGGTCTGTCCGAAATTTTAAGTGGACAGTGTTACTCGCAGGGTTCCAAAGGGTAAGTATACAAAGTTTGGTTCAGATCGGTGAAACGGTGTAGATTTGTGCCAAAGGGCCTAAATGCAGGGGATGGAGTAGCCTCTCCGTAATTTCAAGCAGACAGTGTTAGTCGCAGTGTTCCAAAGGGTAAATATACAAATTTTGGTTGAGATCGGTGGAACGGTGTAGATTTGGGCCAAAGGGCCTAAATGCAGGGAATGGAGTGGTCTGTCCGCAATTTCAAGCAGACAGTGTTACCCGCAGGGTTCCAAAGGGTAAATATACAAATTTTGGTTGAGATCGGTGAAACGGTGTGGATTTGGACCAAAGGGCCTAAATGCAGGGAATGGGGTGGTCTGTCCGAAATTTCAAGTGGACAGTGTTACTCGCAGGGTTCCAAAGGTTAAATATACAACTTTTGGTTCAGATCGGTGAAACGGTGTAGATTTGTGCAAAAGGGCCTAAATGCAGGGCATGGGGTGGTCTGTCCGAAATTTAATGTTGACAGGGTTACCCGCAGGGTTCCAAAGGGTAAATATACAAATTTTGGTTGAGATCGGTGAAACGGTGTGGATTTGGACCAAAGGGCCTAAATGCAGGGAATGGGGTGGTCTGTCCGAAATTTCAAGTGGACAGTGTTACTCGCAGGGTTCCAAAGGTTAAATATACAACTTTTGGTTCAGATCGGTGAAACGGTGTAGATTTGTGCAAAAGGGCCTAAATGCAGGGCATGGGGTGGTCTGTCCGAAATTTAATGTTGACAGGGTTACCCGCAGGGTTCCAAAGGGTAAATATACAAATTTTGGTTGAGATCGGTGAAACGGTGTGGATTTGGACCAAAGGGCCTAAATGCAGGGAATGGGGTGGTCTGTCCGAAATTTCAAGTGGACAGTGTTACTCGCAGGGTTCCAAAGGTTAAATATACAACTTTTGGTTCAGATCGGTGAAACGGTGTAGATTTGTGCAAAAGGGCCTAATTGCAGGGCATGGGGTGGTCTGTCCGAAATTTAATGTTGACAGGGTTACCCGCAGGGTTCCAAAGGGTAAGTATACAAATTTTGGTTCAGATCGGTGAAACGGTGTAGATTTGTATACATAACAGACAGACAGACAAACTTTGTGCTTTATATATATAGATAAGGCACAGTTATGATGTCAAATGTATATTGAAGTACGATATTACAGCAGAGAGAGACAGTGCTGTCTTGGAAATAGCCTTTGTAACGTCAAGAATATGGATGTATTAAATCGACCTATTACAGGTAGATCGTTACGTCATGCGCAGGAGTGCCAACGTGCCAGCTGTGGCCTGCGAGCGAACACATGCGGGCGACAGACAGATCATTCTTAAACTCAGACGAATGCACATCTAAGCAAAGATTCGTATCTCTATGTTGTTTCGGGCAGCAAGAAAAAGTGCCAAGTTATCACAAGTTCACGGCGGTGCCAGTTTATGGTTATACTTCGTGTTGTGACGTATTGAGGCCAATATACATCAAGTTCAGTGTCGAATAAGAACTTGAATGTGCACCGTGCCTGGCATTGTATGCGGGCGACATTCAGTTACAGGAATCCGTCTCATTTCATGTTATTTAAATGCATGTGTAGATGAGAAGCGAAGTGCAGTGATACATTATGGAACTTGTGACTGAAGCCTATGCTCACTGGGAAGGTGTTCTATCTTTTACTCACACCAAGACTATTGCAATTCAACGTCATATACATTCCGAGTGAAGATATATAACCATGTATAGTGTATGGAATCCTGAGGTGTCGGGAGAGATGTTTTCGATGAATATAATCATACTAGCCATGTGCGGCTAGGTATTTGAGTGTGGACACCGCTCTCCAAGCAAATGCAGTGGACGTTACGAGTGACTACAATGCTATATGCGAAGTGGAACATAGCCTACTCGCGATGCGGGCTATTGGCTTGCGAAACATAAACTTTTGGTAACATGCAGCCGAAAATAACTCAGGCTACCGTCATGTGTCCACCTGATTATCGCGATATTGCATACGCGTGCGTGATGTATTTTCGGGCCAGGTTGGAACTATTCGGAATTCGGGCTAGGACAATTTCCGAGATGAGGAAGCAGTTCGTTTACCAGCGGTGGATTTGGGACATTGGAGTAAAAAGTTCCCAGTTCGTTCATTGGAAATTGGAATGGATCCGTGCAGTCCTGCCATACCATGTTGGAATCATATGGTGGACATCCTCACGCTTCATATCGCCTTCGAGAGTCTTCAGCCAGGTAGAGGAATATTTTTTCACGTAGCGTTGCAAAGTAGATAGTCCAGTGAAAACACATTGCCACCTGTTATACATTTTGAGTAGTATGATTGTGGAGTGAAATTTATGCATGACCGTCCCATGGTCTGGGTGACTTCATTTGCAGTCGAGTTTAGGTCTGGTTATTCAGGTGCACTCATTTCATAATATTTTATTATGAATTGTTTATTTTTCAGCTTAATCATTTAATTAATTAAATTCATTAAATTTATTCCGAACTTCTTGATTGTGGAGAATGGATTTGATATTTTCCCTTTTTCGGAGTACTTCTTGGTGTTTTTTTTTATCAAGCTATGGCTTGAGGGGTTGTCGTTCTATTATCTTTGTGTTCGACAATTGCGAGATTCGAATTTGCCTATTCGCTCTTGCATTATAATTATTACAATACAGTACAGAATGTGAAGTTTGATCATTCTTTTAGAATGGGGATTTTTTCTCTTGAGAGTGAACGCTGTCATACTGGATTCTAATGTGTCAACAGGAGTTCACTAGAGTCGTTACCTGGATACATGCTGTAGACCCAGTCTGATTTTCGTGAATTCTCTTGAGGGGACATTTTTATTTTCGTCTGATAAACTTTAACGTTTGATTTTGTAGCCACGTGTACTTGGATACACTTTGATGATCTTTAAATTAATTAATATTGCTATAACTGAATTTTGATTCAGTCTTTCGAGTTTTTCTTGATTAGAACGTTGCTTAAGAGTACTATTTGAAGAACAAGAATCTTTTTTTTAGATAAATCCCAGGGATTAACTTTAAGGGGAAGCGTATTCTTATGTGACTGTAAATACAACTCTGTAAGGCAAGCTTTTTGTAATCCAGTGGACTTGATTAAGTAGCCACTCATGTTAAATTTATGATGCATTGGAATGAGAAAACATAATAGTTAAGAAACACAGCTGAATATTACTGATTACTAGTTATTGAATAAAATAATCACCATGTGGGTGATAATGTGTGAAGAAACGTCAATGGGCGTATAATGTTATATTTACGGTAGTACTCGTTGAAGTACGTTAATGTTATAATGCTAGTGAAAGCATAATGTGTAACGCGTTTATAAAAGTATAATCTTTGTGATGTTGGTGGTAATGCCCACCTGTATTCAGAAATCGAGGTCATGTGTGACCATTATAATGACAGTATTTCAGTGCAAGGTTATACTAATTTCCGAATGTTTTTGATAGAATATAGTTTTTGTTCTATTTTGCATTTCTTGTTACGATTTATTGATAAATTGGTAATTCCAATTATGGATCTAGTTTTCGTCAAGCCTCAGAGTTTGTTTTTGTGTGGCATCCCCATTTAATTAATTCTTCGGTTGTACTCAATTTATAAGATTTAAGCAAATTTTAGATATGATTCATGATCGATATACTATAAATTCTGGATGAATTTAAATAAGTACATTAATACTGAGAAATTATTGAATCTTTAGAGATTTTGAATTACGAATTTCACGTCTTTTTTAGCGTAAGTGCTTGATTGATAAAATAGATTTTGACTACATTGCTAAGGCAATATAATTTTTACAATATCAGTTATGACAAAGCACCAACGAGGAGTGCAGAATTACCTGTTTGGGAAGGCATTTACACCTGAGGGTGTAATAAAATTAATAATGATTTCGCTGTAAATAAGTAAATATATATCTGAATTAATTCGCGTGTTTGAGAATGTTGGAATCGGTGGAAGAACCATAAAGGTGATTTATTTGATTTTTTTGTTGCTTCTTATTGGATCACCTGTTGTTCATATTATTAATAATTTCAATTGAGGGTCAAATGCATTCTTGGTCCATGGGGACTGCTGATGCATTTATTGGCATGATATTAGTGCCTACTTTCTTTGTTTTTGTGTCCAGCCAAGGACGTTTTGGTCTGACCTTCTGTCAGATTTTCTTTTTGGAAATAAATATTTTTGTCATTTCTTTTAATCGCGCGATGTGATGATTTACAGAAGTATAAAGAGGTCGCATTAGGAGGGCCACAGCTAGATATTTCTAGAGTTTCCCACACTCCTGAGAGGGTGATTTCCCACGATTCTCGTGTTCTTAGAGCAGTTTGCTGCTATGCTTTGGTCCTGCTTAATGCCACCTCTGTTAGGATTTGCTGCACCCTGATACTCCCTTCTCCTGTTGGTAGGATTTGGGGATTTTTCTGAGCCGGGGGTTTTCAGGTTCTACGATCCAGTTACCATCGAGGGATATCAACAGGTAAAGGGTAGGTATTTTCGGGCACAGTACGGTTGCTTACTGATAAAAATCGTGAATGAATCTTCGAAGCGGAAAGCTCTATAACATCTCATACGCTTTCAGGCAAGCTGAAGGGACAAGTAGCCGTGGCGCAATGGTCTAAGTCCGTAGAAGATAACCGTCCTGTTTTTGGGAGCTGGGTTCAAATCTCACCACCGCTAAATATTTTTATGCACATTTTAAGCTTTGGGAATAATACACAAGGGCATTCGTGCCACATTTGACTAATTTCATGCGGTGTTTATTTAGGGTATAATGTGTACTGGCTTGACACAGTGTGCAGCCTAGAAGCGGTGGTTATTTAATCGCCATGTTCTTGTATTTGATCCCCCAGGGGCTCACATCTGATGGGACGTGGGTTGGCGACCACGGGACCCCAGCTGAGCCTGGTATTGCTTCGACTTGCTTGTGCCGGACTCCTCTCCGTCTTCTTTCCTGTCGACCTCTCTTGGTCAACTCGTGTTCTCTTCCGACCCCGACGGTATTAGGGTATCCGAGGCCTAGGGAGTCTCTCCTTTTCCCCCTTAATTAGCTCTTCTCTCATTTTTCCTGATCCCTCATTCTTCGAGGGTTTTTCTTTCAGGTACACCCTGCCTTCTGCTCAAGGCCCTCAAGGAGGCAGGGCGTGTGTATCCCCCCCCCCCAGTTCTTGTGCACCTTGGATAATGCTAGACCCTTAAGGGATCACAGCTGGTGAGTTCGAGAGTTATCGATCTCTAGGTATTCCTGAACTGGGTCCAGTTTTTGCCTTTTTCCATTGCCTATGGGACGGGCCCTCTCCTCTTTCCCTTTCCTCCCTACCATTCATGGCTCTCTTCTTTCAAAGTCCCTCAATCTTCATTCTCCGAGGGTTGAGGGCATTTTTCCCCCTTTCTTTTATTTCCCTTACCCTTCTTTTGTTTTCCTTTTCTTTTCCAATTGTGTACGTTTGTAGTTAGATTTACTTAAATTTTCATCTTCATTTTCCATGAACACCCAAACCATTAGGGGCCGATAACCTAGATGTTACGTCCCTTAAAACAACAATTATCATCATCATCATCTTGTATTTGATCCCCAAGGCTCAAAATGTGCATAAAAATATTTAGCGGTGGTGGGCTTCGAACCCACCTCCCAAAAACAGGTCCGCTACCTTCTACGCATTTGGACCATTGCTCCACCACTACTCGTCCCTTCATCTTGCCTGAAAGCGTATGTGATATTGCTTTCCGCTTCAAAGGTTCATTCACGTTCTTTATCTGTATGCCACCATACCCAGCGTTAATTTCGTATACAACTGAAATCGTATAAACGGCATGTGTAAGTCAGTAGTTAATTTTAGTTGTAAGTTTGTATCAGTGGCCTCCGTTGTGTAGTGGTCAGCGTGATAGCTGCCAACCCATAGGTCCGCGGTTCGATTTCCGGTTCTGACACGAAATTTGAAAAGTGGCATGAGGACTGGTATGGGGTCAACTCAGCCTCGACTGGTTCAAATGAGTAGAGAGGGTTCGATTCCCACCTCAGCCATCCTCGAAGTGGTTTTCAGTGGCTTCCCACTTCGTCTTCGGGCAAATGCCAGGATGGTAATTTCCGTAAGGCCACGGCTGCCTCCTTCCCACTTCCTTGCTTAACCCTCCCACTCTTCCCATCCCTTCATAATTCCCCTGTTCGCTTTGCAGGTGAGGTCGCCTGGGCGTAGTGCCTAGTCACACACCCCAGTTGTATCCCCAACTCAGAGTCTCAAGCTCCAGGACACTGCCCTCAGTGGCAGTAGAAGTCGGATCCCTCGCTTAGTCCGTGGGAAAGGCCAACCCTGGAGGGTAAAACGAAAGTTTGTAGTTAGATTTAATTATAGGAATTTTTCATTTCTCATCAACACCCAAACCATTAGGGGCCGATAACCTAGATGTTAGGACCCTGGTAACAAAAATTATCATCATCTTGTATTTGATCCCCAAAGTTTAAAATTAGCACAAAAATATTCAGCGGTGGTGGGAATCGAACCCACCTCTCATAAACGAGACAGCTACCTTCTACGCACTTCGGCCATTCCTCCACGGGTACTCGTCCTTTCGCCTTGCCTGAGGGCCTTGAGCAGAAGGTAGGAGGTAGCTGAAAGAAAAACCCTCGAAGAATGAGGGATCAGGAAAAATGAGAGAATAGCCAATTAAGGCGGAAAAGGAGTAACTCCCTAGGCCTCGGATACCTTAATACCGTCGGGGTCGGAAAAGAACACGAGTTGACCAAGAGAGGTCGACAGGAAAGAAGACGGAGAGGAGCCCGGCACAAGCAAGTTGAAGCAATGCCAGACTCAGCTGGGGTCCCGTGGTCTCCAACCCACGTCCCATCAGATGTGAGACCCTGGGGGATCAAATACAAGAACTTGGCGATGAAATAACCACCGCTTCTAAACTGCACACTGTGTCAAGCCAGTACACATTGAACCCTAAATAAACACCGCATGATATTAGTCAAATGTGGCACGAATGCCCTTGTATATTATTCCCAAAGCTTAAAATGTGCATAAAAGTATTTAGCGGTGGTGAGATTTGAACCCAGCTCCCCAAAACAGGACGATTATCTACTACGCACTTAGACCCTGGCGCCACGGCTACTTGTCCCTTCAGCTTGCCTGAAAGCGTATGAGATGTGATACAGCTTTCCGCTTCGTAGATTCATTCACGTTTTTTATCAGTAAGCCATCGTACCTAGCGTCAATTTCGTATCCAACTGAAACCGTATCATTGGCATGTTCTTTGTACATGCCCGTATGACAATTAGATGCTTTGAAATATCACTTGTCACACACATGTTTTTGTAAAGGTCTTGCTTCCATGTCGTCATAAATCTTGTAAAGTCGTTTAGGGTCATTGTGGCTTGGCTATTGACGGGAAACTGTCGACCATATTGGCATCAGACGTTGGAAGTGTGGCCGAAAACTAAAATTATAAGGGGCGTCTGACTCACCTGGTATAAACTATGTCGTCAATATGAGGCAGAAGTTCAATCGGAAGCATCTGTAAATGCTAAACACTTGCTACACTGTCTCTCTTCCTGACCTCATCAGCTACCAGCTTACCATCAAGAAGAGAAGGAGGGATTACGCCAGTCATTCCTCGGTTGGAAAGGCTTGTTGCTATTCCAAGAAAGCCTTTGTCAGCAATGATCTTATCACCAGGTTCTAACAATGTCAGCAATGCACTGCAGTTTGTGATAAAACGCGTCACTCAATCTCCCGGCATAGCATTTGCACGTAAAACTAATCATACCACTGGGTGTGATACTAACTAAACACTCAACAGTGTATGTTCCCTTGTAATGGGATTAGAGAAATACTCTACGATCTACCGCAGGAGGTTGTTCAACTTTAATTTGTGTACAATCGTAATCAACCTTCAATTCAGGAATTTGATTTTGAACACTCCACCGTCTCGTCAACACTTTCATTACTGGGCCAGAACACGAAATGTGACATTGCGGAAGCTAGAAGCATCACAGTGGTGGTGAAAGTACGTGATACAGTTGTACGAAGGACTCCGAACAAAACTCTCATAGCAGAATTAGACAGTCCTGTCTTCACCATCATTGAAAATATATATATGTATATATTATTTTAAATAAGTTACAAACTTTAAATGGCACGCATGTTAAATCTCATACACTTTGTATTCAGACCCGAATAGAAGAATATCCTCTCCTACCTTTATGCACTGCTATATGCCGTACTCCCGCCTGCGAGATTGCTATTTCTAGTTCACTTTTAGCATTGGAGAAGGATACAGCTTCCTAATTGGCTATTCTGACGAAACCCGGCTGCACCAATGCTGTGATTAGTCAGCGAAGTTATAGAGTGGAGCCTATCAGCGATGTCGTTCCAGGTTTGAAACAAAATATGTAGAACTCCCACTGTTTTAACTTCCTATTTCCTACGTACCCGTATAAGTTGTAATGCGCCGAGCAATAGTTGCATGATCATTGATCCCAGGCCATAAGTGTTTCCGTATCTTCTTAAGTCGAGAAGAATTACCAGAATGTTTTTCATCGATTAGCTCATTTACTCTGTACGAATTCGGAAGTAGCTTATCATCCACTCCCGATCAAGAATTGTATGCACATAGGAGGTGGCTCAAAATATTTTATTTCCGACGGTCTGAAAGGCATGAATGGCAACCACGAAGCCGAAAAATGAGCTTGCCATTCACCGCAGTTACGGAAATACTTATGGCCTAGGACCAATGATCATGCAACTATTGCTAGGCGCATTACAATAGAAGGAACCATGAAAATAGGAAGTAAAAACAGTGGGAGTTCTACATATTTTGTTCAAACCTGGAACCACGTCGCTGATAGGTTCCACTCTATAACTACGCTGACTAATCACAGCCCTTGGTGCAGTCGTGTTTCGTCAGAACAGCCAATCAAGAAGCCGCATAGCTCTCTAATGCTAAAAGTGAACTAGAAAATGCAATCTCGCCTCCCGCCTCGTCTCACTACTTTAGTGCCACTGCGCTCCGCTAGAGCAACGTGCACGGTGGCTATATGATCGGCGCCACTTGGCAGACTTCATTGAAGAAGTCTATAGAGATCTTCGCTATGGCTTTTAGGGAGAGTTCCCGCCAGACTTCCAACTTGTCACCCCAACAGAACTGCTCGCTCCAATTAAAAAGCTGAAAAACCGTAAAGCGCTCGGTCCTGACGGACATTCACCTAATTTCATAAAAAATATCCCCAAGAACGTCCTCACTTGCATCACAAAGCTATTCAACGCTATTTATAGATTTAGCCACTTCCCCTCAACCTGGAAAATAGCCAAGGTAATAATGATAGGTAAGCCTAACACCGACGTCACTTTCCCTCAAAATTACAGGCCCATTAGTCTCCTCTCCATTCTCTCGAAATTATTTGAGATGACACTTCATTCCAGGCTGAACTTCTTTATAAATGATACGCTCAATGACCAGCAGTTCGGCTTCCGTAAAGGCCACGCCATGATCCACCAGTTACTCAGGCTAACAGAAATAATAACGCGCGCTTTCAACAAAAATCGCAAGACTGGAGTTTGTTTTCTTGCCATTAGTCGTGCTTTTGATAAGGTATGGCACAGTGGACTGCTATACGAACAAAAGCACAAAGGAAACCCCTCTGATTTGCTGAAAATAATAAATTCCATACCTGCCAACCTATCAAACTGAAAAATCGGGAGATTTTGAAGAATAACGATGTCATTTCTTCGCCATAATACCGAGGAACCGACAAAATCACTCAGATTGAAAAATCACAACAGACTACCGGCATATTAATGCCAACAACATCTAAGTTATACTCACGTAATTACACGTGTTAACAATATTCCTCAGCCTACAACTACCTGTAACCCTCAGGCTATTATGTAAACTTCTAGGAACACGCGCTGAATTAAACATAGACTATTTCAAACAAAGGGGTACAGTATTCAAATCCAACTAAGCGGTACGAGTAGCTATGGAGAATTATCTATAAATTATCGATACGAAGCGGAACTGCGGTATCGAAACACACTACACGTAAAATCGATCCGTTCGATGGATGACTGGAGTTTGTCATCTCACACTTTTAGTCCGAAATTATGCGTGAGATTTTTGAAAAATCGGGAGATTTAATACATTAAGCGGGGGAGGGGGAGAAGTGGTGTAAAATCGGGAGTCTTACAACTAAATCGTGCGAGTTGGCAGGTATGAAATGCCTATCTTAGGAACCGTCATTTTTTGTCCAAGTGGAAGATGCCCAATCCCCACTGAGGCAAATCAAAGCTGGAGTACCGCAGGGCAGTATTATCTCCCCCACCCTCTTCGACCACTATGTCGCTGACATGCCCAAAACAGATAATACCAACCTCCACTTATATGCGGACGACACCGCCACCGCCATCTCCACAACCTCCTGGGGAGGACAATACATTAAACGCAATCTACAGGACGCCCTTAACGAATTTGAACCTTGGCAGACAAAATGGCGTATTAAAATTAACGTAACTACGTGCTCTGCCACTCTGTTCACCAAAAAAGTCAAATTCACAGCCTTTAATGATCTAGATTTCTTTGACGAGGTGATCAGATGGCAGAAAACAACAAAATATCAGGGTATCTCGCTAGATTTAAAACTAACTTTCACTCAGAAGTCACAAATCGTGCAAACCAAGCGGAATCGATCCTAGCGCAACTCCGAACAATATTAAAGGCCGAGAGTGCACTCGGTGTCAAAAACAAGCTTCTAGCATGCCGTACCATTGTATGACCAGTAATGGAATATGCCAGCCCAATATAGGGGTACGCAGCCCCCTCCACGATCCACAAATTGCAAGTCATTCAAAACAAAACACTACGCTTGTTCTCAGGAGCCCCCTGGTACGAGCAAAACACCCAACTCCACCAGGAGTACAACGCAGACACCTTTCTTGCTCGCATTAAGAAGCAGGCCACAAACTTCTACCATGAAGCCAGATACAACCCAAACCACCTAATCAACACGTTGGGTGATTACCAAGCTACCGGGGCCCGCCACAAACGGCCCCGAATTCCAATAGAATAAAACCTCTGTCTTCTCTTTAAAACTACCCACCTGGCATTCTTTATTTTCCTACCTTCTAAAGTTAAGTACATTACACTGCCCCTGAGCATTAGGCCACACTCTGGCCAGTCAAGCAACACAGGTAATCACCCAACCCCTAAACAACTGCTGATTAGCCAAATTCCCGTCTAGATAGAGCTCTAAAGGCCCCGGGACTGATAGGCTACAGGAAATGCAGCTCAGGTCAAGTGGGGTGATGTGATTCCCGCTGTCTCTATGCTGTGATTGGGAGCTCAGGGTGGATCACGAGGAGAATGAGCATCGTAATGCTACGCAGTCGATGTCGATTCTAAGTGGGTTGACGCACTTCTCGTTCTCCGTACTCTTTAAAGTACACAGTCATGAGGAAAAGTTGCGAGTAGGTTTCGGGACGTTTCGTTTAGCGTGCCCACTCACCTGTGACAAGATTCCCGCAGCCCTAGTGGTCACAAGTTCGCGATCGACACAGACTTCGTGATTTTAAGCAACCGGCGCCGATCTCGGTCCGTTTAAAGAGATTCCCGTAGGAAGTCGTGCAGTCCACCGGTCATCTTGACGATTGTAATTTTGGTGGATGAACGTCGATGTAGGTATTGCATATTATGGCATATGGTACTCGGAGAAAATGTTATGAATACTACTACGAGGGGGCGCATTTTCTTTCGAATTACGAATTACACAAATTTTCGAGATAACCAGTTAATTTTTAATAGATTATATATCCGATGGAACGAAAGTTCGAAGGTAATTTTGACACACAACGGAATTTCTAATTAGCCACACTATACGTCAGGCAAAGGACTTACGAGACGGGAAGATTTTAAAAAATATCCAAATTTCGATGTTATTTCACGAATAATTTTTCGAGGCGGTATTACTTTGCAATTTTGTGTAATTTCGGGATTTCAATTTGAGATATTTTCCAAACTTGGAGGCAAATTACAAAAATGAGAAGTTTCTGTTGAGTTTTGGAAGATTTCGCAAATAAACGTCTCGCAAAAATGCAGGGCCCCTAATACAGAAAAAATATTCACATAAAATTAAAAACTCTTCTTGATGCCGGAAATATTCGTTGAACCAATATATGCAATATATACCACAAAAGGTCACCACAAACAACGAAGAAAGAATACAGACAAATGCCAATAACTCGCTGGAAATAGAATTCACAACGTCAATATCGTCAACACTCCGCGTACAGAAGGCAATACCGTAAAGGGAATGGAAACTGGAGCAACCGACACAGGAACAGGCATGGAGGAAAGAACAAGAACATGAAGCCCTTCGATATGCTGTGGGGAAAATTGATCCAAATCTGCCTTTGCAATTAAGTTAGGTTAGAATAACGAATTCCGTGGTTTATCACATTCTTTCTTTAAAAAAATGGTGCTTTTCAGTCGGTCACCATGAATGTACCCAAATAAGTTGGGTTATACCCTAATCCTAAAAATAAATAAAAAAATACATGAGTTTAACACATACACTTGGATGACCAGTTTCGATCGTCAAGCGATCATAAGATCCATTACACTTAGGCTATAAAATCTATGTCCGAGAATACGGGTGAAAATATTTACCATATGTACACTTATTTAGTTGCTGTATTGGAAATGCAACTCGTCGGTATTTGTTAGTTGTGGTCTATATGATGTTTTGGTGAGGTGCTGGAAGTGGTGATAGACCTCCGTAATTTTCCTGTTTGGAGTGACTATGGTTGTTGTGAATGGTCAATTCTGATTGTACTGTATTGTACAGGCTACTTATCTGGTTAGGGGTCTTGTGCAGTCCGGCAGCGAGCAGTTCAGACACTAGTAACACGCGACTGACTGGTCTGCTATCTCGCTGGGCTACTTCCCCCCTCCCCGCATTCCTAAGTGCTGTGTGTACCAAGTGCAGGTGTACCTGTAGTGGGTTGCCAAGTCTAGACATGATGGTGTATGTTATTGTATTCAGGACGGTCTTCAACTATTAAAGACCGTGGAATCAATTCTCGCCATGTCCCGGCACCTTTAATACCGCCATGAATACCGGCCTAGGTTTATTGAAGAAAAGGTACATCGTACATCCTGATCCAAATAACATTTTCCTATTATTATCCCCCTATTTTACTCCCCTTTTTTATCTACCTAGGCTGTATCGCTATGTTGTGTCTTGTTTCCGACAGGGTGTATTTTGACCATTCACAACAACCACATAGTCACTCCAAACAGGCAAATTCCGGAGTTCTATCACCACTTCCAGCATCTCACCAAAACATCATATAGACTACAACTAACAAATACCGACGAGTTGCATTACCAATACAGCAACTAAATAAGTGTACATATTGTAAATATATTCACCCGTATTCTCAGACATAGATTTTATAGCCTACCGGTAAGTGTAATGGATCTGATGATCGCTTGACGATCGAAACTGGTCATCCAACTGTATTTATTAATCTCATGATTTTTTTTTCAGGATTAGGGTATAACCCAACTTATTTGGGTACATTCGCGTTGACCGTCTGAAAAGCACCAAACTTTTGTTAATAAGGCAACACTGAAAATTGGCTTCAAACCCCATAACTTTCTTTCTGTCTTTATTCGAACGACAATAAAGATAAAAGAGTGGGAAAATTCAAACATGAAACCCGGTCTCGCCATCGTGACTGCGAAACAGCCGATTTTATACCATAAACATAAAATTTATACACTCTCTTCCTGATCATGGTTCAGAATCTATAGAGTCACGGTTAGGTTAGCAATTTCAAAAGTTTGCCGATGTATGAGATGCGCTCCATCACAATCTGTGAGCCTATTGCGCGCCATTTTAATTTATTTAACCCCCCCCCCCCCCCCGCAGCAAATTTCCGTTAGCGTGCCTTTAACTATCGAGACATAAAAAATCAGCTACTTTTCATTATTTTTCGTCACCCGTTTGTAAAATTAGTTACTTTCTTGCTACTTTCATTACAGGTAGACACTCTAGACTACCGGTATATAAATCCCCCGTCTCCATTTTATTCTGCCGTGGGCCTCGTCAGGATGTAGATTTTTGAGGTCTTTGTGTAATTGTTTGCAACACATGCCCAAACCACTACACGCAGCCCTCACACAATTTGTTCTCAATTGTCGCTACACCAAAACTGTTCCCTTATCTTTTCACTGGAGATGAAATCTGACCTGGTGATGCCAGCTATCGATCTAAGCATCTTGGTCTCTGTGACGCTTAGTCAGCGGGCTGTTTCTCTGGTAGCTGGCCTACATTTGGTACCATACAGTGCAACAGGATGAACGATAGAGAGCTAGATCTTCGATTTTAGGTTGTTTTTCATCTGACTATCACATGTCATGCCAGACATTATTCGCCACTTTATCGGTTCAGCACCAATTCCTTGCTGACCTCTTCAGTGAACCAGCCATCATCAGTTATGATAGACCCAAGATGCTTAGATTTCGTCATTCGTTGCAGGTCCTTGCCGTCAACTTAAAATGCCCTAATTTCTCGTGGATCTGTCATAATATAGTCTATATCCTTTGCCAGGCCGATCATTCCATTTGACATTCAAGATCCCGTTTGTTTTCAGCTGCCAACAAGACGTCATCTGCGTAGAGAATGGTAGTTGCAGATCTGGTGTAACCATTTCCATCACCAGAATGAACAGTAGTAATAACAGGTGGTACGGATCGGTCGATTTAAGACCTCCTGAATCAGACAGAACTCAAGAAAATGCCATGAGCCAAAATTGTGATGAGCGTTACAAAGAGGGTTTCGATACAGTAAGGTTAGAAAGTTTAAAGAGCAGAACAAGTTGCTTAGTTGCATCAAATTTATTAACAAATGAGATCATGCATAATTATGAATCCAACATGAGGGCCCAAGCCCAATAAACATATGAAACTGAATTCAGTATTTGATCAACAATTTAACGGATAGTTTTATCAAGGAGGAACAAAGTACCAAACAACATTAACGAACACAGCATCAACTGGTGCATGCAATCCAGTCGATATGTGAACAGGAATTGAAAAAAGAAATACGGTAA
Source organism: Meconema thalassinum (assembly GCA_946902985.2). Lineage (NCBI taxonomy): Eukaryota > Metazoa > Arthropoda > Insecta > Orthoptera > Tettigoniidae > Meconema > Meconema thalassinum. The sequence goes on from OX336389.2 coordinate 517,877,053, forward strand.
ATGCTACTTGTGTGCATCCATCGAATGCAAACCAGAGAGTATTGATTTAACAACAAGTGAATGGCAAGAAAGCATCTTTCAACGACCAAGTAATCAGTTGAATTATTCATGCAACTTCATAAGGCAAACTGAAAGCCTTAAAAAAATAGGAAAAAACTAAGCAGAATTAGAAGGCTGAAAAGTCTGTAGCAAAAGTACGTAAGGCCTGCGAACAGAGCCCAGTGGAAAGAGTTCAATGGAACATCTTTACTTTTAGGAGTGTTAAAATCCTTCAGTATGCCTTCCTTTGGAGGGGAAGTAAAGCCAGTGGTCCCATGTTATAGATTTATGGCATGTAAAAGATCCTTCCACAGACTAAACTTCTGTGAAGCTAAATTTCTAGGTTAGATTTTGTTGGAACACTCTATCAAAGTTCCAACGTTCACCACTAGGTATCATGGACATCTGGTAGCGAAAGTTGGAACTACTTGAAAATGAACGGAACTTGTACCTCATGCTATGGGTGTCCGCTTGAAGCAGCTACAGCCTCTGGCGAGCCGAACATGTAAATAAAAATCTGTTGTTTCTTGCTATGTTGGTTGCGCATGACACTTGAAACACAAGCAGTAAACTGCTGAAAAACACTGAGACCTAGCCGGTCATTAAACAACACTACCTCTTCAGAAGGAGCAGTTAAAAAATTTAGTGAAGCTTTGCTAAGATACACGCTGCCTTGAAGTGGCACACTTTAGCACAATTACACATGGTCAAAGAAATAACTATACTTGTAGAATTTCGAAGAAACTAAGGCGTAACGGCATATCAGCCGAGGCTTATAGCGGTGATGAATTTGTCAGAGTCCCATGGTGTAGGAAGTTCTTGAGTAGAAAGTAAACTCGTGCCCAAATGAGGACAAGTTTGGAGGTTTCAAATAAGTAGACGAAGAAAAGCGTGCTGAATTGTAGATAGCTTCGACATGATGACAGCAAGTGTCCTGTAGATGGCGAGTGTGCTAGACAGCAAGTGTCTAAGTTGACAACGTGTGTTGATGACGACGTGTGTGAATGTTCAGACGGACGGCGTTTATATAGGAGCTCAGACGAGGAGTATCTGGAACCTTCGATGAATCGGGAGACGCGATTGGTTGGCTGGATACGGTAACCAATGAGAAGCGTTGAAACAGAAATGAAAGGTGTGACAACAACATGGCTGTCATTTGGATCGAGACACTAATGAAGTTCGGAAGAAATATTTTAACTGTAACAGGCCTAAAGAAAATGTCTTTAAACCAAGCAGGCGTAAATACATAACAAGTGAAAAAGTTCGTAAACATTTATCAAAATGGTCAATCTAGACCCAAATTAACAAACATAGAAAATACGTGTGCACATGTCAAATTAGTTAGGTTAAACAACAGCTGACATTTAATTATTTTTTTTCCTCTCGAAAATGAATAAATTACCGGCTTTAGTAGCCTTCGTAAATGCAAACAACAGGGTTGAGGTTTAATGAATGCCATTTGGACACTGAAGTTATCAAATGCTCCTGCAGCAGCTTGGATGAAACTTACTGGGTCTGCGAAGAGCAGCTATACCCAGTTAACTATGTACACTGGGGTGTCACATTGTCAGAAAGCCAACCAGATCACATAGTGCGGCATACAATCAAAAGCCTTCTCAAGGCTCAAGAGAGTGAGATGTACCAGCTTGTTCTTCTTTTAGGGCTTTTTAACTAACTGCATGGCATGGAATGCATTGGTTTTGAGGCAATTTCTTTTACAAATCCAGCTTTGTTTTTAGTCAGCTGGATGATTTCACGAATATGCTTGTCCAGAAGTTGTTTTAAGACCTTCATGGTTTGGCAAAGAAGTGAAATTCGTCAGTATTAGGCACACTTCTCATATATTTGAACATGAGCATCATGATGAGCTAATGCCTATCAAGTGTCAAGTGGCGTTGGTCCGACTTGGACAATTCGATTGAACAGTCTTTGTCAGCCAAACCACTGCATTCCAACTTTAAGAGCACCACAACCCAGTGGCAATTTTTCAATTGTTTCAGAATAGCCGTAACTGCGGTGACATCGATAGGTTTGATAGGTCATCAACAGCAGTGACGATCAGAACTAGTGGGTGTGGGAATTCCTCTGTTGACATTTTCTCGAATTAACTTCACCAATGTTCTCTCGCCTTCGTCCAGTCAACAGGCAAGTTACATTATTGTCCTTGATGCCATATAAATGTTGGATACCTTAAGCTTTACGATACCTTGAATTGACGAGTCGATAGATCAACCGCTCTCAATCGCATGTGTTAAGCCTTGCATAAAGGTCTAAGCACTGAGCAGTCTTCGTCGCAATAACAATCTTCTTTGTTTTGCTATGGGCTGCTTTATAAGTGTTCCAATGGGAAGGTGTTTTGTCCGTAAGAAACTTATAGTACACCTGGTATTTTTCTTGTGTACTGCATCTTTGACTTCCGCCATTCCAGAGCCATTCCTTCACAGTTTCAACACCTCTCCTGGTCAAGTTCAGATTTACATGTATTTATGTTTCCTACCGCAGTGAAAATAACAGTAGTCTTGAGACCAGTACACTCAGATTCAAATGTTTCTGCATTATCACTTCCTCAACCATTTCAAATTAAATTAGGAGAATTTGTCACTTTCATCAACACACTAGTAGTACTTTCTGCCATGTAACGGTTTGAAGCTATTACCTTCATGTACTTTACAAGTACTTTCCCATTCAGCTACACCTTGTCTACGGTTCCTGGTACCCACACCCACACAGTCAGTTTATGGGTAGCAGTTATTTATGATGATTGTAATGGGAGAGTTTCAACATCATCTTTTGATATCTAAATGTCAAACTCCTTGTTGCCTGTGTTAGGATGCATTGAAACCTGCATTTCCACATTGTGTGAAAGGAACAAATCGGAGATAATAAAGAAAGGGTGCTCAGCAATGATATGGTGGACCTTTCTTTAGAGAAAATTAAATTCCATACATAGTGTTTTAACAACTGCACCAATGCTATCCATGGCTCCTTCACCATGAGATATTGCAAAGACTGTCCATGGCAAACTTGACAAGTTGGAGTCATTATTAACAGTCACATTGGCTAAGTTGTACTTTTGTGTGTCAAAATTTATTGAGTTACAAAGTCCCATCCTCAGGTTTTGCCATCGTGCAGTTAAATTTATATTATACTTATTTAATTATATTGGGTTAAATCTGGGTTGTGTGTGGAGATTATTATTGAACTTGTGTATACATATTGTGCAGCTTTATTCCCGAATGATTCACACCAGTACATTCAGTGTCTTATTAATTATTGGATTTGGATATTTTATATTATAGTTATTGGGATATTTTGAGTATTATTAAGTTTTTGGAAAGGAGGGTAATTATTATCACCTGATTAGAGTCACTATTTTACTTTGGAAGGGTTAGTTTTAGGTAATATTCAGTCATTCTTGTAAAGTGTTTCATCTGGTTGGGCGTTGTACAATGCAGTAAACAAGGATGTAAGAATTGAGAGGCTGGAATTGGAAATACTGGAGGTACTTCAGCGAGTATATTTAAGTCAGGAATTGAACACGTAATTTAGGGTAAATCATATCTCTGATCACTTGATGAGCATCCGGACAATTACCGACGTAATATCACTCCATATCGTCTCATGCTATGCACCACAGACTGGGTGCCAAGTAGAAGAACAAGACAAACTCTGGGGTGATCGTGAGGCATTAATACATTCAGTTGATCCTAATGAGTCTTTGCTTATTGGTGGTGATCTCAATTGTCATGTTGGTAGATCACGTAATGGTTTCAACTTACATGGTGGTTGTGGTCATTAGAGCTGGGCAAATTTGCTCTATTTCCGATCGGGATCGTAAGTTGCTGCATGGCCAGTATCGTCCCCCACAAAGCGCACTCAAGGCCAGGTCTCTCCGCTGAATGAGAATCTTAAGTCTCGATAATACCCGAACTCCTTTTTTCTCGGTGTTATCGACATTATTTATTTAAAGGTAAAAGAAGACTCGCTCAAGCCGCTGCACGTGTCAAGTCAAAGCCTTCTGTAATAACTCCGGAATGTAAACCACTATTATGAAAATTAATAATGCATAATGGAAGTGATCATGTTCACGCAGTATATCGTCTATCATTTAGATTAATGAAGCTATATCTTTCAAGTGTTTTTGTTTTCTTGTTTGACAAATAAATGAATGTCGGTTTTGGTTCAAGTATCTGCATGAATTTTTAAAATTTAATAGGATGGCGCCTTGCATCAAACGCGCAGGCATTAATTTAAAATTAATATAAACATTTGAAGCCTACTTGACGGGATATTCATGTACCGTATTCAACATCAAATATCTACCCGCCTTCTGTGGCATGGTTCGTAATTCAAGGCCACTGCCACCTCATTACCACTCCTACCCTCAGTTACAAATATACACACACTACTACAGACATCATAATCATCATCATCGGCTTTAACTCGAATCCGAGTATAAATCTTCTTCCTTCAGTCCAGTTTGTGAATGTGTTTACGGTGACTAAAGAGTCCAATCCTGGCATGGAACAAGCGACCACACAAGTCACATAGTATTGCTGGAGGAGGACGTGGTTGGGCTGCTCGAAGTTTCCTAGCTTGACGTTTGGCCTCTTCATGTGTGCGTCGATCCCTTTCAAACGTCTTTACAGTATCTGAGATGGTACGGCGCCAAGTTGAGCGGTCTTCAGCCAGCATGTCCCAGGTTTGTGAATCAAGACCTGTCAATTTCAGGGTCTGCTTAAAGTGGTCCTTGTAGCGCCTCTTAGGACCACCATGAGGTCTGGTGCCATAGCATAACTCACCATATAGCATTTGACGAGGTAATCTCACATCATCCATCCGATGGACATGACCAATCCATCTAAATTGGTGACCTATTATGGATGATTCTATGCTGTTGATTTGAGCCTTTTCCAGAACAGCAATATTAGTAATGCGGTCTTCCCATTTAATCCTCAGGATTGATCGAAGTTTTTGTAGGTGGAAACGCTCAAGCTTCCTAAGATCACGTCGGTAAAGGGTCCAGGTTTCACAGTCATACAACAATGTAGAAATGACTACTGCTTTGTACACCATAAGCTTTGTACTCATGGACAGATCTTTATTCATGAAGACCCGGTGCGCTAATCGTCCATATGCTGCATGGGCTGCGCCAATTCTCTTATCCACATCCTGCTCACAGGTACAGCTCACAGAAATGGTACTGCTCAGGTACGAGAAGTGGTCTACCTGTTCTAATGGCAAATTTGAGATGGAGATATTGAACTGAGGAAGAGGTGTGCCTGGTGAAGGTTGTGCCAAGACTTTAGTCTTATTGACATTTATGGTAAGACCAAAGCGATCACATGCACTTTTGTAACAATTAACTGACTCTTGCAGCTCTACTGGTGTGAGAGTTGGTGACGCAGCATCATCTGCATACAACATGTTAGTAACCTTAGTAACCCGAGTTTTCCTCAAGGAGCGGAGACGAGTTAGGTTGAAAAGCCCTCCATCAAAACGATACTTGACCTCCACACCTGGGATGTTTGTGGGTGAATCATAAAGCATTGCAGCCAAGTACAGCGCAAAAAGCGTTGGAGCCAGTACACATCCTTGTTTCAGTCCATGAGTAATGGGAAATTCATCGGACATCTTATTCGGATGGCAAACCTGACCTGTCATGCCATCATGGAGGGCCTTGATTAGATCTACAAAACGCTGAGGGCAACCAAACCGCTTCAGCACTGCCCACATGGCTGGTCTTGGAACCGAATCAAATGCCTTTTGCAAGGCATAAAAGACTAAGAAGAGTGGATTCTGTTGTTCTCTACATTTTTCTTGTAGCTGTCTCGCACAGAAAATCAAGTCAATTGTGCTTCTGGAAGTTCTAAATCCGCATTGTGACTCTGGGAGGATCCTCTCAGAGATAACCTTGAGGCAGTTAAGTAGAATTCTTGCAAGAATCTTCCCCACAATTGATAGCAGTGATATACCACGGTAGTTGCCACAAACACTGCGATCACCCTTTTTAAAGATAGTGACGATAGTGGCATTCTTTAGGTCTCCAGGTACCTTTCTCGATTCCCATATTCTGAGGATAAGGATGAAAATTCTAGTTTTGAGAAAATGACCTCCGGCTTGAATTAGTTCCAGAGGGATGTTATCTGGGCCAGGTGCTTTTCTGGGTTTCATTTGGGTGAGAGCTGCACTGAATTCATGATAAGTAGGAGGTACTGCCAACCACAGTTGTTCAGGTTGTTGCAGCACATCACAGAGGAAGTCTTCAGCAGCTGCTGATGGACGATTTAGGAGATTGGAGAAGTGCTCCTTCCAGCGTTCCAAGATTTCTTGACTATCAGTAAAGGTAGTAGAATTATCAGCGCTTTACAGTGTACCTGATGATGAGCGAGATGGTCCATATATTTCCTTGAGTAAGGCATAGAAGTTCCTCAAGTCTCGAGCATCCGATAGTCTCTGCAGTTCCTGAGCCTTCTGTTGCCACCAAGTATTTTTAATCTGCCTTATCTGCGTCTGGCATTTACCCTTGAGTTTCAGTAGTTTATCTCTCTTTGTGTTGGAAGTTGGGTCTTGAAGATGGGCAAGATAGGCATTCCTTTTGGCATTGATGAGAGTCAGAATTTCCTCATTGTAGTCATCAAACAAGTCTTGTCTTTTCCGCACTATAAAACCAATGGTTTCCTCAGCTGACTGTGTGATAATCTTCTGTAATGTGGCCCATTCTTGCTGAATATCATTTGTTACTGGGTTTTCTGATAACTGGGTGACGATCCTGTTTCCAAAATGTTAGTACATGGATTCATCCTGAAGTTTGGATGTATTAAACTTCTTTCTTGGCAAATTTTTGATGTTCCTAGGTGGTTTAGGTCTGATGGATATCCTGAGCTTACATATAAGAAGTTTATGATCTGTCCAACAATCGTCTATATTCCTTGCTGTTCTGGTAATAAGAGTGTCCTTCTTATCACATTGCCGGGTAATGATATAATCAAGAATGTGCCAATGTTTGGAACGAGGATGCATCCACGTGGTTTTGAAGTGGTCAGGTAGCCGGAACTGCGTGTTGGTAATGAAAAGTTCGTGTTCTGCACAAAGACCAAGAAGCAACAGTCCATTGGGATTACATTTTCCAAGTCCCTGTTTGCCCATCACATTATTCCATAGCCTGTGATCTTTCCCAACTCTGGCATTGAAGTCACCGAGGAGCAAGAGTTTATCTGCAGATGGTACCTTGGAGATGAATTCACTTAGCTGATTATAGCAATGAGCCTTTACTTCATCATCAGAATCTAAGGTAGAAGCATAGGCAGAGATGAGTGTCATAAAGGAACCTCTTGAGAGTGGTATGCGGAGAGTCATGAGCCTTTCGCTGATTGCAATGGGCGTAAGTTGGTGATAATTTACCAGTTTGGTCTTCACAGTGAAGCCCACACCTTGAACACGACATTCACCCTCCTCCTTTCCTTTCCAGAAGATGGTATATCCTGTTCCAGATTCAGTAATCTTGCCTTCAGAAGACAGCCTAGTTTCACTGAGAGCAGCAATGTCAACGTTGAGTCTTGATAACTCGTGGGTTACGAGAGCTGACCTTCTCTCAGGTATAACGTTATTGTCCAAATCAAGCAAAGTTCTGATGTCCCATGATCCAATATTCAATTTGTGATTCTTTACCGTTTTTGAGTTTCGACCGCATGAGGGGTGACCTGCTGAGTGCGGTTGCCCAGCCGGACCAAGATTGTGACTTCCGATGTTTAGCCCACCTTTTCTAGGGCCTTCCCCACGTGGGGTGGGCAGCGGTGATCCTAAATAGGCCTGCCCAAACACAGATGCAGGACCGAATTCCTGAGTAGTCACAGAGACTCCGGAAGACGACCATCACACATCTGCTGCCAACGTGCAGGTCCGAACTAGGGGCTTCCAGTTACACCCATAACCTGCCCCCACCGTCCATATCCCATCTCCATTGGACTTTGTAAAGTGACGTTCGGAAGAAGTGCCACTGGCGTGAATTTGTTTAGGGTGGATCTCAGCTTGCCAGGACGAGACCCACACACTATGATCTCTGAGCCTTATCCTGCGGCTCACAAAGAATGAGACATGCAGGACCGAACACAGAGACTGCAACGAACTGCCGCATTCTCAAGTACTACTGAGGTGCGCCTTTACAGCCAGTCCGTCTGGTGTGGCCTCTTCCGCCTCTATGACCGTTGGGAGCCATGAGAGTGATTGGCTCCTCCTCCGCTAATTTGGCCATTGGGCCAAAACCTGCCCATCATAACTATGGACAATAGTTTGCCCTATTAAACCTGAGAGACACTCAGGTTATTAGACAAAGTTTACACACAAGAACACAAAAATAATCACGATGTTGTAGCCCATAAAGTAAAATAAAACTCAAATAATTGACGTAGCGGAGAAGAGCTGAAAGTAAGTCTCACGTTTATGGCTCATGAATTATTAGCCCTACTGACTAGGAATTTGCTTTAAAGAATAGTTTCAACCTTCTTCTCCACGTTGTAACTGGTTGTTATTCGAGGCAACTATAGTGCCAAAATTAGCTACGATGGTGAAAATACACTTGCAAAATATTTCGCTTAAAATGTTTCAACTAATTTCATCTACTAAAAACTCTGATTTGTGCTTGAAAGCAATACCAGTTTGTGGCATGCTGTGTATTAATCATGTCAGTGCAAACACCTCACTGATTTGTTCATAAATGCTAAAGATATGACAGTTTCAGTGAGAATAGTGCGACGGGAGTTGCACTGAGAACAACTCATTTGTCCGATAATCCACAGTCTCGTTCGATTACAAGGTAATATCGTTGCTCTCACTATCACCCATGATGCAACGTGTGAGCATGTGCGTAGGGACGCGATTGAAATGGCGGTGGGTTAAGCATATGGCAAAGCCATTATAACGTAAGATAAAATCAATCTAATTCTTGAAGGTGAACATTATTTTTTCTTATGCCCGACGACTAGAGAATATTATTCCAACTGGTAGGAGCATTTGAGATAAAGAGAGTCAAGTATCCAACACAAAAGTTTTCACTGAGTATGTGACATTTTCCCTCTGTGTATTACAGTCTCAGTGGCTGAATTGGTTATGCGTTGGACTCCTGAATGAAAGGACTGGGGCTCGATACTGGGTAGGGGAAGTTTTTTTTTCCGTTATGTTTTATTGTTTATGTCGGCCGCTTAACCAGTATCTTGCTACAAAAATGATACGTCAGTACACAGTTGCATCACACGGACATTAGCGAGTGCATGAATTTTCAGGTTCGATTACGAGAAAGTTACATAGTGCTTGAATGTGGCATTACAGGAAAAAATCTTAATATGTACACGTTAAATAGAATTTTCTTTTGCTGAAATTTAATAACCAAATAATACTGACTGACGATCAAAATCTGCTTCAATATATCTTAGGTGGTCTGTTAATATGATGTCGTTGAAGTTGAGTGGATTCATCCAATTCAGACTCCAGTCAACGGAATGAACAATTTCCATTGAATCCTTACACAACAAGCCTCAGTGCCTTCAGGCAGCGCCATACTGCCCAAGCGAGAACGAGCGATAATGTCGAGAATTATCGTTATAGAGCCCACATTATCGGTAATACCAGTTCTGGAACCAGCATTTCCGTTCTTCATTCTCGTCCTACGAGACCGATCGGAACTCAAGAGTTTTTTGCCCGGCTCTAGTCATAATGGGACGTGAAATGCAGCTGGTGTGCGTACGTTAGACTGTGCCGAGGCTTGTGACCTAGTGGTGGTGAAAACCTTCTTCAAGAAACTGTTATCACATCTTATCACATACAACAGTGGTGGCCATCAAACTCAAATTGATTACTGGTTGGTGCGTAGAAGAGATCTGAAATTAGTGAAGGACTCCAAAGTCATTCCTTCAGAAAATTTTGCTCCTTAACATAAGCCCTTGATCTTAGACTTTCATGTTACTCTTCGTGCTCCTTCACGACCTATCACCAACACTGAACGTATAAAGTGGTGGAAACTACCTGGCCATGAATTGAAACTTCTAGATTCTATTGGTCCTCTTCCTGACAACATTGATCAACTAACATGGAATGAATTCACCACAAACATCCAGGCAAATGCAAAGGAAGTAATGGGTATGACAAAACCGGAACAACAATTTGTTGATAAACTTGGTGGTGGAATGAAGACGTGCAACGAGCTGTGAAATCTAAGAAAACTGCTTTCACTAAGTGGCTTGGAACAAAAACCGATGCTGATCTAACTCAATATCGTGAGCTCAAATCTGATGCAAAACACGCTGTTGCACTTTCTAAATCCAAGCAAATAAATACATTGTATGAATAATTAGAGGAATCTACTGGGGTAAATAATATTTACAAGCTAGCCAGATCTAGTCATCATGCCACAGTTGACATAGGACATGTCATGCATATCAAGGATAGGCATGGGCATCTTCTAACAAACCAACCGAGATTCTTCAACGATGGCATGAACACTTCAATACCATCTGTAACGAAGAGTTCCTGCACCCACCGATTCCATTAGCCGAACCTGTACAGGGTGTAGTTCCACCTATCAAACCTGCCGAGGTCAATACTGCGATCCACGCCATGAAAAATGGCAAGGCAACAGGTCCTGATGATATACCTGAGGAGCTATGGAAGCAGTTGGGTCATGCCTGTGCAGAGTTCCTAGCAGAGTTCTTTAACAAATGCCTTGCGAGCCACCAAATCCCGTCAGCTTGGAAAACTTGTGTCACAGTACCAATATGGAAAGGTAAGGGTGATGTAACTATCTGTGCCAATTATCGTCCTATCCGTATCCTAGGCCACATAATGAAGATTCTAGAACGTGTGATTGACAGTCGCTTACATAGCATTATTACCATCTCACCTAACCAGTGTGGGTTCATGAAAGATCGCGGAACAACTGATGCTATCCATGCAATGTGGCTTCTGATAGAAAAGTATATGGATAAAATAAGGACAATTCACATGGCTTTCGTGGATCTGGGGAAAGCATTCGACCGAGTACCGCATCAGTTTACATGGTATTCTCTTCGATCTCATGGCGTACCAGAAGCTTATGTGCGTTGGGTCCAATTCCTCTCCAGTAATACAACTAGCTCCGTATGCAGTACTGCTGGCTTCACCAAACGGTTTGATATTCGAGTTGGGGTTCACCAGGGATCAGCACTATCTTCACTCCTGTTTTTCCTATGTATGGATACAGTGACTGCCGATTTGCAGAGGTAACCACCATGGACATTACTGTGTTATTAGGTTATAGGGAAAATTCTGCAGAGTGGTGTGGACAGGATGGAGTTTCTACTTTCGATATCTTTGGAAATAAGCTTGATAATAGCTAGGTGGTTCTTTTCACTGTTATAACGATAGATGATGATGGCAGGCATAATGACATACTGTCATTGAGAGTTTTTAAAGTGTCTAATTCTGTGTACGTAAATGCATTCTATAAGAATATTATCTATGTGCATGAGGAGAGATGTAAATGGATACTGCAGTGACAGGTGGACCTAGCAGGACAATATTTGGTGAGTCATCTTTCTAATTACAATAACCTATATCTACTTTCCATATGATGCAAATGTTGGTAAGGGAAGCCTTGTGTCTTGATTGTGACACTGGTATCGTAGAAATTAAGTTTCCTTGGAACTCAAATCCAGTATACGCTCCAGCTTTTAATATGGGCTATTCTCAAAAGACATATCAGTCAAAGCAAAGATAGAACATGATCATCTGTTTCTAAGAGGATGTGGTATTGGGTGTTCTCAAATATAATTCTTAATGATAAAATGTGAACTCTACCATTATGATAAAGTTGTGACAGTATGTTCCGCATTATGTGGTCTTGGGGATCGCATCGAGACTGTGGATCCAAAGGTCCTAGGGTCGATTCCTGGCTCTGCCAAGGAAATTAATTCTGGTCTGAGGGTTGGAACGGGGCACGCCCAGCTTCGTGAGGCCAAACTGAGAAGACGGTTCGAGTCCCACCTCAGCTGTCCTTGAAGTGGTTTTCCATGTTTTCTAGCCTCTACTCCAGGCAAATGCCGAGAGGGGCGGATGACTTCATTGTTTTGCCCCTTAAAACAATAACTACCAAATGTCGAGATGGTTCCTAACTTAAAACTACGGCCACCTTCTTCAAAATCCTAGCATCAATTACAAATATACACACTACTACAGTCATTACAATGACACAGGTTATCAGACTGAGACCACACACACCTAAGTACAAGGGACAACATGACCACGATGTCGCAAAGACCTTAAATGAATCAACATCCATGCAACAGTCTATGACGCATCACAGTCATCAATGAAACTCCTCATGATCTCCAGAAATGGAAGATTTGTGTCATTTGAGCCGAAGATTGGACTGACATACACATCGTGAAGAAATTTAATTCTGGGGTGAGGGCTGGAATGGGGTGCACTCAGCCTCATTAGGAAGCTGAATAGAGGAGGGTTCAATGCCCACCTCAGCCATCCTGGAAGTGGCTTTCTGTGGTTTCCCACCTCTACTGCAGGCACATGCTGGGATGGTACCTTATGTAAGAATACGGCTGCTTCCTATTCAAATCCTGGAAGTTGTTTTCCATGGTTTCCCCACTTTACTCCAGGCAAATGCCAGGATGTTTCTTCTCCTTCCCAATGCAATCTCCAATTTTCAAACCCACTAGTTCAGTCATAACAATAACACAGGTTATCACACAAATTCCACATACAAATACATGGAGCTGGAAGACCACGATGTCGTAGTCCCTAATATAAGCAACAACAACAACATGTATTTACATTCTTGCAGCTCGATTTAGAAGTATTTGCATTTTAAAATATTTGTCTTATCTTTGCTTTATTTGTGTCTGTATTTTTAGCTACTGTCTGTTCGCGATGCTTTTAGCGAAGTACGTCAGTGTTTCATATTGAATGTGTGCCTTATTACATAAAATCCTGTAATTTCTGGTGGAATTTTATCAATTATGCGAATGTTTTTCTTTGAATTTGCCGCTATTTCGATGGCGCCATGCCCGCAAGTGCCAACAACTGTTCCCCTCCGATTGCCACCATCTTTGTTTTGATGTTACGGTCTGAGATATTGTAGTCTGTCTTGATCAAACGCAAGGAATTAATGACAAAAGCGCAGTGATAATCTGTGAGAGGGGATTATCGATATACTTATCAGTCGATTTTCAGTTCAATTTCAAACACTCGCATCTCAGAATAGCACCTATTATCGAAAATCAAAACTGAAATGTGATTTGGATGCAGAGAACAGAAACTAGCTAGGGAGTTGAACATCCGGAAAAAAAACTATGTTAATCCGGACAACCGAAACACCCCAAAAATCCGGAAAACTTGGCAGGTATGCATAATCCATCGTTTTCATGCCTGCTACCATAGTCTAGGGATAAAATTAGTAGATTTCAGATCGGTTGGCTCCATTTTGATTCCCAACACTGCCACGAGGTTTGTACGGGGGTGAATTTAATCTCGAAAGGATAACAGAAACGAGATGGAGGTTATAATCACACTCCGGCTATCCTAGGAGTGGATGCCCATTTGGTTTTATGCAAATGCCATGATGGTATTACGCATACAGATTAAAGCTGCTACTTTCCTCAAATCCTTAACCACCATTTGGCGAAATTAGAGTAATATCCATGTGGTGAAAACTAAGAAAAGTAGTCAAGATATGTGATTCTTTGTTGAGATACTGACAGTGGTGATTGACCTTCAAGTTTGCAGGCTTAGTGTGATTATGGGATTGCCATTAAATTGTCAGGTTATTGCATCAGCGGGAGGTGGCAGCTGCATGAAAACGGACCACATATCGCTCAAACTGCTAAGTGCACAGTCCACAATAACCTGACCATTTAATAGCAATCACATAATCACACTAAGCAAGCAAACTTGAAGGTCAATCACAACTATGAGTATCTTAACAAAAAATCATATATCTTGACTAGTTATGCTAGTTTAATTGCTACTGCAACTAAGTAAGTGTATATATTGTAAATATCATTACCCATACTTGCAGACATACAGTAGATTTAATAGCCTAATTGTAAAGGAACTGATGATCACTTGACGCAAAACTGGTCATCCATGTGTATTTATTTCAGGATTAGGGAACCACCCATTACAATTGGGTACAATTGTGTTGACTGAGGGTACAATCGTGTTGACTGACTGAAACACATTAAAATTAGATTACTAAGGCAATACTGAAAAATGGCTTCCAACACGATAACCCTTGGAGTGAAGTTAAATTAAACCTCAAAGCAGGCATTGAGCAGTGGCTAGCATTACTGGCTGTCACCACAGAAGTCTGGATTCGATTCCCGGCTCTGCCAAGAAATTTAATTCTGGTCTGAGGGCTGGAACGGGATACACTCAGCCTCGTGAGGCAAAACTGATAAGAGGTGGGTTTGATTCCTACCTCAGCCATCCTTGAAGTGGTTTTCAATGGTTTCCAACTTCTACTTAAGGCAAATGCCAGGATGGTACCTAATTTAAAGCCACGGTCGGTTCCTACCCAAATCCTACCTCAATTACAAATACACACACTGGTACAGACATCGCAGTGACACATGTTATCAGACAAGTCTTAAACACACCCAAGTGTGACTATGATGTTGCAAAGCCCCTAAAAGAATCAACATCATCATCACTCATGATGGAACTGCCCAGGCTAACCATGTCGAGTGATTGCATTAAGAAACCCAGTTGTGTCATAGTTTCTTGATTCTGTGAGAACGTAGTTAAAAGTGCGAAATACATTGATTAATCGACAAAACAATCGATCGAAAAATGGTTAATCATTTGTGGCAATTAATCAATCAAAAGGACCCCCATCATGAACCATCAAAAATGGCAATATTTTATTTCAGTTAAATACATTTACTTACTTTCAAGTCGGGTCGGTGCAGATAAAAGAGTCTCTTGTAGTCATCCATCCAAACCTCAGCAACACGTGCAGTGTTGATGCCATGAGTATCTTTTCCACCAGGGAATTCATAAGGATGGAAATCACGAAATATATGTCCCACTCTGGAGCATGGGATTATTTCAACCGTACCCCCACACTGCCACACCTGTCAAATAGAGAGAGGAGAAAAAATGAAGGCACTGGATCTGTATACACAACTCTAAAAGAGTTATGAACTTTGAAGGGTTAACCCACATACCACAAGAGGAGTCAAAAACCAAAGAGGTTTAATTCCAATCCATGGATACTTAGGTAGCCATTCCACACATACTCCAGAACAATGCCGAGAACTTACATCATGTATTATTTGAGGCACTGAGAGCACAAGTGGACTAACCCCAGGGAACTCAATATGGAGGAATCAGGCCTCATAATAAGGGCTCAAAATGAATGTTTTCCAGTGCTGTATTGCAGCATTGTAACATGCTTAGAATTTAACAGTGATTTTATTGAACATTTCGCACAAAGAACAATTACAGAAGTTCTTTTATAGTAGAATAATATCCTTTTTTTGTGTGGCTTAAGTCCATTTTCGCTCCGAGTAGTTCTACATTCCCAATGAAAAGTCCGTTAGTGCACTGATTATTCATGCTGTTCATTGCACAAAGTCCATCATAGGTCGCATGTGACAATATTATACATTATTATTATACATTTTACATAGTAGGCTACATGTAACATTTTACATTGTTTTCTCTAATTTTAAGCACTATTTTGCATTTGAAAATCATCCACAAAATCCAGGACAGGCAATGTTTCTACAGCTTTGGAAGATGTTTTTAACTTTTGGCAGAAATCATGATGAAGTGGGGGTATATATTGAAGCAAACTGAGCAAATTCTTCTTTTTTGCCTCTGTAATTACATTTCCATGAGGATAAAGCAGTTCTAGATTGCTGATGCATGTGGATGTTCTTTTGGCCACATCCATTTCCTGAAATGGCTCTTGGCTTTGGTTGAGTATTTATACCATATTTTGAATCTTTGGTTGCTTCAAACCGCAGCCATTGTATGTTCAACCATTGTACTTTACAATTGCCAGAAGATATTTTTCTATTAGTGATGTTTCTTTAGTGTTGTTTTGTTGAAAAGAAACATTCCGCATTCATATTGATTACCTTGAATGAATTCCTTTTCTTGGCACTCACTACAATATCGTTCCAGTGTTCAGGAAGGTAAATATTAGGAAAATACTTTTTTCTTTTCTGAACCAAGCCAAAATCCTGATCACAGGTACGAGTGTCCGCTAACTAAATATTTATGTTCTATTTCCTTTACAGAGAACTCTGAGCTGCTTACAATGTATTTGCACAGTACAGCAACTTTTATGTTTCTATTCTGTCCTCCACACTGATCAGAGTACATAATTAGTTTTTCGGTTCTGACAAAATTGCATATGAAATAGAGCAAACAAGAATCAATTTCATGTGGCCCTCTCGACGCAATGGATTCATTCCAAAGAAACGTGTATGCATCATCATTTTGCATATTGTGGACGCTAAAGCAATATGTCCACAACTGACATTTGTAATAGCAAACTCCAGTTGAGATAACACTGGTGTATGCAAAGTTTTCATCAAATCAAATGTTATCACTGTAACATTACCATCAGATTTGCTAAGCAAAGAATCACTCCGTAAACCTGACCGTGCATACTCGGCTTTTTCCTGATGGAATTCTCGTTCTGCAATTAACTCGATTTCTCGTTATCATTCTGAAGCTGTTATTTTTACCTGCAAAGCATCACATTTTCGACAAGAGTCGGACACTGTTGGATGAAGTGACAAATTGAAGTTTTCGTTAAAAAAATTGCGGGGAAAAAATGAGAAACTAGCATTTGATCCTCTGCACAGTACAGTGAATTCATAATTGATAAATTTAAATCTGGTCCTAAATACTTTCTACAATTATAGTTTTTATGATACGCATAATGGCTTTCTAAGCCGGAAATTGTTATATGAAACGTTTTACTACATCAACTTTGTGGGGAGGTGTTTTATTACCAGGTTTATCAGACAGAGCACAAATGGACTACACTCCTGCTCTCAGTGGTATCTATCGGCGGTTGTGTTCAACAGCAATGTTAATGTTGCTAACATAGACAAACCTTCAGATAATCAGACAGATCAACAGGCATTGCATCATATAGTATAATGTTATCAGTTAATGTCAATAACTCAAATGCACAAAAAATGTGGGTTAGTCCACTTGTGCTCTCAGTGCCTCATTTATAGTGAGAGCCCTCCATATAGAACGGAGCCTCGCATGCACTGTGTGACGACTGTGGCACTGCGGCTAGCCACCTGTTGAGCAAGACACTGGCGCTAGCAGCAGCGTAGCACCCAACTAGTTCAACACATTTACAAAATATTGTCCTTCATTTTCTTAACATACATTGGACCAACATAGAAAGTTTTGGTACACTCACTGTAATTCATCCTCACTGATATTTCGTATCAGTACAGTTATTTTGTTTTCAAGAGCCTCCCGAGTAGGTGGATTGCTTCTGTATACCTTTTGTTTGAGGTTCCCCACAAGTAAAATTCGCACAACACTGAAACGTACGAACACATTTACTGGAAGACTTCTTCTTGAGATAAGTTTTCACTAGGAAAATTTGATGTATTGTTTAATACCTAACCATGTTCACGGGATACGAGATAGGCTATAGTACTTCACCACAAGTCATAACTCTCTGAACTAAGGTATCTTGCCGGCTGGGAATGTAATCAAACTATGACCGCATGCAGTTAGTCCTGACTCGCTGTTGTGTAACGGTGGATGCTGGTCAACTGGCGCTTACTAATCGATCTCCAACCGTTACACGACCTAAGCAAGGCTACGTTCTATACAGTAGGCTCTCACTGTAGAATCCCAGCCTAAGTTTCATAAACCCTAGTGCCAGATAAAAAGTATCGCTCTCACTCTCTCTTTCTAAAATACTGACTGTACACTGACACATACACTGGTATGCAGAGGCGGCCGGTGGTATCTGACCCAAGGACACCGCCCCTCCTCCCTCCTCCTGCAGCCCCAATGTTCTCTCTCCTTGCCGCTAGGGCGCACCCAATGATTTGCCATCGTGACCAAGTTCCTCTCCTTGCCGGCAGATGGCACTTCGAGACTCGTTAGGACTCATCAGATATCGCCCGCTTGGTAATTTATGTTGGCATGACAACGAATACCTCCAGTTATCCCCCTCTCTATCCCTTCACCCACAACGCCAGAAAGCAAGTGGACTCAGCTCGAGTCTGATGCCAAGCTAACTACAGACAGAAAGCGCATCAATTGTATTTTAAAGTACCAACATGTAAGTGCGGGAACTTAAAGGAACTATGCTTAGCTCCTTGAGTTCACCAGAAAAAGTGGACTTAAAAAGCAGTGGTCGTCCCGTGCCAGTATTGAATATATCTCAAGTTCAATCTGTGTGTAGGACTCGCAGTGTGTTTACATGTAAGTCTAATCGTCCGTATATGATAAATGTTTTTGGTTTTGTGGTTGTGAGGACAGTAACACTCTCTTCTGCTTTGTGTGTTTACTATATGGAGGTGAAGACAATTGGACAAAGGAAGGAGTAAATGATTTGAATCATCTACATGTGAAAATAAAGAAACCTGAGAAATCAACTAGACATCAGCATAATACTGTCAGTTTCCTACTTCTCGGAAGATGTAACATTGCCGAAAGTTTAATTAGTGCGTATATGGAGGCTGTTCATGCTCATAATGAATTGATTACAAAAAATAGGGAGATTTTGTCAAAAATAATTTATATACTGAAATTGTGTGGTGCATGTAATATTTGAGAGCACAAGGAACTTTATTTGTTGGAACAGTTTCTTAGATTTTTCATTAGTTGAATTTTGAAAGGATTATAAAATTTGGATTCATTTTTTATGTACAGAATGTTACTTGGTAAGACCCTAGTTTCCAAAATAATTGGCATATCGAAAAATGCTTCCAGTCAATACCATGTAATTTTCTATGTGAGTTTCAATTTTCTCTTTAATTCTACAAGTAGTTCTGGAGAAAAATGTACCTACACCCTGAAAATGACAAAACTTTGAAAAACAAGAAAATATAAATGCATGTTAGTTTTTTCAGTGTTTCACAGTCTAAAAGCCTCCATAACTGTACTCTTCCTCTCCTTCCTGATCCTCTACACCTGTTTTGTTGCCCCTCTTATTTTTTGTCTTGTCAACTTCAACTTATTTATGATAGCAGCATCTGCTTTCATGACACGAAGGCTGTCGATTTGTCCTAGCATTTTCTGTGCAAACATGCCTGGTTCAAATCCTAGCTGTTTAGGACATTAATCCCTTTGTTTCCATCATTGTAGACTGAAGCAGCCTCAAAAGCAGCCATTTTCACCAAATTGCTGGGAACAAATGTTGTCTTTGGACATCTTTTGCAAATAAGAAAATTTAAACTCTCATTAACTTAGGGTTTTGAGTTTTACCATGTGTACATTTCTTGAGGAGCTCAGGTGAAGCGTGGGCTCGGTACACTGGCTTAATGGCTAAAAGAGCAGCTTCAGGAAGGCTGTTCTTATGAGTAAAATGTTCACCAGTTACACTTGCTTGCGTGTATTTACACAAAAAATCTGAACTGTTCACTAGATAATGACAATTTTTTTTGTGAAGCACTGACAGGAGTTTGTATGGTTACATTCCTAACCTCAATATTCATTTTACTTTTCCAAATGCTGTTTACATGCATCTTCTACACTTTCTTGAACACTTAACCACGTCTAGCCATCATTAAATGACTGAATGTACAGGGCTATTACAAATGATTGAAGCGATTTCATAAATTCACTGTAGCTCCATTCATTGACATATGGTCACGACTCACTACAGATACGTAGAAAAACTCATAAAGTTTTGTTTGGCTGAAGCCGCACTTCAGGTTTCTGCCGCCAGAGCGCTCGAGAGCGCAGTGAGACAAAATGGCGACAGGAGCCGAGAAAGCGTTTGTCGTGCTTGAAATGCACTCACATCAGTCAGTCATAACAGTGCAACAACACTTCAGGACGAAGTTCAACAAAGATCCACCAACTGCTAACTCCATTCGGCGATGGTATGCGCAGTTTAAAGCTTCTGGATGCCTCTGTAAGGGGAAATCAACGGGTCGGCCTGCAGTGAGCGAAGAAACGGTTGACCGCGTGCGGGCAAGTTTCACGCGTAGCCCGCGGAAGTCGACGAATAAAGCAAGCAGGGAGCTAAACGTACCACAGCCGACGGTTTGGAAAATCTTACGGAAAAGGCTAAAGCAGAAGCCTTACCGTTTACAATTGCTACAAGCCCTGACACCCGATGACAAAGTCAAATGCTTTGAATTTTCGGCGCGGTTGCAACAGCTCATGGAAGAGGATGCGTTCAGTGCGAAATTTGTTTTCAGTGATGAAGCAACATTTTTTCTTAATGGTGAAGTGAACAGACACAATGTGCGAATCTGGGCGGCAGAGAATCCTCACGCATTCGTGCAGCACATTCGCAATTCACCAAAAGTTAACGTGTTTTGTGCAATCTCACGGTTTAAAGTTTATGGCCCCTTTTTCTTCTGCGAAAAAAACGTTACAGGACACGTGTATCTGGACATGCTGGAAAATTGGCTCATGCCACAACTGGAGACCGACAGCGCCGACTTCATCTTTCAACAGGATGGTGCTCCACCGCACTTCCATCATGATGTTCGGCATTTTTTAAACAGGAGATTGGAAAACCGATGGATCGGTCGTGGTGGAGATCATCATCAGCAATTCATGTCATGGCCTCCACGCTCTCCCGACTTAACCCCATGCGATTTCTTTCTGTGGGGTTATGTGAAAGATTCAGTGTTTAAACCTCCTCTACCAAGAAACGTGCCAGAACTGCGAGCTCGCATCAACGATGCTTTCGAACTCATTGATGGGGACATGCTGCGCCGAGTGTGGGAGGAACTTGATTATCGGCTTGATGTCTGCCGAATCACTAAAGGGGCACATATCGAACATTTGTGAATGCCTAAAAAAACTTTTTGAGTTTTTGTATGTGTGTGCAAAGCATTGTTAAAATATCTCAAATAATAAAGTTATTGTAGAGCTGTGAAATCGCTTCAATCATTTGTAATAACCCTGTATAGTTCAGTCTCTATAAAAGAATGGATCAGTAAATCTAATAGAAATTTAAGAACATTTTTATGAAAACAAACAGAGCTTTGCTAACAACAACCACTGCCTTCTATCACATGGATGGAAACAGGCCTGTCCAATAACTACAGTAATCATAAATGTCATCTAGAATATGCTAAGTTACATAGTTCATCGCCTGTCACTCTCATCCAGAACACGGAATGTAGGAAATAAACTTACAATATGCAGGGGGCGTGGCCTCTCCACAACATCAATTCATCCGTTATTTAACCCACTTATAATTTTATTTTAGGTTCGAAATTGTGGGAATAAGTTCTCAAAGCATGAAGCTTTCATATAATTTGATTTTTTAAAAAGTCATGTTTTGAAAATTTTCTGCCATCATCTCCCCTTAATCAAACCGAAGTATAAAGGTCACATAAGTCTCCCATAAGGTTACCGAGGCACCAAATATTAATCAAACTGAAGTATAAAGGCCATTTGAGCCTCTCATATGGTTACCGAGGCAACAAATATTAATCAAACTGAAGTATAAAGGTTACACGAGTCTCCCAAATGGTTACCGAGGCAACAAATATTAATCAAACCGTAGTATAAAGGTCACATGAGCCTCCCAGATGGTTACCGAGGCAACAAATATTAATCAAACCGAAGTATAAAGGTTACATAAGCCTCCCATATGGTTACCGAGGCAACAAATATTAATCAAACTGTAGTATAAAGGTCACATGAGCCTCCCAGTTGGTTACGAGGCAACAAATATTAATCAAACCGAAGTATAAAGGTCACATAAGCCTCCCATATGGTTACCCAGGCAAAAAATATTAATCGAACTGAAGTAAAAAGGTAACATGAGCCTCCCATATGATTACTGAGGCAATAAATATTAATCAAACTGAAGTATAAAGGTCACATGAGCCTCCCATATGGTTACCGAGGCAACAAATATTAATCAAACTGTAATATAAAGGTCACATGAGCCCCCCATATGGTTACCGAGGCACCAAATATTAATCAAACTGAAGTATAAAGGCCATATGAGCCTCCCATATGGTTACCGAGGCAACAAATATTAATCAAACTGAAGTATAAAGGCCACATGAACCTCCCAAATGGTTACCGAGGCAACAATTATTAATCAAACTGTAGTATAAAGGTCACATGAGCCTCCCAGATGGTTACCGAGGCAACAAATATTAATCAAACCGAAGTATGAAGGTTACATAAGCCTCCCATATGGTTACCGAGGCAACAAATATTAATCAAACTAAAGTATAAAGGCCATATGAGCCTCCTATATGGTTACCGAGGCAACAAATATTAATCAAACTGATGTATAAAGGTTAAATGAGCCTCCCATATGGTTATCGAGGCTACAAATATTAATTAAACTGTAGTATGAAGGTCACATGAGCCTCCCAGATGGTTACCGAGGCAACAAATATTAATCAAACCGAAGTATAAAGGTCACATAAGCTTCCCATATGGTTACCAAGGCAACAAATATTAATCAAACTGTAGTATAAAGGTCACATGAGCCCCCCATATGGTTACCGAGGCAACAAATATTAATCAAACCAAAGTATAAAGGTCACATAAGCCTCCCATATGGTTACCGAGGCAACAAATATTACTCAAACTGAAGTATAAACGTCGCACGAGCCTCCCATATAGTTACCGAGGCAATCATACATCATCTAGAACTGAAAACACCCATGGAACAGTATATAATCGAGAGGGAAGAAAATATCAACTCAAATGTAGGATGTTGTATTAATGATTCTCTTAAAACACAAATCTAAGAGTGTGGCAAACTGGAAATACTCAACTGTTCTGTTGTATAACAATGGCATGTAGCATATGAATGGGATAAGGAATCATTAACATTAATATTAAAAGTGAATTGTAAGACAAAATTACAGCTGGATAAAGACATATAGGCCAGGCCTATTCCAATAAATTACAGCTTACAGGAAGGGAATGTTAATTAGCACATTTATCATTATTCTCTTCCAATATAATAATAATAATAATAATAGGTGATATTGTTCTCCCTGTGATATCAGTTGATAGTAGGCTATGTTGCATTTAATGGCATAATACCTCATTAGGCTCAAAATGTCAGAATTTTTCTTGGATTAGAAAGGACAGTCTAGGGAAACATAATAAAAATAAATAAAATAGCAAATTCCTGTGAGGTGCTTTATTTAATATCAAAAAAATTGGTACTCACCAACAAGTCATAAGGTTATGTTCAGCTTTACTAATCCATAATTTGGCAGACAAACATAAAGAAATAAAAAGCCGAATATCTCCACTAGTCTTTCATGTTCCATAATTGTGGACAGTTTCTTGTAAAGTGAAAACACAAATGTATTTATCACAAGGCACTGAATTGTAAACCTACCACTGAAAAGCATATTCACATTCGTTTGGGAAGGAAAACACTAACGCTTTCTTGTAGCTCCAAACACAACTATGCCGCATTATCTCGCAACTACTACACCGAATGCTCCACTATAATGGTACGGTACGGTGATAACGCAAATATGACAACTAAACCAAAAATCACCACACGAGAAATGTTGAACAAGTAAGACTCCAAGAAGAATCCACTCGACTCTAATGGCTGGCGATCTGAAGCTGTATCCAAGCAGCGTGATGTCACTGGAATTTCGACAGTGAGTGAGTTGGCCTTCCTCTCGGTGGTCACGGCCATGCAGCCAAGGCATGGCATGTAAATGAACCTTCGACAAACTTTAATTGTGTGAAGCAAAATTTGTGGGTTAGATTTGATTAATGCCCTCAAGTTTCAACGCTCGTCGCCAGGTGCGATGGCATCTCGTAGCCAAGTTAGCAGCTAGGTGTTGTGGACGGTGGCATTTGGTAGCAAAAGTAGGAACTACTTGAAATTATAGTCTGCACTCCTTACTTGAATTAAAATAGATAACACACACCATACTGAACCCGTATTTATAAAGCCCAGTGTTAGTCACGACGCGAGCATCGAACCGGCCGCGTGTTACAATTATATGTTTTGATTTAAAGGGACTGGTTAGACTACCCGCTTCACATACGAGCATTCCATAACGCAAGCAAGCTACGCAGTAGCGTTGAAAGATTTTATCGCCTCATTTATGTGCAGAGAAAGGAAGAATTTTGTAAAAGAATATTTTTAACATGGCTATAAATGAGATTTTGGTCGAGCTGGATTACTGACAATATCAAGTTTCTGTGAAGACTTGCAAGCAGGAACTGGTTTGTTGACCAGTCACGTGAGTAAGCTTGGCTAGCTCGAGTCGGCGCGTGCCATTGCACACGACTAGCAGCCGATCTTGTTGACAAAGGAATCACGTGACAGGATTACAGCCAATGGGAATATTAATAATTAATGACGTGCAATTACCGGTATATCATTATTACTTTGGAGTGCATTTAAAAGTAATTAACCTACAGAAAATTAAAGAGAATTAAAAATAAAACATATTGGAATGATTGGAAAGAAAGCATATAACGGAGATACTTGGTTATGAAGTAAACCTTCATTGTTCGCCGCCAATGACTCCATTTTATATTGATAAGGAGAGAAGAGATTATTCCATTTTGAGCAGCGATCGAGTACAGACGTGCTTGTCTGAGAACAATATATAGTGCGAGGATCGCAGAGATAAGTTGACGGAGGGTCGTCGTCACCTTCGGTCAAGCTGAGGAGAGTCTTCGCTGAATGAACACTACGATAGAAAAAGATTTAGATTATTTGAAGCCGTGAACATATAAATAATTGTTTCAACGAAGTGAGATTGACATTTTAAGTAAGTGAAAGGAAGTCTACGCATATATACGAGATCTACAAGAGAGAATATCCAAAATTTTACATCTATGAGAGTTATTAGAATATTAACGACAATATTTCCACAAAGAATCTTCGAAATTGAAATATTTCTATTGTAACTTTGAAATATTTTCAAATGGTTATTAAATCTGAGTCGACGAGGATATTTATTACGAGCTTCTCAACAGCAGCAGAGATGGCACACTAAGCATTTAAGGGGCAAATAGCTTACTTCAATATGTGGATTCCCGGAGTAACTTAACGCGCCGAGAAACATATAAATTGAAAGAGTGGTATTGCAACATCTACAATCCAATAAAGTCACTACAGAAACAACGAAGGAATGAGTTTCCAATATCATCTCGGAAACGTAATTAATATAACAACATTTATCTACAACTACCAGAGAACTTCGAGAGAGGGGTCGAATGAAGCATGAACATTCGAGCCATCCGGTTCAAGAAGAGAACGAGATATATCAGGTTCATATCCAGGAGAGATTGAAGAGGCGAGAGGTTTCGACTTCAAGCGGGCAGAGCAACCGCTGTGGAGAGATCAAGATCAGCTGTGGGCCGCACGCACGCTCGCTCAGATCAGCTGTTTTTCCGAACGCGAGCTGAAACAATGCATCATTCCAGAGTTCAAAAAAGATCCAGCTTATGAAGAAGATGGTTCGAGCTGGAGGTAGATAAAGCGATTTGATTATATTTCGTAGTTCTGTTTGACAGTATTGTGGATATTAGACGTGACCATTTTTTAAGTAGCTATTTGACCATTTTTAATGTTTGATAGTCCAGTTTAGTTAATATATTTCAGAAATTTCATTTTAGTATTTTCGAACGTCATCGTTTCTCGATTTTGACATAGCATAATTTTTATTCTTCGTTGCATTTTTTATATTGTTTAGTCTTTTGAATTTCTAAGCGAATCAGTGTTTATAGATAGTGGAATATTTCAGAATATTTTTATAATTACTTCGTAATTATTTCGTAATGTTAAATTAGGAGTCATATTTGTATGATATTTGTCATAATTG
The DNA here is from genome assembly GCA_946902985.2 of Meconema thalassinum. Lineage (NCBI taxonomy): Eukaryota > Metazoa > Arthropoda > Insecta > Orthoptera > Tettigoniidae > Meconema > Meconema thalassinum. Next base: position 517,903,104 of record OX336389.2, read on the forward strand.
CATTTATTTAAATCTTCGGATTTAATATAAATATTGACTTGGTTCATTATTGAACGTCAATATGTTTAACTCGATTGAAGCAATGTATTGTTGACATTAAAGTAAATTTGAAAGGATTTATAATTCATTTGCAGAGCACAGCTCTTGACAACGCTAAACTAGCGAGATATGGAAAAGAATGTAGGAATGTAATTGGAATGCATCGACGTATATTTGAAACAGGAGTAAGTTGAAGATAACATGAATTAATATTCATGAATTGTAACAATGAATGGAGAGGAAATGGAACGTATTATTATTAATATGATATTTATACACAGACGATTATCTTAAAATGTAATGGTTCAACGAAACAGTGGTTATAGTAAATAATGATATGGTAATGTAATAATAAATCGCTAAGGAATTGTATTAAAGGTGAAATAATTAACAAGCATTATGAGTGTGGTAATAGAACAATTCAAAAATAATGCGAGCACGAGGAACTGTAGAGTACTGTATAATCGGTAGAAGGATTATTGTATTTTCGAGTAAGTAACTTACATAAACATGTGTTATACATAGAAGTATTTGATTTCTGTGCAATATTGAGTTGAAGTGTAGAGAAATGTCAATGGAAGAATTTATGCGTGTAATGTAACGCCATGTAAGACTTGTTTATGGGAAATATGAATGTTTCAACGATGTATAACGAATGATAGCGATCTGTAAAATAGTATTAACGACGGTGTTGTCAATGAAAGCGATATATAAGTAAGCGATGAATATGAATGTGAAAATGAATACTTAAAACCACTATATCTCAAATAATGTAAAAGCCACAAAGATAGTCTGATATAATATCATCTGTTATCGAATTTTATCAAGATTTAGACTTTTGGAACAGTAATTAGCTTAATTGTTGGTTACATATGTTCATTTGGATTTGACAAACTAATAGCGATAATGTGAAAGATAATGTGATCTAGAAAATGATCGTAGAGTGAAGGAGTATTAATGTGATCTAGAAAATGATCGTAGAGTGATTGAGTATTGTGCTGGTAACGATAAAAATAAACAGCATTGTAAATATTTAAAATTTAATAATAATCAGGGAATGGATTTATATGCAAATACATATCGCTTTGTGGAGCTAAACTTAATTATATATTGTATTATCTTCACAAATCATGGTGTGTGGAGTTGAAAAATAGAGTATTTATTTTCCATATTTTTCCATATTTTGGAGTTTAGCACATAATGTTCCATATTCTTAGTCAATAAGGTCAATTAGCAGTCCTGTCAATAATGCAGAAACATTTAATATTTTAACTGGGGTCCAACTCATCATCACGCCTGTCCACACCTGAGTTGATAAGGCAAGGTGATAAACGGCGTGGTGAAAGAGAGATGAGTGAACCCGGAAGAGGTGAGATCCGCCGAGCATCAGAATCACACATAACATTGACTATGTCTGTCCCATAATTTCGTTACTCAGGAAATCCCATTCATCGACGATATACCATTAGTTTCCGGATTATTTCGTAATTCGGGCATTCCCCTTGATGGCGCAATACCTCCATCTACTGTAGTTCCTACCAGTGATTCACAGTTTGAATTAGCAGCAAGACGGATCGTAGTGTTCTTGTACGTACCGCTATGTCTACAAGTGCAGTGTTTTCAGTTGCCTATTGACATTCATTGAAGACATTAACATCAATAAGAGCAATCTGCAAATAAAACTTGAATCACTCTGTATGCCAGTCAACCCCATTGAATATATACAAGTGACTACAGATCTTACTTTGTTAGAAGAGGTCTGCAAGAGAGGCTCTTCACCACAAGATCTAAAACAACTGGCCCTCTGTACAATAGAAGAAAGATATCCATCTAATCAATGGCTAAATATATTTACAGATGGCTCACAAGGCAAAGAAAATAGAACTGGAGCAAGAATACATTCATCTCTCTTCTCACTTTACTTCCCAGTAGGCCAAAACAAAACAAACTTTGATGCTGAGATAAGAGCAATTTCACATGCACTCCATCAGTTATTAGGCAGGAACATTGATTATCAAAAATGCGTTATCATTACAGATTCAAAAGCAACCATCCAGGCCATCTCGTCAAATTATAAGCCCCAAAATAAAGAACTGAAAGAAATTTTTTGTAAGATAAAAACCCTTCAAAGACTCCACAAACAGATCTCATTTCAGTGGATCCCTTCTCATGTTGGAATAGTAGGAAATGAAGAGGCAGACAGATTAGCAAAAAAAGGTACCACACTACAACAACCTGTCAGTCAGACTGATTTTATGTCAGCAAAAAGGATCTTGAAGAATACTATCAAAAACAGGTATGAAGAAATGGCAAAGAAAACAGCAGAAACCAAATTATGGAAAGACATTGATGCTAAATGGGATCAATATAAATTAACACCAAGAAGAGAAGCTGTAGCCTTCTTCAGACTTAACACTGGCCACGACTGCCTTGAAGCTCATCTGAAACGAATCAACATCCTGAGATCTGAAGAATGCACACTTTGTCACGAACCTGGAAGTAAAATGGATAAGGGGCACCTGCTACATTGCAATAAACTTGATGTGACTGCTAGAACTTCTGGAAACCTCACACAACTCTATTGGAACGCAAGAAAGCTGATGGATTGGAATCCGGGCTAGCCATAAGAAACAACAACATTGTTACAAGATGCCTAAAGTAGCACAGTCAACCAGTTTAAAATTAAAAAGTTAATTAACAGAATTTAAAGAAGATGGTTTATCAACTGTCAGTAAGGTATTATTTTGTAATTTGTGTCAATGTTCAGTGGCATCTACTCAAAGGTTCCTGGTGCAACAATACATTTCAACCAGTAAACATCAGACTAACAAACTACAAAATTCCAAGCTGAGACAGTTGTTTCTGACACAACCATCAACTTCGAGTGTAACGTCCGAGTTCAACACCGATCTCTGCTGCGCTCTCATCTCTGCTGACATCCATCTCTTCAAACTGAATAATCAGTACTTCAAGGAATTCCTCGAGAAATATACTAACCGAACTATCCCGGATGAGTCAACGTTCAGAAAAACCTATGTTTCAGCCATATACGATGAAACTGTTCAGAAGATAAGACAAGAAATTAAAGACGGTCCAATTTGGGTTTCCATTGACGAGACGACAGACAAAGAAGGTAGGCTAATTGGCAACGTAATCATTGGTTTAAGTGAAGATTATTGTAAACGGATTCTTTTACACTGTGATGTTCTAGAAAAGTGCAATAACAAAACTATAGCAAAACTGTTCAATGAAGCTATGGGTACCCTCTGGCTACAGGGCGTTCAGTATGATAAAGTGTTACTTTTTATTAGCGATGCCGCACCTTATATGATGAAAGCTGGAGAAGCATCGTGTGTTGTATATCCGAAGATGACTCATTTAACTTGTGTAGCACATGCCTTTCATCGTGTGGCAGAAGTGGTAAGAGGCAGTTACCCCAAAGTAGACCTATTGATTTCCTCAGTGAACTTTTGAAAGAAATGTACCCAGAAATTCCATTGCCACCTAAGCCATTTCGAACTAGGTGGGGCACATGGCTGCAAGCGGTTGAATACTATGCTGAATATATTGACTCCATTAGAGAACGTTCTGCATGCTATGGACTCTGAAGATGCAGCCTCAATTGAAGCTGCGCAAACAGTTGTTTGCAACACAAGCGGGATCGGCAATTTGCTAACATGCTAGCAGCTGCTAGCTTGTTGCTAGGCTAGCATATGTGAGCCCGCCCGAACGCATTGCTGCCAGCTGATGCGGGAATTTCAGAACACACAATTCATATGTTGCATCTATTGTCTTCTCTGAGGTTGACGGTGACTCATGATTGCAAGGTTAATGGTCAAGTAAAACTAGAAGCTTTTGAAGTGCAGTGTAAGTGGACACCTACAGATTCTCCAAATTTTAATACTTAACCTCCTGACGAACAGACATTCAATGTGGTCATTCACAAAAGTGAGACAGAAAAAAGACATACCAATAGCCTAGAATGAAAACCTTGCATCCCATATTGGTTTGTAGGGCATAAATGTTCCCTAAAGGAAAGCCAGTTATGAAACATTTCCGCCTGATGAAAGCATGGTTGAATAAATGATCAAAATTAGTTTGATGGTTTTAAAAAAATATTCCACTTTAATTCTTCTTCTGGATAACCTCTCTCGTATTCGTTTTGAAAAATATGGATAAACACATGGGCAGATTCTCAGGTAATAGCACAGTTCAATACAAATATACATCGCTCCTTCTTTTAGGGACAGCGACATAGTGGTCAGAGCCCTGTCTGTGTAATAACCTTTCTTATTGGGATGGTTGTACTAGTGTGTGTAAAAATTGGGGATATGATTGGGAAAGAGGCGAGCGTGGCATTAAGTTAGAAACCATCCACGTACTTGGCTGGAGTAAAAGTGGTGAAACACAGAAAATACCTTTCAGAATGGCTGAGGTGGGAATCAAACCTTCCTTTTTTCAGTTTTACTTCACTATGCTGAGTGTACCCCGTTCCAACCCACACACTAGAATTAAAATTTCTTGGCAGAGCTGAAAATCAAACCCAGACCTCTGGGGTGGTAGTTTCCATATGTTTAGCCTTATTTATGAGCATCTGGAGTTCTCCTTTATGTAATTAATTAACTGCAAACTCAGGATCTAATAAGGAAGAGACAAAAAGCTTAGAATTAGAAAGACTGAGGGATTCCACAAATACCGTTCCTGGATAGTAGCCTACCCACATAATTTGGGCATGGGAAACCCGACAGTTGTTTTTTATATAGCCTACAAGTACATTTTAAAACATATTTCGGTACCATACTTGAGAAATGCTACAGATGCATGGTGACGCGTGGCATTTAAGTTCAATCCAAAAGCATGTAATGGGATTAAATTATACACCAAAATAGAAAAATAATAATTAACGAGCCAGATTTGCCTTGACCAAACTAATTCCTCAATACGAGAACATAAAATAACTATATTGATCAACATAAAGATACTAGGCCTAATGAGATGAAAGTTGAAATGTAGACGTGTAAAAAGTCCAATTAAAACAATTACTATACTTAAAAACAGTTATTATAGTATCTGCCGCCATTCTTGAGTGAAGGTCTTCTTCTCTAAAAACTTTGGTCATATCGTTCGAAGTATACAACATAGCAATTTGACTGGCTGCAATTTCTAGTGGAGGTAGCAAAACAGACTAGCAGGAAAACGTTTGCTAGCTGTGCTGAGAACTTGCTACCTACATCACATCCGCTATCAAGCCCGCTGGACGGCACCTATCAGAAACTGCTGACCGTTTGCTAGCTAGCAGAGAGCCCGCTGAACTTGCCCAATGACTTGATTTACATTCAACATAATTTTTCATGCATCACAAAAACACTCAAAAGTCTCCAAAACTCGCATCTCTCACTTTCTGAAAGTTTCGAAATTGTGAATAGAACTGTGGAACATCTAAATCATGGTACAGGTAAAGTTGCAGATGTAGCAAAAATGAAGATGGACGCTGTACTTTCAAAGAACCCTGGATATGAAAGAATGGGAAAGGTTGCTGCAATTATGTGTGGAGATTTAAGTGTCAAGTGAACGTTGGATTTAACCCCAGCAGACGTTGTAAAGTTTAAATATGCCCCCATTACCTCTTCTGATGTTGAACAAAGTTTCAGTCAATATAAATCAGTACTTAAGAGACAATAGGAGAAGATTCACTTTCCAGCACTTAAAAGAACATTTTGTGATACATTGTTTTGGTAACAGAGATTAAAATATTGCGTGTTCTTCAAAGATAATATTAAAATGAGAAGTACAGCATTATGGTCCATGTAGATCTACTTTCTATAGCTTCTTTGAATTTTGATATCAAATAGAAATTATAGTTTTTTGTAATTTTAAGTCCATATATAATTCCATATTTCAATAAAAATAACTAAATATATATGTACATATTTCATAAATTATTAGTACATATAAATCCATTCCCTGATAATAATAATAATAATAATTTATGGATTTAAAGATTTTTATTAAGGTTTAGAAATTTTAGAACTACGAATTAAGGAGACCTGTGTATAAATTAGGGGAGAAATGTAAGTAGAAAACCTAGTTTTACGAATTTTATTAACATTAATGAGTACAGTATGATCAACAAGTAGTTGATAGTTTCAAGAATATAAATAGACGAGGTGTCTATTAGAACAGTTTTTTATTTTACTCCTTAATGAGGACATAGTGAAGTCCCAATACCAAAATTCACAGAATATTTTGCTTCTAGGCGAAGCTACTACTATTTTTATTTGAAGCTTCAAGATTTATTTTCGATGTGAGTGATTTTGATTAAATTGTTTGTTGGCCATTTTTTATATATGTTGTCCTTGACGAATAAACGTTAGCAGGCACTGTTTAGTTTGCCTGGCTCAGTCAGCTGGCATTTGAGGGTGCGCAAATGCGAGGGAGCCGTGTCAGTAGATTTACTGGCACGTTAAAGATCCCCCTCGGGGCAAAATTCCGGCACCCAGGCGTCTCTAAAAGCCAGTGTAGTTAAAAGGGACGTAAAACCAATAACATTATTATTATTATTATTTATTGTTTGCCTGTTCCTTTTATAGAACTTTGTGATCTCTTCATATGATAATCAGCTACGGTGGTACTACTAGTTAAGATACTGGCGCCCACTTTTAAACCGTTCACCCTCGAGATTCCGAAATCTCGTCCTCCAATACATTGTTGTAGGATTTGTATGTAACTAGGTAGTAGTACTATCGTGTTTTTAAATATTTATGTATCGAGAGATTCCCAACTTGCCATCTAGCAGGGAATTGTTGGTTTTACTAGCTGGGGATCAGCATCCCTTGCAATCCTTTCCATCCTTCGGATAATAGGTGGTGGTTATGTGAATTTCGGGTACAATACCTACCAACATTCAAAAAGGGCTTTCAGTAAAACTTGCGTGCACCAAAAAATCTAACAAATTTCGACATACCCTGGCTTGAAACAATAATCCTCCTGGGCTACAGAATACAGTAATTCATGCTTTGAACAGGATATTTCAATGAAATCTTATCTACTTACATCATACGTCAATTATTTGTATACGAGCATGACCCTCAAGAAGCAGGTGTGGTGAATTTTGATTTGGAGCATAGATATAACAGGACTTCCTTGAAATAATATACCTAGGTAATACACTCATCACTCACTGGAAATTAAAGAAAAGGAAGATTGTAGTTTTACGTGACCGTGAATCTTGTGATTATGAGCCACGGGACCTCCTTTTTACGTGGAATCCGAACCACAGGACATGGCATTTCATTACGAAAATCTCACATGCATTGACCGGGAATCGAACCCGGACCGCCTTGGTGAGAGGCATACAGCTAGACCGCTGAGCCACCACGCCCCCCTCACTGGAAATTACTTGCACTTTCAATTCATAGCTGTGGCTTATTTTTAGCTTCCTGCAAAAAGTCTGGAGAAAAGGTGCTGGCTTAACACGGACCAGAGCTCCTGGTCATCAAAATAGAAATAGACTCCAGAGATTCTTCAGGACAAAATTCAAAATTTTCTTCACTTCGAAAAATTGCGAGGTCAACAGAATTAATATAAAACACTACAGTAACCTATGACAATATAAGGGTCTGATTTAATAGCTAAAGTTGTGGCTTGCTTTGCTTTCTTCAGAGAGTCAATAGAATATGTGTTGGTATTGCTTCAGAACTTCTGGTCTTCAAAATGGAAATGGCTTCCAGAGTTCCATTGGACATCGATGACCCGAACTGTGTCCTGTTCTTCTTAGTCAGGCTAAAAATTCATTCACATTCTGTCTTCCCAGTCAAGTACGGAGAAATTTTGAGATGTTACACGATCGGCGCTGGTCTCAGCCGTTGGACGAGATTCCCGTCGTTTTCACGATAGAACACGGAGAAAAATCGTGACTCACATTTAGTCGTTCGACGAGATTTCCATTGTCCTTGAGATCGGGAACGAGAAAATATTGCATTAATACGCAATCGGCGCCGCTTGCTGTCCGTTTGACAAGAATCCAGTTGACCTCGTCATCGAATGCAGCGAAATATCGCAATGTATCGCAATCGCTGCCACTCTCAACCGTTTTACGAGATTCACGTCCTTGCGTTTGGACACCGAGAACTCAATAATACGCAATCGGCACCGCACCCAGGCATACTCGTGATCACAAGTTCGCGATCGGGTACGGGTTTCATGATTTTACCCAACTGGTGCCGATCTCGGTCCGTTTGACGAGATTCTGGCAAGCACGTCGTGTGGTCAGCCGGCCGTCTTTAGGATGTGATTTTAGAGGATGAACGTTCGAAGTACGTATCGAATTTTATACAAATTATTCTGAGAGGATTGCACGAATAATACAAGAGGGCACATTTTCTTTCGAATTCGAATCACGAATTATACAAGTTTTCGAGATAATAATCGATTAGATTATATATCCGATGGAACCAACGTTCGAAGGAAAAATCAACATATAACGGAATTTCGAATTAACCATATTAGGGCCGGTTCTACCACATCCGGGCAAAGGGGCCGATAACTTGCCCGTTGGAATAAGTAAGCATTTCCGTTCGACCATCAACGGGTAGCCCTATCGGCGGTATAAACTTCGTCTACCCGGAGTGTAAATTTTAGGGAGCTTCGAGAGGCCGATAAAGCATTACCAGCCAGATTTGAGGCGTGCGTAAATGTTTCTTTGCATCATCTATGCTGTAAATGACCTCTTCATAAATTACTACTAAGAAAATTAGAATCATTTGGTAGTTTTGTTGTCATATAATGATATAATTACAATCATTTTTTAAGTATAAGGGATGTAACAGTTACTGAGCATATTTTATTTTAAGGTTATGGAAGAGATAATTGACGTCCTGGAAATGTATAACTTTTTTGTCTGCGAAGAAGAAGATGCAGTCACACGTCCAAAGCGGAACAGAGATCGACTGGAGCATTATGAAATTTGGTCGAATGAGGGGTTCTTCGTCCGGTTCAGGCTACACAAGCCAACAGTTTTATATTTTGCTGCTGTTGATTGGACATGAAATACGACCGCCTAGTGATTACCGTACGGTACCATCATAGATTTCAAAACATTATCTCAATTACATGTTTAGGAATACTGTATGTAGCGCTCAAATAATTTAATAAATTCGCACAAGTGTGCATGAGAAATACAAAGTGTACAGGACATTATTCAGGTTCTGTAGACCTACTATACATTGTCACTGAATTGGTGTTTTGCTTATACAGCAATACCTGATATTTGGGGCATTGCATTTTACAGTTTTCTACATCACTAGAGCCATGACAAACAGAACTACGATCTTAGGCTTGTGGTGGCACGTTATACGGTCAATGGTTTTCATTATAAAATATGTGTGACAAAATCATTCCATCCACCGAACGAAATGTGTAAATGTGAACTTTGCAACAAGACCTATCCAAGATACCGTCTATAGTTGTGCAAAAAGAGTGATAGCCTATCTCTCGTAGAATACAGCAAAGAGAACTATCTAATTATTATGCACAAATGTGCGCATTCCGTTTCATTCATTTTACAGAGTTTACAAACAAACTTGTCGCCTGGAATGTGATAATTTGATTTGACATACATTTTATGATTGAACCTATGCACTGCAAGCCTTGTCACAACATGTCTGTAGCTCATATAGGCCTAAGCCTGTATTCAGATTGCAAAGCAGCCTATTGCAAGAAACATATTTCACTGGCTATTCCTCCTTGAAAAGCATGGCGTGCTTGTCTAGTTTTCGATTATCGAGGTTAGGTATGGTTATTCAGTTGCATTCCTCCGAGAAATGAATGACATGCTAGGTTTATACTGCCCAGAAGTGTCGCGAGAGGTTTTGGTACTATATCTTGTTGAAACCAAAGAGCACGTGCTATCAACAAACAACGGACAAGAGCGAAACGAAAAGAAACTTAACGCATCTACCGATAGGTGGCTCACTCATCGATTACTCAAATTTAACAAAAATCAGGCTGGCCACCATCTGTATTTCGCTATAAGTTTCCGCGCAGCTGCCCGGAAGTGGTAGAACGCTGCCCAAGATGCACAGAGATTTACCCAGATGTGGTAGAACCGGCCCTTAGCTGCCGTAAATTTAAGAGACGGATAGATTTTCGAAATAAATGTATTTCGAAGCCTTTTCGTGATTTATTTTCGAAACGGTATCATCTGGTAAGATTGAGACATTAAATTATTTTGCGTTATTTCTGGACTTAATTTGAGATAGCCTCCAAATGTAGAGGTCAATAACAGAAATGAGAGGTTTCTGTTTTGATTCGAAAGTTTTCGCAAATAAACGTGTTGCGAAAAGTCAGGTTTCCTAATAACAAAGAAAAATATTTCACACAAAACTAAAAACTCTTCTTGATGCCAAAAATATTCGTTAAACCGATGTATACCATTCAAGGTATCCTCAGTATGCATTTCCTTGAGGGCGGGTACGGGGAAATATACAATAGCTTATGCAATCGGCACCACTTGCGTGAAACTTGCTCCATCGCAATCTGTGAGCCTACCGGCACACGTTTAAATGATTTAAACCGACCTCAGCATATTTTCGTTACCTCCAAATATCCAGACATATATTAGATACTTTTTGTTACTTTTGTTACTTTTTGTTACCGGTAGACACCCTGATAATTCACATGTTATTCCGTAGCTACATCACGACCTACGCTTTGTAATTCGCGGTGAAGAAGAAAAGAACTATTTTTTATACAGAACGGTAAAGGTTATTTAACTAATCATTGCATTAATGAACAAGCAAACGATTATCCTAGAGCTTTCATTCAACACAAACAAATCGATATCTATCGACTAGGATTCAGGCAAATCAGGACGCATTTCGTATTCCCAGTTGACTGTAATGATCGGATGAATATAGTTCAGAGCGATGTAACGAATGTGCACTGTCGGTGGCATGTGGAAGCTAGTTCTGGCGCGAATTTTTAAAAGAAGATCTTGGTACGCAAATCCGTAAAATATGGTTCATCCGTAAAACACACTGCCTTTCCGTAAATTTTATGGAAGAACTGACAGCTGGCAGGTATGCACACACAAATACAGCCATCACAATTAACACCGGTTATCAGACAGATTCTACACACACCCAAAGAACACGGGGCTACATGACCGCGTTGTCGCAGTCCCTAAACTAAGGAACCAACCAGGAATAACACACATTTCAATTTGGGTACAATTGTGTTAACAGACTAAACAGCATTAAAATTTACCTTACTAAGGCAACACTGAAAATTGACTTCCAACACGATAAAAGTTACCAGTATTCCACTTAATATTGGAGTCCAGATCGCAAAGTGAAAAAATAATTTTTGAACTTCTGCAGGTCTTGCTGTGTGTTTGCTTGCAAGGAAGCAACAATGACACGGTGTTTCTGTAACAAACAAAATAATGAAGATAATTTCATAAGATAGAGGAGACAGCAAACATTGAATTAGACGAACAATTCTCAATAACAAGAATGTAACAAAAACTGGTGTCTTAATAAAGGAATATAAACTAGAAATGATTCCCAAAGCTTTCTGAGTACAGTTTTAGAGGTCTAATAATAGTGCAGAAAGTGGTACACTCAAATTGGAGACTGTAGTAGTCAATGAGTAGCTGTGGTGCTTCAAAATCCTGTTTAAATCCTTGAACACCTAAGCATGTCGAATACTTAAAACAGCAATTGAGCATTTTATTCAAGATTTTATTTTTTTCATACCAAGCTTGTGTATTGCTGCTTGTGCACCCCATTCACTGCAAATAACTTACTACAGTAGAGTCTTGATTAACTGAGGTAATACGGACTGAAGACACCTCGGATAACCAAATCCTCGGTAAACATGGATACTCAGAAAGAGATCAAGGAAAATTATTTTAAAAAACCAAAACAGAGGTACTATTATTGGATTAGCTCAAAATATACAAAAGAACTAATTATTTACATTAAAAAAAGTATACAAAGTACATTACATAATGTGCAACCACCTCTAAAATTACGAATGTTTGAAAAAGTCCTTTACAGTTTTCTGCTCGATTGCGCTGCCTCGTTTCTTGACCGCCAAACTGTGCAGACGAGGTAACATAATGTCAGCTGGTGTTGTGTCTACTTGTTCTGCGTAGAGCAGTGCCTTCTCAGTAGCGCTCAATCCATCAGTGTGACTGATTTTGGTTTCCAGTCATACATCACTTGGAGTGTCATCATCTTCATCTTGGAAATAACTGTTCCCGGAGGAAACAGGGTGTAAAATTGTCCGATTGAGCTATGTACATTAACAAATTCACAAAGAAATTTGATACAATGGTCCGGCTAGCTCAAAAACAGTTGCCAGCGTTTCGCCCCAGTGTACCAATGGGCTCTTCAGTTGGTTATGGTACACCTCACCAAGACGCGTGGCTAGTACATACTGTGAAGGCCGCTGCAAGGCACGAATGTTGCCACGAGCAGCGCCAATGTACTACGGAAGTCAAAACTTCCTTTCAAAAGTAATGTTAGCATACCTTGCTAATCCATATTGGAAATATCTGTTCCCGGAGGAACTTCCGTAGTACATTGGCGCTGCTCGTGGCAACATTTGTGCCTTGCAGCGGCCTTCACAGTATGTACTAGCCACGCGTCTTGGTGAGGTGTACCATAACCAACTGAAGAGCCCATTGGTACACAGGGGCGAAACGCTGGCAACTGTTTTGAGCTAGCCGGACCATTGTATCAAATTTCTTTGTGAATTTGTTAATGTACATAGCTCAATCGGACAATTTTACACCCTGTTTCCTCCGGGAACAGATATTTCCAATATGGATTAGTAAGGTATGCTAACATTACTTTTGAAAGGAAGTTTTGACTTCCGTAGTACATTGGCGCTGCTCGTGGCAACATTTGTGCCTTGCAGCGGCCTTCACAGTATGTACTAGCCACGCGTCTTGGTGAGGTGTACCATAACCAACTGAAGAGCCCATTGGTACACTGGGGCGAAAAGCTGGCAACTGTTTTGAGCTAGCCGGACCATTGTATCAAATTTCTTTGTGAATTTGTTAATGTACATAGCTCAATCGGACAATTTTACACCCTGTTTCCTCCGGGAACAGATATTTCCAATATGGATTAGCAAGGTATGCTAACATTACTTTTGAAAGGAAGTTTTGACTTCCGTAGTACATTGGCTCTGCTCGTGGCAACATTTGTGCCTTGCAGCGGCCTTCACAGTATGTACTAGCCACGCGTCTTGGTGAGGTGTACCATAACCAACTGAAGAGCCCATTGGTACACTGGGGCGAAACGCTGGCAACTGTTTTGAGCTAGCCTGACCATTGTATCAAATTTCTTTGTGAATTTGTTAATCATCTTCATCGTCTTTCTGGTTGTTTTGCGACACTAAATTTGCAATTGCTTCATCGGAAAGTTCGCACTGTTCGTCGTCATTCAACCAATTGCTCACATCTTTCTCCATGATGATTTAAGCAACAGGAAGTTGATTTAAAAGATGGCCTAGTAGCAAATCGTCTTCATTGTCTGAACCCTCCCCATTTTCAGACCCCGACAATAATGCTTCGCTACTTACATGCAAAACCAATGTATTTACACATCCAGTTCATGCTCAGTTGACACGGAACCTCGGTTAATCAAGACTCTACTGTATAATTAAGCAGTACCTCTTCCTCCATGCTGTACTATGGAGCATTGTGCAGTTAATGTACTATGCCAAGGATGATAAATAGAAGAAAATAATACAAGATAATTTCATATTCATCAGAATGTCTTTTCGGGTTGTTAGGCAGTGTGTAATGTTTCTTGATAGCTTCAGACGTTTCATCAACAAGTGCAGTTGGTATTTAAGGTTTGGTCTGAATAGCTTGAAGAGACGCTGTCTCAGGTTCATACAGTAGAACCCCGGTAGTCCGAGCCTCCGTTTAATCCACGGTGGATGACAGTGAGACGCATAGCTTACCCAAGGTCTTTGGCAGAGATGCACGCATGCGTTGTTTACAATTCTACCCGCCATCGACCTTCCGCCAACTAGCCAGTGTCTGTTCAGACTGTACTTTTAAGTAAATATGTACATATTTGCATTTCTTTTTTAGAATATTGTTTTGTATTTCTGAAACAAAGCCCAACTGCAACACATTATACGATAACTGATGAAATAATGCCGTTTACTGTAAGAATATCTAATTTTAAATTAAAGGTCTTAACATTTTGTAACTTTGTGTAATCCGAGATTTCCCAAATTCGAGCTCCTCTTGGTCCCAATTACCTCGGATTACTGAGGTTCTACTGTATAGCCATTTGAACGTTCTCGAAAAACCATGAAACTTGAGTGGTTTCTGGTAGTTCCTGGTTGACAGTCCTATTATTTTCATCTCCATGTGGCAATGTTATTGATATACTCATGTGTGATAGGTTGACTGCTGTGGGATGCTCCGGTGCTGTACGTGGAGGAGTTGGTGGTGAATGGAAAGTGACGTCATTCAAGTTTCATGTACTGGCCACTAGATATTATTCATATAGAACAGTGTGGTCCAACCCGCGGCCCTTGGGCCGCATGCTGTTCATTTTTGTTGGCCCTTGCCCTTCTTACTGCCCTTCACTCTTTGACACAGTTATAATCCGTGGCGTGCCTATTATAATATTCACTTTCATTCAGAAATGTTACGAAGGAGCCAGGTGGGAATGGAAAGATCCCGAAAAAATATGCAGGTAATCAGAATTGTCTTTCCACGAATACGTACGGCACGAGAAGCGGCCCCGCCTCCAGGCGACAACTGGCTGGCTGCCAGTGATTGGCTGCCGATATGTTCGCGATCGTCCGTGTGCTGCGGCGGATTTCCCTATAAAAGGGAGTGCAGGGCTGTTCGAAGAGGTTGTTTTTGACGAGAGAGGTTGTTCGAGAGATATAGTACGATGAGACTTTGTTGTCATCGTTGTTGCGAGAGCGGTACCTAATATGGCGGGACTTATTACACGGCGTGATGAAGATGAGAAACGACAATTTCAGTAAAAGTGGCAGGAAGGTTACCTTTTTGTTGAACATAATGGAAAACCACAGTGTGTTATCTGTTCTCAAGTCTTAGGTGTTTCGAAGGAGTAGATACTATAACAGCTTGCATAAATCAAAATACGATCAATACCAGGGAAGTGCCAGAAGTTGTGTGTTTATTGATTTGAAGCTGAAACTAATATGACAGAAGAATATATTTCAGCAACCATCAAACACTGCCGGTTTAAAGGCATCTTATGAGGTATGTCTAGAGCTGGCTGAAAGTAA
This sequence comes from Meconema thalassinum, assembly GCA_946902985.2. Taxonomy (NCBI): domain Eukaryota; kingdom Metazoa; phylum Arthropoda; class Insecta; order Orthoptera; family Tettigoniidae; genus Meconema; species Meconema thalassinum. The sequence goes on from OX336389.2 coordinate 517,918,440, forward strand.
AAAGTATATTAGGGAAGGTGAGCTCATTAAGAGATGTGCTGTAAAAATGACATTTTCATTTGGAGATAATAGGATGGCTAAAGATTTTGAAACTGTTTCCTTGTATCATCAGACAGTTAGTAGAAGAATTAATGATATGGCTGGTGAGGTTTCTAGTTCTCTGAAGAGCATTTGGGAAAAATGAGAATTTTACTCTCTAGCTCTAGATGAGAGCACCGATATAGCTGACATTGGCCAGCTCCTTATCTTTGTCAGAACAATAATGGAAGAATTTGAAATTCATGAAGAACTGTTGGAAATTAAGATTATTAGAAACCAGCAAAATAAGTATTGACATATTCAATGCACTGGATGATGTCGTTTCTAAATATGGAGGTTTTGTGAAGTGCTCTGGCATTGCAACAGATGGACCTAAAGCAATGGTTGGTCCTAACATTGGTTTAGTAGGACTGCGTAAAGAAAAAGGATTGATTTTTTTGTGTTTCCACTGTATTATCCACCAGGAGGCTCTCTGTGGAAAAATTATAAGGCTCAGTGAGACAAAGAAAACTGTTGTAAATACTGTAAATTAAATAAGGGGAGGCAATAAAGCCTGTAGAGACAGAGCATTTATTGCATTCCCGGACAATTTGGAAGCTGAGTATGGTGATATTTCATTGTACTGTGAAGTGCGTTGGCTAAGTGCTGGAAATTGCTTGCAACAGTTTTTTGGTTTGAGGAATGACATTCTTGCTGTTCTCAAAAATGAAAACATTTGGCATGAGTATAAAAAAACTGGAAGAAATCCAGTTTTTAAATAATCTTGCTTTTCTGACTGATTTAAAATCGCATCTAAATGCTTTAAACCTGAAACTACAAGGCAGAAAACAAAATGTCTCCCAGCTTTAAGGACATATTGAGGGCCTCCGCAAAAAACTTGATGTAATGCAAATTGCATTGAAGGCAAATAATATGATACACTTCCCATCTTGTCAGTGGTTGAAAGAAGAAAAAAGTGACATAAATTTTAGTATGTTTCATGAAATAATAATAGATATCAAGAAAGAGTTCCAGAACAGATTCCAGGTTTTTGACTCCCTAAAACCAAAACTTGCACTGTTCAACCCCATGGATATTGAAGTGAGTGAGGTGCCCTGTGACCTTCAAATGGAAATTTGTGATCTTCAGGCAGTCCCATTCTGCCAGACTAAAAAGTGTGATGTCCCTGAAAATTTCTGGAAACTAATTTCTAAAGAAAGTTTTCCTAATCTGCTTAAATTCTCTCTGCAAGTGTTATCGCTGTTCGGCAGTACGTATGTGTGCGAAAGTGCTTTTTCTGCTCTCAAACAGATTAAATCAAAAACGAGAAATCGAATTGAAAGTGCTTCACTGGAATCGAACCTGAGACTTTACCTTACTGAACTTACAGTGGACATTGATACATTTGTATCAGGAAAGCAGTGCCAATCATCACAATGATTTCTCGACTGTAAAATGAAGTGGTATATTAATCTAGTAATATTTAACTTCTTTTAATATAAATTTTAATACATTTTTTGAGTAAAATAATTATGTAATACGTTTTCTTTCTGGAATGTCTCTGGCCCTCACATTCCTATACCAAAGTTTGATTGGCCCTCGGGTAACTAAAGGTTGGACCACCCTGATAGAGTAACTCCGTTTTTCTATAGAAATGTTGTGGATATTTATAATTAATTACTTCTCTGTAGTCTGGCATGTTAGTTTGATGGCCTAAGGAATGTTTGTTAGTCTTCAAACCGGATAATGTGATCCTTTTCCCAAGCATGTTCCGCTACGGCTGATTTATCAAGCTGCTGGAGACAGCAGTGTCTCGAACATTCTTTATTAATTCTTGTTGTTACACTATGCTTGTCGTGCCAATATATAATTTGCCGCATGAATATGGAATTTTATAAACAGCCGCAGAAACCAGTGGGTCAATAGGATCTCTTGGGCTCCTCAACATAGTGCAGATTTTTTTGTGGTGGCATGCAAATAGTTTCTATGGAATGGTGCTTCAGTATTTTTCTTTTTATGTAAGGAGACATTGCCACTAACTTGTGTTTTCTCTTTCTCCCCATGTGGGTTGTTCCTTTGTGAAAGTGTCACTCGGTTAATATCGGAGCTGGAGTAGCCGTTTGCGAGTAATGTGGATGTAACATGTTCATTTTCCTCCTGTTGATAGTTTTCTTGTGATAGGTGTTTAGCTCTATTAGCATATTGATGACAGCTGTCTTGTGGCTGGGGTGTTGATTTTATTCCTGATGTAAATATCTGTCAGTGTGGACAGGCTTCTGATAAGACCTTGTGTGACAGGCTGTGGTCTTCATTCCTGATTACCAACAAGTTAAGAAATGGAAGGCTATGGTTCGATTCTAGTTCCATGGTGATATGAATATCTGGGTGGATTGTGTTTAGATGGCTGAGGAATTCTGCCAGAGTTTCTTTGTGTTTCCATATCACAAACGTATTGTCTATGTAAATGAAATTAAGTGGAGGGCTTTCTTCATAGTGTTCCATAGACCTTTGGCTTAATTTTTTTTCTAGAAAAGGGGACTGTTATAGAAACAGTTATTCCATTGAAAATAGTATGTTGCGGTGAGACAGTGGTGGAATAGAGTGGAAATATCTGGAGGGAAGATGGCGCTGATGTGACTTATGGTTTCTTTAACCCCCTTAGCGTATACGGCGCAACGGTGCGCCCACTAGCCTGCTACGTTCACAGCGTGTACGGTGCAATGGTGCGCCGTCAAATTTGAATCGCCCGCTACGTGGACTTTGTAATAGTTATTTATTTGGTCGTAAGATGGCAGGAAGAGGCAACTTTTGGCTACACTTCGAGCTACTTATTATTGCCAGGAGGTGTCGCATATCTTCACAGTAATTTAATTTTCAGATCTCTGCACACGTGTTCCCGCTTTTGCGGACCGTGAGTTTGCTTGTAAACATGGCAGGTCCTGGCACAGTTATTGATGACAAAGAAATAGCTAATTTGCTCGATAATAGTGCCAACGAAAGTGATTCAGAGTGTGACAGCGATATATAGGGTGAGTTCGCTATAACTTCCAGTGAAGATAGTGACGCTGACGATGTAATTCGTGATAGAATGCCAAGAAATACGAACACATTGGGCGTCTGTGATATTGTCCCAGTATTGACGTGCTGCTGACCAGGGATAATCAGGTTATTGAAAGTTTATAATATTATGTTATATGTTGTTGTTATTGTGTATGTTTTTTGAAAACTTTTGCCAATGCGTTTGGAAATTATAGCGAAATGCATATGATACCGCGCTTACCATTGGGAGTAGGCTAGAAATAATGCACGTTGTGGGTGCAGCCCAGAGTTTCACAATATCACGCTTGAGGGGTTAAGCTGAAAAGTGACATTGTATAAACTAACAAGAATATCTTCAGGTTGGATGATTTCTTTCATTCTTACATGAAGTGAGCCAAATTTGTTATGTGGGAAGATATTTTGTCCTACATGTAGTAATAGTTTGGGAAGATATTTCCCCAGGCTGTTTGGCTCACCCTGTATGGAATGCTATATAAAAAGCCGTCTACTTATTTTCGTTATGTAGATATATTTGTGATATGGAAACAACGCAAAGAAGCTCAGGCAGAATTCTTCAGTTGTCTAAACACAACCCACCACAATATTCAATTCACCAAGGAACTAGAATCGAACCATTGCCTTCCATTTCTCGACGTGTAGGTAATCAGGAATGAAGACCGCATCCTGTAACAAAACGTCTATTGGTTGCCTACCCACACGACGGATATTTACAAGAGGAAGCAAACCACCACCCCAGCCTCGGGAGCAGTCATCAAAACACCAACAGACAGAGTTAAATGACTATCGTAAGAAAACAACCTACGACTGGCAAATGAACACGCATGCATGGAGAATTGACCCTTCTTTACACTACTAGAAAACACCCCCCGTTGGAAATGAGAAACAAAATTACGTTTGCAGCCAGGCTAGATAAGGGAGCAGCAAGGGAAACATGTTATTGGAGTAGGATGTTCAGTACTTTGTACCATATCTTCAATAAACCAAGGCCGGCATTAACGGCAGTATTGAAGTTTTCAAGACATTCTCAATAGACCGGGTACGCATAGAGAGGCCTGTTTAGCTTACGTGTGATGATAATGAAAATTGGCATTTAATAGCTGAAGATGTCCAGAATACAGTAACATACAAGATATTAGGATGATTTAGACTTGCTTGGAGATGAAAATGGGGAAACCACGGAAAACCATTTCAAGGACAGCCAACAGCAAGGTTCGAACCCACTATCAATATCGTAACAAACAACAAACAATAAAAATCACATATAACTAACAAATCATGACTAGTTGCACTAGTTTAATAACCACTGCAATTAAATACATGTACATAATGTAAACACCATCACCCATACTTGTAGACAGATTTCATAGCCCAAGTGTAAAGGATTTGATGATCACTTGATGATCGAAACTGGTCATCCATGTGTATTTATTAATCTCATGCACATTTTTTTCTTCTCTTTTTTTCAGGATTAGAGAAATACTCATTACTGTGTGGTAAAAAGATCTTGAGCTACTAAAAAACATTAATGTTAGTTATTCAGGTTTTAAGGAGTAGAACAGCGAGGTCATATGCCCCTATAAAAAATAAAAATATAATTTAAAAATTTCGATTACTAAGGCAACACTGAAAAATGGCTTCCGACACAATAACACTGCCATATGGGAACGAAAACAATAGAACTGTCAACCAGAAACTACCGGAAACCGCTCAAGTTCCATGTTTTTTCAAGAAAGTTCCAATAGCCTCTATAAAACACTCAAAGCTATTCAGAGCAAATAGTAGAAAATGCCAACTGCACTGGTTGGTGAAACGCCAGAGGATATCAAGAAATGCAATATACGACCTAATAACCCAAAAAGCTGTTTTGAAGAATACTCACCAGCTGTGAAAGCATACACAAGTATACACTTTTTTATTTTTTTATTTTTTTTATTTTATTCCATGATTGTGTTCAGTCTGAATGTAACAGTGGAATTATCTAGAGGCGAGTATTCCACTGGGTGTTTATATGATCGGGACTTATGAGCATTAAAGAGTTATTCAAAAATTACCATACTGCACAGTATATAAATGTCTTTCTACCACCAGGTAAAGGATACAGAGTTTCACACAAGAATATATTAACTGTGAGCTATGGGTATACATTTCAATTGTTATTTCCAAGGGGAGCAAAATTGCAATTCCCATTTCCAAGGGGAGCTAAAGTCATATATAAGGAGCTTAATAACAGAGTAATTAAACTGCACAATTCTCATGAAGGTGATAATATGGCTTAAGCAAATAGGATCAGGGTGTCGAGCGATGATCTTTCTTCAAATTCCCGTATTTCCCGTACGAAAATCCACCAAATTCCCGTATATTTTAGAAGACTAGAATTCGCATAACGAATGGCTGAAAAATGAACCTTAAATCGCGAATCAAGATTTTCTGGCGTGAGTATAACTGCATTTTTGGAGATACTTCCGCAGCCCACGGGTGATGGTGAGATTTAGGCCTAATCCGTAGCGTGAGCAAAGCGCGCGCTCGAGCGAACTCCACGCAGATGGGGCGAGATGCTAGGAATACAAATAAAATACCGTTTACCTGAGAAGAGCTGATATAAATGACTGTTTTACTGAGGAGGGTTGAGAGAGTAGAGAATAGGAGTGTCATATAATAAATGTTTACGGGAAGTGAATTGTATGGTACCGTAACCGTATAGATCTTCCACGAGTTAAAATGGCACCGAAGCTTATGCATAGCGAACTTCCGGTCCGCGAATCTCCATTTGATTTTCATTGGCAGTGAACCGTTCGTGATTATCTTCTTTATTATTTCGGATTGTGGTTTTGTTTTTAGGCGTTCAACTTATGAAAGAAGAACTAGAGGGTTGGCCTTTCATGAATATTCCTAAGAGAAGTGTCTCCTAAAAGAGCAATTAGTAAAACTTCGCATCAGAGACGACCATAACAAACAGCTTGCCTACAAAGTGTGCGATCTGCACATTTCAAACGGCAGTGGTTTAACATAGTCTATCTTAGACTACAATATTAAGTTGGTGCAAATTAAATGTTACATGTGAGAATATTATTATAATTTGCTATCCGGTTGTTATATTATGCATTAACGTGGCCCGTTTAAATGCTGAATTGTGACGGATGCTACGAGTTATAGGCTATTCGCCGTATCGGTAGGCCTAATATTCACTAACAACGCATCGTTTCTTCTGTAATATTTATTTAATCATTATAATCATAATAGCCTATCTATTAACCCTTATTTAACCAATAATCATTTTATAATTCTATACATATTCCAGGTATTGCAAGAAAGCGATATTTGATAGCACATGCGGTTCCACCTTAAAATCCAGCCGTGCCCAGTTTTCAGTACCTATGGAAAATATTACCGTAAGTTAATAAACCAAACAACTGGCGACATTTTTTTTTTTTTGAAATGCTCATTTACATCTTCACCCTAGTCTACGTAAAGTAGGCCTACCATACGGTAATCACTGAAAGGATAGGGGGGCTATGACCTCAATTTCACAAACGAACGAACCTCATTTTGCATGAATTATGGAACCCGAATCCTAATGGAGGTATGGATTGTCTGCATTTAGAAATATGTTAGTCAATAATTTAAAACAAGATGCCAGAAAACTAAATACAAAAAGCTGCGTGCCTACTACGGTGTAAAGTTGCTCCGTGAAAAAATAAAATGCACCTCGCCAAGATTATACGACGTGCATACAGTTAAATACAATCATCCAATTGGAGAAACACTTTCTTTGTCACGATCTTATATGCAATTCAAACATAAACAGGTGTAATTTACGGGAAAATGTGCAACATTTATTACTCCTGTATATATTTTAAATGTGATCACGTTCGTCACTTGGAAAATGTCCTGCAGTCAACTCCCAGCGAGACTCCTCCTTCAGCGTTGGAGCAAGCCATGGATCAGTTTTGCTGTTAACGTGTGCGATCGGTAACCTTTTTCACGTCGCTTCGGGCTGCTTTAATTGTGTGTCCGTTTCGTTAAAGATAATTCAGTACTTGAAGAGTTTCTGCAATTTATTCCAATTATTGATACGGATCAAATCAAGATGGCTGATTTTGAGAGTCAATAGAAATGGCAGTAGGAATACTGAGAGCAAAACATTATCTTTCTCTCGCATAATATCAATATTATAAGCAACAACGTAACTATGGTCATGATGATATCACTGCATTGTTTCAATTGTAATATTTAGTTACGGTTTTCCATAGTTTTCATTTTTTCATTGTGTCGAAAAAATAATAAGGCCTAAAATAGTTTTCATGCATAGAGAACGGTTATTTAATTATTGTTTTTCATGAATATTAATCGAAATGCCATTTTAATTATGATGATAACTGTTGTTTTCAGGGGCGGAACAGCAAGGTCATCTGTCCCTTTAATAATGTGCTTAATTACCCTATTTTATTAATGACCCCCCCCCCCCCCCCCCAGAAGGAAATCCTGCGTACGCCACTGGGTATGGCCGCTATTACACGCGTAAATTATGGGACAAATACAGTATTGCTAACCTCGCGCATTCGGTACTGACAGCCTTCCTGTCACTTTGCCCCGCTTTTCCTCTCCGCAACCCACGGTCGCCACATAACAAGACCCTACGTCCAACCGCCACACGGCAAGATTTCTGAGCATGCTTCTCACCTACACCCTGTATTTCGAAGGAAACAACGCAAAGGATATGTCGGGAGCTTGGAACAGCTGAGCTGTGTTGCTAAGTTTTTTTGTGTTGTAAATCAGCTGATTCGAATAATACACAGCGCTACACTTCAGACATTATTTCGGTACAATTATACGTAATATATTTAAAAAAAACTATCCCGAGTCAACGCCGAGGACATTCAGACAGAGAAATACGATACTTTTAGATGAATAAATAAATTACACACCGAAGCTATGATACCTTTATCATAGGTATTCAATTCAATAAATACGACAAAGAGGGCAAACACTCTACAGCTAATAGTAGTGGAGTGATGACAGTTCTGCCCCCCCCCCCCCCCCACCACTACTCTCCATGCGAGCCGATAACTCCCGAACCCTTGGTCGGAGATTCACGAATGAGGTGTCGTTGGACTCGGGATGACGGGGGCTTTGCTATGGACCACTCGTTATATTTTAGAAAAAAAAATTGAAATTTTTCGTTTTCGAAAATAGGCGATAGTTTGAAAACCAAAAAGGATAGAACGTTGTGCCATAGCTCAAACGAATGGTCTTTATGACCTTTATTTTTTGTAATAAAAATTTTTATTTTTTATATTTTTTTGAAAACACTCGAATTTTGAAAATCCTATATTTTGGAAACTAGGAACTCTACAAAAAAAATTGTTTGACGTAAAGCAATGGTCCCTACTCCCTCTACCCCCAAAATAAATTTCAAGTCTCTAGAGAAAAAATTTGTGTTTTGTAAGTAGTGGGGTAAGGGGAAAGCTGCTTATAAAAGCAAGTGGTGAGCCCCTGCGACCTTGGAATGGAAGGAGTGATGCTAGGAGGGCGTGCTTGGATTCGTTTTTTTCGTCTCGTCGTGCTCTTTACGGGAATGTCGGTGTCGAAAATGTGAAAATCTGGAAACACAGTCTTTTTGGTGTAAAAACGTGATTTTAGACTTTTTGCTATATCTCACGAACCAATAACGCTAGAGGCGTGTTCGACAGGTCCAAGGACTCGGGGTAACGTCCTCTCTGCTATGGACCACTCGTTATAATTTTTAATAAAATTGGAAACTCGATTTTGGGGTAAACACGTGTTTTTTGTGATTTTGTCGATATTTCACGAACCAATAACGCTAGAGATGTGTACGAGGTGTCCTAGGACTCGGGCTAACGCCCCCTTTCAAATGTGGTAGATATTGTTTCCACAAAATAATTCACAAAGGGCCTAACGCCATACATGTTGAGAAAAAAATTCTTTACCGTTACCTGTTTATAATGTTTATGAAGCGTGGTGGTTGAGAGAGACGATACTGCTGGGTGTGTGTGTGTTTCAACGAACCTATCGCTGACCACGGTGGCTGTGTTCAATAGAACAATCGCTATTTCGGCGGGTCGGTTTATGACAGAGCGAGGGTGCGTTTTTTTCACACCTTTTTACCTTTAACGTGTAAACGGTGATGAGAACTTGGTTCTATGTTGATCGAAGCGAGTACAGAAAACACACTTGCCGAGGAGCAGGAGGTGAATGTCATTTGAGCTTATGGGAAGGCTCCGATCTGACTTGACAACAGGTGCAATGAAAAAAATGACCAAGACGCTTGAAGGTGAAATAATCTGACCATTGTGCTGGCAGGGAAGTGCGAAAGGCGTGCACACATGTGTGAAACCACAGGCACGCTAAACCAGTGACATCCTGTCTTGCTTCGTACGTGACAAAATGCAAGTCCAGGTGAAATTTGATCTACCGCAGGTGTTCACCTTGGACGTTATCTGTCCACGTGCATGATAACTGTTAACAAGTCACATCCTGTTTTGCTTCGTACGTGACAAAATGCAAGTTCAGGTGAAATTTGATCCGGCACAGGTGTTCGCTTGGGTGTTATCTGTCCACGTGCACGATAAGAGAATGTTCAAAGCGTGGGAATCGCTGAATCAGTAAAAAGTATGATGCAACTTGTGGGAATGATGTCACAACCAATAGAGAGGCAAGAGCTGCAAACAGCAGTGGTGGGAGGTGAAGGGAGGGAGAGGGGAGGGGGTGATGTATGAGAGAACACAGGAGGAAAGGGAAAGACAAACATGTATGAACATGCATGAAGCGCGGAGCGCTGTATACATAGAGCTATAGGTGGTGTACAACATGTGTGAATAAATAAAAAGTACACAGGTTCACACAACATGTAATTTATTTATCCAGGAATTAAACGTAGAGTTAAACCCTAACCATTTGACGTAGAGTTTATTTCCTTTTTGTTTCAACACTTTTTCCACAAGATAGTGCTGAGGAAATGCTGTTTTCTGAAGTTCATGTAGATAAAATCTACCTTTTATGGGTTGATGGTTGAGGTCCTCGAGTAAATAGGTGACTGGAGTGTCCAAGTAGACTCGACGAATTCGAAATAGTTCAGTCCCCCACTGAGGCGTGTAGCCCTTATTGAAGGCAGACTTAAATTTGCTCACACGAACAAAATCCCCAATGTTCAGTCGGTGACGTTTAGGATCAGCTGTTTTTATGGGGTTAAACAGTTTATCCAATCGCTGAATATTTTTAGTTACGAGACGTGGCTTGGTCCCAATCGTTCTATGTTTGGTGTCATTGTAACGTGATACTAGCTCAGGTAACATGTCCAACCAGCGATACGTGCCCTGAGCTGTAAACGCTTTCCACATATGGGTTTTCAATGTTCGGTTGAACCGCTCGACCACACTGGCTTTCAGATTGCTGTACGTGGTGTAATGGTGAATATCCTTAGATTTGAGAAAACTGGAGAAATCCTTGTTGAAAAATTCTTTCCCCTGGTCGGTTTGTAGCAGCTGAGGTTGACGTTTGGAGTGTTGAATAATATGTTGAAAGGCCTTGGTAACTAGTAGGCCAGACTTGCGACGCACAGGTTCAACAAAGGCCATTTTGGAATAGACATCAATAACGGTCAACATATAGCGTACACCGTCGTTAACGCTAGCATAGGGTATCATTTCAACCAAGTCAGCCTGCCAAAGTTCATCCACACCTCGTGAAATCACCTTCAGTCGCGGATAGTGACGCCTAGCTGGGCGATGCAACTCGTGAGCAATACCCATTTTAATGGGTGAGGGCTTAAACAATAATTTTGGCATTTCGAAGTTCTTCCTCAATTTCTTGAATTTCCCAATCGTGACCGGTGTGGCCAGCTTGACGTGAAGCATGCAACAACTGTAGCCGCTGGACGAGCTTATTGGGATTGTGCCAGTAGGTAACATCCACAAGGGGTTTTAATGGTTTAAATGTCACTCCCGAAGCGGATGCTTTCCGACGAGTACTTTGACTGGTGGGAAACATTTTTGCAATGATGGTTTTATATTTTTGAGATATATTGGCATTCACTTGTTGCGTGGGATCATACTGTCTTTTGTGAGCATGGGTATCCAATAAAATGGATTTATATTTGTCAAGGTCCTCTGACGTATAATCATGGAAAGAGGGGGTCCGAGAAAAGAGCAGCTTTAACAGTCCTGGCGTTAATTTATAGTTGATGTTTTTAATGACAGCTTTAGTACGAGCAAATTTAATGGATGAATCGCCAATTTTAAAACTATCATCCTCATAGCGAACACCATACGTGGTATCTGTGTTTCCAATAAATAGATCGGTGAAATAGGGTTCCAATGTTGATCCATAATATTTTATTAAAATGGTTTTCAGTTGAGCTTTATGTTGAGGGGTGGCCAAGAGTTGTGAAAACGGAGACGCCCTGGAAGGGCAAGGTGTTTCGACCATGGCCAAGGATTTCTTTTTTCTCAAAAACTCTGCAAGGGGTGCGGCCTTTTTTTGAGGCGTAAACACATGTTCCTCCTCATCCTCAACTTCACTAACACTAGTCAAATCTTCCTCTTCCTCAGGGTCCTCGTGCAGCGTCTGCGTGGCTTGTGATACGGTGGGTAGCGTTTCAGATGGCTTGAAAGAGGGTTTCAACATGGCTTTTAGTGGAGGTGCTAAATGTTGTTGAATAAACAAAGCATGATTTGCACGTGATTGTTTCAATTGACGAAACTTTTGGCGAATAGTATTTTTTGCTCTAATAATATGCTTTTTTAATTGACTCTCTGCTAACGCCATGGTGGCTTGGCAAATGACTTGCCGGGGAATGAGACAGGGCCTTAAATAGCAATAAAATGATCAAACCCTAAGCGATACCGTCCTTGGTTGAGTTCACTTTGTTTGTCAATCACTAAACAGGCATGACGTTGAGTGTTCCAGCACTTGGCACACAATTCTGTAAACATTTGAAAGGTCATATCCGGATTCACATGTTCATTATAAATGTGACGACTGTTCCTCTCGTCCTGACGAAATAAAACAATGACATTGGCATTGTCACGAATCAACTGTTTGGACATTTTAGAATACGTTTGCCCAAGATAGAAGCAATCGATATGTTTGTGACGACCCATGCTGAAATAGCTTTGAATGATGCCTTGACGTTCAGTGGATACATCATCGAAAATCATGAGTGAATCAGGCTTTACCTCATCCGGTGAAATCACATTTTCTTGCATGGAAAATGTAAAATAACCCATATTCTCTTTTTGTAATCCAGACATGACTTGATCCAGAAACACGTAGAGGGGTTGGTAGAGAGATTTTGCAAAAATATAAATATTTTGAAAACGCAGACCATTGTGCGCTGTGATGAGCGTTAGCAAAAGATTAGTCTTTCCACAACCGGAAGGCCCCACAATGATGCAGCGAATGGAAGATGGAAACAGTGAACCATGACGTTGTTCACGTGATGTAGGACAGAGATGGGAAACCATGTCCCCCACGGGGAATGACTCTTGCTGCTTAATAATCTTCATTTCAACTAAGGCTTAGACAGGCTAGCAGGCTGTCTATATACAGGACACCGAGCCTTGTCATAGAAACAGTAGACTGGTACTACAGGTTGACGATGGATGTCTTTGGACGTGCGTTGATGGCCAAAGCTAGGCCTGTCCCCATACATGATCCTAAACAGGAAACAGATCCTGCTAATAAACACTATGTGGATAGGTCAGTAGTGCCACGCACAAAACAAGGAGATTATGACTTTAAGGGAAAGCGGTTAACCCACGTAAAACATCCTCAAGTGTCTACAGACGTTACTACGAAAAAGTATGTGGATAACAAAGTGTATGAGTTTTATGACAAAGTGCCCCAGCTTATGGTGAATGGCTATAGCGCTAATCACCATCGGATTATTCACGTGGAAGACCCACAAGACGAAGACGATGTTTGTACCAAGCGTTACATGACCTATGAAATGAAAAGGCTTTATAAATTTATCCCATCTGTATTTTTAGTGTATCTGACAAATGAAAAACCTTTGAATGACAGAAACCATTTACCGCTAGTCCATGATCAGCACTTGACCTATGTGCTTGCTTCGGGTTTAAGCCACTATCGATTACACTATGATGGAACCATTCACATCAAATATGCCATACCTGATGAGAACCATTTACAAATAAAGATAAATGGTCATAGGATGTTGGTCCATAACCATGAAATGGTCAATGCTGGTGACGAATTATCCTTTCACCTCATGTTGACATGGGATGAAAAGCAAGCGGGAAAAACCATAAACGATTTCCCACTTTATGTGGAATTGGAATATACAGCCATGAAATAACCATCTGACGTTAGTTGTGATTTAAACTTTCTTGTGAAAGGTTGTTGGTCATTAACATCATGGTGAAACAAAGGTATGCTGTGAGAAAGACTAAAAAAAGGACTTTCTCCTTGGCAAAGCCTGGGCTTACAACATTCGTGGACAAGCCCTTGCGAAAGAAAAAAAGAAAAAATAATGTATTGACCATAAGGAAAGCCCTTCGAGCAGCACAGAGACATGTTATTCCAAAACGTCGGCGACAGGTTTCAAACCAAGGGCGAGTGATTCCCGTCCCCAAACGAGCGGGATTTTTACCTGCATTATTTGCCGGTTTGGCTGCTCTGGGCTCACTTTTGGGCGGTGCCAGTGCAGTGGCGAAAACCATTAAAGCCGCGCAGCAGGGCAAGCAACAACTCAAAGAAAGTCAGCGACACAATGAAACGATGGAAGCGATTGCCATGGGGGCTAGAAATGCCAATTTAAAGCCAGCCTTTTATCAACAAGGATTTGGGATTTCACCATTTCGAAATATAAAAAAAAAAATTAACCTCAGCCATAGCGAGACATGCCCTGACGCATCAACAAGTGGAAAGCTATGCTAAACAACTAAAGCTTTCTCATTTTCGAGGTGTGTTTATGCGAAACCAATTACCCCCACGACCCTGGAAACAGGAATGTGCTGTTGTCAATTTGGATGATCACCGAGGACCAGGGACGCATTATGTAGCTTATGTCAAAGAGGGATCCATGGTATGGTACTTTGACAGTTTTGGGAATTTGCCCCCGCCCATGGAACTAGTGACCTATTTTGGAAACAGGATCAAGATATATTATAATGTGAAACGTGAGCAAACGTTTAACAGCCAACAGTGTGGACGTTTGTGTTTAATTTTTTTATATAAGACGCAGCATAAGCTAAAACGCCACCAGTATGTCGGCAGAAAGTAAAACGTTTACACTGCATGGACGTGGAGCTGAAGTCAGCCTAGAATTCTACCCGCCTATCGAATTGAGTGAAAAACCCTATGGTTTAGGACTTGTTTCTCTTGAAACGTACAATCGAATATACAACATACGTGAAAATGTGAACAACAAGTTTTACTATGATGATTCTGTGCTCACCTTGAACTCTGGTGGATACACGATCGATGATATTTATGTGGTGTTGATCAATCAATATGGTTTAAAGTCATTTCTCGACGGAACGCACAAGTTTGAACTTGTAGGAAATACCAACACTCATCGCTGCAGTATTTTCTCTACCTTCAACATTGACTTTAAAACACACCCCGATTCCATTGGTCCATTACTAGGATTTAAACCACGTGTGTTGGAGCCCAACAAAAAACATGAATCGGACCATGAAGTGAAATTCATTGAAGACCATCATGTGTCGGTGACGTGTAATATTATTAGCCAAGTGTACACCAATCAAGAACCATCGCATTCGCTTTATGACTTTATTGTGACATCGCCCAATGGGTATATTATTCGTGAAAACCCTCCAGTGGTGCTTTTTCATGCTGTGGCTGTCGATAGTATTAGTAATATAACATTAAGACTGATCAATAGAGATCAACAACTCATTGATCTAGATTCTACCACACCAGTGACTTACAAGTTGGTGCTAAAGCCACTATGAAATTTGTGTATAAAGCAACAACACCGTCTAGGAATAGTGTTAGTTGTTTGCCACGTGAATACACGTTAACATCTCAAGGCAAGCAGATTTTACAGCATTTGGGTTACCACGTCAACCCTCATAATGAATTCTATCCTAGAGATAGCGAACCACATCGAGGAGCAACCAGGAGTGGTAAGAATTGATCTCCATTCCTATCAAGCTCAAACACCTGGACTCAATAACAATGATGAAATTCAATTTGTTATCAACAACCAAGATATTTACACCCTACCGCATGAAAGTGTTATTCAGATTGAAGGTCGGCTCACCAAAGCCGATGGCTCTACACCCACCACATCCAAGTTGGCCAACCATGGTTTGGCCTTTCTGTTTTCTGAAGTGCGGTATGTCATTAACGATATCGTGGTGGATAGCACTCGAAATGTGGGCATTTCCAGTGTCATGAAACTATACCCCTCTTATAGTGAGGAAGAAGGTAAAACACTTTGCATGGCAGGTTGGTGTCCTGACTCGACCAATGACTGGATGGTACACACCGATGGGACCTTTACTGGATATTTACCTCTTAAACTGGTTCTAGGCTTTGCCGAAGATCACCAACGCATTGTGGTTAACGCAAGGCAAGTGCTTTACCTAGTGAGAGACAGGAGTGATAATAATGCACTCAAGGGAGCCGACAATGCCCCCATCGATTCAAAAGTTCAACTACAACGCTTGCTATGGAAAGTGCCTCATGTGACCCTTAACGATAGCAAAAAACTGGACATACTCAAAATGGTAAAGAGAGATATGCCTCTACCCATGGAATTTAGAAGCTGGGCACTCCATGAGTATCCGCTATTGCCCACCACCAACACACACAGTTGGTCTGTAAAAACAGCTCGCTATACAGAGAGACCTCTCTACCTGATCGTGGGTTTTCAAACGAATCGCAAGTATCAACAAACCAAAGATGCCTCGCAATTTTATCACCTGCAATTGAGAAATGCACGTCTTTTCCTCAACGGAGCTGTGTTTCCCTATGAAGGACTGGATTTGGATTTTTCAAAAAATAAGTTTGGCCCTCTGTACGACTTGTTTTCTAAATTTCGATGGTCGTATTATCAAAAAGAGAACGGCCCCATGCTACTACCCCAAGCGTTTAAGGCAAGAGCACCACTGATTGTCATTGACTGTTCTTACCTGGAAGAGTCTGTCAAGCCATCCAATATCGACATTCGACTAGATTTTGAAACGCATGACAATGTACCAGCCAATACCACGGCCTACTGTTTGATTATTCATCACAAACAAGTCAACTATTATCCACTATCCAACCAAGTGACGAGTGTATAAATAACAGGTCATCCCACGTCAAGCCGCTCAGTCATGTCTTGCTTTAAAGCCTCAAGAGACGTTACATCCATGAATTTAAACTCTGAGGAACAACGTTTCAAGACTTTTGCCACATGGCCAGTGCCTTTCATAAACCCTCAAGCCTTGGCGGCCGCTGGATTCTACTATTTAAAAACAAGAGATGAAGTGAAATGTGCCTTTTGTCCCATCATTATAGACCAATGGCAGGAGGGCGATGAACCCATGCAGGAACATCAGCGCTGGTCACCCACCTGCCCCTACCTGTGTAGAATGAAAGTGGGAAATATACCCTGTCATTCAAGCTATCCCTCACTTGTGTCTCTGGGTGATGAAAAAAATACAAGTTACGATACATGTGGGCCGTATGGTATCCATGGTGCTTCGGTGAGCAGCTCACCATCAAAAACGTCTAGTTTAGAGACATTGGGACATCATCGGTGTTATGGACGTTACAAACACAAGAGACTATATTGTTGTATCAGTTGCTATCGTCCTTATCCCAAAATGAGAAAAGCCTGTAAGACGTGTTATGATAATAAAATGATGTAATTCTTAAATTCTTATTTTTTTGCTTTTGCCTCTGTCCTACCCTAACCTTCTTTTTTGAAACTAGCATGGAAGGTAAGCCCATGCCATGATCACACGTGATCGTCAGTCAGTCGTCAGTTGAACTTGATCCAGGCAAGCGTCAACATGTTGCGCACACTCATTGTGGATTGCCAAGGGTTTAAAATTGGTGACAACAAATTTATATTTAAACAAGTGGCCATGATCGATTGTACCACGTTTTGGATATCGCAAGCTACGCATTTGCTATTTAAACCACCCCATGCTTTTGATTTGTTGTGTGAAAAAGACCGTAAACAAACCCAGTGGATTGAAAATCATAGGCAACTAGACTGGAATCAGGGAACCATTTCCTATAAATATTTGGACGTGGTCATGAAAGCACACTTGTCCTCGGCCAATGTGGTATTTGTGAAAGGTAATGAAAAACGTCAATGGTTGCAACCATTTTTGGCGTCTTACTGCCAATGTATCGACCTCATGGAGTTGGGCTGCCCCTCCCTGCAAACGCTCATGGATACTTGTTCCTGTGGCAACATTACCCATACAGCCCTATCGCATGCGTGGCATCTCTTTCATTGGTTAACCACTCATGCCTGCTGGGAGTTGTTGAACAAAATTATAACTCAAGATTTACCTGTGAATGACGTCAGTGAGATTTCTACAAGCGACGTGTAAACATCTACAGCACGTGATACCATGGAGAAAGGCAATGCTACGGACAAAGCCATCGGCAAGTTCTTTGTGTGCAAAAAGAAACTAGACAGTTTTACCAAAGAGGAACTCTTGGCGCTGCCCAAGTCGTTCATTTATTATGTGGCCGCCAACGCGGTCAAAGAAATCTGGCAACATGTACCAAAATCATGGACTCAAGATCCTGTGTTGAGTGAATTGCAACCCTGTACGGATTACGATCACCATAAGCAAGTGGCCATGGCAAAAATACCGTCTATGCGTCAGTGTGCGACTTGCCAGCTAGTGAAACTGTATCACGGTCATAAAAGTCCATGTAAAGACTTTGTTGAATCATTCCACGGGTGTCATGGCGAGAAAAAGCAACAACAACAACAACAAACACAAACATCGTCCACAGAGGAGGAGGAAGACCAAACCTTTTTACCATCGATGGAAAAGGATATGCCAGACCTGTACTGGCAATGGCGTCATTGACAAAGTGATTCAATACTTACCTTTCGAAATCCATCTTCCAGGTTATCGTTTTTGTGGCCCTGGAACTCGTCTCGAAAAACGTTTACAACGTGGTGATGTACCCATTAATCTTTTGGATCAAGCATGCAAGGAACATGACCTTTCTTATCGCCATAGTCATCCTGGTTTAAGACATGTGGCAGATAAATTGTTATTGAAGAAAGCTAAACAACGTTTCACATCCAATGATGCCTCAGTGGGTGAAAGAATGGCAGCCCTGATTGTCATGAGTGCTATGAAAGGAAAGTTGATGATGCATGGACATAAACATTGAGGAGTGAGGAATTGGGATTTGTTTGTATTCTATTTTTCTTTTGTCAATTCACTATGACTATGAAATAAAAACAAAAGTTTTCCAGAGCACGATGTTTTGTTATTTTTAATTTTAAGAAATCGTGATGTTGATGGCTGATTTTTTCATTTTACACATTTCACACATGATGAATTCCACACACTGTCATTTATCATTTTGCAATTTACAGTTTTTTGAAAACGTTCGTTTCAAGTTTAACGTTTTTGATGATATGGATTTTTCCATTTTGCTGATGACACATTTTAAACAATGTCCGTTTGAAGTTTTTGAATTTTCAAATTTCACACATGGCCATTTCCAGTTTTTAAAAATGTCCGTTTTAAGTTTTGCTGTTTTGGTGATATGGAAACATGGAATTTCCATTTTGCTGTTTTCATATTTTTTCCATTTGGTGTATGTCGAAAGTTGAGATTTGACAATGATGTTGATGCAAGTGCTTGACCTTGATAATACTGCAATGTGTTGATGTGTGTTTGGAGAAACGTCGAGGTCTACGACTACTGCAGGTAAGACTGTTTTTACAAAAATAATGTCTTTAGACTGCCACATTTCAATGAAAAAACGAAACTATTGAAAACAAAATGAGTATATAAGTGACCATTTACCCCCTCCCCACCCACCCACCCTACCTCACCGTGTTTGCTCTGGTCAACCATACACATCAGCTTTCTCTTTCCACTCATACATTCACACCTGTCTTTGGGAACAAACACAACCACTTTATTTATTCCCAAAAGCACATTCTCGACATGCACACTCATCCCAAAAGAACTTTTTTATTTGATCATTTACATTACGAAAAATAATTAAATACTAGTTATTAAAGTTACTAAAAATCTTACTTATTTCATATTTACAAAAAAAACACAACTTTGTACAGCGTTAAAAGAATCAAACTATTTACCAATCAAAAAAATTTAAAAAATAAGTTTGCATAGAACTTTTCAAAGAGCAAATGGTCCAAGTGGTTTGCCACTATTTACAAAATCTACTATTTACAATGACAAAAAACAATATTTAAAAATACTAAATCTACAAGTTACATAAAGCTATGTCCCATAAACGATTAAACAGTGAAATCACACCTCCTCCTCCTTGCGATCATAACCCCAGGGCAGGCTAGTGAGCAGGTCATCAGCCCACACACGCTTGTTATCCATGGAGGCGAGGGTGCGTTTTCTCTGTTCCACAAGATACAGATGATGGTTGCTGGATTGTATCCTGCACTGTGTATGAGACATAGCTTTGCCAGTGCGTAAAACCGCTAAGTAATCGTCTACACGTAGCGATTTTACCACTGCCCTACCTACACCTTTTGCTCTTTTGGCTTCCTTACAGTTGAGTGTGCGGTAAGCATACATTTTTGAAGCCAAACCTACGAATTCCGTCATAATGGAATCACCGCATTCATCTTTTAAAACGCCCATTTTCTTCTTGTTTTTTATGGGCAGCTGAAACACGTTGTCAGCACTATAGCAAGAGGTGTCGAACCAGTCACTATGCTGCCTCATGACGTCATAGGGGTTGCAGTGACGAATGTGGTAAATGAATGAGTCCGTGTCCATATACAAAAGAGAGACGTTCTCAAAATGGCGTTTGGCAAACTCATAGTGAAATTGATACATGACCGATTTAGAAAAGTCTAAAATGACTTGACCCAAGTAAATGGGTTTATCCATGGTCACGCTGGTCTTACTCATTTCAATAGTAGCCAAATCCTCATCGATAATTTTGATCGATTTGAAATTTGGCTTGGCAATGTACCGCCGGGCACCCCACCGCCCCTCCCAGACATTCACCAATTTAATGTCACGGTATTTGCGGACATTCTCCATGGACTTGCCATAGATGCAGTTGTTCATTAATTTAAAAAAATTAATTTCAAACTGCTGTGTTGCCATTTGTCGGTGCTCTGTGTTGAGTCGCATGTATGGCTCAAGCCATGCTTTTTGAGCAAAAGAAATACCCCTGTGGATTTTCTTTAACACCAAGCCTTGGGCGAGGCATTGCACCAACATTTGGATATGTAGCACATACCGATTTTTGTTGTAAAGTGTGCCCAGGAGTTTTTCAATTTTCACTTTACTGTCAGGGGGAACCATTTGCTCAAGGCAGAATGGGAAATCGGCATGTTCATCATACAAGAATGAGGGATATTCAATATCCACTTCTAGCACATATCCACGGCCTGTTTCTTGGCTAGCCATGTTCACATCAAATTCTGACACTTGTTTGTCTGTCAGCCAAGCAAACTTCCCATAGGGCAAAGGCTGACTCATGGCGTAACCGTACAAATTATTCACGTCATAGTACATTAAGTACGATTCTGGTTTGTCTGGTGAATAATCAGGCATGTAGACATTGTTCGCTTCGGCATGGCGCTGGTTAAGTGACACAAAGCCGCCACGAATGCCCTTTTCAAAAAATAGAACCATGTCTACGTCAGTGAGTAAATCCAATTCCACTTGAGTGTATTTCAAAGCGGCATCGAACGAGAGCCCAGGACTCGTGTAATAGTGAGCCGGGTCAAGACCGTAAATGTGTTGACACAAGTTACGGAATTTTTCAAACACATCTGTGAGCAGCAATACATCCAGTTTTAGGTAATGCAAAGCATATTCACTTAGCGTGTTCATGCCAAACACTCGCCAAACTTGACATGCATGTGCATAGTCTTCATCGGAAATGGTACTGCGTGTTAGTTTCGAGTAAAATTTCTCTTGTGGTGGGAGTTTTCTCTGCTTTAACACGTCCCAGCTGTTGCAGAAATCATACGGGAATATACCTTTCCGAATGCACAACTGAAATTGCTCAGGATCATTAAAATGCATTCTAGTATTTTTTAATTCCTCCTCATTCAAGCCATTCACAAGGCTGTCTAGCGAGGATGCCATAAACTTAAAGGAATCCAAAAATCGAATGCTAAAGTCGCCCAACCACCATGTCAGGGCCGTAAAACGCTCATGGTTTTGGGGAATAATGGTAAACGAGCCCTTGTTGACATGGCCCAATTCACGAATCAAAAACTGAATGTCATAATTCGCCAGATTGTGGAAAAAGACACCGATGAAACGAGGAGCTGGAAAGTTCAAGTTGCATTTACTATGCGCAGCTCCACGAAACTTCCCTGTAAAATGCGAGTGGTCTCTGACTTTTTCCTCTCCACTTAAAATAGGCTTTTCGCAAATATGGCATGTCATGGCATGCTCATACTGCTGCTGTTGTTCTGGAGATAGGCTCATGGGTACTGGGTGGTCCAGTAATTCCTGTACATCATGAGCCAACTTGACAAGTTCATCCAAGAACCATTTGGCACAATCTGGCCCCTCACGGTATTTGTAAACGGATTGTGTGGGGTCATAGGCACACACCACATTAAATCCAATGGCAAAGGGTTCATGTTTTTGAATGGGTGTGGTTGAGCTCATGGAGGGATCTGGTTCACATCCCGCCATGGGTGTGGTGAGAGCTTCGAAATCTGCATACACCACATAGGGGACAGTGTCATGCTTGTGAATGTCCTTAAACTTTAACACAGCCTTGTCCCCTTGTGGCAATATCAATCTCACCGCTTCCTGAGTAACACAATCTACCCTATGACGTTCTAAGAGCGTAGGGGTTGTAAAATATTGCAAGCAACGATCACAAATATGTTTTACACCAGTGTGCTTAGACACTTGTCTGCTTAGCAATCTACTCAGGCTTTTAATTAGGCAATAGTGATTCACCTCTCCTACAGATAAATATAAAAGATGAATGTGGTGTCGTTTCGGTTCTTTTGTGGCATAAAGAGGACCCACAATCACATTACCATCAAGGCCATACACCATGAACGAAAAGTCCTGGTTATCTTGTTCAAACCTATGGATCTCGGTTAAGTCCATAGGGAACGATACTCGAGTTAAATTTAAAGTTTGTTTCAATTCATCAAACTTGGCCTTGTACTTTCCCGGCCAACAACCATCATGTTGTACCGGCTGCAAAAAGGCAGCCACAGACCACAGAAAGCAATCATTGTCACGATTCTTAATATTGACCACTGCCTTTTTCGAAGCTATTGCTGGTGGTGTTTCAATAAAGCTAGACCCAGCATTCAACGGGTTGAATTGACAAATGTTGATTTGCAAATGTTGAATTTTGTCTAAGGCTAGACCACTCGGTCCTTGTTGCAGTTTATCAAATTTTGATAGCAAGGCATTCACCACGTGGGTTTCATACCACTGTTCCAAATTATGGGCTATGAATAGCTCTTGCATTTTACTGCAAATATAAAATGTCTCTTTATGCTCTACATCCTTCTTTTTATATATGAAATCGCACACCAGTTCTGTATTCACCTTTAAAGCCGTATGCAACCTTTGCGCTGTACAAATTTCAATTTTAAAAATTTCAAAACAAGATTCTAAAAATTCTTTGGGAATCAAACTTTTTCTAACATTGACCACACGACCAGAGCACACACGCGATTTAAAACAACTATTTAGGGGTTCCCAAATTAACGTATCGGTAGCAGTGGCAAAAGACATTATTTTGAAAGAACACACTCACCTGAGTTTAGAAATGTAGACTGTCTGACAAGGGTCCCAAACACACACGTTCCTGGTTATTCACAGAGGTCAAGCGTTTTCCAACACTCTAAAAAGAAATAAAATAAACCACCATAAGTATATCCATTCCATAATTTATGCCTTTCATAAACAAAACAAAATCAAACAGGTTATATATATATAAACAAATCTCACCTTGACGTGTAATGCTTTGCTATATTCCCGTCTCGTGGGCTAGTGTGGAAATGGTTTTCTTTTCTATCTGTCTGTCTTTCTCTTTCTTTAATATATTTCCCACCGACACACAACAGATCGGCTATACACGTTATCTGCAAACAAATAAATAAATAAAATCATTAATTACCTAATCAATAAATAATTGCATGTATTTATATAAAAATCAATAAATATATAAATGAATAAATATATACCTACCCCACAACAAGGTTAAGTATTTTCCACCAACACCAAAACTGTTAAACAAGACCAGGGGTTTCATGCAACGCAATGTGTTCAAAGGTAGTCACTTAAGTGAGCGTGGAAATGATAACAACATGTCTTTATATATGCTACGTTGCATGTATAATCTTTTTTTTCCCATGCTTTGAACATTCTCTTATCAGGCACGTGGACAGCTAACGTCCCAGGCGAACACCTGTGCCGGATCAAATTTCACATGAACTTGCATTTTGTCACGTACGAAGCAAAACAGGATGTGACTTGTTAACAGTTATCATGCACGTGGACAGATAACGTCCAAGGTGAACACCTGCGGTAGATCAAATTTCACCTGGACTTGCATTTTGTCACGTACGAAGCGAGACAGGATGTCACTGGTTTAGCGTGCCTGTGGTTTCACACATGTGTGCACGCCTTTCGCACTTCCCTGCCAGCACAATGGTCAGATTATTTCACCTTCAAGCGTCTTGGTCATTTTTTTCATTGCACCTGTTGTCAAGTCAGATCGGAGCCTTCCCATAAGCTCAAATGACATTCACCTCCTGCTCCTCGGCAAGTGTGTTTTCTGTACTCGCTTCGATCAACATAGAACCAAGTTCTCATCACCGTTTACACGTTAAAGGTAAAAAGGTGTGA
Organism: Meconema thalassinum; assembly: GCA_946902985.2. Classification (NCBI taxonomy): domain Eukaryota; kingdom Metazoa; phylum Arthropoda; class Insecta; order Orthoptera; family Tettigoniidae; genus Meconema; species Meconema thalassinum. The sequence goes on from OX336389.2 coordinate 517,942,565, forward strand.
AAAAAAACGCACCCTCGCTCTGTCATAAACCGACCCGCCGAAATAGCGATTGTTCTATTGAACACAGCCACCGTGGTCAGCGATAGGTTCGTTGAAACACACACACACCCAGCAGTATCGTCTCTCTCAACCACCACGCTTCATAAACATTATAAACAGGTAACGGTAAAGAATTTTTTTCTCAACATGTATGGCGTTAGGCCCTTTGTGAATTATTTTGTGGAAACAATATCTACCACATTTGAAAGGGGGCGTTAGCCCGAGTCCTAGGACACCTCGTACACATCTCTAGCGTTATTGGTTCGTGAAATATCGACAAAATCACAAAAAACACGTGTTTACCCCAAAATCGAGTTTCCAATTTTATTAAAAATTATAACGAGTGGTCCATAGCAGAGAGGACGTTACCCCGAGTCCTTGGACCTGTCGAACACGCCTCTAGCGTTATTGGTTCGTGAGATATAGCAAAAAGTCTAAAATCACGTTTTTACCCCAAAAAGACTGTGTTTCCAGATTTTCACATTTTCGACACCGACATTCCCGTAAAGAGCACGACGAGACGAAAAAAACGAATCCAAGCACGCCCTCCTAGCATCACTCCTTCCATTCCAAGGTCGCAGGGGCTCACCACTTGCTTTTATAAGCAGCTTTCCCCTTACCCCACTACTTACAAAACACAAATTTTTTCTCTAGAGACTTGAAATTTATTTTGGGGGTAGAGGGAGTAGGGACCATTGATTTACGTCAAACAATTTTTTTTGTAGAGTTCCTAGTTTCCAAAATATAGGATTTTCAAAATTCGAGTGTTTTCAAAAAAATATAAAAAATAAAAAAGTTTTATTACAAAAAATAAAGGTCATAAAGACCATTCGTTTGAGCTATGGCACAACGTTCTATCCTTTTTGGTTTTCAAACTATCGCCTATTTTCGAAAACGAAAAATTTCAATTTTTTTTCTAAAATATAACGAGTGGTCCATAGCAAAGCCCCCGTCATCCCGAGTCCAACGACACCTCATTCGTGAATCTCCGACCAAGGGTTCGGGAGTTATCGGCTCGCATTGAGAGTAGTGGTGGGGGGGGGGGGCAGAACTGTCATCACTCCACTACTGCTAATGAATATTTAAAAAACTCACCATGCAATGATTATCCTTTAACATGAAACAAGAGTCTGAGTGGAGGTCGTTCACAGCTTACTACAGTAGTTGACAGATAACACCATGCACACTCACTGAATCACGACTCTCTAGGGTTAATATTAGCTTTCGTGATAAAGCAAAAGTAAAGTTAAGGTAAAGACATATTTAACACTGAGCACTCAAACAAGCCCCTCTGTGGCGATATTATTGCTGTGGTTTTATATTGTCGAATTGTAGGCGGTATTTTGAACACTATGACGGGAAACAATAGCCTGTGCTCTATTATCGATTGACTCAAGCGAACTGACACCAAGAAATAAATTATCCTCAGTCACTTGGCAAGGGTTTCTTTGACACCCTCCATCCCTTCACTGTCCCTATCATCATCACCACCATCATTGTCTTCGTCAGAGCTTGATGAACTGCCAAGGTTAATAATCATTTCATCCACCGCGATATCCAGACCGCCTTCAGTATTTCTTTCTGTACGTGCTGTACGGGATGTGTCCAGTCCTCGGATCGAACGTCGGCAAAGTAAAAGTAACGAAACAATGACAATGACAATGAAAGGAAATCCGACACAGACAGTGGTTAACAAGCGACTGAAACGATGCCTGCCCATACGAGAAGAATTCTGTCACTTGTGTGGTGTATTTTGCAGCCACATGTTGGTGACGGGTGTTCGATGGTAAAATGACGAGAGCTGTGAGATATTGTTTGTAGTTTTTGAAATGCATGCATGTGTGACGCATTTGCATTGAGTGTTTTAACGAACTTTAAAACAATTTGGTATGTGCATCTCCTCTGCGAAAGAAGACCATGGAAAGGCTAAAAACAGTAAAATTCTACACGCGACACGCCGCGAGTACTTTTAAATTTAGATTTATTTTATCAAAGTAGATAATAGAAAATAAAATAATGCAAAACGAAATTAAATAAGTCACTTTGACAAATACAAGATTGTTACTAGGAACTTCAGTTATACACAGCACAAAATTAAGTTCTTTTGACAGTACTTTTTTTTTCCAATTCCTGGAGATCTTTTGTGGCTTTTCTTTCGACTGCCACCTTAGCCGTCGCTTCACACCTGTTTTGCTTCCTTGAACACGGCGAAGGAGTTTCGTGCAGTGTGGACTCTTGCTCACGGTTATCTTTTCTACTCCACCAGCTGCCATCACAGCGTCCTGCACAGTATGCATGCCAATCAGACTTGCTTCTTTGTGATTGACGATCATGCACCCCTTCTCTCGAGAGCTGCACTGTTGTGATACAAAGTCAGTATTATTTTAACGACGCTTGTGAGATCGTTTTTGGCAAGAACTGAGGAAGGTGCTGAAGCCACTAATTCAGACCGCAACACGTCGAGCCGGTGGCTCCTTTCCGTCGACCTGCTTCAAACGCGCAGTGATGGAGGGCAGTCTCAGAAGTGCGGAGTAGCTGCTCTTGATGCGGTCAGCCATTGCGCCAGAAAGCAAATTCTTCTGATCACAAATAATTTCCAGGGCAATGACGATCCTAACATCTTCCAACTTAGGAGTCTCAGCGACCCCTATAGGGTCTAGGCAGGAAATAGCACGGGTCTCTTGAGAGCAAGAGTTGACCTCTCTTTGATTTTTTCTGCCATAGGATACACATGTACAATTCTCGGCAGTTGGTGCGAAATTGCAGCACATCCGCGTCTGGAATTTTCTGAGATCTTGAGCTATTAGCTTCTTTAAGGGCTACTCTTGTCGAGAAACCCAGGTCTGCTCTGTGAATAACAATGCGGAATGATTCCTGTATGTCATTGTCAGCAACGAGCGCGGCGCGCGTAGCCCTGCGCGGAGAGGGTACGGCCGGCGGTCGGCCAGGCAAAGCATGCATTCGACGTTGGCTGGATTATAATCCCGCTTAGCGCTCTATCGGTGGCGCAAATTGCGGGTGGCACCACGGTCTGCAGGCGAAATAGAAGACTGAGCGGGAGGACTCTACCGAGCGTTCGGGGGCTAAGAAGTCAGGCATTATGAGACTTTTTAAGATTTCCCGTATCAAGTGCGAATTTCCCGTATAATTCCCGTATTTTTCCCGGGTCACTAAAATTCCCGTATTTCCCGTATCGCTCGACACCCTGAGGATATAGCATTCAAAATAACATATCACGTTCAGTTAGTTCGAATTATATTTGAAATGGATGCCCTGTGGCTATTGATCGCAAAGTTAGGAGCTACACCAAACTATAGGCATAACATCGAAGTACTGATCACTCCTTCCCATATTTGGAAATTCCCCATTTACCAGATAATACATGACAACTTTTCCCGAGGACAATACTATTCGAAACCATCTTGTAAATGTTACTTTTCATTCATATTTACATAAGACCAATGCCAAAATGTTATTCCTTAGTTTTAAAAATATTTGCATAAGCTAGAACTGCAAAATATTTTTTTTACACGCAGAAACATGTTTCATAATACTCATAGTTTGTCTCGTCGTACAGCCAATAAACTCAAGACAACTGCTTCCAGCATTCCAATCTCTATTTCTATGTGAATCTTGTAACCTGCAGCATTACAGGTAACACACTTCCAGGACCGTTAAAATTAAGGGAAATAAGTTGGCATGGGTGCAACATACTGCTTCATTGTAACCAGCACATGCGTATCACTGTAACCACGGCGTTCTTAAGTTACAGGCGGGAGCGATACCCCCACTCTGCCACCGGCGAGTGACGTCAGGGGTCTTAGCTGGCCGGCGGACAGCACGCTAGTCATATGGCAGAGAGATGCATTCATGTAATTAAATCGGTTTTGTTTACAGAAGAAATTGGGATGGACTTCCGAATTTCACCACAGTCCTTCCTTAGTGATCGATGAATTGTGTGAGACGTTTTCCGCTGTCACTACGGGCGAGTAAAGCAAATGACTGCGATACAAGTCAGCCCAGAGCGGTATACAAAAAGAGCATGCTGGAAACTAATGTTTGATTGCACTACAAGTAGGCGGTTTTTGTATCGTCTACAGAACACAATAATTAGTTGAATATATTTAAGTGAGAATATCATATCTGTTTATGTACTTTAACAAACGGGAAATTTCTTCTTTAACATATATTTCATCAAGTTGCAAAATTACCCACTTATCATCACACTTTTCAGCGGCTTTCTTCAAGAAATGAACGTTTTCGTTAAAATTACCCGGAGCTACACTAAGGGAAGAAGTCAATCTTTGTAAATGTTTGGAATGAGGAAGGGATAGGAATTTGTTCTGCCTGATAGTATCATAACACTTCGCGGATTGCATGTACAATATGTAAGAGTAAAGTATCATGTTGGGGGACCTTTTTTTGTTCTTAAATATAGGAGAGAATTGCTCGGATGAAAAATTAACTTGCTGAGAATTTCCCTCTTCTCCACTATCCAATCAAGTTTCTTGAATGACATCCAGCAATTTTAAGACATTGGCCACGTAATTTTCCAAGTTGGTTTGGAATCTCTTCTCAGTAAGATACTGTAACAAACTGAACAGTGTTCTCCAACTCTTCACAGCTGTTTCAATTCCCAAACCCTGAAGAAAGTTCTGTAGAAGGCAATTGCAAATTGTTATAGAAAGCCGAAACAAGTAAATTATTATCTACATTAATATAAAGAAACAAAAGTCATAGACTCAAAATTGATTCTATATATAACCACTCTATCGTCAAAATATTGAAATTAATAGCTGAGTCCCCTTTCACTTTAGTGCTATTATCTGCTAATCATTTCTCAAGAGAATTGCATAAATTCTCGAAACTGATTATAACATCGTCCCAATCTGCAGCAGCAACAGCACTTTCTTGAGCATGTTCCTTCCTCACTTCGATTTCTCTTCTCCTCTCTTCTGGTTGTTTCCGCTTAATTTCACTTTCCTTTGTCAAGTATTTCGGCAAACCTTCAACAATAGTAAGACAAGAACCTTTAACTAGCTTAGGATGATCGTATTTATACACTTGTTTCTGTCCATTAGAATCACAGTATTCATTCTGTAAAATAATGCAGTCCGGTTGAAAATGTTTAATACACACAACACTGTTCTCAGAAGGTGTCCAGTCCTTCCTCGGGATGCTTCTCAGCCATCTATTTCTCAAGTTTACTTCCTTGGGAAAAGAGAAACATTTCACGTAGGCGGTTTCAACTCCACGAACCAGAAAATTACTACTACATCCTGGTACATAACCCCTTCGTGGCATTGTATTTGCTTTTAAAATATACCACGTGAGGCACGGGTATATTTAACACTTGTCACTGGACAACAGGAAAAGCAATATATTGTGAAATATCACCCTCGAAACATAGAAACAATGACCACATCACAGCGCTCCAACAAGACTGAGCATCTCTTTGCTGTCTGTAGTAAGACCCATGACGTCACAACCCCGCCGGCAGTGTTCCCGCCTGTTAACTTAAGAACGCCGTGCTGTAACCCATACCCCTACCTGACAACTTTTGAAAAGAGCTATCAGTAAAACTCACGCGCAACAAAAAATCTAACTATTTTCGACATACGAAAATAATAATACTTCTGGGCTACAAAATACAATAATTCATGCTTTAAACAGGATACTTCAATGAAATCATATCTACTTACATGATTTGTAGATGAACATAACAATCAAGAAGAAATCCATGTTAATCAGCAGCAGGCGTGGTGAATATTGGTTTGGAGCATAAATAACAGGACTTCCTTGATAAATTAAGCACATATACGATAATTGAAAAAGGTTTTACACAATAAAACTTGTTTAACGTAACACAGGCAAGAAATAATATAATACACTCTGCAAATCACATGCTAGTTCGACTTTAAAGTCATGGTTGTGGCCTTTTTAGCTTCCTGCAAAAAGTCTTGAGAAAATGTTTTGTCATAACAGGGACCAGAACTCCTGGTCTTCAAAATAGAAATAGACTCCTGAGATTCATTGGACATGGACGATCTGAACTGTGTTCTATTTTTTTCACAAGGCTGAAAACAAGTTCACATTCTGCATTGCTATGGGGTTTGGTGAGAATAGAGAGCATTACTCTAAAAATTCGGTTATACTTAAGAAGTCCATCGGCTCTACGAATTCTTGATATCTGTGCCCAACTGGAATCACTTGCAGCATCTTGATGTGCAGCCAAAGTGCCATCTACCTGAAGAGCTGTGAACTGCCTCTGAAGCTCATTCACCACCTCAACTGTAGTTTCATTCTCTTCCTTGCATAACACGATAGGAAACTTTTCCAAGAAAAAACGAATGGAAGAAAACTGTGCATCTTCAATTTTGTCTAACCTAGCAACTTGAGCATTCTTTAACACTTCATCCTTGAGTGGAAACTTGTTGATGTGGTCACAGGCAGAACAAAAGTAGTTTATCACTGATGAAAAGAAAAGGGATTTATCTGTATCCTGGAGATCATTCACTACGTTCGATGTTTGAATGCCAATAACTAACTCATCATCACTTCTTTGATTTTGAATCAAGTTGTACTCAACTTCAAGCAATGAGGAGCTTTTGACAATTTTGGGCTTAACAAACTTGGTGAACAGCTGCTTTAGCAAATCCATTAGAAGTTCTAATAACAAGTGAACTTGTGGGGAAGAAGTCTGAAGGGCAACACTCAATTTGTCAAATACAGGAATAGTCACATGAAGGAAAGTGCAAGAGGCCTCGTTCAAGTTTGAGGACAGGAACATAAACAATTTTTCCTCACGAGTTGTAGCAGAAGTCTTACTTTTTAGGATGGGTTTGTCACATTTGGAAGAAAATGCTATTCTTTTAAGGGCATGTGTAGTAGCAGAATCAAGAATTCTCTTCTTCTGATACTCTTGGGATCCACTTTGTTCAACTTTAGGTATTCTGAAAGATGTCAAGCTTGTGGAAATGTTTTGGGTACACCATATTACTTCCTCCTTGAAGAAAGAAAGAAAGAAAGAAAGAAAGAAAGAAAGAAAGGAAGACAGAAAGAAAGAAAGAAGCGGATCCCACTGGTCCAGTAGTCTATCCAAACATCTGCCTAAAGATAACCTCCTACTCATCATCATCATCATCATCATCTTGCACAGTTTCCATCCACTGGCCAGGTCTGTTTGGAACACAAGCCTCTCCAACGTCTTCTGTCTTCCCACCATCTCTCAACCTCCACCCTTGTCCAGTCTTCTCCTCTCTTCTTCACGCTTTCTTCCACCCCCTTCAGCCACCTGTCTCTCGGTCTCCCTCTTGGTCTCTTTCCTTCCCACTTCGTCTCGTGTATCCTCCTGGGTATCCTTTTCTCCTCCATTCGTTTTACATGTCCATACCACCTAAGTCTAGATTTCTCTATACAATCCTGTAATGGTTCCTCCTTCATTAATTCTCTGGTCCTCTCATTTCTCATTCTGTCCCTCTTTGTAGCTTCAATACTGCTTCTCAAGAACCTCATCTCACTGGCCTGTATTTTGCTCTTCTCCCTTCCTTTCATAACCCAGGTCTCCGAGGCATACGTCAGGATAGGGACATAGGACGTCCGATATATGATCTTTTTGCTGTTCTGAGGGACATCCTTGCTCCATAACATGCTTCTCACACTCCTCCAGAATGCTTCTGCCTGTCTCCCCGCTCATTTATTTCTCTATCGTTTCTTCCATTATCTTGTATCAGGCTTCCCAGATACTTGAAACTCTCCACTTTCTTCAGCTGTTCCCCACCAATTGTTATTCCCGTTGTGGTTCTTTCCTTCTTCCTTGTTGTGATCACCATCTCACTCTTATTTATGCTAAATTTCATCCCATACTCTTGTATTATTCCTTCCCACACGTCCAACTGTTCCTGTACCTCCTCCTCCTTGTTTCCCCAAAATCAACAAATCATCTGCAAACACCATTGCTTTCATCTTTCCTTCACCAATTACTTGTGCCACTCGGGTCATTATGTCATCCATCACCACAATGAAAAGTAACGGTGACAGTGCACTTCCTTGTTTCAGGCCGTTTCTCTGTTCCAACCAGTCTGATCTCTCTCCTCCCACTTTCACACAGCTCATGCTTCCCTTGTACATCTCCTGTATCCTCCTTATAGTCCATTTTTCTACTCTATCCTCCAGGGACTTCCATACTTTGTTTCTGCATACACTGTCATATGCTTTCTCAATGTCCAGGAAGGCCATCAGTAGATCTGTTCCACACTCATAGTGCTGTTCTTGTAACTGCCTTACAGCAAAAATCAAATCCACTGTGGACCTTCCTGCTCTGAAGCCATGTTGTTCTTCCCTCATCCCTCCTTCTATCCTTGTCCTAATTCTCCTTTCCAAAACTTTCTCAAACATCTTTGCACAATGACTCATCAATGTTATTCCCCGATAGTTTCTGCATTCTGTTCTACTACCTTTCTTGAAGATCGGGACAATTATTCCCTTTGTCCAGTCCTCTGGGGTCTTCCTTTCCTTCCATGCTGTCTTCATCACTCGGTACAACCATTGTATCCCCACCTCTCCTGCTGCTCTCACCATCTCCACAATCAACTCATCCACACCCGGTGCCTTCCCTCCTTTCATCTTCCTCACTGCATCTTCCACTGCTTTCCATGTTAAGTCCTTTTCTGTTTGCAGTTCATCTTCCTCTTCCCCGATTTCTTCCTCCTCGCCGGGGTTACCATTTGGGTTCAGGAGTTCTTCAAAATAATCTTTCCACATTTTCTTCAGTTCTTCCCTATTTTCTATCTCTTGTCCCCTTTTGTTCACCATTCTAACATAATCCGTAGGATCCTTCTGCCTCTTATTCTTTACCATCCCATACAGGACCTTTTTTGTACCTTCACTATCCTCCATCATCTTTGTCCACTCTTCCATCCACTTTCTTCTCTCCTCAGCCACTACTCTCTTTGCCTCCTTCTTTCTTTCCTGGTACTCCTCCCTTGTCTCTACCGTCCTATTTTGATACCACCTCCTAAAGGCTCTATTCTTTTCCCTTCCTATTTCTTTTGTCTTCTCATTCTACCATGGTGTTTCCTTCCACCTCTTCTTACTACTTGTCCTCCCACACACTGCTTCTGCTGCACCTTCTGTTGACCAAAATATTATGTGCACTCGAGTTTGAAGGTTGTTTGTGAAGTAACCAACAGACCTACATAAAATCCAATAACATAATCATTTTCGTCGTTCTATTTTACGTTAGTTCATGTAGGTTTGGAATTTTTAATTTATATTGCAATATTTTTTATCGCAGTTGGAACACAAAAAGTGCCCGTTTTTAAGCGTGTTTCATCCATGTGTCACATTTAAGAATTATTATCTCACAAACCCGTCATCAGATCTAATCCAAATTTTAACACTATAGCCTATACATTGGAATGTTTTATAACTGGATTATTAATTTCAAAATTTTGTGTGTTCAAGAACGAAAGTTGTTATCATTTTTGTAAGGTAACATTTTCTCGGCTCGAGGTCTTTGGAAAATGTAGTTCTTGGTCGCGTTGTAATCCTTATACATCAAAAAGTTATGCTGTATGACTGTGAAATACGTAAATTAATGCTGCATGACTGTGAAATACGTAAATTAATTAACTTATTTTATATCGGTTTGTATTTGTACGGGGAATTAAGACATGGTTCTCCAGCTAGCCGCTCCGCGAAATGCTGTACAGCGTTGCTGATATGGAGCCCATCACTTCCGAGCGAGGCACACGATGACGCGTGATGGAGCCCATCTTGGCAACGCTGTACAGCTTTCACTGGTGCGGCTAACTGGTGTACCATGTCTTAATTCCCCGTACAACTACAAACTGATATAAAATAAGTGAATTAATTTACGTATTTCACAATCATACAGCATACCTTTTTGATGTATAAGGATTACAACGTGACCAAGAACTACATTTTCCAACCACCCCGAGCTGAGAAAAAGTTACCTTACAAAAATGATTACTTTGTTTCTTGGAAACACAAAATTTTGGAATTAATAAAACAGTTATACTACATTTCAGTGTATATTGTGTTAAAATTTGGATTCGATCTGATGACGGGTTTGTGAGATAATAATTCTTAAATGTGACGCATGATTGAAACACGCTTAAAAACGGGCACTTTTTGTGTTCCAAATGTGACAAAAAATATTAAAATATAAATTAAAAATTCCAAACCTACATGAACTACCGTAAAATAGAACTATGAAAATGATGATGTTATTGGATTTTATGTAGGTCTATTGGTTACTTCACAAACAACCTTCAAACTCGAGTACACATAATATTTTGGTCGATAGTAGTACATACATGCTTCAGAATTTTCTTTGCCTCTTTATTTTTCAAGTTCGAAAATTTCTGAAGGCGTTCTTTTCTCTTTACACTCTTCTCTAAGAAATAAAATATACCAATAAGGATCTCATCCACTTTAACTGGTAATCTTCCAGCACCTTTTTCTGCTGCTAGATTAATCAGGTGGCAAATGCAACCTATGACGGCAATACCGGGTTGAACTTCCTTCAGAACTGCTGAAACCCCATTTTTGTGTCCTATCATAACAGGAGCATTGTCGGAGCAGAAAGCCACACTGTTTTCAATTGGTATATTATAAGAACTCAGCTGTGATAACATCAGGTTACCAATGTTTCGCCCTGTTGAGTCCCCGCCCAACGCTGGTATGGATAGCACAGTGCTCACTACTTTTTCCCGCAGAACATCATAGAATGTAAGAACAATAGGATACAATTTGGCATTCGTATCATTGCTTCCATCCGTTGCCAAAGAAATTGGTCCGTTCTGAAGGCACTTAACAACTTCAGATGATTCATTTTTTTGCCATTTTATTTACAATGCATGTCGTATTCGTTCGACCACAACTATATTTCTTTGCAACTTCTGATGTGGGAACCATCTTAAATAAAGCACCAGCATGATCAGCCGCACTTAAGAGCACATTGTGTTCCACCAAAAAGGAAGTAAACAGACACTCGGCCCTAATTACGTCACTGTCAACGTTTCCAGACTTAGCAAAAAAGGTGTTGATTTTCTTGCTATCTTCCTTCGATTTAACATAACTTATGTGTTTACCGCACTTCACATGATTACTTTAATTGTTTTTTCCACCATGTACAATATTAATATCACACCCACATACTGTGCAAAAGGCAAATTTTTCTCCCTTTCTTGATTTTAGTATGCACGGAAAATAAACAGAGTATGATTCTATAAATGTCTGGAAGTACTGTTTCTTGTTGGATTTGTTCATTCTCGATATCTACTAAAACATCGAAAGGAACCTGGATCACTGAACGTCACATAAAATTATAACATAAAACACTTAAGACAGCCAACACTTCATTAAAACATGTCAAAGCACACAAAGTCTTAAACCATTAAATGAACATTACGCCAACCTCGTGAAGAAAGAATATGCACATGGTAGAAAAAAAACACACATGTGGAACGAATGTAATCAGTCCAAGGAATACAGGAAACTGTGAAGCACGATGTTATAGCACAAAAACTCGAACACTTCATTAAAATATGCCATAATCTTAAAAGACGAAAACATTCAAGGAACGCCAACTTCGGGAACAATGAACAACTCACGTGGTCAAAGAATATGGGTTAAATCGCAACGAGCGAACGGAGCGGACCAAAGAAATTGCGAAGCAGAGCCTGTCGACACCTAAGATAAACATGGAAGAACTGTTATCCCGGCTTCAAATTAAATTACAATGACGACACAAACATCACACGGTTAAAAGTACCTATCATATCAAAGAACGAGTTATCGACAATCGTGGACTTGCCTTCGACCCACGCAAACAATCGATTGTACAGAAGTGGGAGGGATTATCAAATGTTAATTATTGTTTCAAATTTTTGTCCGCGAAATCGTAAAATGACACCGTTCATCCGTAAAACCGTAAAATGCTGCAATTTCCGTAAATCTTACGGATAAACCGTAGAAGTTGGCAGGTATGCGCATACCCATGTTCCCAAAGCTGCAAACAGGTTATTAATTTTCCCATGAACAATAGCAAAGTGGTTCAAGGAACATAAATCGATCTTCAGTCACTTATTGCAAAAATAATGCCAACCTTCAATTATTGAAGGATATAGAAAAATGCATATCTTAATACTCTACAGAGATCTACATGTTGTGCTTGAAGCCTCAAGAAGGAAATTTAAACACCCCTCCACAGACTAGAAATAATTAACCATGCATAGGCTACAGAGATCCCAATTTGCACATCGATACAGATGGGATTAAGTTAATTACCATACCTGGATGTAGTCCACCGTGTCCTTGTCTCGCAGGGCCTTAGGCTTACTATTCCCAGCAGGCCTGAGTTCACTTCCCCTAGGTTCTCAAGTTCTACTATACTTCATCTCATTTCCAATGTGAATGTTGCATCCGGCCATAGCAAAACGGAAGAATAACAAAATTGAGAAATGACGAGTAAACTTAACACTCAATAGGCATTAAAAATATGTTTCCATCAAAGCTTTGCTCAAGAAAATCTTTTATGTGCACCACATAATCCAACATTTAAAAAAATGTGGTTCCCTGTAAATCAAGATATCCTTTCATAAACTGAATGTTACCTGGGAAATTATCAGGAAGCAGACTTCCCACACAGTCTCCAAAACAAATTTGGAAGTTGATCCACTATAACAGCAGATGGTCACTAGGAATTTTCCACCATATTAACCTCTCAACGATATGTATTTCCATAATACTCAGTGGGTTGTTAATGATTTAATGCCCTGCATATACATAACATTTCTGCTGGAGGAGGGCATAATAAATGTGTTAAGTCTTTCATTGGTAATATTAAATTAAATTCATGTGGCCTATTGGACTGGTGCTAGTCTTCAAAGCTGAGATCACTTGGGCGAATTTGGATTCAGTGGACCAACTGAAAGGACAAACATTAACCTCCCTTTTCTAAGATAACAGGGAAACACTTGACTGAATAATGAACATTATTTTCAACAACATTAGGGCATGTTTCTGGTCAACTTTCAAAGCACATGTGATCCTATGATACAATATGAATTACCAACCCAACATTGAGCCTGTGCCTGCATCTTTAAAAGCAGTATTGATCAATTTCACATACTTTTCACACACTGTTTCACCCAGTAAAGACCAGACAACTTACCCAATAGCATAGAATTATCTCTGTCATCCGAGGTACAGTACAGTATCATCACAATCACGAAACTGGAAATAAAATGTTGAACCACTTTAATCATATTATCTTATGGTGCGAGTACCAATAGTCAAGCACAATATCTACAAGGATTAAAATGAAGCTTACCTGTTATGTACGAATATTTATCATTCGAATCAGAGCTGATTTATTATGCAGGTCCTTCACAGACTTTACAGACAGGTGCTTCAACAGACATCAATCCTTCACTCGTTCATGGACCAAAACAAACAAGACGGCATGGGACGAAACATTCCAACCTCAATTTGGCATTCAATTAATATCAGCACATTAACTCGATATACATTCGACTTGCATGTTGTTACCATTATGCTTTACCAGAAAACACAATTTTTCATGCACTAGTCTCGTTAACGTTTTTAAAAAGCGTGTAATTGTAAAGGAGTAGCCAGAGACTTTTCTTCATGCGACGGCATGTTGGATTATAAAAAACACTTGTTGGAGGCTAACAGAAGTCATTTGGCATGTTAGTTTGCTAGATAGATAGGATGGCAATTAACAAGAGTTAGCCAAGCCGTAACAACAGATCATGCAATGAATTCTGAGGGATACCAGAAGCTTTGCCCAACTGGAGTTTTTCCGTCTTATAGCAGGACATGGACAAACTGCCCCTTTAACTTCAAATATGAATATGCTGTTAGTGTCAATTCAGGAAGATGCTGCTAATAATAATCTTTCTTTGTGCTTGTGACTGTGGCCTGGTTCCAGTTTCAGAGTCCTCAATAAGAGTTAAAAGCTGGCTATGGAGCAGTATTCAGGGCCTTAGTTAAACTGGGTGATCGACATAAATATTATTAATCTACCAATTACAACTAAATGCATTCTCCCAACTTTTTAACACATTTTATTTCTACATTCCTGTTCCAATGGTGTATTCGCCCATATGGTATCAGGTTGTGCCTTTATACGAGGAAGAGATTGCTGACATGTGGCTGCACAAGTAGAATGAAGAACAACAGCTGGCAATAATCAGAAAGTCACAATGGTACACAGACAACTTCTGCCTTAAGTTAACAGCTGTGAAAAACGTGGCTTACCCTGAATGACATCTCCAGATTCTCACCACCCCACACATCCATTTGATTATCATAGGATCCAACATCCCAAAAATAATGCCTATCAATGGCAAAGAGACCTCCAGCCATGGTTGGAGACCTAAAACAAAGATATATACACCCAAGATTACAGATATTAATTGTGAAAAAAAAACTGCAAAGGGTTGAAAATTACATGTACAGAATCTGAAGCATAATGGCACGTAATTATTCAGATTCAGCACTTAATTAGAAATACAGTATAGGACATCTGAAAAATGTTCACTCTCTTTATCAATATAGAGCACAAGCTCCTCGACGTATAGCATAAGAGTAAATGTCACAGAAAGAAAAAGAAAAAAATAGGGGGGGGGGATAATAATAATAATAATGTCAATGGTTCATGGTGTATAGTCTTGTAGTAGTTTGTGAACTTCGGGCAATAGCTGAGTGACCTAGTAAGTGGTCCTGACAGTTGGGATACTAGTAAAGTTACTGTGGAATAGGAGTGGGCATCTTGGACATATTCTTGTCATGTATACCTGTCAGGTGTGAAACAGGGTAAGGCAAATTGGAGAGTAGGGCTTTACGTCAAGAGAAATGGCTCCAAACAAGAACTCTGGCAGACAGATATTTATGTAGTGTAAAGGGACAGATACAAACAATAATAGAAGCAACAGGAAATCATGGGTTGAATTTGGAGATAAATTAGAAATGTTAGTTCAGGTGGCAGCAAAACCATTTTGAAGTGATAGGCTATAAAGAATCTTAGTAATTGAGAAAAAAGCAGTGTTTTGGATCATTCTGGGAAACTCATTGTAGATGCCAAGGATACTTCGAAAACATGCTAAATGAAAATGGAAAATAATCTGGCAATGTGGAAGGCCTTGAAATTATGCAGGAGGAGTACAACACCAACATCATGGTTGAGGAAGTAGGGAAGATGGTAAATAAACTACAATGACACCAAGTGGCAGCGGTAGATGAAATTCGACCAGAAATGGTTGCATAGGATAATTGAATTGGCATGGTCTCTGACTGGACAAAAGCAGTAATCGCTCCACTTTCTAACAAAGGTAACAGAAAAGATTGAAACAATTATGGGGGTATTTCTTTGTTAAGTGTCCCGAGCTAAGTGTACTCAGGCATTGTAGAAAGGCCGAGAGTAAGATGGATGAAAACCAGTGTGGCTTTAGACCACAACAAGGATGTCAGGATCTAGTTTTCAGTATGCACCAAAATATTGAGAAATGCTACGAGAGGAATACACAGTTGTAATAATGTTATTGGTTTTACGTCCCTTTTAACTACACTGGCTTTTAGAGACGCCGGGGTGCCGGAATTTTGCCCCGAAGGGGATCTTTAACGTGCCAGTAAATCTACTGACACGGCTCCCTCGCATTTGCACACCCTCAAATGCCAGCTGACTGCGCCAGGTTTCGAACCTGCAACCTTGGGCTCAGCAAGCGAGAACGTTACCCCTTAGCCACGCAGGAATTCACGTGTTTGTGTACATACAATAGAGTACCACCAAAGGAAAAGATGCCGAGTATCCAGAGGGATTATGATATCAAGGGAAGGCTCTTACAGGCAAGCAAATGTATTTATGATAATCAGGCCGCAGCTAGAATTGATGGAAGGATGAATTCACGGTTTGATGATGATGATGATGATAATTGTTGTTTTAAGGGGCCTAACATCTAGGTTATCGGCCCCTTCACGGTTTGAAGTTGTTACAGGAGTGAGGCAAGGCTGCAATCTATCACCACTACTGCATATACCAGATGAATCAGCATGCAGCCCAACTAACGTGTGCTATCAAGAAAGTTGATATTTCTCTGCTTGCAACCCATAGGGTAATAATGCACTGGAAGCATATCCCACAAACGATACTGAACACTATTATCCCCCCCCCCCCCACAATGTGACTACAGATCGTTCAAATAATTTGATGTACATGCAGTTAATTATTGTAGTGTAACATAGAGTGAAGATGTCGTGCCAAGTAGCTAGGTATAGCATAACTTGAATTAAACACTTGAAACTACAATATAGTGACAAGGAGAGTACTCGAAACAGCAAAGTGGAGGAGTAATGTACTCTAAGAGATTCTTCATACAAGTCGCCATCTAAGTTAAGACATAGTGCATGTGGATAACCACTGGATTGCCAATGGACCAGAGGATCAAAGGTTCAAATCCCTCATCGGACAAACATTTTTGCGGCTTCGACACTTGAATGCTACAATCACATGTAATTGTGTGCCACAGACACACAGTTATATGCAAACCAGTTTTATATCCGTGCTGAAAAAATTTGCCCTTCCGTTACACACCGTCAACAGAGTACAACAGATATCTTTGCATTCACTGCCTACACAATAATAAGAAAGCTGTTTTACCAAATATTATGTAACAAACCACAAGTGTGCCATCTACAGTAATTGATCTAAGACTCATTAACTCCTCTCCTGAGGTTGGCGTCAGAAAGTGCATCCGGCTGTAAAAATGACCCGCCACATAGACTTTCATCCCATGTCATCCCCGACCCCGTTGTATAATAAGGCATAGACATGCATTTGTGTACCAAATCCTGGGTTTACTACAGCCAATTTTGTTTGAGATACACATTGGCACTTCAGCCCCATATACTGCAAGTTCCACTTACATCTGCCTACTGCGCTCCGGGTATCAAATGGCCTTATTCATAATTTACCCACGAGCGTTTGCCAGCAAATTCCATTAGAACGTCGAACTTAGCATACACATAAATTCTTGTCCGAGCCTCAACCTGTCTACTGTATGTACAAAAATATTTTCTCCTTTGTGCTCATTTTCAAATAAATACAATTCCAATAACAACGTGCTTTTTTTCGTTTTAATGAGATTTCTGCGCATGTTTCATAGTTCTTATGATAAAATGCAAAAAAGGAGTGGAGCATGGTGATGAAATGCCAAGCTGCTTGCATCTCACCAATGCGGACAGAGTTCGATTCCCGGTCAATGCAATTGAGATTTTTGATGTGAAATACCACGTCCTGTGGTTCGAACGGTGGTCCCGTAGCTTATAGTCGCATAAAACTACAGGCTGCCTTCCTTTTTAAGTGTGCACCTCCTGCTGTAGCGGCTAGCATTCTTGGCTGTCGCCCCGGAGGTCCAGGTTGGATCTCTGGCTCTGTCAAGAAATGAAATTGTGGTATGATGGCGGGAACGGGGTACACACAGCCTCGTGAGACACCACTGAGAAGAGGGGGGTTCGATTCCAATCTCAGCCATCCTTGATGTGGTTTTCCATGGTTTCCCACTTCTGCTCCAGGTAAATGTCGGGTTGGTTCATAACTTAAGGCCAGAGCCACCTCCTTCCCAATCCTCATGTGATTTACAAACGCACAACAATACAACCATCACAATAACAAAGGTTATCCGATTTGAATTCTACCCACCCTAGTGTATGTGGCTAAATGATCTCAATGTCCCAGCCCCTCAAATGAAACAACAACATTCAAAAGGTGGGAAGGTTGGAATGGACACAGTATACAGTATTCCAGATTTTGACCTCATCAAGAAGGACAATTTGTCAGATGTAGACCATGTGCAGACGGATTTCATAGAAGGGGGAGTGGGTCAGAATTGGTTTTCCTAATTTCTTCAAATATATTTGACTAAAGCAATCTGTCTGAATTAAAATACCGTTAACTAAATAAATAAATGGAGTAATGCGTGATATTGTAACGTATATCCTCAAACCATCAAAACACTCTCACAATGTTGTTGATATTATTAGATAGTTACCAGTGGCGACAGGTGGTCACCGTTCTTGGTATACCGCACCATTTACCCCTTACATCCCCCCCCCTCCTTTTTTTCCATGCCTCAACCTCTTGTCAAAGTTGATTTTTTTTTAATTTTGTATTGGAGAACATTTACATAACTTCTAAGAAACACACTTTATAGCTATAATTTTGGATAGGTTATCCAAATAAATTGAGGTCACTAGCCAATTGTTTTGGCCGGGGATATATGGTCGGATTCTTTTCCTAACGCCACGTGATCTTCCATGCGAAATATTTAGCGTGCTGTCACCGGAATTCGAACCTCGACCGTCCGGGTAAAACCAGTGCGTCATCCTCCCTCTGCAAGGACTATGTCCTTATACATTAAAAAAATCTTCGTTTAACGCCTGAACACGGCCTGCATGAAACTGCTTCTAGGTAAATGGCCTTCGAATCCCCTCGCCCTTCTAGTTCATTTTGACAACGTACAGAGTACATTTCATCTTTACGCTGCCTTCTCTCTCTCCCCGTTCTTGACCAGGTCTTAAATTTTACGAAAACAAATAAACATTGATCCATTTCCGAAGGATCTCAATTATACATTGTCTCATCATTAGACATGTCCAAACATGAGAAGCGCATTCATTCATAACCAATGTAATAATGCAATTAAAGAAGAGCCAGTATCTCAAAGTGAAAATATCTTCTGGAAAGCGAACATTCAGCCTCAATCAATAAAATAATACCGGGTGAGTTAGTCGTGGTCGTTCAAACATCCGGGAGGCGAGGAGGTTCGAATTCCCCCGCCGGCAACCTTGAAGATGGTCTTCTGTGGTTTCCCATCTTCCTTCCAAGCAAATGCCGGGGTTGGTCCCTAACTATAGGCCACAGCCGCTACCTTCCAACTCCTCGTCCTTACATTCCAACTTTCCTCCCCAACGGTACATGTAGCTCACCCATTGGGTGTCCGTCTCGAAGAAGCTACAAAACTGGCGAGCCGAACATGTCCTCGGACACTCCCGGCACTAAAAGCCATACGCTAAAAAATATATATATAGTGTAAACTACCTTGACATATTGTTTCCCAACCTTGGTCTGCCAGGAAGAATTTTACTTGAAAGTAAGTTCCATTCACTTAGATTTCTAAAGGTCCACCTCGTGGCGTAGTGGCTAGTATTCTGGGGCAGTTACTGCGGAGGTCCGTGTTCGATTCTCTGCTCTACCAAGAAATGTAATTCTAGTCTGAAGGTTGGGATTCACTCAACCCCCAAGAGGCAGAAATGAGAACAGGTGGTTCGATTCCAACCCCCAAACATCCTAGAAATGGTCTTTCGTGGTTTCTTACTTTCACTCGTACATATCTTAAGGCCACAGCCGCCTCCTACCAAAATCCTGGCAACGGTACAGCCATCATAATGACATATCTCATCAGTTTCCCCACGCACCAAGCCAGGGGTGGATTTAAGGAGTGAACGATTCATCTTGTTGTTATACATTAAAAACATGACGAAAACAGTGGCTTTGGACAAATTCTTTCACACTCAATTACTCTGTATCAAAATGAACATTTTACGATAACCTACTATTTTGAGTGTTCGGCTGTAGAGGATAACAGAAGCAGAGGCGATGGTTAGTTTCAGTGTTGAACGATTTCAAAGTCAGAGATGTAGAAGCAGAGGGAGCCGGATTGCTAACTGCTAATAGGGGATCATAGAGGCGACTTGTTTGCAAACAGAGGCTTGCAGACTGGACTGGACGCTGAAAGGTAAAACCGTCTCAAATGAAAATGTATGTATATTTGGAAGAATACTACACATTTTTGACAGTTCTCTAAAAATGGCTTTAAACCACGCGTTGGCTATGACAGTAAATAGTAGAACTACCAAAACTAAAATAATTTGGAATACAATAAATATTTGACTTAAAATGGCTAATATCACGCAAATTTTTCCCAACTCACAAAACGGACTCTGCGAGGGATCATTCCTCTACCGTCGCAAGGATGGTGTCTCGGAGCTGGATACACTTCGTCAACAGATACAACTGGGGATGATGACAGGTGACCGCTAACTTGGGTCAAATTAAGGAAGGACCAGGGAAGGGATTTTGGAGAGCAGTTGGTCGGTCGTGGACCTGTTGAAAGGAACCGTCACGGCACTTGCCTGGTGGTGAAAATAGGAAACCAAGACAACCATTTTCCGGACGGCCGAAGTGGGATTCAAACCCACACTCTCCCGATGCCAGCGAGATACGAGCTAGCGCGTTACTGCTCTTGGCCACCGTGATCGGTAACATTTATTTTTACTCCAAATATAAAAAAAAATATATATAAAAAAAAGTCCTATTACTCACTAATTAGGGCCTAGTTTTAGCAAAATTATCCTATCCCGGACCTCCCCCCACCCCTCTCCAAGCTAAGGGTATTCCATACTCTCTAGACTCCCTGGTGTGTGTTCGCCTATCCCCATGATCTTGCCTTAAATCCGCCCCTGAACCAAGTACATGGGGCTACATGATCACGATGCTTCAAAGCCCCTAATTGAATCAACAACTGCAAAGCAACAAATATTCCAAGTGTAAAATTCTACCTGATTTCGGCAGAAACCAATGCCTTCATTTCCTTGCACAAAGAAATAGATCGCTTTAATTTCAACTTACTGAGGAAATCCAATGGAATAAAATCCTTTCAACAACGCTTCTATCCACTTCCAGTGTTTCACTTAATCTAAACATGTTAATATTTCAGTGGGAAGTAATTCACGCCAAGAGGAACTCACAACATAACTGAAGTGTATGAGGCGCTGCGCTGGTATGCCTTCCCTTGTGAGCAGAGTGAAAGTACTGTTTGAAATCAGCCAATCAGCAATACACTCACCGCTAGTCTTTAGCGCGATACCCCATACGGAACGTGGCTGGGCTACTCTTTCCCTCTCCCGCCCCGCGGGCCAGTGTCGAGCCCTTTCAACGACCGGGCTAGACTTGCGGTATACCAAAGTACAGTCACTCACAGCTAAAAGTGTGTACCCCAGAAGAAAATTAGCGAGTTAAGCGGGATTCGATCGCCAGCTTCCTTGACAACAATCGGCGGAACATGAATGATGACAAGCTCGATTTTCCTGACTGCACTGCTACATACAATTCGAGAAAATGTCGAGATAAACATTTTATATTTTTATCACTGGTGGTATACCGCCGGTATATGCGATGCATGGGAGAATTCGCCACTGATAGTTACTGTAGACCAGTGGTTCCCAACCTTTGTCAGCTGATGCCCCCCTTTTCAGATACGGGAGTTCTTCGCGCCCTCCTCCCCCCCCCCCCCTCTCCGTCCCCTCCACTCATCGCTTCTATAACCTCTTCGATTGACGCGAAGGATATAGACCTAACCTAATAACACTACATAATGGAATAGGCCTATCTGTTACATACTAACTTCATTTTAGCACAATACAAAGAACACACTTTTACAACAAATCCTTAAATTAGTCAACAAATGTTAGTGAGAGGGTTGACACTGTTTTCTCTTGGTAAGATTCGGTATGTTTGTTTTGATATTTGACAGAGCACAGCGGAGATCACTTGCAACATCAAGCCGACAGCCCTGCTTCGTTTCTATGACACTCGGCGTCGAAAATCCTGACTCGCATAAATATTGTAAGGTTCCTGTTAGGGTGGCCTGTACAAATAATTAACCTAAGGGATGGAATTAGTCTAAATTAGGGGGCGAGCTTGGCACTGCTGTAAGAGGTATGGAGTTTTTAGTGAATTGAGATCGTCAGTGCGATCAGCAAAGAGAACTCCCCAATGTGCTGCTTGACGGGGTAGTTCTAGGTAAGGGGGTATTTGGGAAGGTAATTAAATTATTACTCTGTGCACGCCAGCTGCGTCACGCGGTCTGCTGCGAGTCGTAGGCAGGCGAGCTAACGGGGAATTCGCTAGTGTCATCGTTGAGCAATAGCGCTCGGAAAACGTCAAGAAGCAATTAAACAATAAACAGTAAGGCTAATTCTAGGTCCTACCTAAAGGGGAAGCTAATAGGGTAGGATCTTATTAGCTAAATAAATAAAAGAATAAGACCAGTGGCTTCTAGTACTTTTGAATTTAATGTGTACCTCGATTTTGAGGTACACTGGCAAATAGCAGTTCAAATGATAGCAAATAATAATAATAATTACAGTCCAAGCACAGGGGGATGTGAGTGTAGTGTGATGGTGAGTGTAGTAATCGCTTGAGACACTTACCCTTTCAGCCAACAGCAAAGGTTCGTCACGTGGGTAGCACTAAGACAGACTGAGTGATCTTGGGTGTATGACCTCCGGGGTTCTTATAGGTTTCTTGTGCTAGGTCGGCGGAATCCTCACATTCCTACCAAGTCGTAAACCTTTCCAGGGTATGGAGTTTTTAGTGAATTGAGATCGTCAGTGCGATCAGCAAAGAGAACTCCCCAATGTGCTGCTTGACGGGGTGGTTCTAGGTAAGGGGGTATTTGGGAAGGTAATTAAATTATTACTCTGTGTGGGACATGAGGCTACCTGGGCTCATGTAGGTGCTAATTATTAGTCTTGTAATTTTGTAGTTGTAATTTGTAGGTTTTTAAATTAAATGTTCGGAATTTTGATTTGTTGGAGATTTTATTTAGGGGATGGGGGTAGCGTACCCTAGGGGTACAACAACATGTCTTTGAAAATGGGACAATGACATGCAGTGCAAATTTGGCTATTACAGGATACACTATAAGACAGTTTACCCAAAAGTCACCCTGTCCTCATATTTTAGAATCATCTTTCAGCTTTGATTCACACTTCAAATCTATGGCTTCTTCTTGAAGCTGTGCTGTCAGTGCTTCAATGTCAATGGCAAACGAATTTCTTGTTAATATCCAGGACCATCCTCCCGACGAGATATCAGGAAAGTAGAAGTTGAATTCTTGTGCCAGGGAATCCAAATGTGACTGAATTTGCACCTAAGTTTATTACGATCACATTCATATTCCGGCAAAATGTCATTAAGGCGGCGAAAGGATGAGAAGTTGTTCAACTGAAGCCGGCGTTACCATAACTGTGTTTTCCAGGAATGCATAATATTGGATTTTTTGCCTTGGAGCTTTAAGTTCAAACTGTTCAAAGCTTCAAAGAAATCACAAAGTTATGCCAACGATACGATAAAATTGGCATGATTTTGCTCCTTACAACACAGCAAATTCCTTATTTCACCTCCAACCTCGCGTCTCCGCAGAGGTTTGTGCCGACAGTTGGCAATTACCAGTGCTTTTGAATGATAGACTTGGTGCGACAATCACTTGGAGAGATTCGAAAAATGTTTATTTTACAAAATTGTAATATTCGAGTTTAAAAAAACAAAATTCGGAAATCACTTCACGCCCCCCTTGATAAAGCCCCATGCCCCCCAGGTTGGGAACCCCTGCTGTAAACAGACAAATACCTTATTACTACAGTCGGTTAGTACCGAGTTGTTGATTCATTTAGGGGCTTTGCGACATCGTGGTCAGTGCGTCCCCATGTACTTGGGTGTGGGTGCAAAATTCATCTCATGACCCGTGTTATTTTGATGGCTGTAATTCAGTTGAGGATTGGGAAAGAGGCTGCCGTGGCCTTAATTTAGGAATCTTCCCGCCATTCGCCTGGAGTGGAAAAGGGAAACCACGGAAAACCATTTAACGCCTACCGAGTCCACAGAGAGCTTGGCCCTATGGCCTAGCGCTGCTCGTTAGTGAGCGTAGCTACCGCTGTCGATCTATTTGGTACACAAATGATTCATAATAACATATCCTGTCGGAGATATTGAATGCTGGTGTAATTATTCCCGCGGTCGTCATGTTGAATTGGCAAAACTCATTAAAATTTGAAAGGCAACTCGTGGATGGACGAGATAGTACTACGACCTCACCAAGTTTCATTGTAATCACTCTAGGCATTTAGATTTCACGAGGACACAGGGATACAAGGTGATCTCACAAGTCTATATTACATAAGATGAAAGTAGGCCCGAAAATAAGCCGCACCTTTTATGAAAATTATTTGGATAAAAAATCTGGGTGCGGTTTACATGCGCTACGTAAACTTTTATGTCATGTACTGTTTAAAAAGGAATGCTCATTAGCAAGAACACAGCAACAAAGCAACAATACAGTCTGTAAGATGATGATGATTGTTTTAAGGGGCCTAACATCGAGGTTATCAGCCCCTAATGGTCTGGGTGATAGCGAAAATGTCAATGAAGTGGAAACCAGAACGAAAATTAAGTGAGAAGGAAAATACTTACAAAAGGGAACTCAGATTGAAACTACTCACAAAAAAAGAGCGATAATACTTACAAAAAGGAATTTAGAATGAAAATACTCACAAAAGGAATAAATTGAAAAATACTCACAAAATGTAGGTTAAGTTCAAAATACGTACAAAATGCAATGTACAGTCGAAATACTCACAAAATACAAGTGAAATTCAAAATTCTTACAAAACGCAAATGACATTGTGAGATTTGAAGCCATTTTTCAGTGTTGCCTAAGTAAACAAAAGTTTGGTACTTTTCAGTCGGTCAACACGAATGTACCCAAAATAGAGCTGGGTTATGCCCTAATCCTGAAATAAATTACATGAGATTAATAAATACACTAGGATGACGAGTTTCGATCGTCACGCGATCATCATCAGATCCATTACACTTTGGCTATAGCATCTATGTTTGAGAATACAGGTGAAAAATATATGCAATATGTACAATTATTTAGTTGCAGTGTTGGTAATGCAACTGTCAGTATATGCTAAATGTGGTATATCTAATGTTAGGTGAAATTCTAAAATGGTGATAAAAATCAGGAATTTGTCTGTTCGGGGTGATTATATGGTTATACAAAATCAGCTATGGTTATACTGTAATAATACAGGCTGATACCTATCCGGTTGTCTTCCTAACTGGGACTTCAAGCAGTTTCGTGTTCACTCTGGTACCAGTTATAGTCGACTAACCCAGGTGTTAACTCGATGAGACTGGTTTTTCCCTTTCTCCCACTTTTGTTACTATGTTCGTTCTGAGGTCAGTGCCACGTTTATTTGTGTGACGTTGCCAAGTCTAGATAAGAATGTATGCTATTGAAAGTATGTTATTAAAGACCGTGGAACTATCATCGCCACGCGTGAACTAAAAAGCCATTTTAACTAAGCGGTACACGGTCTATTGAAGACGTCCCGGCACCTTTAATACTGCCGCGCATAACGGCCTAGGTTTATTGCAGAAAAAAGTACATAGTACACCTCATCCAAATAACATTTACCTATAACTACCACTATTTTCCCCCCTTATTTTTATCTAGCTTGGCTGTATCGCTAAGTTGTGTCTTGTTTTCAACAGGGTGTGTTTTTTAGGAGAGTGAAAAGAGGTGAACTATCCATAAAAGTGTGTTCATTTAGATTGTTGGGATTGTTTTGTTTGGCTAAGTGAATCTCGATTGCTTCCTTTATGTCGAGAGCTCGGCCTTTTGATTCGTGATGAATTATTTTTAGGTCAGTTTCGATTTTAGTAAGGCTGTGCCCCGTGTCACACATATGTTCGCATACGGCTGAATGTGTTCCGTACCTTATCGCATTCCTATGTTCATTATAACGTGTATCTACTCGTCTTCCGCTCTGTGCAATGTAATTAGCTTGACAACCAGTGTCTTGGCATGTAATAGAATATACCCCTGACTTTGAATACGGGTCATGTTTATTTAGATTACTATTTTGCAGGAGCCTCCCGGTCGTATTATTTGTTGTGAATGCTATTTTTATGCCTTGCTTTTTGAATAGATTAGTGATTTTTTATGTGTTCGCATTCACATAGTTGAAGCACGCGAATTTTAATTTTGGAATCATTTTAACTTATCTTTATTTTTATGTTTGGCTACAATTTGGTCAATTTTGCTTGGCGGGAAATTGTTTTCTTTTGCTATTTGTTTAATGGTTCTTATTTCCTTATTATAATTATCTTTTGACATGGGTATGTTTAAAGCCCTGTGCACCACTGAATTGAACCCCGCTAATTTATGCGTACTGGGGTGATTAGACTGATTGTCGATTGCATGCGAAGTTTGTGTGGCTTACCGAAATATGGAATATGTAAGCTCGTTGTCTTTACGTTCGATAGTTATGACGAGATAATTTATTTTTCGATCTGTTTCGGATTCCTTAGTGAATTTGATTGAGTGGTGTAGGCTATTAATGGATTGGAGAATTGTTTCTTCGCTTGTTAATTCAGTATCGTAGATGCAAATTATATCATCTACGTATCTTTTCCATATTACTATTCCCTTTGTTGAAGTCTTTTCTAAGAACTCATTTTCTAGTGCATTAATGAAGATGTCAGCGATTAGTCCGCTTAGTGGTGATCCCATCGCTAAGCCTTCTGTTTGTGTGTAAATTTTATTGTCGAATTGAAACACGTTTTGGCTGAGGATGACCCTCGGTAATCTCACAATCTCTTCAGTTTCTTTTGCCGAATTATTGGATTTTAAGTTATTTTCGATAGTGTTGATTCAGCCGTGTGCGAACGTATGTGTGACACGGGGCGCAGCTTTACTAAAATCGAAACTGACCTAAAATAATTCATCACGAATCAAAAGGCAGAGCTCTCGACA
Source organism: Meconema thalassinum (assembly GCA_946902985.2). Classification (NCBI taxonomy): domain Eukaryota; kingdom Metazoa; phylum Arthropoda; class Insecta; order Orthoptera; family Tettigoniidae; genus Meconema; species Meconema thalassinum. The sequence continues at coordinate 517,969,318 of OX336389.2, forward strand.
TAAAGGAAGCAATCGAGATTCACTTAGCCAAACAAAACAATCCCAACAATCTAAATGAACACACTTTTATGGATAGTTCACCTCTTTTCACTCTCCTAAAAAACACACCCTGTCAAAAACAAGACACAACTTAGCGATACAGCCAAGCTAGATAAAAAATAAGGGGGGAAAATAGCGGTGGTTATAGATAAATGTTATTTGGATGAGGTGTACTATGTACTTTTTTCTGCAATAAACCTAGGCCGTTATGCACGGCAGTATTAAAGATGCCGGGACGTCTTCAATAGACCGTGTCTGCTTAGTTTAAATGGCTTTTTAGTCCATGCGTGGCGAAGATAGTTCCACGGTCTTTAATAGTTGTAGATCTTCCTGTATTCAATAGCATACACTCTTATCTAGACTTGGCAACGTCACACAAATAAACATGGCACTGACCTCAGAACGAACATAGTAACAAAAGGGGGAGAAAGGGAGAAACCAGTCTCATCCAGTTAACACCCGGGTTAGTCGACTATAACTGGTACCAGAGTGAACACGAAACTGCTTGAAGTCCCAGTTAGGAAGACAACCGGATAAATATCAGCCTGTATTATTACAGTATAACCATAGTTGATTTTGTATAACCATATAATCACTCCGAACAGACAAATTCCGGATTTTTATCACCATTTTAGAATTTCACCTAACATTAGATATACCACATTTAGCATACACTGACAGTTGCATTACTAACACTGCAACTAAATAATTGTACATGTTGTATATATTTTTCACCTGTATTCTCAAACATAGATGCTATAGCCTAAGTGTAATGGATCTGATGATGATCGCTTGACGATCGAAACTGGTCATCCTAGTGTATTTATTAATCTCATGTCATTTATTTCAAGATTAGAGCATAACCCAGCTCTATTTGGGTACATTCGTGTTGACCGACTGAAAAGCACCAAACTTTTGTAAATGCAAATGAGATTGAAAATACGTACAAAATGCAATTGGGGTTCAAAATACTTACAAAATGCAATTGAAATTGAAAATACACAATGCAATTTAGATTGAAAAATGCCCATTTCAGATTCCAAATAATCACAAAGTGCAATTGATATTCAAAATACTTACAAAATGCAATTGAAATTGAAAATGCTTACAAAATGTATGGTAGATTCAAACCACTCAATTGGATGGACAATACTTACAAAATGCAATTGAAGACACTTTTACAAAAACAGCCATAGTCCAAAATTGGGATTTTTGAACGGTGACCACCACTTGGTACGTTGTTACATGGAGCACCATTTGACATACAAATATTTCACAAAACCATCCGTAGTTCCATTATAAATGCATGTTAAAATGTGCCCCGTTTTACAAAAACAACAATTGTGCTTTGACTGTGATACATAAAGTGCCATTGTCCAGAATAATCTAGACGACATATCGACAGCTACAGATTGATTCAACTAAAACTGAAAAAGAGATCAACAGGTACAAAGTTGAAAAGCAAATCCACCTATGTAAGGCTGATAAGTTTTTTTAATCGAGTATGTTTAAACGTTTGGCTCAGAGAAACAAGGTTACCTGCATCTCTTTCGATTTCGTAGAAAACCTTCCCCTACCTCATATTCATAATTGTGAGTTTTTTTATGCCCACCAACATTGGTACTATGTATTTGGGATTCATGACATGGGGACAAAGGAGGTCAGCATGAATGTATATGATGAAATGGCTGCCATGAAAGGTCAGAATGATGTAACTTCAATGCTACTTAAGCATTTAAATCTATATAGCACTAGAACTGAAACGTTGATACATTTTAGCGACAGATGTTCAGGCCAGAACAAGAATCAAGTAATGATCAGATTTCTCTATGCTCTGGTTCACTTCTTCAGGGTATTCAAAATCATAAAATACATATTCCATATTAGAGGTCGTAGCTATCTCCCAAATGATCAAGATTTCTGTCTCATTGAGGCTCAAAAGAAGAAACACATTGCAGAAATACAAGGTGATTGGGACAAGTAGATCATATCTGCTGGAGTCAACCCTTCACCATTTAAGTTAGTGAACATAAAGCAAGAAGATATTTTTGATATGGCCTCTTCTCTGTCTCCATATTTTCGTAAAGAGAGTAAATCCCCTATGAAGCTTAGAAGTGTGAGAATGGTAAAAATATCTACAGAGTCATCTAGTTTTAGTACGTTACACCTGTTGTTGTTTGAGTCCTCAGTCTTCTGACTGGTTTGATGCAGCTTTCCATGCCTCCCTGTCCTGAGCTAATCGTTTCATCTCTACATAGCTACCACACCCTACATCCGAGGCAATCTGTTTAACATATTCTAACCTTGGTCTACCCCTACAGTTCTTGTCCTCAACCCTTCCTTCCATAACTAAGCTTGCTATTCCTGGGTGTCTTAGTATCTGTCCTACCAACCTATCTCTTCTCTTCATTAGCAGTCGCCAGAAACATCTCTCCTCTCCCACTAGTCTCAATACCTCTTCGTTTGTAACTCTATCTACCCATCTGATCTTCATCATTCTCCTGTAACACCACATTTCAAACACTTCAATTCTCCTCTTTTCTGCTGCACCAATAGTCCAAGTTTCACTTCCATAGAGTGCCACGCTCCAGACAAAGGCCTTCAAAAAGGACTTCCTAATACCTAAATCTATATTCGATGTCAACAGATTCCTTTTCTGTAAAAATGATTTCCTTGCCTGAGCTAACCTACTTTTTATATCCTCTTTGCTTCGTCCATCACTGGTTATTTTGCTTCCTAAGTAACAGAATTCTCCTACTTCCTTTAGCTTTTCACCTGCCAATTTGATGTCCATAGAGGATTCTGATTTATTTCGGCTGCATTCCAATATTTCTGCTGTAATAAAGATAATTTAATCATTTCTACACCAAAAGACGATTGGAATAAAGTACAGGGATAGGAGGGCGATATTTTTGTTTTACATTTATTAATTTTCATCATGAATTGCTTCCTCAGGCGTGTCGGCCAAGATGACTATGTCATTGGCAAATCTCAGAGTTGAAATTATTTCTCCTTGAATTTTCACTCCCACTTAACATTTTTCTCCAATTTCCTTCATTGCGTGTTCAATGTAAAGATTGAAAAGTATGGGTGATAAGTTGCAGCCTTGCCTTACACCTTTCTGAATACCAGCTTCTCTCCCATGTCCTTCAGCTCGAATGACTGCTGTCTGGTTTCTGTATATATTATATATCGCCCTCCTATCCCTGTACTTTATTCCAATAGATTTCAAAATGTCAAACAATTTAGTCCAATCAACGTTATCAAAAGCCTTTTCTAAGTCTACAAAGGCCATGAACGTTCTCTTATTTTTCCTTATTCTACCTTCCAAAATCAGCCTAAGACTTAGTATAGCTTCGCTTGTTCCTACATTTCTCCTGAAACCAAACTGGTCTTCACCCAACTCCGTTTCTATCTGGCTTTCCATCCTCTTATAAATTATTCTAGACAGGATTTTTGAAGCATGAGTAATCAAGCTGATTGTACGGTAATCTTCACATCTGTCAGCTCCCACATTCTTTGGCATAGGGATAATAACATTCTTCTTGAAATCAGGGGGTACCTCACCTGTCTCATAAATCCTACACGCCAAGTGAAATAACCTGATCAGACCTTCATCTCCTATGCAGCGTAGCAACTCAATCGGTATATCATCTATGCCTGGTGCTTTGTTCCTGCTTAAGTCCTCCAATGCTCTGTCAAATTCTGATCTCAATATTAAATCTCCTTTTGCATCCTCATCAATTTCCTTCTCCCTTTCCATTACATGATTCGCAATCTCCTTTCCCTTATACAAACACTCTATGTAAGCTTTCCATCTCTCAACCTTTTCTTCCCTATCTGTTAGAGGCTTTCCATTTGTGTCCAGGGCCGGATTTACCCGAAGTTACGCTATAGGCACCTCTCCATTGAGCGCCCCTCCTAACTTGAGCACCCCCCTCCCCTCCTCGATTTTTATGATAAGGCATAGCCACTCCCATGAGGTAAGGTTCGAAAAAAAAGAGGAATGAACAGATAATATATGGCTGACAGCATAATTTTATGCTTGAATTTTTATGCAGGGAAAACATAGTCAATTCAATTTAAAAAAAACAGCTTGCAGTAAAACTACAAGAAACAGTTTAACTTTTATGCAACCAAAACACTTTATGAATTCCCTTTCCAAAAATAATGTCTAGCCTTAATTCATACAACAAAAATGAAGAGTAGCTTCAAAAATAAAAACATAATTTACTGCTGTAACTGAATGAACTGCGGTAGCACGAAATATATTTTAAAACAAGATGGTCAGTAAAGAACATATAGCCTACTTTCTCCTAAATGCATGGGTATTGTTATAACTCTTTGTCCTTTTCAAGGAGTTTAATTGAATGTTGGTTATAGTAGCTTGTTGAAATACAACGTGCTATACGGATATTAAACATGAATATGAGGTGCCCTTTGCTAGTGCTACCTCTGTACAAAAAAACATTCAATTCGGTTTCACCGTGTTTGAATTGAAATGGTGAATCGATTTGCACACATACATGGCTGCTATCTGCAAACTATTGGGCTGATGACCTTGTATTTCAGTCAAAAGATGCTTCCCACAAAAAGGTATGACGTTGAAAAATTTGGTAGAGATCAGATTATTAGGTTGGTCGTAATTTGATTTAATCTTTTAACATTTGGGTGGCTGCCATTACGTTTCCGTCATGATGGCGACGATATAAAACATGACACTGAGTTGCCTTTTGCAACTGCTACCTCTGTACCAAATTTCGTTCAATTCGGTTTCACCGTGTCGGAATTGTTCGGGGGAATCAATTTGCACACATACATGGCCGCTATCTGTTAACTATTGGGCTGATGACCTTGTCGTTTGGTCATAAGATACTTACCACATAAAGGTATGCTGTTGCAAGATCTAGTAGAGATCAGATAATTAGGTTGGTCGTAATTTGATTTAAGCTTTTAACATTTGGATGGCCGACATTACGTTTCCGTCAAGATGGCGGCGATATAAAACATGACAATAAGGGGCCCTTTGCTATTGCTACCTCTGTACCAAATTTCGTTCAATTTGGTTTCACCGTCTTTGAATAGATAGGGGGAATCAGTTAGCACACAAACATGGCCTCCATCCGCAAATTATTGAGCTGATGACCTTGTAGATTTGTCAAAAAATATTTAATATGAAAAAGTATAATGTTGGAAAAAATTGGTAGAGATCAGATGATTCGTTTGGTCGTAATTTGATTTAAGCTTTCAACATTTGGGTGGTCGCCATTACGTTTTCGTCAAGATGGCGGCAATATAAAACATGACACTGAGGTGGCCTTTGCTAGTGCTACATCTGTACCAAATTATGTTCAATTTGGTTTCATGGAGTTTGAATAGATAGGGAGAATCGATTAGCACACAAACATGGCCGCCATCCGCAAATTATTGGGCTGATGACCTTGTAGATTTGTCAAAAAATATTTAATATGAAAAGGTATAATGTTGCAAAAATTGGTAGAGATCAGATGATTCGTTTGGTCGTAATTTGATTTAAGCTTTTAACATTTGGGTGGCCGCCATTACATTTCCGTCAAGATGGCGGCGATATAACACATGACACTGAGGTGCCCTTTGTTAGTGCTATCTCTGTACCAAATTTCGTTCAATTCGGATTCACCGTGTTCGAATTGATCGCGGGGGGGGGGGGGGGGGGAGACAGACATTCAGAGTACACACACTCTCTCTTACACACACACACACACACACACACACACACTCTCTCACACACACACACTCTCTCTCTCTCTCACACACACACAGAGACAGACACACAATTTTTCGCCCTATGTTGATCACATAAGTCTACTTTCATTTTTTGCAAAAATCGAAAGTAGGCTAAAATAGTAGAGCGCACACTAATTTTAAAACGCATGAAGAGCAGTGGTACGAACGACATTTTAAATTGAACAAAGCGCTTCTAAAATACAAATAAGGCCAACTGCATATCTTCCTGCAATATCTTTTAGAGAAATTAAAGTGCAGATTAAAAACATGAATGAAGACATAACGGGGCCTGCCTCAAGCACAACGCGAACTACTTCAAAAGTCTCCTTCTTGCCTTCTTTTCGGCAAATTCATTAATTATGGCACCGCAGTTCAAGTTTATCGTCATATCTTTTTCAATCGCTAGGAGTGCAATAGAGTTTAACCTTTCTTCTTTAGTGACTGACCGCAAATAGTTCTTGACGCGATTCAGTACCGAAAATGATCTTTCTCCAGAACAATTGGTCACTGGAATGGTGAGAAGTATCCGTAAAGCAATGTTTACGTTCGGGTACATATCGTGTAAATCTTTTTCATGAAGGGAGGGCTGAGCTCAGAGGCTGACGTACCTTTAAAATCTGCAAATTTTTAATGTTCCTTTAAATGCAAGCACTCGTCAGCCAGTGCACTTTGTAAGTCGTCCACATACATTTCTGAGAGATCGTCAGCGATTTTTTTAAATCATTGGTCCATCTAGATCTAACAGGTTTTCTAGAAAATAAAATCTCTTATGGGGGACTTTGTAAGCCTCACCTCGCCTCTTAAGCTCAGCACTTAGTACATCCAGAATTACATAAAATACATTGACGCGAAAAATTTTTGAGCCCTCTGACGGTACATATTCTCCTTGCTTTGTCTCATCATTCCTAGTCTTTCGTTCCGGTCTTCTCTTTAGGTCGTAGCATATTGAGCAATACCGCTTAATTTTTTGGCTTCTTTCTCATAGACATCGAAATTATCTCTTAAACTTTGCACAAATTCCGCTAACGAAGCGTAACATTCTACCACAGTGCTCAAATAAGTGTTAACTTTTTGGAGCTTCTGGCTGACAGTATTAAATCTTTTTAGAATGGTACTCCAAAAAACAACTAGGAAAGCAGTTTATAATTGTAGGATATTGCTTAAGATGCCTTTGGCTTCACTTCGAGTGTTTGCCTTTTGATTTCTGTCTTCGTGAATACTCTCAAGAGCTGCCACGACGCCACACCAGCCTTCCCTCAGAGCTTGACAAGCGTCATATCGTGCCGACCACCGAGTCACTGATGGGCTCTTTAGTACGCGCGCGATAAAGTTCTTTAAAATTTTCCATCGGTAGGTCGAAGTAGTAAAAAAGTTATACAGTTCTTGAGCTGTTAAAAATACCTTACAGATTCTGAACAAGATTCAGCGGCATGAGTTCCAACCAAATTTAGTGAATGGGGTGAGCATGGTCCATAGATAGCTAAGGGATTCAAGGCCGCTATTCGAGTTTGCAACCCGGAATATACGCCGGACATATTACTTGCGTTATGGTAAGATTGGCCTCGAATATCCTCCACTTTCAAATCCAGATCTTCCAACTTAGCCTTTACTGCATCAAAAAGCTGCTCTGACTTGTGCCCGATGCTCGCCATAAATCCTAGAAACCTTTATTTTGGTTCACCATTGGCCGTAACATTTAGTTTGTCCGCTGAGGCAAATTTAAATTTTTGTTGCTTTCTCCCCCTAAGGTGTCATTTGAATTAAATGTAGGCCTAGAATTTTCATTCTTTTTCATCGATTTTGGCTTGTTGGAGCTGAAAAGGAAAATCCCGTATTAATTAGAGCACTTCAAACATAGTAAATTTAAAAAGAACAACTTTTAATATACTCTGCAGGCACTGTACGGTTTCGAGGCCAGTCTGAATTTTTACGTATGTTACTTTGTGCAACAGTGTATCAAGGAATCGCCCATTGGGAAAGGCCTACTTTGCGTAAAGTAATTCGTGTACGGTAGCTTACCTCAAGTTGATGAACACCATCGCAGTCAATGCGTCCGCAGAGCGAGACTTGTTATTGTTATCCGAATTTGTCGTTGGTGGTGTAGGATTCACACGCGCACTAAACATCTCATTTATTTTCCGACATTTTGATAGTGTAACCGGCTTTCTTATCCTCTTCAGCTTTGCGGACACTGTCTTGGTAGCCAGACAACTTTTTGCTGCCCATAGTTTAAAACATTTACTTGCTGATCACATCACAACACAACGCAAGCTCGAACTAGCACACAGCACAGGCGCGGGGGAGGGGGGGGGGGGGGGGCACTTCCATGCTACTACAATGCAAGCAAATCCAGCTACCGCAACAACTTGTCGGGACGAAAGGGCGTCGAGCGCCATAACAAAGAGCGAAGTGGAAGGGCATGCGACAAAGACACGATAATATTTATAAATGTCTCTGCTCATTTCTCAATATTTATTTTAGCATATATATTGCTATAATCCTAACTTAGCACATTTAAAGCCGTAGCAAAGAGGGTGCCTGACGGCGGTGGCCTTCGGGGCGCCTCCAGTACAGATCATTGCCGGTTGCCTAACCGAAGGGGCGCCTTGCGGCGCCCCTTGGACTGCGGCGCCCCTAGGCACGTGCCTATTTTGCCTTACGGTAAATCCGGCCCTGTTTGTGTCCTTAATATTTCAGCACTTAGTCTTCTTTTCCCCCAAAGTATTCTTAATCCTTCGGTAAGGTGTGTCTACTTTTCCTAATTTCAGACAATTTTCTATACCTGCACATTTCTCTTTCAACCATTCTTCTTTTGCTTCCTTGCACTTCTTGTTAACCTCATTTCTCAGACGTCTGTATTCTGCTTTCCCCTTTAAATGTCTTACATTCTTGTGTTTCCGCCTTTCATCAATAAATTCTAGTATATCCTGAGTGATCCACGGTTTTTTACCTATTCATTCTTTCCTACCAATGTTTTCTTCTGCGGATTTTGTTATTTCATTCTTCAAAAGTGCCCATTCGTCTGCAATTGAAGTTTGTTTAGGGTTTTTCATTAGTCCTTCCTCTATACTCTTCTTGAATCTCTCGTTTACATCCTTCTCTTTCAGTCTGTCTATTGCCCATCTTTTTGGCTTTTGACTTTTCTTCAGTTTCTTCAACTTTAATCTGCATTTCATAACAACCAAATTGTGGTCAGAGTTTATGTCAGCACCGGGATATGTTTTACAATCCAAAATCTGGTTTCGAAACCTCTGCTTGACCATAATGAAGTCGATTTGGTAACGCCCTGTATCTCCTGGTCTCATCCATGTGTATATTCTTCTATTGTGGTTATTGAATAAGGTGTTAACTATGACCAACTCATGCTCGGTACAGAATTCTATCAGTTTGCTTCCTCGATCATTCCTTTCACCTAATCCAAAATCTCCTACTATCTTCCCTTCTCTTCCTTTTCCTACCACAGCATTCCAATCTCTCATTACTATAACATTTTCATCACCCTTGATATACCTCAGAATTTATCTATTTCTTCGTAGATCTTTTCAACATCTTCATCATCAGCTTGACTGGTAGGCATATTGACTTGTACCACTGTGATGCACGTAGGTTTTGTATTGATTTTTGCTACAATAATCCGTTCACTATATTGCTCATAATATTCCACCCGCTGTCCAAGCTTCCTACTCAATATGAGACCAACCCCTGCTTGGCCATTGTTTGATTTAGTGCTAATGACCCTATAATCTCCTGACCAAAAGTCCTGTTCTTCCTGCCAGCACATTTCACTTATCCCAACCAAATCCAACCTCAACCTATCCATTTCCCTTTCTAAGTTTTCTAACCTTCCATTTCCCAGCAGACTTTTAACATTCCACGCTCCTATCCGTAGAATGTCAGATTTCCTCTTTGTCACTTCTGTGATGTTAACCCCCTCTCGAGTAGTCCCCACCCGGAGATCCGAACGGGGGACTAGTTTACCTCCAGATTGGAATTATGCATAGAGAGGTGCATATCCTCGGGAAGAGCATTACGGCTGTAGTTTCTCGTTGCTTTCAGCCGTGTAGCAGAACGCAGTGTAGCCATTAGTTGGCTTATATTATCAATATCTTAACCGTCTATAAGACAAGTAAAGAATTGATTTATTCTGCAATTCTACTTACCTTCTACTAACAATTAAATACCAAAATTCTACTAACGAAAAAATACTAAAGTTCCTAAAACAACAAAATACTACCACTAAAACAAGTCTGTCACCAGGCACACTCACATGCACCCTCACACATCACAGTCTAATAAAAGAATGACCGTTACACCTACAATGGGGTTTTGGAGCACATTGTTGTACGCAATGCTCAAACCCAACCCACGACACTGAATCTAGTACCCACCTACCATGGACCACTAGCATTGAAATCTGCAAAGTTTCACGACATATGAGGATTGGCTTCATTTCTTGCAAAACCACAGAACAGAGAATATTACATGAGTCTTGAAGCTGAAGTGAGTGTTGGAAATGATGACATTGATCCTGATAATAATAGCAGTGGTGATGAAGTACCACAATAAATCAATGAACTATGAATTATTATTTTCATTTGTGATTTTGTATAAAAACAACCAATGTCCACTGAATTAATCACAAGTTTATATTTTTTCACATTCAATAAAATTTATAAATGTAATGTTAAGTACACTGATAAGTGAAATAAATCCTATAGTTCAATATAAAATTAAGTATACTAAGATTTAATGGAAGGAAGAGACTGGACACAGATTTTTACTCTACCGAAAATTTCAATTTTGGACTAAGGCTGTTTTTGTAAAAGTGTCTTCAATTTAGATTGAAAATACTTACAAAATGTAATTTAGATTCAAAATACCCACAAAATGCAATTGAGAATCAAAATACTTGCAAAATGTGCACCCTACAAAATCGACTTCATCATCCGCGCGCCGTGTGTAATGAGCCAGAGAAGGGGAAGTAGAAGTAGCACGTGGGGAGCAGCCAATCAGTGGAGACCACGTAAGCTGGAAGTCGGTACCGACGTGGGGAGCCGACGTGTGGATATATCGTTCGGCGCGCCGTGGAACGAGGACAATCTGTGAAAGACTTGACTAGTTCGGTTGCAAGTGTGTGTCGCTCCAATGTTCCGTGGAGTGGAGAACTTTCTGTTTAAAACTTAACCAGTGTGGTTGTACGAGGCTATGGCTCCGATATTAGGACCATAAAGTCACAAAATCTACAAGTATATCATCAAATATCGACGGAGATGACGACGTCCAGGAGACTGTGGGAAGCACACAGCATCACCCAGTACGAGGGAAATGCTTTGGCAATTTCCAGTGGTAAGCGCGAATGACGCAGAAATACGCAATCTCTCATTTCTCTTTGTTTTATATTTCATATTTCAGTAACTTCATAGCTTGGGAATAAGAGTAAAATCAATTTATCAGACTCCGTTTTCACGTAATTTTCTATCGGTAATATTAAAATCGCAACGCTCCAATTTAAATTTTATACTTATTATTATTATTATTAATTTTGCAATACTTGTTTTATATAATAAATTCATTTCTTTTACAATGCAATCTTTGCTTTCAGTAGGTAGCATTAGATATGGACCAATTCCTTCTCCTGTTACAATTGTTTGTTGGGCTAATGATCAAATCATACCACGATCTGAGTGAATAGATTCTTGAAGGTGTTCTACCAGAGCTAGACGTTGTTAAATACAAATTTAGATTTCAACATTGCGTTGAGGTCTTGGCGCCCATTAAAACAACATAGCTTAGGCAAAGGAAAACAGTTACAGTTATCACCCAACAGTTAGGGGCAGTCAAACCGTTACACTTGTACGCTCAATGTGGAGCAAAGCGAAACCGTTACAATTGTCGCTCAACGTGTGGGCTAGAAAAACCATTACAATGCTAAAACTACAACCAACAGAGAGGCAGGAAGAAACTACGGATGTCAGCAAAACTTTTTACATGTTGGTAAGTACAAGAAAATAAATGTTTCTTCCCTTAATCCAGATGCGGCTTACTTTCGGGCATAAACTTTTCTTCCTTTTTCCTCTTCGAATATTAAGGGCGGAGCTTATTTTCGGGCCAAAATGGTAATAATCCGTTAAAATGTCCCAGTGTTAAACAACAACAAAATTTGAATAAATAGTATTGAATAGACGGTACTGCATAATAATCAGTCAATAGTGACATAAAATTGAGAAAGATGCCTCAGGTATTAACATTACAGCTCCAGAATTTAATTGGAGTGAATGGCTCAGTGGCTAAATGGTTAGCGCGCTAGGCTTTGGGCCGACGTGTCTCGGGTTCAAGTCCCGGCCGAGCCATCAAGGATTTTATTCTCCTGGAGTTAATTCCCATGGCTCGGGGACTGGGTGTATGTGACGTCTTTAGCATCCCTTCATCCTCATTACGGCGCGCAGGTCGCCCACGGACGTCAATTAGAAAGACCTGCACTCGGCCTCTTAGGAGGCCATACGATCATTAAGATTCATTGGATGGAATAAGACAAGCTCTTCATTGAGTGTGCCATTCCGCGAGGAATAAACCGTAATTCTATGGATTAAATTTCGCTTCATATTTACAAATCATTACATTCCATGGATTTATTTTATTCATGTCGGAATAAATTAAATGTTCGATCAAAGTTTCATTCATAGAGGAATAGAATTAAACTTTATTGATTTAATTTCACACCTGCCGAAATAGAATTAAATTCTATGAATACAATTTCACTCCAGCCGGAGTAGAATTTAATTGTATGAATTTAATTTCACTCTGGCCGTAATAGAATTAAATGTTCGTTCACAGTTTCATTCCATCAGGAATAGAATTAAATTGCTTGAATTTAATTTCACTCCGACCAGAATAGAATTAAATTGTATGAATTTATAAATTGTATGAATTTAATTTCACTCCGGACAGAATAGAATTAAATTGTATGAATTTAATTTCACTCCGGACAGAATAGAATTAAATTGTATGAATTTAATTTCACTCCGGATGGAATAGAATTACATTGTATAAATTTAATTTCACTCCGGCCGAAATAGACATAAATGCTCGTTCGAATTGAAGTGTACAGTTTTTATTTCTCTCTGGCTGGAATAGAATTAAATTGTATGGATTTAATTTCACTCCGGCCTGAATAGAATTAAATTGTATGGATTTAATTTCACTCCAACCGGAATAGAATTAAATGTTCGTTTTAATTATATTCCATGGATATAATTTCACTCCGGCTGGAATAAAATTAAATGTTCGTCCAGAGTTTCGTTCCGAGAAGAATAGAATTGAATGGATTACATTTCACTCCGGCTGGAATAGACCGAAATATTTTATTCAGAGTTTCATTTCGAGAGGAATAGAATTAAAGTCCGGGCATTTTATTTTATTCCTGTCAGAATATAATTAAATGTTTTATTCACAATTCCGAGAGGAATAGAATTAGAGCGTATGGATTTAATTTCATTCCCACCAGAGTGGAAGTCAATGTTTCCTTCAGAGTTTCATTCCGAGGAGAAATAAATTAAATTATTTGGATTTAATTTTATTTCCTTCGGAACAAAATCGACTGTTCCATTCAACAATTCATTCCGAGAGGAATAAAATGCAATGCAATGGATTTAATTTCAGTCCCAGCGGAATTGAATTGAATTTCATTCCAAAATTATATGTTTCACTCCAGGGTTAATTCTACGCTCGAATAGTATTGGATTGACTGAATTTAATTCCACTCCTGCTTCGGAGTGAAATATAAAATTTCGTTCACTTTACCATCCCTGCTTCATTTGTTTACCTCTAGAAAGGATTTGATTGCGAACTTACAATGATAAGTTTATGAATGACAATATGAGCAACAATTCTGGCAACACTAATGAATGACACTAACAAGCAGACAATTATGAGAGCATTCACACATCATGCATAGGGTCAAATTGCCACTAGGAATATTTACCTTGCAGGGTCTGTAGAGCTGTTACGGTTTTTCATTTCTTTGTCATTTATATTAATCCATGTAAAATGACCACTCCAAGTAAATCCACCGACTTGAAAAAATTCAGGTGCAAGTTTATTAAATGAATATTCTAGGGTGTCATCATCAATGACATCAATTATAGGAATGGCAACAGTGTTCCTCTTTTCTTTGATACGCTGCAGCAACGGCTCTAACCTGTAAGAAATGAACAAAACAGTTGTCTGATTGTGTTACCCTACAACTATACTGTAGTCAAGATTCACCTGAAGCCAATCTTACTTCAGAGTAGGCTATGCAAAGCTGTTACTGGCTGCCCTACTCCCTACTATTAGAGAGAAAAGCTGTGGTCAATTTGCTAGAACTGTATTTCCATATGGTTGCAAACATGACCGAAGTTGAAAAAATCGTAATCATGTATTCTCACAGTAAATATATTTTTCTAAATGAAAATTAGGTTCTGTTGAAAGTACATCTCTCATCATAAAGGATTAACTTCAACGATCAGTTAAGAGTATATTATTTTTAGTACCTAGTGTCTTTCAATATTGCTTCTCCCAAATAAAAAACTAAGAAATGTCTACAAGTCATAAATTCAGTTGCTCAAGGGAAACAAAACCCGAAAACCGTTCCCCGTGATGATCACATTATTAGTGATAAGCAAGTATGCTGGTAAAATTCACCGAGTCATACTCTCTTCAAAATATACTGCCGCATTATATTATAACTGAAATATTCGTCTCAATACTATTCATGGAGCAAACTGTTATGGCTTGCATATAAGAATGTGGTAAAATTCCAAAATGACGGAAAAGCAGATAAGAAATACACAAGTTCCTCACTCAGTATTACCACCTTGAAACAAAATAAAGAAAAAAATCAGGTCAACAATACCAATATGAACACTTTGTTGTCAAAGATTAAAAAGATTTAAAAAGACATTAAAACCAACGGAATTTAAACATTATACCTATGGACATGACAATTAAATCCAAATTCTCACATACAAAAGGTTGCACGAAGAGCATGAAATCTGAATTAAAATAACATCACGAATTTCGTTCACAAACATCAATATAAAATTAATGAAAAGTATTTCTCACTAATACAAAACCCAAAATGTGTATATCTCACTTTGAACAAAGAAATAGAACTTAGAAAAAACTGATAAAAATTTAATTCATAACTATCTCCCTATTATGCATTGTATGATAAAATAGCAAGAGACATAAAAGATCATACACATTTATTGCCTACAACTTTTGTTATGTTAAAGATCATCATAAGACTAATATTAACCACACGCGTTGCATGGGGTAAACTTTGGCCGATAAGACAAAGATATTGCTCAGCGTGTGTGTTTTCTAAGAACTTGGGAAATTAGCCACTTTCAAGTGGACTCAACCAGCATTTGTTTTGTTGCGATTCATTTTTCTCTGCAATGAGTTCAGCAGTAGTAGTCGTTTGTTGACATCAAAGTTGAATGTGGAAAGTTTTTACCCCGTGCGTGCCTGTCTCAAATAACAGTTTTCATCAATTTGTGTGTTTACAACCCTGAATAAAGGGACAAGATTGACAGATCAAGAAATTCAAGCTTGTTTTGAAGCATGGTGGAGATACATCTTCGTCAAAGGAGGAACACATAGAAGACAGTGATCATGACTCTCAATCAACACAAAGTGCAGACAGGTGAACTAGATTGCATGTCAGAAGATGAATCTAGTTCAAACTCCGTAAGTGTTTCTGAAGATGACATCCCCTTGGGAATACGGATTAATTACTTCAAAAGAAAGGATGGTACTCTTTGGTATAAGGAGCCTATGAAAGCCAAAGGAGGAACGCCTGTTCGATACATTGTGGTGGAGAGATCAGGCATATAACAAATAGCTGTTCTAATGTTTGTGCATGTGGAAATCACTTCACTTGGGATTTATAGCCTGTTGTTTACAATGCTGTTGACTGAAACTTGCTATTCAAGCTGGGGCTTCTGAGCTTATAGTCTTGCATTAGAGGGAAAACATCGAATGTCATGTAATGAAATACATCATGATGAGGAGACGTCCAAGTATGAAAAAAACATATTTTACTTGGACCAACTAAAACAATTTCCTATATAAGTGTATTCTCAAGAACCTAGCACTACCAATGGTGTTAATTTTTACTGATGTGCACTCACATTACTTACTTCTCATGAGTAATGTTCTTTTTCGCCTCATTTCATCCATTCACTCATCATTTTATGTATTTTTTATTATGATATCTTTAATTATGCTGAATTTTGCAACTTAATTTATGGCTGAAGAAGGGACCAGTACTAGAGGCCCCGAAACATGTACCATATAATAGCAAGTTTATAACTTGTTGTAAATAAATGTATTGACTAGGCGGAACAGTTTCTCCTTTGTTATATAGTGAATCTGTCAATACGGAAAATGAACTTCTTTCAGAGCACAATTTAGGCTTATTCTTGTCAAGAAGCATTACGCAGGCCGGGGTTGCAGCGTCAAGAAAAGGCGGATAGTATGGAACGGCAAACGACATCATCCGCGCGCCGTGTGTATTGAGCCTAAGGAGGGGTGTAGCGGGGTGGCACAGCCAATCAGTGGAGACCACGTAAGGTGGAAGTGGGCACTGGAGTGGGAAGCCGACGAGGGCATATATCGTTTGGCGCGCCGTGGAATAGAGAACAATATGGGTAAGACTTGTCCAGTATAGTTGCACGTGTGAGTCGCTCCGATGTTCAGTGGAGG
Organism: Meconema thalassinum; assembly: GCA_946902985.2. Taxonomy (NCBI): domain Eukaryota; kingdom Metazoa; phylum Arthropoda; class Insecta; order Orthoptera; family Tettigoniidae; genus Meconema; species Meconema thalassinum. Next base: position 517,985,872 of record OX336389.2, read on the forward strand.
CGAGGACTATATTTGTAAAACTTAACCAGTGTGGTTGTACGAGTGTTTTGCTCCGATGTTCGGACCATAGAATCATCATAACTACAAATATACATCATCAACTAACGAAGAAGATGACGACATCCAGGAGGCTGTGGGAAGCTCACTTCAACATCCAGTACGAGGGAAATGCTTCGGCAATTTCCAGTGGTAAGCGCGAATGACGCAGAACTACTCAATCTCTCGTTTCTCTTTGTTTTATATTCAGTATTCAGTAACTTCATAGCTTGGGAATAAGAGTAAAATCAGTAATTTATCCGAATCCGTTTTCACGTAATTTTCTAGCGGTAATATTCAAATCGCAAAGCTCCAATTTCAATTTTAAACTTATTATTATTTTTAATTTTGCAATACTTGTTATATATAATACATTCATTTCTTTTAACCATGCAATCTTTGCTTTCAGTAGGTAGCATTAGATATAGACCAATTCCTTCTCCTGATACAATTGTTTGTTGGGTTAATGATCAAATCATACCACGATCTGAGTGAATCGATTCTTGAAGGTGTTCTGCCAGAGCTAGACGTTGTTAAATACAAATTTAGATTTCAACATTGCGTTGAGGTCTTGGCGCCCATTAAAACAACATAGCTTAGGCAAAGGTCTACAGTTACATTTATCACCCAACAGTTAGGGGCAGTCAACCCGTTACAAAATGAAGAACAAATTGGCCTGTTCCAGTGCATTTGGTTTCAGCAAAGATACGATATTCTTGTTTCTTAGGAGCCGAAAAAAAAAAAAAAAACAAGTGTGTACTCTTGATGTCAACAATTCATGACACTCCATGCTTAGATGTCGCAACTGGCAAGGCACGGAAGCCGGAAATCAACACATTCTACAACAAGACTAAAACAGGTGTCGATGTCTTAAATCAGATAAGCCATAACTATTCAGCGAGTCTTAGATATAGCTGTTGGCCATTGAATATTGTTTACTTCACGCTGAACGTGGGTGGTATCAATCCACATGTAATAGTGCAGGAAAACACCGGAACAAAATTATTTCGTCGTTCCTTCCTAAAGGATCCTTGAAGGAGTCTACTCAATGGATACCAGTATGAAAGAGCAACAATCAACACTTTGCCAAAACCTCTTCAAGTAAAGATAAAGTATCTGACAGGAAGCAGTCGAACCGGTGCACATCAATAAAGGAGGCAAGTGCTGCATTTAACCAAGGGCAAGGGCCGGAAGACTAAAGTGCTGTGTCAACTGTGGAAAGACTATCTGCAAGGACCCTGTGGTGGAGTCTTGCCCTGACTGTGCTTCAATGGGGTGAAAATGCATGAAGGAGCATTACAAACTGTACCGATGTATATATAAGTCATGCGAGTTTATTTTCTAATAACACTAAATCAGAATGATAAATGATGTCATTAAAATGAAAACATACCGGCAAAAAAAATACACCGCGCGAGTTCTAACATACAGAATGTCAGTCACACACGGATCCTGAAGAGTTAATGGAGACATTTGAGATTCCAATCATCAAATATTCACCCCCCGAACCCATGAGGCACTTATGCTAAATAATTTGTAGCTTAGTTTTATTTTAAGGGTTTCTTCTACTTACAAATTTTCATGCTATTTACTCCAGCAGTTTTGACACTAATCCAAAACCAACAAACAAAAATCAAACTGTGGGTATATTTGGTTATCATTCTCCTCATCCGGGACAAGTTTAGCCAAAAATTCCAAATGTTCAGAGAGAAAGCTTAATTTATTTATAGAGATAATTATTTTATATTGTACACTATATGGTAAAGCCTTGGAGGCTGGATTTAGACAGCTCCTTAACCCGGTCCATGAGGCAATTATAATTGGCTACATGGATAATTCTTGCCAGGCGCGTCCACGTCGCGGGGGTGGGCAACGGTACTGTAATATACCATGGAACTACAGTACCGGCTAAGTTCTGGTGAGGATCCAGTCCTATGGGGTATAACATAGGCCCCGTGCACAGGGTAACGTGCGAAGACCTCAACGGAATCTGCAGCGGAGAAGATGGACTTCGGAACGGTGGAGATTGCGGAAGAGGCAACCCAGTACTCAGGGAATAGTATGAGTACAGCATCAATCGGCAGCGTCTGTTTCCCAGGTTAGGAGCGGCTGCAAGGGCGTCTGTTTCCCATGTTAGGGGCGGCCTGTATAATAGCTGGCAGTAGCTTCATAAAATGCCTTTGGGAGTGGCGACCCCATCGTAATAATAGCCTAAAATGGAAATGGCACTTCAAATGATTCGGAGAAGGTTAGGGCGTACCCTGCAGGCGATGCGCAGTTCTTTTGGTACTGGGGGAACTGTGAGAAATGGGCGACCAGTAACCGAAATGAAAGTGGGAATCATGAATGTCATGACCCTGACAGGCAAGGTGGAGGAGGTGGTAGACTTCATGGAGAGGGAGAATGTTGGATTGATGGGGCTGAGTGAAGTGAAATGGAAAGGTAAAGGAAGGAAGAAATTGAGGAAAGGATATACATTATACTGGAGTGGTGGCCAAGAGGCAAAAAATGGCGTGGGACTGATAATCTCGAAACAACTGAAGGAGTATGTGGAAGTGGTCGAGTGTGTGAGTGACAGAATAATGAAAATTAGAATGAAGATGAAAAATGACATGATGGACTTCATACAAGTGTATGCACCACAGACTGGAAACAGAGAATAGGATATTAAAGTATTCCGGGAGGATGTAGAAAGAGTAATTTCAGATGTAGAAGTGGTGATCATGGGAGATATGAATGCACAACTCAGAAACGAGAGACAAGGAAAGGAAGAAGTCAATGGACCATATGAATATGGGAAAAAGAACCGGGAAGGAGAGGAACTTGTAAACTTTTGTGAAAGGAATGGACTGATAGTGGGTAATTCATGGTTTCGGAAGAAAAACAGCAGGAAAATTACGAGATATGGTTGGGGCGATAGAAGAACAAAATCAGTAATTGACTACTTTCTGGTGGAAAGGACTAATCGCAGAAAGCTGATAGATGTGACAGCTTTACCAGGAGAAGCATTTGATGGGGACCATAGAGCTGTGGTGGCAAAATTTAGATGGGAAAAGTTGGAAAATCTAAAGGAGATCAGAGAAAGTAAAATAAAAGTATGGAAATTGAAAGACAAAACTGTACAGGAAGATTTTCAGGAGAGATTGAAGCAACAAATCCCAGTTACTGAAGTGGAAAACATAGAAGAGGAATGGTCCCACTTTAAAAAGGCATTTGTTGGTGCAGCAGAGAGTGCTTGTGGTAGGACGTCAACAAGTGTGAAAGAGAAGGAAACACCGTGGTGGAATGAGGAAGTGAGGAAAGCAGTGAAAGAAAAGAAGTCTGCATGGAAAGAATGGAACCGAGATCAAACAGAAGAAAGCAAAAGGAAGTATCTCGACAGCAAACGGAGGTGTAAGAAAGTGGTAGGAGAAGAAAAGAAGAAAAGTTGGGAAGAATTTACACAAAGAATGGAAACAGATGTAAGTGGCAGTAAAAGGATGCTGTATGGACTTCTAAGAAGTAAGAGGAAAGAAAGAGTTACTACAAAGCTAGTAAAAAAGGAAGATGGAGAGTTGTTAACACACCCAGAGGAGATAAAGGGACGATGGAAGGAGTATTTCGATAAGCTATTGAATGTGAGCAATTGAACTGGTGAGATGGAAGTGACACAACCTGACGACTCTATAACAGAAGATGATATAACAATGCTGGAGGTGGAATTAGCAGTACAGAAAATGAAGATGGGAAAAGCAACAGGGGTGGATGAAATCAGTGTAGAAATGATAAAGGCTGCTGGACCTGTTGGTATGCAATGGTTGTATCGACTGCTAAAGTGTGTGTGGAAACGGAAATGTGTACCAGAAGACTGGGAGAAAGGGCTAATAATACCAGTGTTTAAGAAGGGGGACAAGAAGGTGTGTGATAACTATAGAGGGATCACCCTCATATCACAGATAGTGAAAATACTGGAAAGGATATTAGAAAGAAGAATGAGAAGAAAGGTGGAAGGAGAGTTGCAAGAGGAACAGTATGGCTTCAGGAGTGGAAGATCCACAGTGGACCCAATCTTTAGCTTGAGGCAGGTGATGGAAAAGAACTGGGAATATGGAGAGGATTTGATCATGACTTTCATAGATCTAGAAAAGGCATATGATAGTGTCCCCAGAGAGAAGGTATGGGAAACCATGGTTAAGAAGAGACTGGGAAGAGAAATGTTGGAAATGGTGCAAGCAATGTACAACAACTGTGTTAGCAGGGTACTGACCCCAGTTGGAAAGACAGATCGGTTTAGGAACAAGACTGGACTAAGACAGGGGAGTGTGCTGTCACCTCTCTTGTTCATAATGGTGATGGATGAAATTGTAAAGGAAACAAAGGAAGCATATGGACATAAAGAAATGAAGTTACTGTTATTTGCAGATGATATTGTGGTCTGGGGAAGGAACGCCGAAGAAGTGCAAAAACAACTAGATACACTGAACGAAAATATTCAGAAGTACGGCCTGAAAATCAGTATAGAGAAAAGCAAGACCATGGTGATGACAAGAGGGGAAAGACAAGGAAAGGGCACTGTGAAAATTGGAAGTCAGAGTTTGGAAATTGTGGACACGTTCAAATACCTAGGAAGTGAATTGATGCATACTGGTAGGTTGGACATGGAGATTGGCAGGAGAGTACAGCAGAGCAATGCATTCTATCAAAGTGTAAGAAAACTTGTTTGGGATAAGGAAGTACCAAGGAAAAGCAAGGAGGTAATGTATAAAGTGTACTATGTTCCCATATTAACTTATGCAGCTGAGACTTGGACCCTGACAAGCAGGCAAGAGAGTAGAATCCAAACCAGTGAAATGAAATTCCTAAGAAGTATGATAGGAAAGACAAGGAAAGACAGAGTGAGGAATGAAGATGTTAGGAAGGAAGTTGGGATGGGAAAACTAAATGAGAGAATTGAGAAGAATAAACTAAGGTGGTTTGGACATGTAAAGAGGATGGAGGAAAATAGAATACCAAGACAGTGCTGGAAGCAAAGTGCAGGGGTAAGAGAGCAAGAGGAAGACCTAGAACAAGGTGGATTGATTCAGTGAAGAACAGCGTAAGAAAATGAAATCTGGACTGGGACAAGATCGTGGAAGAAGAATGGTGGAAGGAAAGAGGAAAGTGGAGAAGTGCCATAAATACTCCGACCCGGCAGGAGCTGGATAAGGGGAAATGATGATGATGATTATATGGCAATATCTGATTATGCGATGGTAAATGATAAATCTGACTACAAAGGTGATGATCATGTGATGTTAAATAATAAGTTTTATTATTTATAATGCTACTGATAAAACAGATTTTCCTTTCTTGATTGTTGTTCTAAAAAAGAAAAAAAAGTTAGGGGGTACTTTCAATGCGAATTGTTGTGTTTCTTTTGTTTTCATTGAATGTTATGCTGTATGTAGCATTTCTCCAGTGTATCAACATGAAATTATACTGAGTAGCTATGTTTTCATGAAGTAAACAGTTTACACCAACAAATCACAAAACCTCAGCAATTTTTTGAGGTTTGTGCCGTGTCTTGTGGGTATTTCGCCTAGGACACAAAGCTGCCTCATCAGCGGGCTGTTTGTGTCCCCACTCGACCCCCCCCCCCCCAAAGGAGGGGCGAACTGCGTGCTACCTCCCTTCTTATTGCGCCTCCTTACTGCGAGAACTAAAAGCTCAAGCAGCCATAACTAGAGCCCTGCGCGGATAGACAAAATGTTATCCGCATCCGCACGACTGTTATCCGCACAACTTTTATCCGCATCCGTCCATCCACGCGACTTGTACACACACGTTTGTTATCCGAATCTACTGGCATTACAATAATATTTTCAATGTGTTGCTTTATACTTTATCTTTTAGACATTTGAGCAGCAAGTCGAACCCATAGGCTATGTACTGTACAGTACGTCATGTGCTATGTCTAAAATGAATGTTACACAGCCAGAATTGCAACCCTTTTCAATTCGGAGTGTTGATTATTCTTAATGATATAATTTGAATGGCATTAGCGTAAATCATCTTACATTTGTCATGAAAAACCATAACGGAAAAATATGATATGCCATAAATATCCGGGCCCTAATAAGGGCGAGTGGGAGAAATGCGCGCACTTAAGCAAGAGTCGGTCTTGTGATGATGAAATAATTGATAACACAACTGCAGTTATGAATAAGGGAGCCTTAGTAACTCGATATTTGACATGCAGAAACAAATTTAATTCAAAAATAAATTTGGTGGACTTTAATTCGAAATCTCGCAAATATGCATGGGTTGGGAAATTGTGCGCATGGGATGAATGTTGGAAAGCCATACTAATACAATGTGAATTGGCAGAAACTTGCACTGTGCATTAACATTAGAATATTCCAATGCTTTTTACAAAAGCATAACAATGCAATGAACAAAAATTCTGCAGTTTTGGATATTAGAATAAAATATCTACGTTTCGTCAGCATTAAAGGAGGCAATCCAATTTAGGCTTGTCCTTTCAGGTTGTCTCAACGTTAATGCAGGATATGTCTTCAAGAACTCATACAATCAATATTTGCCTGCTAGACTCTTAACTTTATGGAAATTATGGGGAATCTTATTCTCCTCTGCAAACTTGAACTCGAACCGTCTGACAAGTTTTGTGGGCGTTAAGCCATAAAATAATTTTGCCAATGTCGAAAAGTATTTGGATAATTATGACTCCATTTTGTTGGTAAAACAGCTTTACGGACTAGACGAGGTGGAGCAAGACAATTTTGCAGCAACTGCTTTGGTAGGATTGACTGGGGAATGTTGAAACTTCTCCCCACTTCCCACATTTTCCTCCCATCATCTCTAATTGCACGTCGAGATTTCTGCACATTTTCTGCTGGGTAGGAGTTTTTCTCCGTTTTCCGCGTATAATTTATTGGCATCTGGAGAACAAACACGAAATATTTTGCCATTAATGTCGCGTTGTATTTACTTGTATCATATATGCTCTGCGCACCATTACCCCACTCTGCTTTTAAAACGTAACTCACTGAATCCCGGTAAACTAATCTATTATATTGAAAAATAAATACATGCAAAACCACTGTACACACTGGCATTTAAAACTACATTTAATTTTAAATAATTGAATCACAACTGTTGGCTTGCCTTCTTATTTGCTGGCTGCAGAAAATAACATGCAACGTGTTAAGTTTCTTCATCCAAGCCTCCGGTTATCACATAGCGACTGGCATCATGCTGACTGTCCCTATCTGATAGGTACGATGACAGCTTTACGGTAGCAGTGAACTGAGTTGCTAGTTGTACTACCAACTCGAAAAACATAGGTGCGCACGATTATCCGCTGCGCACAATTACTCAACTTTCCCCGTGATATTCAACAAGTTCGGATTGTATTCTAAAAACTATCCGCAAATTAACTCCAAACATTATCCGCAGCTTATCCGCTATCCGCAAAGACATGCAAAGTATATCCGCATGGCGAAAAATGTTGCGGATATCCGCGGATATCCGCATCCACACAGGGCTTTAGCCATAACCTCCCTATGAAGGCTTCCAAAAAGATGGAATATTGGCTTTCATGGGAGTAAATTTAAACTCAGCAATTTTACTAGGTTGTCCCGTGTCTTGTGTGGGGTTTCGCCTAGGACACTAAGCTGGCTCATGAGCGGGCTCTTGGTGTCCCCGCTAGGCCACTCACAGGAGTAGCGAACCGAGCACTACCGCCCTTTGTATGAAGCGCACCTGTCCCTCTTTACTGTGAGAACTAAGACACCAAGAGCCTGCTGATGAGCCAGCTTGGTGTCCTAGGCGAAAACCCACACAAGACATGGCACAAACCTAGAAAAATTGCTAAGTTTAAATTCACTGGCTGTGAAAGCCAATATACCATCTATTTGGAAGCCATCATAGGGAGGTTATAGCTGCTTGAGCTTTTAGTTCTCGCAGTAAAGAGGTGCAGGTACGCTTTAGAAAAAGGGAGGTAGCACGCAGTTCGATACTCCTGTGGGGGTCCAGGCGGGGACACCAAGAGCCCGTTGATGAGCCAGCTTGGTGTCCTAGGCGAAACGCCACACACGATACGGCACAAACCTAGAAAAATTGCCGAGTTTAAATTCACTGGCCTTGAAAGCCAATATAAAAATCACACGAAGTTTGATGTTTAGAGGAGTTTTCGAATTGCAGCACTATTTGCGGCATGCGCCACGTCGTGTGACTCAGACAGGAGTGCACGGCGGTAGGTTAAAGCAGTGATGAACAGCTGATTGCTCTCAGAGAAGTAGGTGAGCTTGGGAGCACATCGGCCTGCTAAGCTTGGCCACGAAGTGCGCATGGGTAACGGCGATGCTTCACAAGGGTGATCAACTTTGGTTACAGAACTCGGCATTTTTTCTAGCGATCAGGTGTATAACAAATAGCTAAAAGTGCACAAACTGCTTTCGAAAGTTGGAGCTTACTCTTTACTGATGAGATGGTTGATAAGATTGTGAATTACACCAACATTCAGATAGATATGAAGGAGCCTCAATATTCCAGGGAACGGGATGCTGCAATGACCGATGCAGAAGAAATTAAAGCATTGCTTGGAATACTGTACATTACTGGTGTTATGAAATCTACACTTTTGAACACTTGAGGATATTTGGGCATGTCACAAAAACAATTCCATTTTCTAATGAAGTCCCTCAGGTATGATGACCAAACTCGTAACTAGAGCAAAAGAATGGATAAGTTTACACATGTGCGGGAAATATTTATATCTTTTGTAATAAACTGTCAATCTGTATATTCAATGTCTGAATATGCAACAATAGACTAGAATATAGAAGCATTTTGCGGTCGCTGTGGCTTTAAAGTAGTAATGAAATCAAAGCCAGCAAAGTATGGTTTAAAGATCTTCATGCTTTCTGACTCTCAGTCATTCTACACAACAAACATGAAGGTATATGTTGGAAGTCAACCTGATGGCCCCTACGCAATCAGTAATGCTGCAAGTGATGTTGTCAAGAAGCTGATAACTCCAATATCAATGAGTGGAAGAAACATAGCTGTCGACAACTGGTTTACCAGTATACCTTTAGCCCGAGATCTTCTCCGCCATCATTAATTGACTCTGGTCGGAACCGTCAGGAAGAACAAAAGGGAAGTACCTGAAGAGTTTGTAGAAATGAAGAACAAATTGGCCTGTTCCAGTGCATTTGGTTTCAGCAAAGATAAGATGACTCTTGTTTCTTATGAGCCGGAAAAAAAAAAAGTGTGTACTCTTGATGTCAACAATGCATGACACTCCATGCATAGATGTCGCAACTGGCAAGGCACGGAAGTCGGAAATCAACACATTCTACAAAAGACTAAAACAGGTGTCGATGTCGTAAATCAGATAAGCCATAACTATTCAGTGAGTCGTAGATATAGCCGTTGGCCATTGAATATTTTTTACTTCCTGCTGAACGTGGGTAGTATCAATCCACAAGTAATAGTGCAGGAAAACACCGGAACAAAAGTATTTCGTCGTTCCTTCCTAAAGGATCTTTGAAAGAGTCTACTCAATGAATACCAGTATGAAAGAGCAACAATCAACACTTTGCCAAAACCTCTTCAAGTCAATATTGCTCTATGGGTGTGAAACTTGGAAGACCAGCAAACAACTGATTAACAGACTCCAAATATTTGTGAATAGATGCTTGAGGAATATCCTGAGGATATGGTGGACACAAGTCATCTCCAATGAAGAGCTAAGGAGAAGAACACAACAAACACCCATTTATATTGAGATGCGCCGTAGGAAATGGATTGGGCATACATTACGACAAGATGGAAACAACATAGCAAGACAAGCCCTGGAATGGAATCCACAAGGTAGTAGGCAAAGAGGCAGACCAAGGAACACCTGGAGGAGGAGTGTAATAACAGAAGGAATGGAGAAAGGAGGGAAGACCTGGAACGAGATAAGGCGGATGGCGCAGAACAGAGTCCGATGGCGGAAATTCATTGATGCGCTATGCTCCACTTAGGAGATAAAGGAAATAAGTCAAGTCAAGTCTTCAAGTAAAGATAAAGCATCTGACTGGAAGCAGTTGAACCGGTACACATCAATAAAGGAGGCAGGTGCTGCATTTAAACAAGGGCCAAGGACCGGAAGACTAAAGTGCTGTGTCAACTGCGGAAAGACTATCTGCAAGGACCATGTGGTGGAGTCTTGCCCTGACTGTGCTTCAATGGGGTGAAAATGCATGAAGGAGCATTTCAAACTGTACCGATGTATATATAAGTCATGCGAGTATATTTTCTAATAACACTAAATCAGAATGATAAATGATGTCATTAAAATGAAAACAACATACCGGCAAAAAAAAATACCCCGCACGAGTTCTAACATACAGTATGTCAGTCACACGTGCGTCCTGAAGAGTTAATGGAGACATTTGAGATTCCAATCATCAAATATTCACCCCCCAACCCATGAGGCACTTATGCTAAATAATTTGTAGCTTAGTTTTATTTTAAGGGTTTCTTCTACTTACAAATTTTCATGCTATTTACTCCAGCAGTTCTGACACTAATCCAAAACCAACAGACAAAAATCAAACTGTGGGAATATTTGGTTATCATTCTCCTCATCCGGGACAAATACCAAGTTTAGCCAAAAATTCCAAATGTTCAGAGAGAAAGCTTACTTTATTTATAGAGATAATTATTTTATATTGTACACTATATGGTAATATCTGATTATGCGATGGTAAATGATAAGTCTGACTACAAAGGTGATGATCATGTGATGTTAAATAATAATTTTTATTATTTATAATGCTACTGATGAAAGAGATTTTCCTTTCTTATATTTGTGTTGATTGTTGTTCTAAAAAAGAAAAAAAAAGTTAGGGGGTACTTTTAATGCGAATTGTTGTGTTCCTTTTGTTTTTATTGAATGTTATGCTGTATGTAGCATTTCTCCAGTGTATCAACATGAAATTATACTGAGTAGCTATGTTTTCATGAAGTTAACAGTTTACACCAACAAATCACAAAACCTCAGCAATTTTTTGAGGTTTGTGCCCTGTCTTGTGGGGGTTTCGCCTAGGACTCCAAGCTGCCTCATCAGTGGACTGTTGGTGTCCCCATTTGGACCCCCCAAAAAGGGGCGAACTGCGTGCTACCTCCCTTCTAATGAAGCACACCTGCCCCTCTTTACTGCGAGAACTAAGACACCAAGAGCACGCTGATGAGCCAGCTTGGTGTCCTAGGCGAAACCCCACACAAGACACGGCACAAACCTAGAAAAATAGCTGAGTTTAAATTCACTGGCTGTGAAAGCCAATACACCATCTTTTTGGAAGCCTTCATGGGGGGGGGGGGGGGGGGTATGGCTGCTGGAGCTTTTATTCCAGCAGTAAAGAGCCGCAAGTGCACTTCATAAAAAGAGAGGTAGCACGCAGTTCGCTACTCCTGGGGGGATCCGGACAAGGACACCCAGAGCCCACTGATGAGCCGGCTTGGTGACCTAGGTGAAACCCCACACAAGACATGGCACAAAACTAGAAATAAAGCTGAGTTTTAATTCACTGGCCCTGAAAGCCAATATACCATGTTTTTGGAAACCTTCATAGGGAGGTTATGACTGCTGGAGCTTATCGAACTAATCAACGCACTAAAGAACAGATAAACGGTTATCCAAGGTCTTTCATTCAACACAAACAAATCGATATCGATCGATTAGGATTCAGGCAAATCAGGACGCATCTCATATTCCCAGTCGAAGACTGTAATGATCTGGTGAATATAGTTCAGAGCCATGTATCGAATGTGCGCTGGCCACACAGCATGTATCGGCGGCATGCAAAAACTCCTTCTGGAGCAAATTTTAAAAAGATGATCTTGGTACATAAATCCGTAAAATATTATGTCATCCGTAAAACCGTAAAACACACTGCCATTCCGTAAATTTTATGGAAAAAAAGTAAAAGTTGGCAGGTATGAATTTTTAATGGTTATTTTATTCGTTTTTTTTAAAATATTTTGATTTTCGATTTTATAAGAAGGATGGAGTTGGCGTCCAATTTCAGTTACTTCTAAAGAACTGGTATTTACCTAGGTACATAGTCTATTGGCTGCCGGTCAAATTTCAAGCGTTACAATGCTTAAGGCAACTTGGAAAGTACAAAATTCACGAATGAATACAAAATGAGATTATGTCACGGCAAAATGCCTGGTTGGTGAAAAATCAATAAATTGAACGGCTTCCCACGTGATTTCATGCAACCAAATATTGAAATTTTAATTTATTTTAAGAAAAAAAACATGAATATTAGAATTTCACGGAAAGAACTCAAATGTGCCCCGGCAGTCATTACCGTGGGGCCCATGATCCCTCTCTACGGTCGTGTCCCTCCGTGGACATTGTGTAGTTTTGGTACAACCCAATTGAGTGTGTGGGCACACATGAAATCTTATGTGGCAGGAAAAAACAATACGTTCCGAATAGCAGACGTTGAGAGAATTAAGGACGAGGCGATGATTGACAACACCACAATATCCCCTTTGGCAGGTTGCGTAAGTCCTGCAGAAAGACTGAAGGGAGAAAACTGAGAACTCGACTGAGTGGAGCATGAATGCTTACCGACTTGCTTCATAGCAACACTGCGGGAAGAGCAGACTGGCGACATTGCAGTGAGTGTCTCTGTCTCATTATGCGCAAAACGCTCTCCCTCACCTGCCACAGTACGCGCTCTCCTCTCTAGCACGGTCGGTAATGCAGATTATGCGACAATAGTGCTCACCTCTAAGGTGGCCATTTCTGGAATTAAAAGGCAATTCACGACTCAAGTTTTGCCCCCTCTTAATGGGCCAGTAAATCAACTAACAAAAGACTCCCTCGCATTTAAGCTCCCTCAAATGTCAACTTACTGCACCGGGATTCAATCCTTGCGCACAGCAAGCGAGAATATTTTACTGCTGCTCCACACAGTCAACCAATAATCAAAAAGGAATATATAATTCTTGAACAGAAAAATAAAATACACTACTTAAATTAAATCATACTGCAAGAGTGAAAATAGAATGTCAAAATAAATAATGATATTAGAAATAAGCAAGTGGTGGAGATTGTAGTTTAAGCATCAGATCATCTGTCCAAAAAGGAATGCACAATAATATTTAATAAGCTGGCAAAGCTTGAGATGCAGCTGGATAATTCATAGGCCTAGTAAAAATCTAACAGTAATGACAACTGAAAAGTACCATAATTAACAGAGATCGTTATCTACGCAATGAACTATGTACTGTTCCCCATGACAGAGCTCTGCTCTCGAGACTGAATGAAAAATAAAATGAAATAAAAAAAAACGAACAAGAATAAATAAATAAATAAATAAATAAATAAACAAACATCAACTACAGTGATAATACTGTTAAATAAGAGTAATGTGAAATCCATGTGAGATTCCATTCTTCACTATTTTATAACTATTATACAGGACCCAGTAACTAAATGTAGGCATCTCCAGTTCACCTAACTCTGTAGTTTCACTGATGACTGATTGTGCTCTTATACTGGATGATCCTCTAGAGCAGGGTTTCTCAAAAGTTTTCTGTCATGCCCCCCTTCTGAAACACGAAACATCTAGCACCCCAACCCCCCCCCCCCCCCCCCCCATTCTTCCTTCCATTATTAGCACTTCTCATAGGCTACTTCGCTCAAAGAGAAATGGATCACAAGATGTACAATATTCGCTTCTGTCTAATTACTGCAACTACCAGATACAATCTATCTATCTTATTATATAATACTCTAAGGCTAAGGTATATGTTTCACAAAACTCAAGGTCCTAAACCAGAAGGAGTCAGAAGGTGTGGTTTGTATTAAAATCTTCCAAATCATCTCAATAGTACAGGAAAAATCTTGCATTTATTGGAAAGTCAACGGAAATAATATTTATTTGTTTATTAAGTGCTTTTAAGAACTCTTGTCACCTACAGCCCACATAGCACTAGGCCGGGCGGGTAGTGCACACATGGAGCGCACACAACCCATTATGCGCGAGTTCTCGCACCGGTCCGCTAGTATATATATAATACGCTAAAGTGTATGTTTCACAAAACTCAAGCTCCTAAACCAGAGGGAGCTAGAAGGTGTGGTTTGTACCAAAATCTTCCAAATTGTCTCAATAGTACAGGAAATATCTTGCATTTGTTGAAAAGTCAACATAAATATATTTGTTTATAAAATGCATTTAAACAAATAAACATGACAATAGCCCCTATGAGAACTGTGTTGCATACAGCCTGCATAGCACTAGAGCCAGGAGGGTAGTCTGTACACATGGGGTGCACACAACCCATTGTGCCACCAGCAGCAGTGATGAATTGATGTCCATTTCATAAATATTGACAATTTGTTTAAAAAGTGCGTTTAAACAAATAAACATATTTATAGAAGCCTGCATAACAGTAAAGCCAGGCGGGTGGTTTATACACATGCGAGAGTTCTCGCAAGGGTCCGCTAGTAATAATGATACTAATAATAATAATAATAATAATAATAATAACAAACAATAATTTACTATTCTCAGAACACATCCAAGTTCAACAACATTCTGTAAAAAAGAACATTGGGCTTTGTTTAAATTCGAATCTTGATCTTCTTTCATGGGGATCCTTTTCACCACTGCTAATAAGCCACTTATCCATGGGTAATGGTGTTACTTGTATAAGTGTATTGTGAATCGGGCTAACTACTTCTACTGAAGACACACTAGAATTCACCTGTTCACTCTGCCTTTGAACTCGCTGAATTAAGAGTCGACAAAGGCAGAAATAGAAGAATCTATTGTTGTAAGGAAGTGGCGGTCACATTGTCAAGCAGCTTATTGTTATTAGTGGTTGTTTTAGTGTTTAGTAAGGAGATATATCTGCGGGTGGCGGGTGAAAGGGTGCTGTATTGGAAATGTTACTCTACACCTTCTCTCAGAATTCCTACTGGCAGGATCTACTGGTCAGTTCTTGCGAAATACGACAGCTGAAGTACTAGATTATTAGTCTTGAATGGTCGTGGGAGCTTCCTGCCTATGATAGGTTCATGGGTATGAGGATAGCGATATTTGTTACAGAGTATGAGGTATAAATATTTCAATCACTCTTTGCACCCCCCACTTTGAGGACCACTGCTCTGGAGCAGCGTTCCGCAACCTTCTTTTTACTCACGGCACACCCCACACGGGTCTAGACTCAACACGACATACCAATATGTCTGGTCTCTGAAAAACATATGAATCTGAATATAATTACGATATACCGGTATTACGTCATTATGTAATTATTATTATTATTTTCATTATATATTCCTGTATTTATTAACAACTTATTAACTTGACTAACTTCAATTGACTGAAGAAAATACACATTTCTAATATGAAACATGAAGTAAAATAATAACTCTACACATACCTTCACTGTGATACTCGAGCCGGCTTAGCTGCACACAGACGGCTGATTCGGGGTGGAATCGTCGACAAAGGAAGCCTCATTTCTTCGTCAATGGATTTAAGTCTCTCTTTGATGTTTCAATTTTAGTCAACGTAGAGAAGTCCAGTTCACACAAATATGTAGTTGAACATGGTAACAACACATCAACCGCCATCTCGGAGAAGGGTGTCTACCAACTCCTCTTAAAAGAACTCCCTGAATATTCCCTGATTCTTCCAGGATTAATGAGATAATTCCCTGAGTAAAGACTGCTACTAATTCGCCCGGGAACAGGAAGTGTGATGAAATGCACACTATTTTTGGGTCCGTTTTAAGCGCTATCCAGGAACAAGAAGCAAAATGTAATCCAGGAAAGCAAATGGAAAATAGGATTAAGTTTTATGTTCCTGTTCTCGGAAATTCCAGGAGCCAAACAGATGTGAGCAATGGCGGCACAAGGGAAACAGTTGTGAAACTAAATTTATTTCAATAGAATATTATAAGTGAACTTATTGTCCAGTAAAATAAGCAAGGTTTATTAAGTCATGCTGCTTTCACTACGGTAAATGTCTCCAATAAAAGGGACAACGGGAGGTTGAATACACACATCAAGGTGTCACCATATGAGTGGGATCATCTTAGACCAATATTTAATTTGTAAAACCTTTCATTACCATTGAAATCACTAATCCTACGTCGCAGGAATGATGATATTCGGTAGCATAAGTCTGAATATAGGCCTACACAGTAATTTACACATATCCAAGGGACGAAGGGAGGCATATTCCAAGTTTTCACTCTCAATTAACTCCACCTCGTCATGACAGAAGTAATTGAGTTAATCAATTTAGTAATTTACAAATACAGTACATTTAAATGAAGGAAATAATTATGAATGATTTTTCAACAGGCCAGAACACACTATTATCAGTCTAAAATAATTTAACCAAGTCTGCTTGATAATACAAGGCCGAGTTTGAGAGGTGTTACTGGTACAAAAACATTTCCTGGGCACAATTGGAAAAAAAAATGGACATAAGTTCTAGCCTAGCCAAGAACGTAGGAGCCGACAATAATCAAGGAATACCGGGATGGAAAAGCCGTGCAAACAGTATAATCAACCCAGGTATAACGCATTGTTGCCTGGGCGCGGGCTACTCTATTCCTTACTGTGGACCGGGCAACTAAAGTACACCTAGCATGAGAAGTAAGATGAAACATAAATACGTGTAACTTTACTTACTTGTCCATCCATCAACCTCATCGTCACTACTTTCACTGCTATCATTGACAATTTCACTCGTGTTATTATCGTCAACAGACTCATCTGAACTGATCATCGCACTGTCAGTTCCGCGCGCGCCATGCCAACACTTGACAATACACGCGGTAACTTAGTGTTATAAAACCTTACTTCCAGTACCAAAAGCATTATCGAGACAACAATATACCTATCTGCATTTCGTTCAACAAAGACCTTAGTTCGTAAATAACACGTATTATTTTGATTAATGAACGGCGGATAGGAGAAAATTACACAAGAATGAAGCACTGTAAGAAAACGTTAATTTACGTAGCCGGTCATCCGCGTACCAATACAAAACTATGTAAATTAATGTAGCCCGTCATCCCCCAGTAGTAGTCAAAATTCGATCGCAAACAGGAGTTTAAATAGTCCCTAAATCTCTACTTAGTATAAAACAAAGTCCCTGATTCTTGGATGTCACGGGTAATCTCGAGAACCACTGGATGAATTTTGATACGGTTTTCACCATTCTACAAAAGATATCTCGAGGAAGGTTTCTGTATCAAATAATTTATGTATGATCAAAGGAGGCCAAGCAGTAACGATTTCAGTGTAACAGTTTGAAAAAAAAACTCGCGTCCATGCGCTTTATAAGCTTACGCTGGGCAAACCGTTAAAAATATCAATACTCTATGAGTGTAAGAATTGTTCAGCATGAAAAGTTCTACAAAAAAGTCTGCGAGAGCATATCTCTATCTGCAATACATCGCACAGTATACGTGTTTTTAGATTGGATGGGAGGGGGATTTGTGTTTCATGCACCTCGCCATTCTTAAATTACGTCTGACAAGAATTCGCTGCACATGCTATCTCCATGATAATATAATGAATAGTCCAGTCAGTGATTTTAACCCATCATGACGAGACGTAAAACGGATATAGGCCTAAGTCGTAGTTCATTGACATCGGGAAAAAAAAGTGCTTGTCACGTAATGCATTCACAACTGTTTCCGGCGAAGCCGGGGCGGGTTGCTAGTATAAACAACACTAAATTTAAAATATTTTCTCGCCAAAGTTGCTAAATCTACTGACAAAATCGCTAAATTGGCAATACTGATCGCAACGAACAAAATGCTCAAGGCCCAATAAAATGACGTCGTTGGCTCCTGTGCCGAAAACTAACGGAAAAGTTGCCATATCATGCATTCAGGAGCTTCAGAAGGTTTTCCCGGGTCGTAGACAACCAGTCGGAGATACCCGGGTATTCACCAAAATATGTCCAAAGGCAATTCTAAACATTTCAATTTCGATGTTCTGTCTGCTTTGAAATCTGCCAGTTCCTCTCGTAAGCCTATATTCGGGAGATGTTTTGAATCCATAATGAATTGATCACGAACCCAGTCAAAATCTTCAACACTCTCTCAAAAATATTTTTTGAAATTGCCGCAGGAGTAATAAATGTTCTTTAATTACGTCCATCAACACATTATCGTCAGCAAGGGACCACCATATACGGTAGTTGGAAGCAACTCACACGACCCATTTTCAATTGTCTGTATCCACAAATTGTAACATATTAATTAATCCTTGAATCTTATCCATACTAGACAGAATATTTTCGTTTCTACCTTACATTTTTTCTGTTTAGATCATTCAAGTCAACGAAAATATCAGAAAAATATACCCATTCATCATTTGCAAATAAAAACACAAACTCATGTGCCCACGATAGTCAAAAATGCAAGTACCTCCTCTGTTCAAACATTGGCATTAACACTTTACCTCGAGATAACCATCGTACTTCTGTATAGGGCAGAAGTGTAGTATACCCCGATCCCATTTATTGACACAAAACGTTAAAAAGCCGCATATTTATGGGGCGCGATTTGATGAAGTTCACGACTTTTACTACTTCGTCCATCACATTTTTCTGAGGAGATGGCAAAGACTTAGCAATAATGGCTTTGCAGCGAATGAGACAAGGGTCAGTTCACAAGTTAGGATTTACTTCGCATACTTTACCCACAAACCGTAAAAGTTGGCAGGTATGAACATACCTTATGTAGGAAAGAAGTTGTGCGTGACCTCCAATATCGGTGGACTCGTCGATCTGAAGTGAGAACTTTCGACTGCTCTTTATTTTCTCGTTCATTATGTCTTCGATGTCACTGGACATGTCACTAACTCGGCGGCTAATTGTGTCAGCAGAGAGGGGATTTTTTGAAAATTCAGTAGCAGCTTCTAAACCCAGGACTATATTTACCATTTCCTTACACGCGGGCATTAACGTTTCTGCTATTGTGTGTGGTTTCTTGGCCTTTACGATAAGTTCGGCTACATTATAGCTAGTTTCCTGTACCTTTTGTGAAACATGTACCGACGTAGTCATGAGCTTTATTTGTTTTTTCTTTTGTTCCAACGACCGACGAAAATAATTCACAACCTAACTTAACAGAGAGAAATGTTTTCTTGACAAGTGTCGTTTCAATTTACTGGAAACCATAGCATCATTACTGAGTTTTTCACCACACACAACACACTTGGGGATTAGGCATGTTTCGTCGCCACACCAAACAAAAAATGTAAGATAAATAATCATCACTATATTGCCGGTGAACTAACTACTTTCTGTTTCTTGTTTTCGGACTACATGGTTTCACTACTTGCACTCGAGGACGGACCACTACGCACAATGACCTTATCCATATCGAAAATAGAAAAAAATAAAGTTTCATACCACAGTAGTAGTAGATAGTAAGATCGGTATAGCATAGCAATGACAATAATCACACCACTGCAGAGCATAGCTTTGATAGAAATGCACTGAAATACTGTAATATTAGAACAAGGCAATAAAATAATAATAGAGAGGGACATATTTGATCACGTACAGGCAGCCGTACACAAAAGATGCGGCATTACAAAGAACTCGCTTGTTATCGAATGTTGAACGTAATGGCCATTATTGTATGATTGGTGCGGGCCGCTAAGTCTCATGGGGCTTTCTCTGCGGTGACCACACAACATGCCGCCAGCAACCCATCAAACCCGCCCAATATACACACATCAAAAAAAGTTTTGCATCACCTCGGTTCCCAGATCTCCGGCATATAGACGTTGACTGTGTATATTGTATCCAAGATACAGTCCCTTTGACTGTTCATAGATGTCACTAAAACTGCTCAAAGATGTAAACAACCATGCATGAGCAGGACCTATTAGACGGAGGGGGTACGACAGCCGATCAGTTCCAGTCATTCCACCAGGACGAAGGTACGCTGCTCATGTTGTCTGTAGTTCTACCATGCCTAGAAGGTCAACACCGCAGTTCGATCGCGTCCGCATTGTTACTTTGTGTCAAGAAGGGCTCTCAACAAGGGAAGTTTCCAGGCGTCTCAGAGTGAACCAAAGCGATGTTGTTCGGACATGGAGGAGGTACAGAGATACAGGAACTGTCGATGACAGGCCTCGCTCAGGCCGCCCAAGGGCTACTACTGTAGTGGATGACCGCTACTTACGGATTGCCGCTCGGAGGAACCCTGACAGCAATGCCACCATGTTGAATAATGCGTTTCGTTCAGCCACAGGACGTCGTGTTTCAACTCAAACTGTGCGCAATAGGCTGCATGATGCGCAACTTCACTCCCGACGTCCATGGCGAGGTCCAGCTTTGCAACCCCGACACCATGCAGCGCGGTACAGATGGGCCCAACAACATGCTGAATGGACCCCACGGAATTGGCATCACGTTCTCTTCACCGATGAGTGTCGCATATGCCTTCAACCAGACAATCGTCGGAGACGTGTTTGGAGGCACCCTGGTCAGGCTGAACGTCTTAGACACACTGTCCAGCGAGTGCAGCAAGGTGGTGGTTCCCTGATGTTTTGGGGTGGCATTATGTGGGGCCGACGTACGCCACTGGTGGTCATGGAAGGCTCCGAAACGGCTTTACGATACCTGAATGACATCCTCCGACCCATAGTGCAACCATATCGGCAGAATATTGGAGAGGCATTTGTCTTCATGGACGACAATTCTCGACCTCATCGTGCACATCTTGTGAATGCGTTCCTTCAAGATAACGACATCGCTCGACTACAGTGGCCAGCATGTTCGCCAGACATGAACCCTATCGAACATGCCTGGGATATGTTGAAAAGGGCTGTTTATGGACGTCTTGACCCACCAACCACTCTGAGAGATTTACGCCGAATTGTCGTTGAGGAGTGGGACAATTTGGACCAACAGTGTCTTGATGAACTTGTGGATAGTATGCCACGGCGAATACAGGCATGCATCAATGCAAGAGGACGTGCTACTGGGTATTAGAGGTAGTGGTGTGTACTGCAATCTGGACCACAAATGCTGAAAGTCTAGCTGTATGATGGTACAACATGCAATGTGTGGGTCTCATGAGCAATAAAACGAGCTGAAATGTTGTTTGTGTTGATCTCTATTCCCTTTGTATTTAACGGTTCCGGAACTCTTGGAACCGAGGTGATGCAAAACTTTTTTTGATGTGTGTACATGGTGTCCACAGAATTTTCAATGTCAATTTTCCTGACTTTTCCTGACCATTTTTCTACAAAATTCCTGACTCGTGAAATCATCGTAACATCGGGAAAGAGGTTTTTAAAGCAAACAAATATATATTTTATTTTCAGCCTCCATTATCCCCATAGCTGCCCAACGCTCGCCTCTGTATTCATTTAAAATACAAAATAAAGTGCAATGTGCTGGGTGATGGGGTCGCCACATCCCTTCGACAAAGCTAAAAAAGCGTACAAGAAATTGGTAAACGAGGTTTTTACTATGATGTACTGTAAAAATGGAAATTTACCATCATGTTCACTGCGTTATTGCTTTTTATGTTCAGAGATTAGTTGAACTAGTAACATCAAAATATCGCCGTAAAACACAAAATAATGTATGGTTAATATAAAATTCCTGACTTTCTAATACTTTTCGCCATTTTTTCCAGACTCGTGCCATTTTTTCACACTTTTTCCTGACTTTTCCTGACCAAAAACAACATTCCTGACTTTTCCTGCCTGTGGACACCATGAATATAACATGCAAGAATAAAAATACCCTAACCCCTAACTTAAGAAAACTGCTTTATAAAAATATTGAGTAAGTAAATTACACTTAATTTCGACGAAAACATAAAGGTTATCAACATGTATTAAATAATAAACCTCTTACATAAAACAGACAATTTATTACAATAACAGGTAAAAGAGCGTGGTACACCTTGGACCTCTTGATGGCACACTGGTTGCGGAATATTGCTCTAGAGAACCCCAAACATTCCAAAGGAGCAGCGTAACACCTTAAAGCATAATGCCTGTTTTCACATAAACACTAATGGTGCTATGAACTTAATATTTGCTCCTAAAACAAGCTTTAAAACTTCGTTTCAAATGTTATCACCGGAAGTTTAGGTTTTATAACATACACAAATAACCCCAACTCCACTATACCGGTGGCAAGTCCGGGGCCCTATTTGCAAGAAATGGGGAAGGAGGAGTCGGAGGAGTAACACCTCGTTAAAAAACCTAGGTCCAGCTGACCCAGCTGGTAGTACCTTGCAAGGGTCCCTTGCCAGGGTTACGGTGAAGTCCTCAACGGCATTGTTGGTGGAGCGGTTGAACTGCGGTACAGTAATAATGGCAGAAGGGGCCTCCTTGTGCTCGGGAGATTAGGAGTAAAAGGTATGTGGTCCACACATATCAGGGTAGCGTCTGTCTCAGATTGAGCGGCTACAAACAGCGTCTGTTCCAGATTGGGCGGCTGATTTTAATACTGGGAGGCTTACTACCTCATCAGTTATAACCCCGCTATCCTTCGGGATAGCCTTTCTCAATTCTTTTCTTCACTCATGATGGAAACACAAAGTATTGGATTATCTATCCCAAGTGGTAATTACCCAGGTGGTAATAAATCCACCTCCACGTATTGTGGGGTTAGTAGGCCTGCAGAGTCTGGGGAGCCTGCAATGTCATGTAAGAAGAAATATATTATGTACTTAGCAACACTTAACATAAACCTACTCCTTCAGATAGGAAAACAAAAGTAAACATTGGATGTTCTTGAGAAACATAACATTGTCATCGCTGCATTGCAAGAAACACGATTTTGTGATGAAGAAGCTTTTGGATTCAGAATTTATAAACGAATACCTGGCACAGAGTTACACAGAACATCCCTCATCTTGGTACAGGTTTTATAGTCCACAAGAAAGCTGTTGATTCAGTGCTGGATTTTACATCATTCAATGGAAGACTATCCACATTGTCATTTAGATCACTTAATAAAGCCTACACCGTGGTCAATTTTCATGCACCGACGAACGTGTCAAACAATATATTACGGGAACAATTAGAAGACGTGATTGACAATATTCCAGCGCATCACACCACCATCCTACTCTGTGATTTTAACGCTCAAGTAGGAAGAGAGAAAAAGTTTAGGAATATAGTTGGAAACTATCCTGCACATAAACGAACAAACAAAAATGGCGAACGGCTGATTGACACCTGCAAAAACAACAACCTAGTTTTGAAATCTACTGCGTTTAGACATCTTCCTCGGAAAGCAAAGACATGGAGACATCCAAATTCACTTATGGGTGAATTTCAACTGGATCATGTGGCAATATCAAAAAAATCAGATCATGAAATCCAAAATGTGAAGGTCCTGCGTAATGCGAATATAGACTCAGATCATTATCTGTCCCTAACGACAGTTGTGGCTATGAATTCAGTGAAGTTTATTATATTCCGCCCTAATAAACTTCACTGAATTCAATTTACGTCAATACGGGCCAATATGAGCGAAATGACGAGTTGTGGCTATGCTCGCTAAAGTGCAGCGATAGGCCATGGGGCCAAGCTCTCTGCTGACTCGGTAGACGCGTGGGTTCGAGCCCCACCGTCGGCCGTCCTTGAAATGGTTTTCCGTGGTTTCCCATTTTCAACACCAGGCAAATGCTGGGACGGTACCTTCTGATAGGCCACGGCCGCTTCCTTCCACACCCTTGCCCAGTTTCATTCACCTTCATCCATTCCATCTCTCATCCCAACGCGCAGGTCACCCACGGGCATCGCCTAGAAAGACCTGCACTCGGCCTCTCAGGAGGTCACACGAAAAAGAAAAAAAAAATTATCTGTCCCTTATTAAAATGAAAGGTATTCTGTTTAGGAACAAGAGAGTGAATGTTGAAAAGGGAATGAAAAAGCAGAAGAAGAACATCGGTGGTCTGAAGTCAAATAACAACACTTTTACGGAAACACTCCACAACAAACCAAAAGATGGAACATGGTCTACTTTAAGGAATGCCATTGTTACTGCGGCTTCGGAATCCATTCCTCTTGA
Organism: Meconema thalassinum; assembly: GCA_946902985.2. Lineage (NCBI taxonomy): Eukaryota > Metazoa > Arthropoda > Insecta > Orthoptera > Tettigoniidae > Meconema > Meconema thalassinum. The sequence goes on from OX336389.2 coordinate 518,009,988, forward strand.
TAGAATGAGCAAGCAACCTTGGTGGAACGGTCAATGTGATCACGCAATAGGGGAAAGCAGAAAAGTTTGGATGAAGTGGAATAACAAGAAAGACGATGTAAATCTTGAGAACTTTCTCTGCATCAGGAAAGAAACCCTTAAAATTTTAGAACTGGCAAAAAGAAATTTCCACAAATCACAAATTATTCAAATTGAAGATGATTTTCAAAGGCACAAAACAAGGGATTTCTATCAAACTTTTAAGCACCAACTGTCCAAATACGTCACCCCTACTCTTCACATCCGAGGATCTGATGGTAAACTTAATCTCAATAATAAAGACTGTGCTAAAGCTTTCGGAGAATATTTTGAAACCCTTTCGAACGCGGACATACCTACTGAACAACTAGCTTTCTATCCCAGCGTTGCATACCACGACAGTTCACCTCCCTCCGTCGAAGAAATAACACAAATCATCAAGGCGCTAAAAAATAATAAGGCCTCTTGGGGAGGATAGTATTGTGGCTGAATTATGGAAATATGCAGATAATGACTCCATCATTTGTCTCCAGAAAACCATTGAAGAAATATGGCATAGTGAAAATTTGCCAGAGGATTGGACTTCCGCCATCATTCATCCTATACATAAGAAAGGGGATAAATCCGACCCAAATAATTATAGAGGTATTTCACTGGTATCGGTAATGTACAAAATATTTGCAAGGGCTCTTCTGAACAGAGCAGAACCGATATAAGACCGTCAGTTAGGGGAATATCAAGCTGGTTTCAGGAAATCAAGATCCTGTTTTGAACAAATTCATAACATTAAGACCATAATTTCCTACTGTACGGTACGATCAAAACCTTATGTTGTGATTTTTGAGGACTTTCAAAAGGCTTATGATTGCATTCATAGAGACACAATAATTAACACCTTACGTGAGTTTGGCCTAGACAATAAATCAATTAATTTGTTCAAAGCAAGCTTAGAATACACCATTTCTAAGGTCAAATTTTGTGGTGAATTGTCCAAAGCCTTTGCAATCAAGACTGGCTGTAGACAAGGTGATCTGGGATCACCGATGCTGTTCAACTGTGTCTTGGAAAAAATTATAAGAGAATGGTTAACAATCATACCAAATAATTATGGTATTCGAATTGGTTATAAAAAAGAAGACCTGAATATAAACTGTCTCGCTTTTGCAGATGACATTGCTTTGTTCACTAATTCAATGGAAGAGGCCACTGACCAACTTAATAAACTACAAATCATAGCTGCTAAAACTGGACTTAAAGTGGCCTTCCATAAAACTAATTTTATCACAAATGTCAAAGATACCTAAAAATTCATCACGATTGGTCTGCAAAAAATCAAAAATGTCCGACAATTTAAGTACCTGCAGCAAGATGGCGTCACAGTGAAAGTGTAGTGAAATAGCAGCTAGTGTAAATATTTGATAAAAGTGGTAAAATATTATAACACGAGGTTTAAAAACTATAAACTCACTTTCCTTAGGCCAAGTGAAATACGGAATATTGATAGTATTTAGAAATTCTTATCGATAAATTAATAAACTAAGTTGTGAGAACGTGTATCCAAAGATTCGGTGACTTCTTCAATCACTGTTTGAACCAAGTAGAGCAGTGGTGCTTTTACGAGATTTCACCCGATTGGAAGATATACGTTTTTCACATTCTTCTTGATCAGTAGGTAATTAGATTAATTCATTTGGGTAGTAATAAATAAAATAAATTTGATGTAATTTGGTGCAAACATCTAGGCTAACTTAGATCTCTAGTATGTCGTCAGTAAACAGTGTTAGTGTCTCGTCAGGTAGTGTAACCATTACGGATTTATGCTCGTCGTGCAAAATAAAAGTTAAAAATGCAAATAAAATCATCACAAGATCTCAAATAAAATTGAATGAGGAGAAAAGTGAAACTGATTGTCGTAATGTACCGGTACCGTCATGCGAATGTCATAACCTGAGAAACGAACTGTCCTCAAAAGATGAAATTATAAAGCTGCTAGAGGAAGATATTGCAAAGTTAATGGAAGAGTTGAATACATTAAAAGGAAACACAGAAGAAAGCAAGAAAACTTGGTCAACAGTGGTTGCTGCTAGTGTAAGATCAAATGAGCCTAGGCCTAAAAATGGAGTACCGGTAACTGAAATTCCCATCTCAAATTCATTTGGAGTGCTCGTCGAAGAAAATGATGACTTTCTTCAAGAAGAAAAGAAGAATGTGATAAAGAGAAAATCCAGGAAGATGCGGATATTTGCGGATAGTCACGGGCAAGATATAGCAGCAAACGTTCTGGAGAGAAGAGTAGAAATAGAGGTCACTTCAACAGTAAAACCAGGAGCTCCCACTGCAGCGGTCACGGGCGGGATGGTAGGAGATTGTGAGTCCCTAACTACAAAGATTATGCAGTCATCATCGCTGGAGCAAACAACGTGTACAGAAACGAGAGTAAAACGGTAATCAAAGATTTAAAGGGTAGGCCTACATTGCCATCCATGCATAACACTAATGTAATTGTTGTAAACATTCCGCAGAGATATGACCTAATTCCCAAATCATGTGTAAATGTAGAAATAGAGGCTACAAATGGGAAAATTAATAAAATTTGTAAGAGTTTTCCAAATGTCCGAATCATAGATTTAAGTAAATTAGACAGGAAATTCCACACTCGGCATGGCCTACACTTAAATAGGTTAGGAAAAGAGTATCTTAGTGATGAAATCTGCAAAATTGTAAATTCAAATGGTAAGAATAGTTCAACAGTAATATCTTTAGATTGGAAGCAAGATCTTTTGATGTCAAATTTAACTGAGTGCAACAATGGTATTTTGGATTTGTCTAGAAACAATAATAATAACAATTATGATAATAATAATGTAAATACACTCACCGGCAAAGAAAGGGAAACACTACGAATTTCAGACTGAACTCAATATTGGACCATTCTAAGCCTTGTATTAATCAAACTACCGACAGTGGTGGCTATGCTCGCTAAAGCGCAGCGTTAGGTCATGGGGCCAAGCTCTCCGCTGACTCGGTAGACGCGTGGGTTCGAGCCCCATCGTCGGCCGTCATTGAAATGGTTTTCCATAGTTTCCCATTTTCAACACCAGGCAAATGCTGGGACGGTACCTCCTGACAGGCCACGGCCACTTCCTTCCACATCCTTGCCCACTTTCATTCATATTCATCCAATCTCTCATCCCGACGCGCAGTTCGCCCACGGGCGTCGACTAGAAAGACCTGCACTCGACCTCTCAGGAGACCATACGACAAAAAAAAAACTGTGACATTACAACAATATGGCAATGTGCCATAAGTTAATTACACTAATTAAGCACAATAACATTATCGATCATAACAATCACATACACACACACGAATTTGGAAATGTCGAAACCTTGAATCAATCGTACTCTCCTCCGACCAGTTGCACTGTGGGATTATGAATGTTGTAAACAAACCGTAATATCCACGAAAATACGCCGCACGAGAATTCGCAGCAATAAACCGTAAGACAGGCATGTGTGGTTATTCTTGTCCAAAGGCGGGAAACTGTAATATCGGTGTTGTGATTGTCACGATCAACGATGTTTATCCATTATTGCGCTGAAACTCTCAAGTGATCTAATTAACTCATGGTTTACTCACGACACATTGTCATATCGCTGTGAGTCACAACATCAATTTTTACCAGGTATGAAAAGGTCAAACATTGAGTTTTGTCTGGAATTCGTGGTGTTTCGCTTTTTATGCCGGTGAGTGTAAATCACCAACACAAGCTTGCAAAAGTAACGAATTTAAAGTTTACCACCAGAATGTTCAGTCTCTCTATAATAAAATTGATTACTTAAATCTAATGCTTAAAAATGAACTTAAAGACATCTTAGCACTATGTATTTCAGAACATTGGCTGACAGAGGAACAACTCGAAGTAATTCAATTCCCAGGTTTATACTAGCTAGTAAATACTCTAGATCTAATATTAGCCATGGTGGTACTTGTATCTTCTTAAGAAAACAGCTTATGATTATCTAATTATGGAACAGAATTTTGAATTCTCTGCCGTAAAAATACAGCAGTTTAAGTTAATAATTGTATGCGTATACCGTTTTCCGTCAGGAAATTTTCGTTTATTTAGATAAATTAGAATTGTTACTCAAAAACATGAGCAAAGTAAATTTCAATATAATAATTTGTGGGGATGTAAATGTGAATTTCTTAAAATGTGATAGAAATTTTGAATTATTAACACAGTTACTAATTTCATATGGACTGAAACCTACAATCAACACCCCAACAAGAATAACAAAATTTAGTAAAACCACTCCTGATCAAAATTTTATAAATACAGATAAATATCACCATTCAATAGAAGTCTATTTCCCGGGTTTTAGTGACCACCATGGACAAATACTGAGTTTTGAAGCACCCGAAAAAATCAGTAATAATGAAAATGAAATAAAATCAAAGTGCAGGTCATTCACTGAAACAAATAGATAGATAGATAGATTTTTATTAATTCCATTTGATCAAATACATGCATTCAATACATTTTTGATATAGGACACATCAGAATTTACATGCATAAAATAAAAGAACTAACAGGTATATATTACTAAGATTATAACTATTTATAACTTATTATAATAGCAAATCTTAATAGATACAATCTTATTGCACAACTATTTACACCTCACTCTATTATCATAATATGAAAACTTAATTCTATAAATACAACAACATACAGCTAGGTATTAAAATTAAATTAAAAAAGTAAAATATAGTTATAGATTCCATCACTCCTATACGCTAATATATTCAACTACTGAGTAAAAACAATGGCACTGCAGATAAGCTTTCAACATTCTATCAAAGGTTTTTATTTTTGGGGCCAGTTTTATATACTGGGGTAGTTTATTGTATAATTTAACTCCAGTGTGAAAAGTTCCTTTTTGATATATGCTTGTGTGTGTGTGTGTGTGTGTGAAATATGAATGTTTTGATTTTGTCTTGTGTTATGCCTATGAACATCATTGTTTGTTTTAAGAAAAACATCTTTATTCATTAAATTCTTTTAAAAAAAAACCATAATACTTTCAAAGATATATATGCAGGGCAGTGGGAGAATGTTTAAATCTTTAAACAGAGGTCTACATGATTCTCTCGAGTTTACATTTGCCATAATTCTAATCGCCCTCTTTTGTATCCTAAACGTGCTTAGTACATCTGGCGACATACCCCAAAATATGATCCCATATCTTAAGTATGAATGGAAATAAGCAAAATACGTATTTCTTAATGTGTGCATGCTAGTGCAGGTTTTCAAAATACGTAACGCAAAGCACATCGAGTTCAGTTTAGTATTCAGATATTGTATATGTTTATTCCATTTCAAGTCTTGTTGTATCCATAGTCCTAAAAACTTTGTTTCTGATTTATTTTCTATTTGATGACCATTTAATGTTATATTGGGCATCGCAGGATTCCTATTCTGTATAGTGTGGAAATTTAGACATAATGTCTTTTTATAGTTTATTATGAGGCGATTATCTTGTGACCATTTGGATAACTCTCCTGTAACGGAGTCAGCAGACTGCTGTATGACCTGTTTAGTTTCACCTTTTATTACGAGTGTTGTATCGTCCGCAAACAAAATTTCCTTATGTGAATGAACGTTCTGTGTTATATCATTGATATATAGAAGAAAGAGTAGTGGGCCCAAAACCGATCCCTGGGGTACTCCAAATTCAATAATTCCCTCATTGGACAATGTTTCATTAAGTAATTTGGTTCCATCATCCTTGTGTCTCAAGCTTACTATTTGTTTACGCCTTGTTAAGTAAGACTCTATCCATTTATTAGCTAGACCTCTAACACCATATTGATTTAGTTTGGTAAGGAGGATTTTATGGTCAACAACATCAAATGCTTTCGATAAATCCAAGAATAGGCCAGTTACATGTTCCTTATTGTCAATTAATTTCAGTATACTATTACTACATTCGTAAATTGCTGTCTGTGTAGATTTTTCCGTTCTAAATCCATGTTGTGAGTTTGATAATATTTTATTTTTTTCTATGAAACTTATCAGTCTCTTATACATAATTTTTTCCACAATTTTTGCAATACCAGTTGGTAAGGTAATAGGACGATAGTTATCTAATTCATCTTTTGAACCGTTTTTGTGCACTGGAATTACTTTTGATAACTTCAAAATATCCGGGAAAGTTCCTGAGAGAATTGAACTGTTTATTAAGTGCGTAAGTGAATTTATTATATTTTCTGCACATTTCTTTAAAATTGCATCAGGGATGCCATCAATGCCAGCACAGAATTTATTTTTTAGCTCTTTTATAACTATTCTTACCTCTTCACTTGTGACATGATTTATAAATAAAGAATCACTGCATATATTTATTTTATTATTAGAATTTAGTGTATTTACCTGTGATTTATTTATTAATATTTGTGGAATTTCCAGAAAATAGTCATTAAAAGTGTTTGCTATTTCCTCTGGATTATTAATCACTATTATTTCTGGTCAGTGTAATGTTCCTTTGTATTTTAGCAGATTTTCCAGTTTCTTTCTTTATCACGGACCACATAGCCCCATTTTTATTAGATGATTGGGAAATAAAATTATCATTATGCATTTTCTTTGCTAGTCTTATTACCTTATTTAATATGCTAGTGTATTTTTTGTAGTTTAAATTGAATTCAGGTGTTGTGTGGTATTGTTTATATAATTTGTGTAGAAATTTCTTTCTTTGACATGAATTTATAATCCCTGTTGTTATCCAATTGCTAGTTTTGTTATTTTGAACAGTTCTTCATTTAAAGGGGAATGCTATTTCAAAATAGTGTTTTAGGGTACTGTTAAATGCATTAAATTTATCATTTACATTTTCTAGTTCATACATTTCTGACCATGTTTCCTTATTTAATAAGTCATTGAAATATGTAACATTTGATTCACTTTGATTTTACTCCATTATCATTATTATTGATTACTTCGGATACTTCAAAACTCAGTATTTGTCCATGTTGGTCACTAAAACCCGGACAATAGACTTCTATTGAATGGTGATATTTATCTGTATTTATAAAAATTTGATCAGGAGTGGTTTTACTAAATTTTGTTATTCTTGTTGGTGTATTTACTGTAGGTTTCAGTCCATAGGAAATTAGTAACTGTGTTAATAATTCACAATTTCTATCAAGTTTTAAGAAATCCACATTTACATCCCCACAAATTGTTATATCGAAATTTACTTTGCTCATGTTATTGAGTAACAATTCTAATTTATCTATAAATAGAGGAAACTTTCCTGACGGAGAACGGTATACACATACAATTATTAACTTAAACTGCTGAATTTTTACGGCAGAGAATTCAAAATCCTGTTCCATAATTAGATAATCATAAGCTGTTATCTGTTCATGATCTAAATTATTTCTTAAGAAGATGCAAGTACCACCATGGCTAATATTAGATCTAGAGTATTTACTAGCTTGTATAAACCCTGGGAATTGAATTAATTCAAGTTGTTCCTCTTTCAGCCAATGTTCTGAAATACATAGTGCTGAGATATTTTTAAGCATTAGATTTATGTAATCAATTTTATTATAAAGAGACTGGACATTCTGGTGGTAAATTTTAAATTTGTTACTTTTGCAAGCTTGTGTTGGTGATTTATTTACATTATTATTATCATAATTGTTATTATTATTGTTGCTAGACAAATCCGAAATACCATTGTTGCACTCCGTTAAATTTGACTTCAAAATATGTGAATGCCAAACCTCACGTTTGGCTTCTTCTACCAGTTTCCCTGCTTCCACTCTAATGATATTACTGTTGAATTATTCTTACCATTTGAATTTACAATTTTGCAGATTTCATCACTAAGATACTCTTTTCCTAATCTATTTAAGTGTAGGCCATGCCGAGTGTGGAACTTCCTGTCTAATTTACTTACATCTACAATTTGGACATTTGGAAAACTCTTACAAATTTTATGAATTTTTCCATTTGTAGCCTCTATTTCTACATTTACACATGATTTGGGAATTAAATCGTATCTCTGCGGAATGTTTACAATAATGACATTTGTTTTTTGCATGGATGCAATGTACCCTTTAAATCTTTGATTACCTTTTTACTCTCATTTCTATAGACGTCGTTTGCTCCAGCGATGATCACTGCATAGTCCTTTGCAGTAAGGAACGCACACTCTCCTATCATCCTGTTCGTGACTTCTGCAATTTGAGCTCCTGGCTTCACTGTCGAAGTGACCTCCATTTCTCGGCTTCTCTCCAATACGCTTGCTGCTACATCTCGCCCGTGGCTATCCGCAAATATCCGCATCTTCCTGGATTTTCTCTTTATCACTTTCTTCTTTTCTTCTTGAGGAAAGTCATCATTTTCTTCGACAAGCACTCCAAATGAATTTGAGACGGGAATTTCAGTTACATGTACTCCATTTATAGGCCTAGGCTTATTCAATCTTACCTTACCAGCAATCACTGTCGACCAAGTTTCCTTGCTTTCCTCTCTGTTTCCTTTTAATTTATTCAACTCTTCCATTAACTTAGCAATATCTTCCTTTAGCAGCTTTATAATTTCGTCTTTTGAGGACAGTTCGTTTCTCAGGTTATGACATTCGCATGACGGTAGCGGTAGGCCTACATTACGACAATCGGTTTCACTTTTCTCCTCATTCAATTTTACCTGAGATCTTGTGATGATTTTATTTGCATTTTTTACTTTTATTTTGCACGACGAGCATAAATCCGTTACGGTTACACAACCTGACGAGACACTAACACTGTTTACTGTCGTCATACTAGATATCTAAGTTAGCCTAGATGTTTACACCAAATTACACTAAATTTAATTTAATTATTACTACCTAATAGAATTAATCTAATTACCTACCAATAAAGAAGAATGTGAAATACGTATATCTTCCAATCGGGTGAAGTCTCGTAAAAGCACCACTGCTCTACTTGGTTCAAACAGTGATTGAAGAAGTCACCGAATCTTTGGATACACGTTCCCACAACTTAGTTTAAGTTTATTAAATTATCAACAAGAATTTCTAAATACTATCAATATTCCGTATTACACTTGATCTAAGGAAAGTAACTTTATAGATTTTAAGCCTCTGTTATAATATTTTACCACTTTTATCAAATATTTACACTAGCTGCTATTTCACTACAATATTACATATTTCAATGACATATTACATAAGGAAACATGGTCAGAAATTTATGAACTAGAAAATGTAAATGATAAATTTAATGCATTTAACAGTACCCTAAAACACTATTTTGAAATAGCATTCCCCTTTAAACAAAGAACTATTCAAAATAACAAAGCTAGCAATTGGATAACAATTGGATAAATTCATGTCAAAGAAAGAAATTTCTACACAAATTATATAAACAATACCACACAACACCTGAATTCAATTTATACTACGAAAAATACACTAGAATATTAAGTAAGGTAATAAGACTAGCAAAGAAAATGCACAATGATAATTTTATATCCCAATCATCTAATAAAAACAGGGCTATGTGGTCCGTCATAAAGAAAGAAACTGGAAAATCTGCTAAAATACAAAGGAACATTACACAGACCTGCAATAATAAAGTGATTAATAATTCAGAGGAAATAGCAAACACTTTTAATGACTATTTTCTGGAAATTCCACAAAAATTAATAAATAAATCACAGGTAAATACACTAAATTCTAATAATAAAATAAATATATGCAGTGATTCTTTATTTATAAATCATGTCACAAGTGAAGAGGTAAGAATAGTTATAAAAGAGCTAAAAAATAAATTCTGTGCTGGCATTGATGGCATCCCTGATGCAATTTTAAAGAAATGTGCAGAAAATATAATAAATTCACTTACGCACTTAATAAACAGTTCAATTCTCTCAGGAACTTACCCGGATATTTTGAAGTTATCAAAAGTAATTCCAGTGCACAAAAACGGTTCTAAAGATGAATTAGATAACTATCGTCCTATTACCTTACCAACTGGTATTGCAAAAATTGTGGAAAAAATCATGTATAAGAGACTGATAAGTTTTATAGTAAAAAATAAAATACTATGAAACTCACAACATGGATTCAGAACGGAAAAATCTACACAAACAGCAATTTATGAATGCATTAATAGTATACTGAAATTAATTGATAATAAGGAACATGTAACTGGCCTATTTTTGGATTCATCGAAAGCATTTGATGTTGTTGACCATAAAATTCTCCTTATAAAACTAAATCAATACGGTATTAGAGGTCTAGCTAATAAATGGATAGAGTCTTACTTAACAAGGCGTAAACAAATAGTAAGCTTGAGACACAAGGATGATGGAACCAGATTACTTAATGAAACATTGTCCAATGAGGGTATTATTAAATTTGGAATACCCCAGGGATCGGTTTTGGGCCCACTTCGTCGATATATCAATGATATAAATAACACAGAACGTTGATTCTCATAAGGAAATTTTGTTTGCAGACGATACAACACTCGTAATTAAATGTGAAACTAAACAGAGGTGAGTCTGCTGACTCTGTTACAGAAGAGTTAACCAAATGGTCACAAGATAATCGCCTCATAATAAACTATAAAAAAAACAACAACTAGTATGTCTAAATTTCCACACTATACAGAATAGGAATCCTGCGACGCCCAATATAACATTAAATGGTCATCAAATAGAAAATAAATTAGAAACAAAGTTTTTAGGACTATGGATACAACATGACTTGAAATGGAATAAACATATACAATATCTGAATACTAAACTGAGCTCGATGTGCTTTGCGTTACGTATTTTGAAAACTTGTACTAGCATGCACACATTAAGAAATACTTATTTTGCTTATTTCCATTCATACTTAAGTTATGGGGTCATATTTTGGGGTATGTCACCAGATGTACTAAGCACGTTTAGGATACAAAAGAGGGCGATTAGAATTATGGCAAATGTAAACACTAGAGAATCATGTAGACCTCTGTTTAAAGATTTAAACATTCTCCCACTGCCCTGCATGCATATCTTTGAAAGTATTATGTTTTTTAAAAAGAATTTAATGAATAAAGACATTTTTCTTAAAACAAACAATGATGTTCATACACATAACACAAGACAAAATCAAAACATTCATATTTCACAAACACAAGCATATATCAAAAAGGAACTTTTCACACAGGAGTTAAATTATACAATAAACTACGCTACCCCAGTATATAAAATTTGCCACAAAAATAAAAATCTTTGAAAGAATGTTGAAAGCTTATCTGCAGTACCATTGTTTTTACTCTGAAGTTGAATACCTTAGCATATAGGAGTGATAATTATAATTATGTTTTAATTGTAATACCTAGCTGTAAGTTGTTGTATATAGAATTAAGTTTTCATATTGTGATAATAGAGTAATTATGCGATGTAAATAGTTGTCCAATAAGATTGTATGTCTTAAAATCTGTTACTATAATAAGTTATAAATAGTTATAGTATTAGTAATATATACCTGTAAGTTCTTTTATTTTCTATGTAATTTCTGATGTGTCCTATATCAAAAATGTTTTGTATACATGTAATTGATCAAATGGATAAATAAAAATCTAATCTAATGGATTACCCCTAATAATTCAGAAATAGCTGCCATTGAGAGCAGATGTAATAAATTGGAAGGTGCCTTTCAAACCTGCAAAAACATTTACAAAAGTAAAAGCTTGTCCCGGAATGTCAAACTTTGTCATTATAACACAGTAATTAGGCCGTCAGCACTGTATTCCGCAGAATGCTTACAGATGACAAACAAAGGCCCATTGAGAAAATTAGAACTTAAGGATCGGAAAATTCTAAGGAAAATATTAGGACCTGTTAATGATAATGATACTTACAGAAGAAGATATAACAATGACTTATTTGAACATATAGAAGATTTTGCGAGTGTGATGAGAAAAAGGAGAATGTCTTTCTTTGGACATTTGGAACGGATGGAGCATCATCGACTTTCATATCGAATACACTCATCAATCTCTAAAAAAATTTGTTTGGTACGATTTCGTATTTGCAAGCAGTACCAATTGTTGCACAGCACAGTATATGAATCACATCAACAAAAATATCACACTTATCATCCATAATAATAAATCAATCGTTTCAGAAAGGGATCGTGACAAAATATGATGAAATTAGTTATTTGTGGGAACATGTTCTGTAGGGGTAGACGCATATTTTAGTGCAGAAAGGAGTCAAGTTCCGGCCTGTTATTACAGTAAGGCATTTTTTTAAAATTGTGTTTGGTACAGAAAGAGGGCAAGGGACGCTGCTTGACTCGTTGCTGTTCTAAACTGTAGGCATAACGTATAGAAGAGAAAGTGTGGAGGCTCCCAAATCTGCCGCACCTTTAGTATGGGTAGTTGCTGAGTTCACCGACAGACTGCGCAGCAGTTGACAGTTGCTGGCTGTAGTCACTTTCTAAGCGCCTGCGAGTTTAAAACACAGAAATGCTGCCGTATTTAATCCTTATTTCTTGGTGTTGAAAGATGTATGAGATCAAGAAGCGATTTCCACAATAAAAGTAAGTTGCTGTACAAAAATCAAGTAATACATTTTAATTACTACAAACAGGTGTATGCCATGGACACGTCCCCCAAGTTCGCAGGCCTTAAACCTTGTCCAAAATTGGCTTCCACACACATAAACCCCATGTCTTTCCAAATGAACGCCAGACTCGCTTTCCAATTATTCAGCAATGTGACCGTGAATGCAATTAAGTTCTTCCGGCAAACTAACCCCAACATTTTTAGCGGCAGTGAGAATACAGAATTATTCACGAGAGACATTAACCATTTAGCAGATGCGCTAGAATACCAGAATAACAACAAACGCACTCTACAATGATGCCCCTTTGCACAAGACATTAATAGACTTTTATGAAACCATTAGCTCAGAAAATAACACATTTCCTCAAATAGGACAATGAAATCTTTTAGTCACGCTGAAGGGTACCTTGAAGTCGCTCAATATTTATGGTCCAAAGGCTTTAGGTATGTGTTGAGGGGGAAATTCAAACACGACCCCTTGGAACGCCATTTCGGAATTTTAAGGTCTGTGACGATCACCCATCAACTGTAGATTTTCTGCATTTGCACATGTTGCAGTGCGTATATTTTCCAATTAAGGTGGCTATATCACCGTCCTGGAACTGTGAACCTAAGTTAGAACCACCTCTCAAGTCATTTGTTAATCAAATGCGATTATGTGTGAAGCAAACTGAGGAACAAAACAAATCTGTTAAGTTATCTGCTGAGGACAAAATTAGAGACAAAGTGGCAATAACAGACTGAGAGAATGATATTCCCCTTCCTTATGAAGACAACATTCCGAATTAATGCTTGGTTTTACAACCCTTCAAAGTGAAAGGCTTTCACTAACATAAAGGACTTTCGCTCAATAAATACCCTTACTTACCTGACCCACCCGTCCGACAGTGTCTTTAACATTCTTTTACAGGTCGAAGTAGACGTAGAAAAGAACTGCGAACTCGGGGGACTTGTCCATCGCATAAACCTGTCCGTAGTAATTAAAAACTATTGTTCTTCCCTCTCAAATTTGTGGGGTGATAGGCTATATTTCATGAGTGTTTGGACAGCATTGATGAGATTGTTTTAGAGCTATGTGATCCTCATTCCTCACCTTGCCTAGTATGCCTCATTATAATGCTGCTTGGTTTTGTGGGTTTTTACCACATAATCTATGGTGGTGCTTTTTGAGGATCCAACCAGCCTCCAGGCTGACTACCTAACAAACAAACAAACAGGCAGACAGCTCCTTTTACGACAGCACGTGCTCATTACAATTACGCAAAACTCAGATGTATTTTCACTCACACTTCATACGTTAAACAGCAAATTACGTATAAATGGATAAAGTATAAATAAGGTTTAATTAACACGCTTTTAAATTACATTTTACAGGGACCTAAAAGAAATTACTTACAAATACGAATCGCACAAACAGAGTTACGTATAAAACAGGTTCAACTGTAATTAACAAAATAGTTAAGACATCATTCCACAATCTAGTCACAATAATAATTCAATAGAACACAGGTTAACATAATTCAAAATGCATCAACATTAACGCAACAACCATAGAAGTGAACAATAACATCTGTAAATAAGATTGACGCGTTACACAAGTTTTACGAACTTATGTAATCTGAACATTGTATATATATATTTGTGCACAAGTGAAATTCATAAACATCGTTAATTAATTAAGCCTAAGTAAGCAGGATCGAAGATGAACGCTTGACATTCGAAACATGTCATCCATTTTAAGTACCCCCATTTCCGTACATAAAGGAGTGTTATCTTCATTTTGTGATAAATATCTTATGTAATGTTTTTCATATTAGGGCATATAAGTACTTGTTTTCCCGCCTAATGTAATTGGGCACAACATTTTTGTTGACCGACTGGAAAGCTTTCTTCATTGGAACTAGGCAACAGTGAAAAAATGGCTTCTATCACTTCAATTGCCTGTCCATACGTACATGGATCTTATCTGCATGAGTCATGCAAGCAGTTGCAGCATGTCTGGTGAGCAGTGAACCCCTCGCTCTTTCAGCACTTTTGAGGGGGAGAGAGAGATAGGAAAAGGAAAGAGTGGTGCTTGATTGTTGCATTTTATATTCAATTTAATGATGCCCGGGTACATGGTATGGTATGAGAGTGGTGCTCTCAGTCTCAAAAAGGTTGAGGACACCTGTGTTAGATCCAAGGCACCACTAAAACCATTGCTCAGTGTAGGAATGTAAAAAATACATTTGGCTTGTAAAAATGATGTCACCTTGGGTCCAGGCGATAGGTTCCAAAGCTTTGTCCGCGAAGAACATAGAGGACCAACATCTCCGTAAGCTACAACAAATTACATACTCAAATGCAACTTTGAATGGTCGTAGAACGTAATTCAACAATACGATGCCCAGTAGAATAATGCAGGCTTAGGGGCCATTATCACAATGCTCGCACAAGCAAAACATTGAACTAAAAATGCAAGAATAACACAAATTTAACACTTTGTCCTGACGACCAAATAAAATAAAATAAATTATCAAATTTACTTACATGAAGTGATGCTGCTACAGCATGAAATATAGAAAGAACACCAACACACTTGAATGAAATAAATATGAACCTAAAGTGAAGAGCACCTGTGCATATCCTAACAATCTCCCATTTCAGGAAAATACTGGAATCGTAAGGGGGCCTAAAGAAATGCCTACCTGAAGATGATCGATCATATCCAGATCTACAGCCTGGTACGAAACACGGGGGTATATTGCGCGCACTGAAACAGGCTCTCCAGGCATAATAGCTATGAAGCAACATAGACGGTAAGACATAACACAACTGTGTATTCTGCAATTTGCAGTAGTGATTGACAAATTTCTGTGTGGCCTGTGCTGAGTGGTGTATGTTAACGTGCCAGTTCTGCATAGACGAAAAGCTATTCAAGCTGGGGAAGAACTCAGGTTTAATAACTAAACCTAACGGAAAGCCAATGCTAGTGAACCAAGTAATCAACTCGTGTGTGGGCTGGAGAAATCTCCTCAACCAGGCTCATTTTCTTGAACTTGACGACAACCAATAATATGGTAATCAGAGCTGTGGCTGAGAAATATCTCGACATTATATCATAATTAGAGATGGACTTATAGTGCAATGTGTTTAAAATATGTTTGTCAGCTGAATAAAATGTTCGTACTCTTTAAGGGCCAGTAAGCTATCTAATGGGATAGTTCAAGGTCACGTGTGATGTATTTATACTGCCGATGTTTTCAAGAAGACTTGCGTATTATAAGAATACCATTCAAAATATGTTAAAAATACAATTTCTGTTTGTCATAAAAATGTATTTCCTTTATGTCGGTTTTGTCAAGTGTTTTGGGATATTAGGGTAATTTGTCAAATTGAAAATAATTCATGAACACGAGGACAAATACGAAAGGTACATCAAATATATGCTGAGGTTTTCTAAGAAATAAACAAAACCTCAAAGGCATTTTGATTTAATTATCTTCTTCTTTTGCTTTAGCGTTTGTCCCGCCTTGTGGCATGGTCTGCTAAGTGAATCTGCCGTCTCCACTTAACTCGGTCATGGGCCATGTCCGGATGTAGGTTGACGCTTTTCACATCCCTGTGAAGTGCATCGGCCCAACGTTGTCTAGGACGCCCTTTTGGTCTTTTCCTGGCGACCTCTAGTGTGTAGCCGTTTTGCAATGGTGTACGATCCTGACCGTAGCACATGCCCAAACCATCGCAGACAACCCTCACGCATTTGTTGTTTTGTCGTTCCTTTATTCTTTCATTGGGGATGTGATCCAACCTAGTAATGCCAGCTATCTAAGCAACTCGGTCTCCATGACGTTCTGCTTCCATGGTGATCGACCAACATTCAGTACCATAAAGCGCCACGGGACAGCGGTAAATCTTTGATTTTAGATGGTCTTTCATTTGGCGATCGCACACAACACCTGTCGTTGTTCGCCATTTCATCCACGCAGCATTAATCCATATGTTGACCTCCTCGGTGAGATGTCCCTCAGCAGTAGAGTCAACACACTTAAATTTTGATTTAATTATACAACTTGTTAAAGGCAAGTACCTGAGAAAGAACCGACCAAGTCATCGTTTAAAGCAGCATAACTATTCTTGAAAGGCGAAAGTATGTAGACAGTTGCGAAATTTATATTTACTACTTTTCATTTCATATATATATATATACACACACATACACACACATATTACTCTACTCCCTAATATCCATGGAATGCTAAGTCAGATATTACTAAATGGAAAATACATCACTTAGAACTTCATGCTTCGATTTATTATGTACCGTTCCCTTTCTCTTCAAACCCAATGGAAATACACTTGGATGACCAGTTTCGATCATCAAGCAACCATCAGATTGATTACACTTAGTCCGATAAATCTATGTCTACAAGTAATGTGGGTAATGGTATTTATAATACCGTATATACAGTTATTTAGTTACAGCAGTTATTATAAATAGTAACAGTCCACCTCATTGAGACCTGTTGGAGGGCGCAGCTACTACCCTTACTAAAGACACAGCTAAAATGGAAGTCTCGGCACTTCCTTTTCTATATGCTCGAGCGTAGCCTAGTCACACTGCACGGAAAAAGGTAAACAACCCATTGAAATCCGGAGTAATATTCGGTTGAATTGGGCTGGAAATAAATATCAACATAAAATACAAATCCGTGTTATGAAAAAATGTTTGAAGTGTGAGTTATAAGGGTATTCTGCAAAAGGTTGGCAACACTAACCTGTTCAGAACATTAAAAAAGGACTTTAAACTTCTCAAAACTTCCTTTGTTTGGTCAATTAGAAAAACAACAGATTCATTTAAATTCAGCTACTTTCAGGTTGTTGTATTTTTTTTGTTCCATACTACAGCAATTTTGCTTTGATTTGGCATTTCGACAAAATACATCACAGTCTGAAGAGGTAGTTTAGGATAACACTCACCAGTGTTTAATGCACACTTCATATGTACACAAACACACTCACCATTTCTCAATAACTTCACAATGAGAATCAAGGAAGACCAAGACATCTCCTCTGGCCCGTTCGGCACCTGCAAGCCTTGCTCGGATTAGACCCGACCTCACAGGCAGTCGGAAAAGATGAACTTTGTTAGGCAATCTGGTCTTCAAGTAGTAGTCTAATTTTCCATGAAGGACCTCTAAAACAAATGAAATACACATGTTAAAGAAGAGAAAAAGCAGAGGAAAGTGACACATATAACAACAATTTTGCTTTACTCAGCTAAGTTCATTGCAGAATAAGCCCATCAGCATGCTGTTAGCATCATACACAATTCTCACATCTCTGCTCTTTAGATATCTTCAAGCGAGGATCATGCACAAAATTAACAGTAAATATCCATGATGGACACAAAAATAAAGAATCATCCTTGGGATAATATTAAAAAGTACCAGCAAATATAGGCATAGCTTTGGAGTAATTTGTTATTCAATATGCTGGGTTATCATATACTTTACAAAGCAAAGGCATGATATGGAGGGACCAAATATTTATTGCTTTCAAATTTTATCATCATAAGGTGTAGGTTAATGAAACTGAGAGGTCATAAGACTTTCAAAGTCTAGAATGAGAAAGAAAAGCATGTCATTGAAATACTGTTTAGTAGTAAACAGTGCAATCCACAGGTAGAGCCATTATAACTCTCAACTCCTCCATATAATATGTTGTATTTTTATTTGAGGGGCTTGGACAACGTGGTAATTTAGCCAAGTGTACTTGGGTGTGTGTAGAATTTGTCTGATAACTTGTGTTATTGTGGTGCCTGTAGAAGATTATCTATTTGTAATTGAGGCTGGAATTGGAAAGGAAGCAGCTGTGGCCTGACGTTAGGAACCATCCCGGCATTTACCAGGAGTAAAAATGGGAAACCAGGGAAAAGCACTTCCAAGAGGTCTGAGATGGGAATCGATCTCGCCTCTTCTCAGTTGTGTCTCATGAGTGAGTGTACCCCATTCCAGCTTTCAGGCTAGAATTACATTTCTTGGCAGACCCGGGAATTGTACCTGGACCTCCGGGGCGACATTCAAAAATGCTAGCCGCTACACCAGGAAGTGGACTCTCTTATAATACAAGGTGCGTTAAAAAAGTAACGAGCCGGAGGAGGGAATGCGCAAACCGGTGACGACATCGGCTAATCGTGGCGTGTGTAACGAGGTGTGGTTCCGACCAGAGCGTGGAAGGTCACAGCCCGTCGCTAGAGGGAACGCGTGCACGTCACTTGACAATACAAAGCGAGCAGCAGCATGCATTAATCGTCCAACGCTGCCAGTCGCATTGCAAGCAGTAACATGGAGGCGTCAACCGAAGAGTAAAGAGGTGTTGTTCGGTTTCTGACAGCGGAAGGAATAGGGGGAACGGATATTCATCGCCGAATGTCACAAGTGTATGGGGAACACTGCATGTCCCTTGCAAGGGTCAAGGCGTGGCACAAGCGCTTCAGGGAAGGGCGGTTGTCGGACGAAGTAACATTGTGAAAAAGTTATTTGCCAAACTGTTATGGAGACGCACTTTGAAAAATTCGAGTTAGTGTAGGCAACAATAGCGTCTGGGTAACCGTTGATGAAACTACGGATGTTTGTGGTAGGTATTGAGCCCGGAGAAGCTCATGGCTCGGTGATATTAGTTGGAATTTATGAGGAACAAGTTATGTCAGTGGAACAGAACGCGCCATGTTACAGCGCGGGACATACAGGAAGAAATGGGAGTTGTCTTGACTCTGGACACTCACCTGAATATTTTATTCTGAGCACAAGTATTATCTATTTTGCATTTAAAAGTCTCAGATCATACCATTATGTAATGCTGCTTCAAGGAAACATTTCGATGTTACCGACTTTATGATTTAAGGTAAAAGGTATTAACACCGTAGATTGTCGGCAGGAAATGGACCGTCAACGACTCAACTTTTGACTCTGCACGAGGCAGGGAGACCTACACTCATTGCTTCTTACTGTTTGACAGCCGTCGACTACAGACGTGCTACACTGGTCCGTCCTAAGTGACGATGATTTCGTAAGTCCACCAAGCTGGTGATGAACTATAATTGTGTATCCGACAACGTCGTTGATTTGTATAACTTTCGCGCG
Organism: Meconema thalassinum; assembly: GCA_946902985.2. Lineage (NCBI taxonomy): Eukaryota > Metazoa > Arthropoda > Insecta > Orthoptera > Tettigoniidae > Meconema > Meconema thalassinum. Next base: position 518,029,769 of record OX336389.2, read on the forward strand.
TATGTGTACAGTGCATCGCTGCAAGAAAGTATAATTTTTATTGTGAATGGAAAAGTGTGTAATTCACGTCCATGAGACGATCACCGCAATATTACGTCCACGAGGTGATAAGAAAAATCCACAATCTTCTACGACAGACGACGAGTGTATTAGAATTGCTCATAAGAATTGTTATCAGTGATAAATTACTGAAATGCACATGCCTAGTGCCATATTTTTGTGATATTTATGAAGAATATTTTCAGTGTTAGTAACACCACATTTCATAGTGTGAATGCCATGCTGCATGTTCACAAGAGTGATTGAATACAGTAACTTGAACATGATTTACAAACCAACCATCTACGTGAAAGTGCATAATATTACTATATGTTACGCCGCACTTTATTGCTAATTTTTTCGCCAAATCAGTGCGATATTTCTGGATGTGTTAGAATATTCGAATCTGTCACTGCTGACACCACGTGTCAGGTAAATGCAGTGAAGCAGACAGTGATAAGGCCATTTGTTGAAAGTCTGCAATATAAAGCCAGTGATTTACTTTATTATTATACTGTGCTTACGATAGAATCAGTGGAAAACACGTGTGATCATTTTAACACGTATCTAAACGTCTGCCACGTGTACGCTACTCTTACCATGTTAATGATGACCATTGTAATGGGGTAGACACCACCATGTGAGGAGTATTCGACGGAGAAGATAAATCTACACCATGGCAGGAGAGTTAACCAACACCTACTTGGAAATGGAAATCCGAGGAGACATCAACCCTACCGTTGACCAGGAGGAGGAGATCTTAGCTCGAGAGACGAGAAGCCGAAGGAGAAGAATGGAGTGGCACATGCTCGATGTCCGAGCTGGTTTATGGAATATTGCTAACCATCCTGAATCTCTGTTACACCATAATATTGGAATCTTCGAATATGGTGGCTTGTGAGTGAGTCTAATCTTTTCTCATGTACGGGTTGATCTGTGGTAGTAGATAGTAGATTGTAGTCATAATTAACCGAACTTGTGACACCAGTCAGGCAGGGATTTTGTAGATAGTTTAATCATGTTTTGTTTTCAGGTGAGTTGTCACCAGTGTATTGGTGCAACTGAGAGTGTTCGCAGGATATTTGTTCTGATTTTGGTTAGGCAAGACCTCAAATCATTTAGATTTGGTTTGGTCAGTCCTTCAGATGGGCTAGATTAGCATTTTTGGGTGATGGACAACCATTATTCAGTCATACTTTCATGACACCCTTTTGCGAACCTCCTTTTACGCCACTGCTTCGTTTATTTTGAGTTTATCAGGCTCGTATCGTTTCATGATCAGCAGTAATCACGACCCTTTTGAATGTATTTGTTTAAGCCGTAATGTGAGCTCTGAAGCTACATGAGTTCTAGAGAGAACTACATTTGGGAGCATAATTAAAGATGCCAACCCAGCATCGAACCCCAGATGCTACTGTATCATTTAAGACGACCTAGCAGTCAGTAGGATTGTCGACTGTTATTATTTTTGGTTCAGTGTCAAGCTGTTAGACACTAGAAAGTTTTACTGAAGCCCACATTGTACAGAATTTTAGGAGTGGAATATCTTTACCCATCTCCAGAGCTATATTTTGAGTGGAATATCTCCACAATATTATCTTTGTAATATTTTGGCATTACCTATGAGTGTCATTTGAATTTCTACGTGGAATTGAAACCACGGATTATTTATTACTACTTGTATTAGATGTTAAGCCAGCGTTATTTCAGAAAAGACTTCTATTTGAGAGATTATACGCCTGTGTAGTGTATTACATCGCCAGACGCGATAACTAAACATAACTAAACACTATGCTTTGACAAGCATAGTTGAATGTTATGAACTGTATTGGATCCGCAGCGCTCATGTGAGAAGACTACTTTTTTTTCTCGACGCGCATGCGCACATCCATATTTCTACGTAACGGAATGTATTGATTATTTTTGAGTCAAGGTTATGTGAGTGTTTATTGCAGTCACATGTTGCGAGATATGTTTGAACACCATGAGGGTGTATTATGATGAGTAGAAGCTTTTGTCTGTTATATTAGATATTTTGACAAGGCAAGACCTCAAATCATTTAGATTTGGTTTGAACACCATGAGGGTGTATTATGATGAGTAGAAGCTTTTGTCTGTTATATTAGATATTTTGACAAGGCAAGACCTCAAATCATTTAGATTTGGTTTGGTCAGTCCTTCAGATGGGCTAGATTAGGATTTTTGGGCTTGTGTTATTGTTGTGACGCCTTGTGTTGCGTCGTCGTACAGATTTTTATACCTGCGACCATTTTTGTCTGGGCATTTCCGGCCATGTGTGAGCCGATGTAATATTAGTGTTGTTCTTAGCTAGACTTCACGAGTTTAAGCCTAGGTGTCCATTGAGGAATGAGCCAGTACTCTACGTAAACCGACGACAAAATAATAATCACGCTTCTAATAATAATAATAATAATAAGAAGAAGAACTAATTGTTATAAATAAAATAACCATAATGACTGTAATATACTTTGACTTGCGATTGGATGCGAACTGGCCAACTCATTGGATCAGTCACATTTCCGTGCGGAAAATGACTCGTTAACTTTGTAACACTATTTTTGACGACAGAGTTGTCGCGGACCATTAGTTTTCAACTTGTGGCGCACGACACCTCAGTAATGTAAGACGTGTTTTGGGATCACGCTTTTATCAACATAACTAAACACTAGACGACCCAAGGATGCAAGGAGTATTCTTGCGTGTACGCAGGGTAATAATAATAAGATTTCTGAAAGCTGTGTCTCATTTATTTATTTATTTATTTATTTAAATTTGTATGTTTACCCTTGTACCTGATAGTATGTTGAACTTAGATGTTTTTTATACTGGATTGTCACCTAGCTTTGTTATTAAATGTTTGTTTGTTACGGTAGTAAGTCACCGTATACTTTGTTGTAATTGTCAGGATTTAGATAGATTTAACTTATTTAAAAATAAATAAGGGAGTGGTTCCATCGTAAATTCTTTTGATCTTTGTTGTTGTTAATTTAACTTCTTATAAGTAACCCATTTCACTTGTGTAGGGTGTACTTTACGTGCCACTGCCCTAGCTTGCCGCTTTTGCTTTTCTTGTAACTAGATCTTTCGCGAGGGTTATTTCACTTTACAATCAGTTTAGGATCTACAACTTTAACACTTTTTTTTATTTAGCTTGCGGGATTAGCCCGAGACTAACCCTCCAAACTAGGCCAGGTGTTTGTATATTTTTAAATAAATTTTATTCGAGATTACATAAGTCTGGATGTTATCATTTTAATCTAAGTGTTTCTGGGGTGTACTTCTTGGGTCCCCTCACCATTTTCTCCGTGTCTGCCCGATCGCCCCGGGATGCTGCGTCTTCGTGCGCACTGACCTATATGAAATACATCCAGGCCTTTTCGGCGTATGCGTCCAGACGGTGAGTTGTCTGGGAAGTCATTGCGGTTAGTGGCAACCCCAAACAACTCGTCTGACTGGCTCAGTATGTTGCGAATGTTATAATTGGCACGCTTCTCATGGATCATCCGGGCGATGTATATTTACTTCATTCGGAGGTTCTAGATGCAGCTAACCATTCCACAATTGCAATACTTTTTGACAATGCCATGAAGCTTTTGTGGGATGGTGAAGTTAAGCAAGAACGAATCTTGATGTTACTAACCGATGCTGCACCATACATGGTGAAAGCAGCAAGGGGACTTCAGGTACTTTAACCAAAAATGGTCCATTAAACGTGACCTGCTCATGGATTGCACAGAGTTGCTGAAGAAATACGGCATAATTTTCCTGATGTTGACCGGTTAATATCAAACGTCAAGAAAATATTTGTGAAGGCTCCACTGAGGGTGGCAAAATTCATACATCACGCGCCTTTGCTTCCTCTTCCCCATCAGCCAGTGCTCACTTGATGGGGAACGTGGCTTAACGCAGTAGAGTACTACTGTGAACACTACGAAACTGTGCAAGAAATTGTTTCTACTTTTGACAGTAGTGAGGCATCGTAAATAAAAATTGCACAGGAACTGTTTTCCAATGATTTGTTGGGACAATTAGTATACAGGGTTATTCAGCTAAGATGTTACACGGCAATAACTTCTAAACCATTAAAGATATCGATATTCTGTTTTAACTTTTGTGAATGGCGCTAAGGGGCTCATAAACTAACTTATACTATGTTTTCCTTTTATTTTGAATAGATGAGATATTGGTATCAACTTTTTTTTTTTTTTATGGAAGTATACTAATTTTTGCAGACAGGATACCAGATTTCACTGAGACAAATTCAACGGTGTTATTATTTTCCAAATCGGACAAATACTTTTTGAGAAATAGAGGATATGAAAATTGTGCCAGGCCACGCCTTCTTTTGGTGACGCGATGTGCGAATGGCGGCTGAGTTTGAGTCACGGGTTATTGGTGCCCTTACCTTGCCTAGCCTCGCACACAGGCATAATCTGCTTCAAAACAGAATGAATATCCTGAAATCAGAATCGTACTCGTTATTATCGGAGTTTGGTTCTTTGGGAAATGTAAATAAGTGATAAAAGAATAGGAAAATTAAGTTTTATTTGTTGTCCAATAATTTCTTACGTCACTAGCTGTTTGGTATAATGGGACAAAGGAACAAATTTTGGCATACATTGCTTTTGATTTGCTATAACATGTAGAATAAATAATTCACGATGCGTAACACACTTCGGGAGCTTTAAACGTACCAGTGGATAACACGAAATGAGAAAGCGTAATGTTTTGCAAATACAGTACGTACATAATAGTCCAAGTTGAAAAAGTATTTAAACAGTTGGTATAAATTATGTATTAGAGTTACGTAACCGAGAGCGCTAACGCACTAGTTCGTGCCTCGCTGGCATCGAGAGAGCGTGGGTTCGAATCCCACCTCGGCCGTCCTGAAAATAGCTTTCATGGTTTCCCATTTTCACCACGGGGCAAATGCCGGGGCGGTGCATTTCAATAGGCCCACAGCCGATTGTCTTCCAAAATCCCTTCCCTGACCCATTATGAAAAGAAAATACATGGCCATTGGCTGTATTAATAAAATTTTAAAGCGTGGCTACATCAGGTTGAATGGAAAATCAAGTAAATAACTGCACTGTAGACCGCGATCCAGGTGGCAGCGGTCACTGAGACATACTGTTTCTTCACAGAAAGGGAAAATAGGTAGGCTAAGAAAGGAGGCTGATACTGCATTCGAGTCTGAGTGGAATTATAAAACTTCCCGAGTGTGGTTTGAACAAGATGGATGACTTGCACACTACTCGCGTGTGGCTAGACTAACTCTATTACCTGGTCAGTCGATTGGGCGCGAAGGCACTATAAGTTGGCCACCACGTACACCTGATTTGACACCTATTGACCATTTGGTTTTCCTGTTCAATTCAGGCTACTGTATTATTTCTATGCATTTCGAGATCATGATTTAGTAAGATGATATGAAATTGTAAGCAATATTGATTTTTACATGTATTGAATCTTGTCATTTTGATTTTCTGTCTGTGAATTACCTCAACATTGAACACATATCATTATTTTGTTTTACTTGTTCAACCCAGACTTCTGTATTATTGAGGGGCCGATAGACTAGATTTTAAGGCCCATAAAACTTATCATCATCATTGTACCGACAGCGGTGGCTACGCTCGCTAAAGCGCAGCGTTAAGTCATGGGGAAACGCTCTCGGTTGACTCTGTAGACGCGTAGGTTCGAGCCCCGCCGTCAGCCGTCCTTGAAATGGTTTTGCGTGGTTTCCCATTTTCAACACTAAGCAATTGTTGGGACGGTACCTACTGACAGGCCACGGCCGCTTCCTTCCACATCCTTGTCCACTTTCATCCATTCATCTCATCTCTCAATTGGGCCGATAACCTAGATGTTAGGCCCCTTAAAACAACAATTATCATCATCATCTCTCATTTCGACGCGCAGGTCGCCCATAGGCATCTACTAGAAAGACCTGCACTTGGCCTCTCAGGAGGCCAAACGAAAAAAAATCATCATTGTATTATTACTTTGTATTTCGAGCATATGATCAAAATTGGTACCATCTTCCTTGTACCCAGGTACATATTGAGACCCCAGTTCCGAAGGTTCTGGTTTTGATTTCTAGCTCTGACAAATAATCGAATCGTTTAAGGGTTGAGGAATATACTCATCCTCACGAGGCAAGAGGTGGATTCAATTCCCTCTCCAGTCAGCCCAAAAGTGGTTCCTTGTGCTTTCCCAATTCTACTCCAGGTACATGCCAGCATTGTTCCTAATCTAAGGCCTTCCTAAACCTAACAACCATTACAGGAACACGCACTACTGCAGACAGCACAATGACACAGGTTAACAGAGAAATTTTGAAGTGCATGGGGCCATTGACCTTTATGTACAAATCCCTAAATGAAACAATATCAACAACTCAAAAAAGGTCAAATAAAATAGTACATTTCCAGCTTACTGAATAAGTTTTACTATTAATGATGCGCTATTTATGTAATATCGTAACCACCCAGGGCTCACGTCTAGTGGGACGTGGGTTGGTGACCACGGGACCCCAGCTGAGTCCGGTATTGCTTCCACTTAATTGTGCCGGACTCCTCTCTGTTATCTTTCCTGTCGGCTTCCCTTGGTCATCTCTTGTTCTCTTCCGACCCCGACGGTATTAGGGTATCCGAGGCCTAGGGAGTCTCTTATTTTCCAGCCTTAATTGGCCCTTCTCTCATTTTTCCTGATCCCTCATTCTTCTAGGGATCAGCGTTCTTTTTCTTTTCATTATATTTCCTTTTGTCTTTTAAGATTCCCGCCCTGTTCTTATGAATTGGATCCCCGTGTCTCTAAATTACAGTTTGTGAGTACTTTGAATTTCAACCACATTTTGTAAGTATTTCCAATCTACATTGCATTTTGTAAGTATTTTCGATCAAAACTCCATTTTGTATGTTCAATCTAAATTGCATTTTGTAAGTATAGTATTTTTTTATCGCGGGCTTCAACATATTGTGAGTGTTTTGAATCTAAATTACATTTTGTAAGTATTGTCAATTTCAATTGAATTTTGTGAGTATTTTGAATCTGGTAAGGCATTTTCAATCTAAATTCCATTGTGAATTTTCAATTTCAATTGCATTTTGTAAGTATTTTGAATTGCAATTGCATTTTGTAAGTATTTCGACTGTATATTGCATTTTGTACGTATTTTGAACTTAATCTACATTTTGTGCGTAATTTTCATACTATTCCTTTTGTGAGTATTTTCGTTCTAAATTCCCTTTGGTAAGTATTACCGCTCTCCATTTTGTGAGTAGTTTCAATCTGAGTTCCTTTTTGTAAGTATTCTCCTTCTCACTTAATTTTCGTTCTGGTTTCCACTTCATTGAAATTTTCTCTATCACCCAGACCATTAAGGGCCGATAACCTAGATGTAGAGCCCCTTAAAACATCAATTATCAATCTTCATCATCATGGATCTGTTTCTTTGTCCCATTATACCACACAGCTAGCAACGTAAGAAATGATTAGACAACAAATTAAACTTAATTTTTCTATTTTTTTATCACTTTTATTTCCCAAAGAACCAAACTCCGATAATAACGAGTACGATTCCGATTTCAGGATATTCATTCTGTTTTGAAGCAGATTATGCCTGTGTGCGATGCTAGGCAAGGTAAGGGCATCGATAAGCCGTGACTCAAACTCAGCCGCCTTCCGCACATCGCGTCACCAAAAGAAGGCGTGGCCTGACACAATTTTCATATCCTCGATTTCTCAAAAAGTACTTGTCCAATTTGGGAAATAATAACACCGTTGAATTTGTCTCAGTGAAATCTGTTACCCTGTATGCAAAAAATAGTATAGTTCCATTAAAAAAACGAAGTTGATACCAATATCTCAGCTATTCAAAATAAAAGGAAAAAATAGTGTAAGTTAGTTTATGAGCCCCTTAGCACCATTCACAAAAGTGGAAACAGAATACCGATATCTCTAATGGTTTAGAAGTTATTGCCGTGTAACAACTTAGGTGAATAACCCTGTATATTTCTTCAAATTATAGAGATCTATCGGAAACTATCTCTTTCCTAGAAACTGATGGTTTAGAAAAATGTGAGAGTTTGGGAATAGTAAAGGACATGGTATCCAAAGTAGAACAAGCAAGAGGTACAGTGTCAGTTGCAGTGAAGAACAAACTTAGTAAGGTCCTGAGTGCAAATGAAGGATACGCAACAATGTGCAGAATTGGTGCCATTTTAGAGGGTAATGGATCTGGTTTAGGCGAAAACAACCTGGAGCTAAGCAGCAGTGAACTGACTATGTTTAAATACGCTCCTGTGACATCATGTGACGTAGAAAGGAGCTTCTCCCAGTACGAAAAAAAATACTGAGCGACCTTCCAAGGAGATTTCTTTTCGACAGTCTGAGAATGCACATGGTCGTTATGTGCAATGCTGGCAAAGAAGAAGAACAGTTCATTAATGCTACATATAAGTGCTGCCAAAAATTCATGTCATATTCCATAGTTTCTTAGGTAATATTTTATAGTTTTTAGGTCATATTTAGCTAGTTTGTAGGACATATTTGCTTGCATATTTTGTACTTCTTTCGGTAAAAAACTTCCGAACCGTAGTTATTATTAATATCATTAATGTGGTTTAAGTATGTTGCCTGTGATCTATTGAATTATTATTGCGAGTAACTTCAATAGTTATGTTGTCTACACTATTTTGTTATTTATGTTCTAAATCAACCGTTCCTATTTTAACTAGTGGCTTAATTGTATTGTAATTCTCGTGTGGCGAATACACAAATGATACACTGCACTAAATGGAATGAAGTTAGGCCAACTTATCTGGTTTTAGAAACTGATCCCTGTAGCGTCAGTCTTCGATACAAGCACTGTTCTGACTGACGCTCCGAGATAGTGCCAGATTATAGTTCCCACCTGTCAGTACTAGGAATTAATGCTACGAATAAGTGCTGCCAACGCCATCTATTGTTGCAACTAACAAACATTACTTGGCTTTTTATGTTAGATTGTGTTGTGGCCAGCAATGATCTAATCTGTAAGAATGTATGCCAATTGTGAAGGACAAACTCAACTATTAACGACCAATCTCTTCCCCGCCTCGCGTAAATAATAAATAAAAATTATTATTTTTAGTAACTAACTGTATACATATTTCTCGCTAATTCGATTTATTACTGTAGGTACCGTTCCTTCACTACAAAACGTAAATTGCTTAATTATCTTAACTTCACTTTTGCTTTCTGTGAGTACTTTCCATTGGATGTCTAGTCTACTTCCCTAGTGTTCTGCCCTTCCCCGTGACTTATAAGTCAGCTCCTTTCTAACATCTTTCCCCCCCCCCCCCCCCAAGTCATCACCGTATTTATGTTCAATAACTCTCGCTTACTACCCGCTTATTTAGTCAGATGTTTTGACGCAATAATATTTTCATTTTCTATCTGTGCCGTTCCTCTCCGTATCTTTGTTGTTTTGGCCCTATTTCTGAATACATTTTATTTACACTTGTTATATCTCAGTTTGTTATTGTAGTCTAGTTGATCTTGCCAGTTGCGTACGGGTACCAGGAGGCAACATGAACAACCTTGGGATTTCGGTTGTACACCCTCTGGATTGTCTAGCTCATGCCTTGAACAAGACGTTTCGTTGAATACCTCATGGGCCCAGCTTTTCAGCCATCCTAGTCGTTTCCACTGCCATCTAACATTACTCTCTGAGTGAATATTGAGGCCGATAACAATCCAGATGGGTAAGTAACACCATAGATTACACTTGTCCCTAATAAAGAAATATGCACCGCGCATTCCCGCCCACCTCAAAACTCGACACACCATTTTGAACACTGTGCTTCATTTGAGACATGCATCCTAGTGCATGACTACATTCAGTCAAAGATTTGCCATTGATCAAGAGACTCGTGATACTGTGGAAATGATTTCACCAGCAACCTTCTTCACAGAGGGTAAGGAGAAACTAGTTCAGCATTGGGACAGGTGCCTGAAATGTGGAGACTCCCTCTGAATGTTGTGACATCAATTGAACAACCCTTATAAACACCATGAACTTTGTATTGATACTTTCTCATTTAAATTCCAGGCTATGGTCTCCCCAAGGTACTTTAACTTACTTACAATCTTAAGTTATTATTCAGTCATGTATTTTATTACAAATAATTGTGGGGGGAAAAATTTAACCTGACCGGTGTCGCCTTTTGGCATAATAAGGTAACAGTACCGGTTTTCGTCACTGAGCCAAGACTGAGCCAATAGTCGTCACTCTCGTATATAAGTACAAATAATAAACCTGTCAACGGGTCTTTCTCAGCGCACGAAGTCTTACGAGATTCGTCATACCTTCGTTGCCGATAAGGAGCAACTTTGCGAAATCATGTGTGTCATGTAATAGGTGATTCCCAACATCAAACATCTCCTATCAGTAGAGCTGTCTTGACGCGGCGTATTGTTCCTCGCAAGATCTCTCCTTCGGGGAATAGTCTATACATCTCACCGATGTTTTAAACTTTCAAATCCGTCGCCAGGACTTAAAACCTTTTTAACCGCTGGCCCTGAGAATCTACATCAACCAACGATGACAATTTAAGCACAAAAGTCAGTGTTTTTAGCTATCATTTTATGGAGCCTGTGTGAGTTTTCTTAAACTGAACATTTTAAATAACCATATCTTCAAAATTTGAACTTTATATACTGGTTATAATCACTAACGGCTTCTCAACGAGGAATCTCTAACATTTCTTTGCTAAAACTGAAGTAGGCTAGCAATTTGAATTATCATGAAACTTTCCACTGCTAAATCTGTCAATTGGGGAAACTTCTTTCTCCCATCGTGGGATTTATTCTACTAAGAAGTAATTTCAAAGTCTGCCTTTGACTCTTCAAGAGACTTTCCACGTTTTTTTAAACACAACTGTAGATATTTTCACTGCACCGAGGGATTTCATTTACTGGCCCATTCTACTCAACCTACAACTTGTGATTTCAATCAAGCAATACACTTTGAATTGTACAAAATAAAGTTAACAAACTCATCAAAATCCTATCAATATTGAACTACCGCTAATTGCTAAATCCGAACAAACAACATAAAACTCAATAGTGACCTTTTCCGTGTACTTCGATATCAGGGAGGTGAGAAGAGTAATGGAGTGGCCCTTAGCCAGGTCAAGCGGGACCACCCCTTGGAAGCGGCAGCCATATTGTTTGGCACCACGGATAGCTGGGAAGCAGTGCGTGCTAGTTGCTAGTCGTAAGTTTGTATTCACCCAGTGAGTTAGTTACCTGCGACAAGTTGCCTAATGTAACTGATGTTTATTATGGATTTTTGTTGTGTGTATGAGTGCAACAATAGAAGTGACAGGAACAGAAAACGCGGCATTGATTTTCATTGGTAAGTTATTCTTCTCGTAAGCTATTAAACGTAGACACGCATGTTTTTTTTTTTTTTTTTTTCATGGAGAAAACGTCATTGTTTTGAAATGTGGATTGGTGTAGGTTCCCTCAGAACCCAGACCGTCGGGCCCTGTGGACGAAGGCAGTTAAGAGGAAGAACTGGACACCTGGTGTTCATAGTGTCATTTGTACGGAGCACTTTAGCCCTGACCAAGTGAATAATACACTGACAAAAATGGAAATTGCAACACCATGAAGGCATCGGTCGTTTGTGTTGATTTTCAAGATATGGAACGATGCCATGTAGGTATGTAAACGATCAAAGTTTCAGACTCATTGGATTGTTGCTACAGGTCTCCCCACGTGATTGGTCGCAGAGGAATCAACTCCAGTATACGGACTCTGGTGTAGCGTAGTTGACTTGCAGTCTGTGCAGTGAAGTGTTCCCCGTCAAACATGCCTCAACGATAGAGAAGAGCACGCTATCAACAACTGTCGCCGTTTGAGACAGCTTGGATAATTGGGCTGTGTGAGACTGGATTATCGCTAAGGACTGTCGCTGCACGTGTTGGCCGACAGGCATCTACGGTACAACGTGTATGGCAGCAGTGGTCAAATGAAGGTATCCACACTCGTAGACCTGGCACAGGCCCAGCGCGACAGACAACTGTGAGAGAGGATCGCCGCATCATTCGGATGATCCGGATGGAACCCCATGCAACAGCAGCGCAAATTCGAGCAGCTGCGGCACCCCACGTTACACAACAAACAGTTGGTAATCACCTGCGTGCAGCTGGCTTACGATCCCGTGTCCCTGCAGAAGGTGTTCCATTGACCCCACAACAGCGACGTGTAAGGCTGGCCTGGTGTCGAGAACGATCGACGTGGGTCGACGAATGGCATAGGGTCGTCTTTATTGATGAATCGCGCTTCTGTCTTGCCCGCAGTGATCGCCGCAATCGTGTGCGCCGACGTACCGGGGAGAGGGGCCGCCCAGACCTTATTGTCGAGAGGCACACAGGGCCAACACCAAGCATTATGGTCTGGGGAGCTATTGGCTTTAATGTGAAATCACAATTAGTGCTTGTTGAGGGCACTATGATTGCTCGACAGTACGTTGATAGGGTACTCAACCCAGTGGTTGTCCCTATGATGGCGAACATTGCTAATGGGATGTTTCAGCAGGACAATGCCCGGGTTCACACTGCACGCATCTCCAGAGAAGCTCCCCACGACATCAGAACCTTAGAATGGCCCACCAGATCCCCAGACCTCAGTCCTATTGAGCATGTGTGGGACATGATGGGTCGACAACTGGCCAACCGTCCTCAGCCACCCACAACTCTGGAACAACTGACCCGTGCAATGCAGCAAGCATGGGCCACAATTCCTCAGGAAGCGATCCAGGGCCTTATTGACTGCATGCCTCCCCAAATTCATCAATGTATTGCAGCTCGTGGTGGGCACATCCTGTATTGATTGTTGTCCAAACTTGCGGTCAGAAGGACCTGAAAGTGTAATTATCGAATCACAACCGAACACTCGCCCTGCATGTTCAATTGCAGCAATGTATCACCACTCCTTCTGGGTGTTGCAATTTCCATTTTCTTCAGTGTACATATTTATCCGGGCCGAGACAGAGAGAATGCCTTCCCAAACATATTCCCTGCCTATCCTAGCTACTTACAGCCTTCAGCTTATAAGGTAATTATCACTTGACGACTTTAATTAAAACAATGCTTTATATTTTATTGTTCCGTTTGGATGACATTCTAAATAATAATGGTTTGCAGAAAAGGTAGAAACCACGATCCAGGGATGTTGACACTCTCAAGCCAAGTAATATCGTATTGGATGGGGCTACCAGTGCCCTTAATACTGTTCAGGTGCAAAAGGTGAGAACATTTCCTATTTTATTACAGGAAGAGCTTTGAACACAATACACTCGTATCATAGTTCGGTAGTGCCCATTTTAACTAATAATATTCCCGTTTATTTATTCAGGGTGTTCAATCCCCGGACGAGGAAAACGGAGAAAACTTTCAACATGCACAGTGTCAAAAGAAAGAAGAGAAATTGAAATTGATAATTAGGAAAATGAGGGCTTCGTTGAGACGTACGAGAATGATGATTAAAAATTTACGAAGAAGAAATGCTAGGATGAAAAAGGAGGCGACAACTATGAAAACTTTATTTCACGACTTGAAATCAAAAAGTTTAATTACTAATGAGTGCGCTATTCAGCTTACTGATGTTTCAGGCATTTATAAAGAATTATTTGTGAAGCAGTGTGGTAAGGGCAAAGGTTATTCACCTGAACTGCGGTCATTTGCATTGACATTAGACTTCTACTCCCCCAAGGCATATTCTTACATCAGAAGCATGTTCAACACTTGCTTAACCCACCCTAGAACTCTTGATAAATGGTACACATCTGTAGATAGGGTGACCAGATCCAGAACTGTGAAATAGAGGACAACAGGAAAAAATTGAGGACATTAAGGGAAAAAAGAGGACAAATCTTAAAGTAATAAAACCATATAAGATACGATAAAATTTGTTATGAACTTCAAAATGTATTAATTACATTAATAAACTTAGAACATTGCCACTGAATATGTATATTATTCTGAAATTAAAAACATGAAATTACACTCTAATTGTAGACTATGTGTATTTATCTGAGGATGATATTCCTGCCAACAGTTTAGGCCTGTCCAACAGATATTTATAGAAGTCCTGACAAGAGTATTCCTTGTAATTGTACTGCACCATTAATAGACCTTTCATAGATTCTATTTGCAATCTATTTCTTTCATCTGTCCATTGAGATGAAATCAATGAGAAAACCCTCTCCACATTAGCATTGACCTGGAATACAAAATAAATATTCTGCAATTTTAAGAAGCTCTGAGTAGCATTAAATATTTTCACTATCATTGAAATATTTTGCCCGTTTCTGACTACAAGTTAATTTAAGATATTCGCTGTTATTTGAAAACTTATCTGTAAATTTACTCAGATTACAAAACTGATCAAAACAATTGGCATCATCAATGTGAATACCTTTCCCTTGTAAATACATAATACTTTTAGGTAGATTTCATTAGAAAGCTAACTATTGCAATGGGTACCATGTTTCGACTTCCGGAAAATTTCAACATATCTTCGCGTTTCACATCCCCCAGACCCCAAAACCACCGTCAGTTCAAAAGTTTATATATAATTTATGTATATATATATATCAGTTTCTTGTGGACACGGTAACTGCCGTAATTTTGCACCAATCACTTTGAATTTTTTACATAATATGTATCCCTATAAAATCTCGGTCGAGTTCGTTAATGGGCAAAATCGGTCGAAGGGGGTGAAAATGGGGGGCTTTTATTCTAAAAAGTGAAATTTCGCTATAAGTCTCTTAATACGTGAAATATCGAATCCATTCACAGTTCATAATATGTGTCGGATAAGTGCCAAAAATTTATGTCAAATAAGTTTTTTGATAGCACCAACCATTGACCAAAGGGGTGGAAAAAAGTGGGTTTTTCGGGAAGCATTAATCATATCTCTCTTAATAGGCACAATATCAAAACCGTACGAAATGGAAAAAATTCCCCTAATAATTACCTAAAACTTTTGTCTGAAAGAATTTTTGATATGACCCACCATTACGCCAAAGGATGAGAAAAATTATTTCGGAATTTTAAAAAATACCAAGTGCCATCAGAGGTTACCATAACAACGCTTTTAAATTTATGAGGGATGATCTATCCGAGGTTGCCAAGACAACGCCACTGACGAGATCACATTCATTTTTAGCCTACTTTTTACACTTTTCAAAAATGAGGAAAAAGTAGACTTATGAGATATATCCGGGAAAATGTGTCTGTCCTTCTGTCTGTCTGTATGTCCTTCTGTCTGTCTGGCTGGCTGTGTGTGTGTGTGTGTGTCCCCTATCAACTCCTAAACGGTTGCAGCAATCGAAACCAAATTTAGTATGAGTAAAGATGTATACCGGAATATCTCAGGCCCATATTTGAAAATGATGTCAGTGCTACCAACTGCTAAAAAAAACGCACTAGAAATTTGAGCTCCATGTTGGATATCTTGGAAGCTATACATGGGAGCTATTCTAAAATTGGCTCACATGCAGATAATACTATTTCAGTTTAATTTCCAGGTGTCCATACATGACAGTGTTGCCAAAATAATGTTAAGCCTTCTGATAAGTCCAATTTTTAAATGCATATAACTTCTACACTATCAATTGGATTTCAACCAAATTTTGTATGTAATATGCGTACATAAACAGATATGACTGAATGTATTCTTAAGAGCCACCAGGGCTGCCAACTGTTAATAATTGCTCTCTATTTTGTATCAAAATACCAATATATGAGAAAGTATGCAAGCCGACAGCTTTAAACTGTGCACACGTATATTACCTGACATTTTACATTAATTTGGAGTAACTTATATACGTCAGTTCTACCAACATGATTCTAAGCCTGCTGATAGGACCAATTTTTAAATATATGTAACTTCTATACCAACAAATGGATTTCATCCAAAATTGGCACAAAAAGATATAATATTTCAGATTATTTCTGACCAGCACTCGCATGACATTGTTGCCAACATGCTTTTACGTGTACTAATAGATCCAATGTCTAACTCCATGTAACGTCCTTTGGACTTCAACCACAGTTTGTATTCTGTACCTTAGGAGATGGAGGTAAGAATATATTCAGTCACCAGAGCTGCCAACTGTATTGCTCTATTAGGCTACATTATGCCTAGTATACCTTATTTCGAACTAATTAAGACATTTCGATATTACCCACTTAATTTCGTCATTATTCTAGATAGGTTCATATACGGTAGATTAATCTTTGGCATGAATCTTAATTTTAAGAAAAGTATGCTCTTTAGTTCGTCACGGAACTTCTTGTTCCATCTGACTATGAGGGAAGCGGCTAACTGGTAGCATGCTGAACTTCTATGCGCAAGGTCGCTGGTTCAAAGCCGGCCAAAGTCGCCGGATTTTCTAAGAGCGCTTAAAATCCGTCAGCATGCTTTCCTTCGGAGGGGAAGTTACAACGTTCGTTGAAAGTTGCTGGTTGCGGTGGCATCTAGCAGCCAAGTTCACAGCTAGGTGTCGTTGACGTTAGTATTTGGTACAAAGTTAGGTACTACTACTAAAAATTGACCGTCTGCAGACCTTACCTGAATTACAGACTAATACAGTCATCACAAATAACACCGTTTATCAGACAGATTCTACACATACCCAATGTACACGGGGTTACATGACCACCTTGTCGCAGCCCCTAAACTGAGGAACCAACCAACATCTCTGCGGGAGATAACATTTTGCGTGAAGAAGTAACAGACTGTTAGATAGTTACACATTAGTTCCAAACCTTGCATAAGGACAGTGTGATCACAAGTATAAAAATGAACCCCAAATGACAAGAAGGTTACCATCCCCATAAGACAGTAAAATGTTAAAAATATGCATAGAAAGACGAAAAATTGTTAACTAACCTCCAATTGTAAAATACTTTCTCGCAATAAATGAGGTCTGATCCTCCTACGAAAACCTGCATATTTTGCCTATTATAGCCTATCCCCTAGTTTGCCCGGTGAAATCTACCTCCGCCTTCCGGCGTGCCGAGAGGAATTTTTTCAACATCAGTGTATTCCATCTTCTTTAAAGTTAAACTCATCCACATGAAACAACTGAAATCATTAAAAAATGTTACCCATTTTGTCAAATATTCCAAAGATACTTTATATAACATCAATGCTTCATTCATAAATAAATCTGCTTCCTTATCATACCCCTCTTTTCGAACATTTTCTACTACATCTTTCACCTTCAATGAAATGAAAGAACCTTCATATCTATTTTGAAGCATAACCTTCACACTTTCCAACACATTCATGATTTCTAACACAGTACTCTGTTCTTATTCTATTATCAAAGTGAAGTATTGACATTAGAGAATGCAGGTGCCACAAATAAGCTTCACTCAAGTTATTTCCAAAAAAATTAATGAGAAGTTCTGGAGGATTTGGCACTGACAAGAAGTAAGACATCAAGGGAAGAAACATTTCCAATAATCTCTCAACAGCAGGGAACAGAGATAGCCATCTTGTCTTGCTCTGGGAGAGTAATTGTTTGTAATTGGTATCAACAAATTCACAATATGACTTCAACTGTTCAGTTCTTACAGTGTAAATTGAGAAATAATTATACAACTTAACAATAAGACAATCTATGTCCACAAATAAAACATCAGTTCCTTGTTGAATTGTATTATTCAATATATGAGCTGGGCAACCTATACCTACCATATTCCTATTGACAACATCCTTTAAGTTAGTAAATACATTCTTGCCTTCTCTACGATTTAAACCACCAAAGGCAGTGCTCGTGTTGTCACCAGCAAAGGCCACACATTTTTCTACAATACCTAAACTAGACAAGGTATCCTTAATATACCCTGCAATATATTCAGCTTTCTCATTAGGAGTTGTCTTTAGTTCTACAACCTTTGTTTTAATACCACCTAGTCTATAATCGAAATATTGAATGAGAATAGGAAACATTTTCAGACTTCCATGATTACTTCCATCCGTACACACTCCATAACAAGATATACCTTTCATACATTCAACTGTAACATCAACAGCATGTGGGCCTATTACTCTGTTTATTATACTTTCAGTTTTGGTTCTAGCTGAAGAAATTCTTTTGGCCACTTCCGAATCATAAAAAATTGTCTAGTTCAATTTGGGTGTGAAGCCCATTGATCTGTAGGAGGAATGATGACGAACGGTATTGAATGCTAATGCTCCATCCACAGCTAAAACGCGATTCGTTAATGTTGTAGTTGATGTGGAAAAAAGCTTGTCTATAGTTTGGGAACTGCCGCAGCCTTGTACACTTTTTTTTTGTGTTTATATGAAGAAATGTGACTGTCCAAATCTTGAGAACCTACGAAATTAAATGAAAATTTTATATAAATAACGCTGTTTTATTATTTGTAATTTATGAACTTAAACAATAAATTATAGAACTTACCATGATTTGCTACCGAGACGAATGTTGCAGTTGGGCAAATTTTACATTCTGCCTCAAAATCATTACGTCCAAGCTTGAAAGCAGGATATTTGGTTTACAAAGCATCTGTAAACTTGCACTTTCTTTTAGGCATCTTGAATGCGAGCAAATTATAAACTGGCAAACACACAACAACGCCGCAAGACTGCCATTCAACGGAGCACAAACACAGAAACACATTCCCAAACCCAGCGTAGACCGGGAACAAAAATTGTAGCGCTGCACATCGGTAACAAATTAAACTATTGGCACGGCGCCAATATGAACTGCGAAAAACTAAAACATACATGCATTCATATGATAATATAGTAAATTAATAAAAAGGAGGACATTTAGACAATTTTAAAAATTGTTCGCGGACAGAGGACAGAGACGTAAATTGGAGGACATGTCCGCGAAAAAGAGGACGTCTGGTCACCCTATCTGTAGATGCATCTCCAGGATTCTGCACGGAAGCACTTTCTGCTTTGAAAGAAAAGGCTAACGGAGATTTTCCTCCCCTATGTTCTTTGATTGTTGATGAAATGGCAATTAGGAAGTGTGTCGAGTGGGATGGACGAAAAACCACAGGGTACGTCGATTCAAGTGTTAACTGTCACCTGATAAGGATTAGGAATAGAGGAGGCTTGGTTTTCCCATCGAAAGACGTAATTAGTGTGTGCAGGCGAGCTGAGAAAAGGATAAGGGAAGTCCAAAACTCCGCTAATAGAGTGACGGGAAATACGCTAGACGTCATGACGTCGCAAGTGCTAAAAACTTTTTGCATGAATCTGTCTTCACTGAGTTGAATGAACATTGTATTGAACAGTCTATAGAAGACAATCATGTTCTCTATCTGATTAGGCCAATATGTCAACTGTATTTCAACATTCGACTTAGACACTTATTCAGAATGCAAAACGAAAAGATTCAGGGAACAAGAATTAGACAACATTTCACCAAAGTTATGCAGTACAAAGGACAGTAATGCTCACAGTTGGACTGTGATTGCAGTGCTTGTTCTTGTCAATTAGTGGTCTGTGAGTGGCTTTAATTTGATGAAATATGTCATATGTCATTATTTTGTGTACAGTGTAGCATATTACAATTAGGTTTCTTGTGCTTGACCTGGCTAAGGGCCACTCCATTACTCATCTCAGGATTCGATCCCGCAACCTTGGTCACAGCAGGCGAGAACGTTACCGCTGAGCCACGCAGCCAGCCCAAGAGAGAGAGAATAGGAGGAACACACTGTTAGTTTTAACAGCATTCTCCCACATTCAGTAGCGCACGGTTGTACCAAGTGGGCGTGGCATCTTGGGCTTTCCAACCCTGCGAAGTGGGCCCATTTTCTCCACAGGCTAGCTGCGGTGAGGGGCCACTCCATTACTCTTCTCACCTCCCAGTTCGATATATTGGTTTCTCAGTGTGAACCATATGTGTTCGGTACCCAAAATGCGCTCATGACCAGACTCAAAAATACCCCTTTTGTCCTTTCCATTCTCCATTTACTAACACTTAAGTAATTAATCTTTGCATTATTTTATATTATTCTTGTAAACTTGAGGTTTCACTGAGGTGACCTCTCCCCTTTTTTGAATTTACCATTAATTAACGTCTGCGTCAGTATTCCAGTGGTATATTTAGCCACCTTTTAAGCTAAACTTAAAATTGTTTGGGCCTCCTTTTTCCCTTTTGTTGCACATGGGATTTCTTGTTAAAGGCTGCTTCGCCCAATTTTTTAAGAGCAATCAAATTCTAGGGCTTTTATGCTCTCTCCAATCATTGCTTAGCTTTTTTAAGAACTCTTCGTGTACTTCTTATTACGTTCTTAATCTAGGCTATCCATGCCTTCTATTCTGCCTAACTTAAGAGGCATCTTAACCACAACAAATGAGTTATGAAGTTGCAGTTACTGGTAACACTTTGTAGTTCTTTATTGCCTCATTGGCGTGGCAACTTGAAGTGGCCACGTGACCCCCTGCTTTTGTCTAGTACTCGTTTAATCTATTTCTTGCTACGAGGTCCATCCTCGGTGGGTAGACGAGCTATTATTTATTTATTTCATTCCTTGCAACATCTTAGGATGCTCTTTGAAATATTTCCGCTTAAATGTTGTTGTGCATTAAATTAAAGCCATTTGTTTGAACTTTTTTTCATTTCCTTGCATTACTGCTTATAGCTTATTGGAGTTGCAACTTGCTTTGCTAGTTTTTTATGCAAATTGTTTATCGACACTCTTGGTTGCTTTTTGCGCGAGCAAGACTGTGATCCCCTTGTTCGCTATATTAGTCATGCTTTCAGCATTCTTTCTTGTTAGAGTCACTCATAACCTATCTTTAGCACAACAATCTTTGTTATAATTCAAAGTTAAAATTATTTTATTGCCCAGGCTAGATTTTTCTCCCGTCTTGGATTATTTAGCCTTACGTAATTCTCTTCCTTACCCTGTTACAAACAGTGTCATTAATTATTTTAATTTTAGTTTGTTAGTTTTTATAATAAAAACGGTTTCTTGGATTCGTTCCATTGTTGCCTAATCTTGCTTTCATCCCCAAGCCTGTTCCCTCTTCTCAAGTCATCTTCTCTCCGGCAGTGGTCAAGCCTTGTCTTGCCAACCCAAAAGTTGGTGCCGAAACCCGTGCGAATCCAGTTTGCCAATACTTTGCAAATTACTAATCTTAATTTGGAATTTTCATCTATAATTCAAATCTCACTCAAGGCTGGAGAATCACCGGGAGGAGAAGGGGTCCGCTCATGCAAACTCTTACAGCACCGTCCAGATTGGTTTGTTGCTGCCAACCTAACAGCTTTAACATCTTTATTTGCTTCAAGAAGCGAAGTTGGGCTTCAACTTCCATATTTAGCTATGGATCCTCTAGAAGATAAACTCACTAACCGGCGTGCTTCCTATAAAGGACAGCTCACGAGAATTAGGAAGTTCCTTAAAAGTAGTGTGTTTTGGATGGTTCTACAGCCACCTCCACCTCCCCACCTCACAAGATGGCGGCGGCGCGATATCTCTCGAACGCATGGTCGGATTTTGACGAATGAGGTTCATTGAACTCTGGCTGACATCCCCTTTTCAATGGACAACATATTTCAACCCCAAAATTAAAATCTACCCTACTAGGGGGTGAAATTGTAATTTTCTAGAGAATCTCTCTTTCCAATTGCAACATGTGAGAGTTTGAATGCCGATATAGATTTAAACGATGTTCAACATAAAGTGCATGTGTTCGGTGGATAGCCACTATGAATTAACATGCTTGTTTTTGTTTTTTACGCATGCCCACTCATAGCTTTTGTAAGAGGGTGGGGGAGTGGATCCCTGTGGATGGGTTATTGCTGACAGGTCCTTGTGGACGAGTCCTTGTGGACAGGTCCTTGTTGACAGGTCCTTGTTGACAGGTCCTTGTGGATGAGTCCCTTTGGACTGATCCCTTTGGACCGGTCCCTTTGGCCTGGTCCCTATGGACTGGCTCATGAATTTATTTAAATTATGTCAAAGGGTCTAACTACATTTGTGTGTGTTGAACTGACGTTGTTCACCACTACTATAATGTGATAACGATATGAAAGTAAAGTGACGAAATACATGTGAACATACAAGGGATCTAACTTGGTGGATGGATGTGTTCTAACGAGTCATTTGTAGTTGAAAGAGAATAATACATGTTCTTAAGATGTTAAAACTGAGGAGATGGTATGTGCAGTAAGACGTCTTGTTATATTTCCTGTGTCATATTACAGACATGGCAGAGAGCGCACAGATCTGTTGCTATTACTAACGCTGCAGTAATTTGAAACCGCAAGTGTTCATTAAGACAATGGGTGATGATCATGCAAACTTAGCAGTTATTGGATATTACACAGGTGTTCCTTCCGGTGTCATGTTGCTGACATGGCAGAGAGCGCACACTGCTGTTGCTATGACTGACGCTGCAGTAATTTGAAACCTCAGGTGTTGATCAATACAATGGGTGATGATTATGCAAAGTCAGCAGTCATTGGATACCACACAGGTGTTCCTAGTGTGCTTTGGACTCTCAGCTGTGTTGGGAAAGGAATTGCAATGATCTGCAAAAAACTGCTGACACGAGCGATGAGAGTTTATATAAGAGGGGTGTCATATATCTCCCTACTGTCAGTCTTTATTACTCGCTTTGAGTGAACAGTGCTCTATTACTGCTCAAGAGTTGTAAAAAAAGCGTTTTGGTAGAAAATCATTAAATTATTTTGCAAGGTAAGTACTTATTATTAATGGATTGTAGTCTTTTATTACTAATTAATGTTGAAGTTATTGATTGGAATGTATTTATTGATTGATTGATTAATTTGTTTACAGATAATTGGGTACCTGTAGGTTACCAGATTCCTACAATCTGTTCATTCAGTGGCAGCAGTTGATCAATTATAAAAAGGTAAGTGCCCCTCTAATAACTTTTAAACAGCTAGAGTATTATTTTCCAATGTTCATCACTATATGTCAGTGAAAATGGTATATTTAGCAGTAAAAAGTTGGATCTACTTGACCATGATGTGTAAAGTTAAATTTGTAGGTTAGATTTTGATTACCACTCTATTAAGTTCGAATGTTCATTGCTAGGTGTCAGTGACAGAGGGAATATTTAAAGTCTTAACCTCAGTTCACTTAACTTTACCTAACTTAACCTTGTCATGTGACATGTTTTACAAGTTTAAACTTGTTTTAAGACTGACTATGACGTCACACTTAGGTCACTTAACTGGCGATCGCTGGTTTCCAATATGTGACATGTTCTACAAGTTTAGACTTGTTTTTAGACTGGCTATGACGTCACACAGCTCACTTAACAGGTGATCGCTGGTTTCTATCACGTGACATGTTCTACAAGTTTAGACTTGCTTTAAGATTGGTTATGACGTCACACTTAGCTCACTTAACTGGCGATCACTGGTTTCTCCCACTCTATCAAGTTCCAATGTTCACCACTAGGTGTCAGTGACAGTTAGAACTACATGAAGTTAGACTTGCTAGGAGTTCACATATGATAGATTTAAATACCCTGCTATAACCATTGACTGGAATGTAATTAAACTATTTATATTGTACTTTTGTTTATCATTTATTAACATTTATGATTTCTTTGTTTTATAGGTAATTTCGAAAGGGATCATCATGTTCAAGTGTGGTGACTGTAAGAAACAGTTCTCAAGACCTGACAGCCTTCAACGACACGCAAATGTTAAACATGACATTAAAATGTTTGTGTGCAGTCATTGTGCTACCACATTTAACAGACAAGATAATCTTGCACGTCATGTAAATTTAATGCATGTTAGTTCAGCACCATTTTCATGTTCAGTTTGTGAACTTGGTTTTTCTGCTGTAAAGCGATATCAATCCCACATGGTTTAAGTGCATGGTGAACAACAAGAATTAAAAACTGTAAAACCAACAACTAGCACGGAACCTTTAAATGAATGTAATGCTCAAAAGCGTAAACGTTCTCAAGATTGTGAAAATAGTTGTGCAACAAAAAGAAAGAAGAATGGTGAACCTTCGATAACACATTGTGATGTATGTAATATTGATATACCTTCTTCATTCATTCATGGACATTTACGCAGTATTCATCATAAAAATAACGCTTGCCATGAAAGAAATTCTGGAAATGTTCAACAAATTGGTAGTGCATTTAAAAGTCGAATTGCTAGTTATAGACTTTATAGTAAAGAAAAAACTCAAAGTATTGAATCATTTTTAAAAAATGTTCAACCTACTGTGTTTGGCTTAGTAGAAAATGTTTTATTAGAGAATTAAACATTTAAAATGAATTTTGAACTTTTTGGCCTCTATGTAAAAACTGGGAGCGAAGGTGAAATTACGGATATCAAATCTTTTAATACAAAAAACGTAATTGTTAGTGAATCAACTAATATTAGTGATATATATCAAAATATTTCAAGTGCTGTCATCGTGAAGAGTGAAGAGTTCCAGGAAAGGGAGTCGGGCTGGGCATTGGTTGAAGTACTTTATTTAGAAACCAACATGAATAAATATAATCCCCTTCGAGCATCATCATACATTGATTTACCAGCATGGATTAAACGGAAGAAAGCTTGTGTAAACGTTATGAATAGTGACCATGCATGTTTTGCATGGGCTGTAACCTCAGCTCTCCATCCAGCAGCGATGAATTAAAAGAGAACGTCATCTTATCCTCACTATTCTTCAGTGTTAGATTTAAAAGAAATAGAATTTCCTATGGCGATAAAAGACATTCAACGTTTTGAAGAGCTGAACAATGTAAGTGTTAATGTTTATGGAATTGAAAATAAGAGTATAGTAGGTCCTCTATATTATACTCAGGAAAAAAAGGATGCTCATGTAAATTTACTGTACATAACCGAAGATGAAAATGCTCACTATTGCTGGATAAAACATTTAAGTAGACTTGTTGGTAGTCAGCTATCAAAAAGAGAAAATAAGAAGTGGTTGTGTGATGGCTGTTTGCTATATTTCAGAAAAGAGGACCAACTAACTCAACACCAAAAATGGGGATGTAAACATGTGTGTACGGTATTACCGACTCCTAAAAATAACATTCTAAAATTCAAGGATTATGAGAAACAGCTTCGAGTACCATTTGTTATATATGCTGACTTCGAGGCTTTGCTAAAACCATTTAATACATGTTCATCGAATTCAGCCCAACCTTTTACCAACACTACTCACATTCATGAACCTTTTAGCTTTGCATATTATATTAAATGTAGTTATGATGACTCTTTAAATAAGTTTGAGCTCTATAGAGGACCTGATGCACCTAAAGTTTTTATGGAAAGGCTTGAGAAAGATGCCATCCGTATATCCTCTATTTTAAATACGATCATTCCAATGGAGCCACTAACTTTATTAGAGCAAATGAATTTTGAAACTGAAACTAATTGTTTTATATGTGGTGAATGTTTATATACAGACAGGGTTCGCGATCATGATCATTTAACAGGAAAATATCGTGGTGCTGCTCACCAAGAATGTAATTTAAATTATAGAGTAAGTAAATTCATTCCGGTCATTCTACACAACGGTAGCAAATACGATAACCACTTTATCGTTAAAGAATTTGGAGCTTCAGATGTGAAAATTGATGTGATTGCAAATAATAAGGAACAATACATATCGTTCACAAAATACATCAAAACTGACAATAAGAAAACGATAAAACTGCGATTTTTAGATTCATTCCGCTTTATGCCGAGTAGTCTTGATAAGCTTGCTAGTAATTTGAAATCAGATCAGTTTCATGAAATTCAACGTGTCTTTCCTAAAGAAGATGATTTTAATTTCATTTGTCAAAAGGGTATATTCCCTTACGAATATATTAACTGTGTGGAACGTCTTGAGGAGTGTTCTTTACCACCGAAAGATGCATTTTACAGTTCCTTAAACACAAGTCATATCAGTGATCAGGAATATTTACATGCACAACGTGTATGGGCACAGTTTGACATTCAAACTTTAGGAGAATTTTCAGACCTATATTTGAAGACAGATGTGTTGTTATTAGCAGATGTTTTTGAAAATTTTCGGAATGTTTGTACGAAAACTTATGACCTTGATCCTTGTCAGTATTTCACTGCTCCTGGGTTAAGTTTCAGTTCAATGTTGAAAAAAACGAAAGTAAATTTAGAATTAATGACTGATATACATGATCAATTTTATAAAATCATCAATTCGAGGTGGATTAAGCCAATGTAGTGGACGGTACTCTAAAGCGAATAATAAATACATGCCTAGCTACAACCCATGTGAAGAGTCAAAGTATATTGTCTACCTCGATGCAAATAACCAATATGGTTGGGCTATGAGTCAATATCTACCACTGAAAGATTTTCGCTGACTGACACAACCTGAAATTGATGTCTTACATGTTGACACTGGTGTATTCTTGGAATACACGGTATGATAGAGTATATTTTTAATGCTCTTTGCATGTTTATTTCTTCCTTTTTATCAAACACTAACAGTGATCTTCTAGTTTCTCTTTGGTGGTTATGTCTCTTATGTTCTTTGGGAGTCTGTTCTAGATATATATCTTCCGTGACCCTAGCGTCATCTAGCAGCGAATCTCAGAAGTTCCTCAATTTTTCCCTGCACAAGAGGACTTACTTACCAATTTGGCCATCAGATCTCGTCGTCATCGCCAGCTATCATCTCCGTGATCAAGCGAACTCAGTCTACCTTTTCACCCACCATGCTGTGCTAGTATCGCCTGCTATCAACTCTTTGAAGACCATTCATCAAGAAGAACTTTTAGTTTTATAAAGTTGGTTATTCTGATATGTATTCCTTTTGTCTCCTACCCCCACTCTCTTCCCTTCCCTAGTCCCTCTGCGCTTCGCTGAGCATGTCTCACTTGCACGTCGGCAGTTGACTCAGTCAGTCAAGGCTCAACTAGAGCCAGTCTCCTCAAACCAAGAGGCACTCTCTACATTCTACGCCATGTTGGCACATTAAGTATCCTTCAAAGGGAACTTCACCTTCGCCATGCAACAAAGATAAGTACACACTTCAGGTTTTAACTTCATCTTCATCGGTTTTACTATCTTCATGCTTTTAACGATTAATTTATAGGCAGTGTGAGATATTTATTTGTGGCAATAATCATCCTTCGTGGGATTTTCCATGTTGGGCTTCTGTCCAATTAAGCCAATCTTTGTGAAAAGCAGCATTTCTTATGCTTATTAAATGAGAGAGCTTCTCACAACGGGGGATATTATAGAATACCCACTGTCTATAAATATTAAGCTTGTTCCACCGCTGGACTAACTTCGGCCCTATTCTTCCATTAGGATTGTTCTGGAACCTTCCAGAATCTGCACTTTATCTACAAGTCACGCCGTCATGTATCTTTCACTCACTTGTGGGAATGCCATTTCAAACCCAGGAATCTACCTTATAAATTAATGCTCAATAGCTAAATTTTCTTCCGCCGTTGGGATTTTTTCTGGCGCATTTAATTGTAATCCACAACTTTCTCAAGTAATAGACTTTCGCCTATCTAGTGCAACCAGTCATTTTCCACGATTGCAATAACTTTCTTTGCCATAAACTTTTGCGCTACTACAGTGAACTTTTCATCCATTTCAACGAACTATAGTGATAAACAGTGTTCTTTCAGTATTTCTTCCGCGTCGCGCGCGTCCGATTATTATAAACACGGCCATCCCAATTGCTTTTTCCTAAGCCTCTTACTAACAATCCATAATAAATTGTTAATTTAGGTTTGTTTCAACGAGGTGTCAATCTAAAGATTGCCCTCCCAATTTTTCTTATGTGTAATTAATTAACTTCTGCATAACTACGTGTCTTGTACACGGTTCAAATTATCTTGTTTCTCCCTTCTAATTTAGGGGATACAATTCTTTCAACTTATAAGTGAGTTACTTCTAGGTTCACGAAAGGGAAACTTGCCCCATTTGTCTCGTGATTCCTATCTAAACATAGGAGGTCTAGAACCTTCCTTTTGACTTTCTCTTCAGGTTTCACAGTAAGTGACCTGCCCTATTTGTGTAACTACTAAAAGTAATGCTGCTTCAATACAAGAAGTTATAGGAACTTCTCTTTCATTCTACCTGCTTTCTTTTTTGTTAATTTCGAAGTTGTAACTTTCTTTAAGATAGGTACTTGGAAATTTTTGAAAGTACACACCTTGTACTCGATTTAATGTCTAAACTTTAATCACTTCATTTGTCTTTTTTAAATCTTACAAAGATTTTAGTACATATAAAGGTTTGAAACCTAAAGAATTGTTAATTGCCCGGAGCAAACATCAAATGTTTTCTGAGGTCTGTGACCCCAAAATTGTTAACCAAATTGAAAATATATATTTGTTAAAGTTATCAACTTCTTTTGAATTGTTAAAGAAATTAAGCGTTTCTTTTCGCTTTTTCATTTTTCTAGTACAACAGTTAGGCAAGATCCTGTCTTCCTTGGCTCTTCCTACTCAATGCCATTAAATCTATTGATAGGGCTTTCACCACTCGTTGCATTTGAGCAAGAACTCTTAGTGGATATCTCGTCAAAGTCCCTCTTAGCTTTAATAGCTAATTCTAAGTGGCCAGTAAGGCAAGTACAGCTCGCTACGCCAGCTACCTGCTTGTGGAGATCCTCTCCGAAAACTTATGGTTGGTTTTCCAAAAGATAAGTGTTTCTCTTTGCCTAAACTTTTAGTCGGCTCCTTGCTGAGTAAAAGCTTAGCCATTTCCAAATGCAACTATTGGTTCACTTACCAAAATTACTCCCCAAGGTATATTTTTTTTATCACTATCCTTCTTGGAAGCACTTGGTCGCTTTTTCAGGAACTCTATAACTTCGAAAACTGGAAATACCAAACCTGATTCAAATTATTGGCATTCTTCGAATTACTTTGAAAAAACGAATTTCTTTGAACAGGCATACAATAAATCTGTTCCTCTCTGTCTTGCCAGACCATCACCCTTCCACATAGTAGGCAGATGCATGCTTGAGAGGGAATATACTAAAGCCATTCTCTTGCAAACCGCCCAAGTCTTAGCTGCGTTTCCCGTCAGCTTCGACCAAGTCCTTACCCACTTTAGGTATCAGAGAACGGATTTGCAGTGGCAACCGCCTCTAAGTGCATTTAAAGTTAAATTCATAACGTTTGTGGGACTCTCCTCCTATTTTTCTATCCTTTTTCTCCAGTCCGAAACCCACCTCCTTTTCTTTATCATCTTCCCTTGGTGGTTAGGTTATTCCTCAGCCAATAATCTACCCAGACACTCTTAATGATAACGATGATAAAGGATATATTTTAGAGGTAAATCTTGAGTACCCTAAAGAGTTACATGAAGATAATGATTTACCATTTTGTCCTGAGAATATGAAATCTCCATACATCACATCACGAACAAAAATGTTAATTGCTAATGTGAATGATAAATGTAAATATGTAATACATTATCAAAACTTGAAACAGTGTCTACAGCATGGATTGAAATTAACTAAAATTCATCGCGTATTGCAATTTCATCAGTCAGCATGGCTCAAACCGTATATTGATCTGAACAATAATTTAAGAACACTGTCAACAAACGCGTTTGAAAAAGATTTTTATAAACTCATGAATAATAGTGTTTTGGAAAGACTATGGAGAATGTTGATAAACGAGTTGATGTAAAGCTGATAACAAAGTGGGAGAATGATGGTAAAAGGTATGGTGCGAGCAACTTAATAAGCAAGCCTAACTTTCATAGCTGTTCAATTATTCATGAGGATTTAGTTGTAATACAAATGAATCGTCTTAAAGTAACTTACAACAAACCCATATATGTGGGTTACACCATTCTGGAATTGTCAAAACCACTTATGTATGAATTTCACTATGATTATGTAAAGAAAAACTATCTTGATAATGCTAAATTACTCTACACAGACACAGATTCTTTTATTTATGAGTTTAAAACTGATGATTTTTATGAGGATATCAAAACTGAGCTAAATAGGTTTGATACAAGTGACTATCCCGAGGATAATATTTACCATTTACCTCTAGTAAACAAAAAGGTTCTTGGGAAATTTAAGGATGAATGTGCTGGTGTTATTATAGACACCTTTGTAGGCACAAAATCTAAATCATACAGTTATATGACAATTGATGATGTAGTAGTAAAAAAATTAAAAGGAGTGAAAAAGAATGTTGTTAGTAAAGAGTTAGATATAAGTGATTATAAAAACTGTATAGTTAGTAACCCACCTGTATTATATAAGAAAATGAGTGTATTTAGAAGTAAAAATCATCAGCTACATACCAATTTGCTGAACAAAGTTGCTTTAAGTAATGAAGACAACAAACGATTCATTATACCCAACACATTTGATACTTTTGCTTGGGGAAACAGTCGCATTGACGACTATTACTTTACTTAAGTCTAATGATCACTATATTGTAATATTTGTAGTGTGTTTTATATTGTAATATTTTTTTTGTAAAAAACTGTAAGTAGAATGTATAATGTTAGGCTACTGTAGTTTAGTAAAAATAAGATAAGTAATACATTTTAGTGTAAAATGTTTGCTTTTGTATATTACGAAAAAGATTCTTTAAAAAATGTACAGAATGTGTGAACTAAACAAGGGAAATGTAAAAATGTAAAGTGGAAATTGTAAATATCCATGTGTGAAAAAGTGAAATAGTTATCACCATTTTAAAATTAAAAGACATTGTGATCTGGTAAACCTTGTTTTTATTTCACAACAACAAAAATGTACAGAATGTGTAAACTAAACAAGGAGAATGTAAAAAATGAAAAGTGGAAATTGTAAATATTCATGTGTGAAAAAATGAAATGGCTATCACCATTTTTATAAATTAGAAGACATTGTGATCTTGTAAACCTTGTTTTTATTTCACAACAAAAAATGTACAGAATGTGTGAACTAAACAAGGGGAATGTAAAAAATGTAAAGTGGAAATTGTAAATATTCATGTGTGAAAAGATGAAAATGAAGAAAATGGCTATCACCATTTTTAAAATTAAAAGACATTGTGTTCTTGTAAACCTTGTTTTATTTCACAACAAATAGAGCTTTACAAAAATAGAATACAAAAGAAATACCAATTCCTCAATCCTTTTCAATGTTCATGTCCACTCATCATTAACTTTCCTTATATAGCACTAATCACAATGAGGGCTGCCAAGCTCTCCCCACTGAGACATCGCAGAATGTCAAACGTTGTTTAGCTTTTCAACGATACTTTATCCACTACACGTCTTAATGCAGGATGACTGTGGTGATAAGAAAGGTGCATGCTCGATCCAAAGGATTAATAGGTATATCACCACGCTGCAAAAGGTTCTTCAAGACAAGTTCCAGGACCACACAAATAATAACCAGGTAGGTAGATTTCGAAAGTCAAGTATTGAATTACTTTGTTAATGACGCCATTGCCAGTACAGGTCTGGCATATCCTTTTCCATAGGTGGAGAAAAGGTTTGATCTTCCTCCTCCTCTGAGGATGATGTTTGTTGTTGCTGCTTTTTTTCTCCATCACACCCGTGGAATGAAGAAACAAAGTCTTTACATGGACTTTTATGACCATGATACAGTTTGACCAGCTGGCAAGTAGCATACTGTCGCATAGAGGGTATTTTTGCCATAGCCACTTGCTTATGGTGATCATAATCCGTACATGGTTGCAATTCACTTAACACAGGGTCTTGAGTCCATGATTTTGGTACATGTTGCCAGATTTCTTTCACTGCATTTGCTGCGACATAATAAATGAATGATTTTGGAAGAGCCAATAATTCTTCTTTAGAAAAACTGTCTAGTTTCTTTTTACACACAAAGAACTTTCCAATCGCTTTATCGGTAGCATCCCCTTTCTCCATGGTATCACGTTGATGTTTACACGTCGCTTGTAGAAATCTCACTAGTGTCATCCACAGGTAAACCTTTAGTTTTAATTTTATTTAACAACTCCCAGCAGGCATTGGTGGTTAGCCAATGAAACAATTGCCACACCTGTGCCAGGGCTGCATGGGTAATATTGTCACAGGGGCAGCGATCCATGAGTGTTTGCAGCGAGGGACAGCCCATGTCCATTAAATCGATACATTGACAGTAAGACGCCAAAAATGGTTGTAGCCATTGACGTTTTTCACTACCTTTCACAAATACTACATGGGCAGAAGACAAGTGGGCTTTCATGACCATGTCCAGGTGCTTATATGAAATGGTTCCTTGCTTCCAGTCTAGTTGCATATGAGTTTCAATCCACTGAGTTTGTTTACGGTCTTTATCACACAACAAATCAAATGCATAAGGTGGTTTAAACACCAAATGAGTAGCTTCTGATATCCAAAAAGTGGAACAATCAATGATGGCCACTTCTTTAAACATAAATTTGTTATCTCCAATTTTAAACCCTTGACAGTCGACAATCAGTGTACGCAACATGTTCACTCT
Organism: Meconema thalassinum; assembly: GCA_946902985.2. Classification (NCBI taxonomy): domain Eukaryota; kingdom Metazoa; phylum Arthropoda; class Insecta; order Orthoptera; family Tettigoniidae; genus Meconema; species Meconema thalassinum. The sequence continues at coordinate 518,062,324 of OX336389.2, forward strand.
TGTCTGGATCAAGTCGAACTGACCACAGACTGACAATTGTTCACTAAAGTGGACCCATGTCATTTACTTACATTCCATTCTAGTAAAAGAAAATAAAAACATCGAGTAGTCACTATAGAGGTTAGGATATGACAGGGGGGCATAAGAAATAATAATATAACAACAACAACCAATTTTAATTACATTATTTTATTAGCATAACAAGTTTTACATTCTTTTTTCATTCTAGGATAGAGGCGGTACCATCTCATACAACAAAAAGTCTTTTGTGTTTATAGTGTCCATAACACCGATGATATTCTAATGTCTCTAAACTGGGTGTTTTTGACTGTGAGCTGCTCACTGAAGCACTGTTGACACCATAAAGTCCACACGTATCATAACTTTTTTCATCACTCAGAGGCATGGGTGAGGGGTAACTTGAATGACAGGGTATATTACCCACCTCCATTCTGCACAGGTAGGGGCAGGCAGGTGACCAGCGCTGATGTTCCTGCATGGGTTCATCGCTCTCTTGTCATTGGTCTAAGATGATGGGACAAAACACACATTTCACTTCATCTCTTGTTTTTAAATAGTAGAATCCAGCGGCCGCTAAGGCTTGAGGGTTTATAAAAGGCACCGGCCATGTTGCAAAGGTCTTGAAACGCTGTTCCTCAGATTTTAAATTCATGGATGTAACTTCTCTTGAGGTTTGAAAGCAAGACATGACTGAGCGGTTTGATGTGTGTTGACCTGCTATTTATACACTTGTCACTTGGTTGGACAGTGGATAATAGTTGACTTGTTTGTGATGAATAATCAAACAGTAGGCCGTGGTATTGGCTGGAACATTGTCATGCGTTTCAAAATCTAGTCGAATGTCAATATTGGATGGTTTGACAGACTCTTCCAAGTAGGAACAGTCAAAGACAATCAGTGGCGCCCTTGTCTTAAAAGCATGGGGTGACAACATTGGACAATTCTCTTTTTGATAATACGACCATCTAAATTTAGAAAACAAGTCGTATAGGGGGCCAAACTTATTTTTTGAAAAGTCTAAATCCAACCCTTCATAGGGAAACACAGCACCGTTGAGGAAAAGACGTGCATTTCTCAATTGCAGGTGATCAAATTGCGTGACATCTTTGGTTTGTTGATACTTGCGATTCGTTTGAAAACCCACAATCATGTAGAGAGGTCTCTGTATAGCGGGCTGTTTTTATAGACCAACTGTGTGTGTTGGTGGTGGGCAATAACGGGTACTCATGGAGTGCCCAGCTTCTAAATTCCATGGGTAGAGGTATATCTCTCTTTACCATTTTGAGTATGTCCAGTTTTTGCTATCGTTAAGGGTCACATGAGGCACTTTCCATAGCAAGCGTTGTAGTTGAATTTTTGAATCAATGGGGGCATTGTCGGCTCCCTTGAGTGCATTATTATCACTCCTGTCTCTCACCAGATAAAGCACTTGCCTTGCGTTGACCACAATGCGCTGGTGATCAGCAAAGCCTAAAATCAGTTTAAGAGGTAAATATCCAGTAAAGGTGCCATCGGTGTGTACCATCCAGTCATTGGTCGAGTCAGGGCACCAACCCGCCATGCAAAGTGTTTTAGCTTCTTCCTCACTATAAGAGGGATATAGTTTCATGACACTGGAAATACCCACATTTCGAGTGCTATCCACCACGATATCGTTAATGACATAACGTACTTCAGAAAACAGGAAGGCGAAAGCATGGTTGGCTAACTTGGATGTAGTGGGTGTAGAGCCATCGGCTTTGGTGAGCCGACCTTCAATCTGAATAACACTTTCATGCGGTAGAGTGTAAATATCTTGGTGGTTGATAACAAATTGAATTTCATCATTGTTATTGAGTCCAGGTGTTTGAGCTTGATAAGAATGCAGATCAATTCTTACCACTCCTGGTTGCTCCTCGATGTGGTTCGCTACCTCTAGGATAGAATTCATCGCGGGGGTTAATGTGGTAACCCAAATGCTGTAAAATCTGCTTGTTCCGAGATGTTAACGTGTATTCACGTGGTAAACAACTAACACTATTCCTAGACGGTGCTGTTGCTTTATATACAAACTTCATAGTGGTTTTAGCACCCAACTTGTAAGTCACTGGTGTGGTAGAATCTAGATCAATGAGTTGTTGCTCTCTATTGATCAGTCTTAATGTTATATTACTAATACCATCGACAGCCACAGAATGAAAAAGCACCACTGGAGGGTTTTCACGAATAATATAGCCATTGGGCGATGTTACAATAAAGTCATAAAGCGAATGCGACGGTTCTTGATTGGAGTACACTTGACTAATAATATTACACGTCACCGACACATGATGGTCCTCAATGAATTTCACTTCATGGTCTGATTCATGTTTTTTGTTGGGCTCTAACACACGTGGTTTAAATCCTAGTAATGGACCAATGGAATCGGGGTGAGTTTTAAAGTCAATTTTGAATGTAGAAAAAATACTGCAGCGATGAGTGTTGGTATTTCCGCGCGTTCCATCAAAAAATGACTTTAAACCATATTCATTGATCAACTCCACATAAATGTGTTCATAAATGTCATCTATCGTGTATCCACCAGAGTTCAGGGTGAGCACAGAATCATCATAGTAAAACTTGTTGTTCACATTTTCACGTATGTTGTATATTCGATTGTACGTTTCAAGAGAAACAAGTCCTAAACCATAAGGTTTTTCACTCAATTCGATAGGTGGGTAAAAGTCTAGGCTCACTTCAGGTCCACGTCCATGCAGTGTAAACGTCTTACTTTCCACCGACATACTGTTGACGTTTTTGGTTATGTTGCGTCTTATATAAAAAATTAAACACAAACGTCCACACTGTTGGCTGTTAAACGTTTGCTCACGTTTCACATTATAATATATCTTGATCCTGTTTCCAAAATAGGCCACTAGTTCCATGGGCGTGGGCAAATTCCCAAAACTGTCAAAGTACCATACAGTAGATCCCTCTTTGACATAAGCTACATAATGTGTTCCAGGTCCTCGGTGATCATCCAAATTGACAACAGCACATTCATGTTTCCTGGGTTGTGAGGGTAATTGGTTTCGCATAAACACACCTCGAAAATGAGAAAGCTTCAGTTGTTTAGCAGAGCTTTCCACTTGCTGATGCGTCAGGGCATGTCTTGCTATGGCTGAGGTTAAAGATGTTTTTATTTTATTTCGAAAAGGTGAAATTCCAAATCCTTGTTGATATAAGGCTGGCTTCAAATTGACATTTCTATCCCCCATAGCAATGGCCTCCATTGTTTCATTGTGACGCTGACTTTCTTTGAGTGGTTGCTTGCCCTGTTGCACGGCTTTAATGGTTTTTGCCACTGCACTGGCGCCTCCTAAAAGTGAACCTAGAGCAGCCAGACCAGCGAATAATGCAGGTAAAAATCCCGCTCGTTTGGGGACGGGGATCACTCGCCCTTGTTTTGAACCCTGTCGCTGACGTTTTGGAATAACATGTCTCTGTGCTACTCGAAGAGCTTTCCTTATGGTCAACTCATTATTTTTTTTTCTTTCGCAAGGGCTTGTCCACGAATGTCATAAGCCCAGGCTTTGCCAAGGACAGGCTCATATTTTTAGTCTTCTCACCACATATCTTTGTTTCACCATGATGATGATGATGACCAACAACCTTTCACAAGAAAGTTTAAGTCACAACTAACGTCAGATTGTTATTTCATGGCTGTATATTCCAATTCTACATAAAGTGGGATATCATTTATGGTTTTTCCAGCTTGCTTTTCATTCCATGTCAACAGGAGATGAAAGGATAATTCGTCTCCTGCATTGACCATTTCATGGTTATGGACCAACATCCTATGACCATTTATCTCTATTTGTAAATGGTTCTCATCAGGTATGGCATATTTGATGTGAATGGTTCCATTATAGTGTAGTCGATAGTGGCTTAAACCTGAAGCAAGCACATAGGTCAAGTGCTGGTCATGAACTAGCGGTATATAGTTTCTCTCATTCACAGGTTTTACATTTGTCAGATGCACTACAAATACAGATGGGATAAATTTATAAAGACTTTTCATTTCATAGGTCACGTATCGCTTGGTACAGACATCATCATCATCTTCTTGTGGGTCTTCCACGTGAATAATGAGGTGATGATTAGCGCTATAGCCATCCACCGTAAGCTGAGGCACTTTATCATAAAACTCATACACCTTGTTATCCACATACTTTTTTGTAGTAACGTCTGTAGACACTTGAGGATGTTTTACATGAGTTAACCGCTTTCCTTTAAAGTCATAATCTCCTTGTTTTGTGCGTGGCACTACTGACCTATCCACATAGTGTTTATTAGCAGGATCTGTTTCTTGTTTAGGATCATGTATGGGAACAGACCTAGCTTTGACCATCAACGCACGTCCAAAGACATCCATCGTCAACCTGTAGTACGAGTCTACTGTTTCTATGACAAGGCTCGGTGCGATGTATATAGACAGCCTGCTAGCCTCTCTAAGCCTTAGTTGAAATGAAGCTAATTAAGCAGCAAGAGTCATTCCCCGTGAAGGACATGGTTTCCCATCTCTGCCCCACATCACGTGAACAACGCCATGGTTCACTGTTTCCATCTTCCATTCGCTGCATCATTGTGGGACCTTCCGGCTGTGGAAAGACCAATCTTTTGCTGACACTTATTACAGCGCCCAATGGTCTGTGTTTTCAAAATATTTATATTTTCGCAAAATCTCTCTACCAACCCCTCTACGTGTTTCTGGATCAAGTCATGACTGGATTAAAAAATGAGAATATGGGGTATTTTACATTTTCCACGCAAGAAAATGTTATTTCACCGGATGAGGTAAAGCCTGATTCACTCATGATTTTCGATGATGTATCCACTGAACGACAAGGTATCATTCAAAGCTATTTCAGCATGGGTCGACACAAACATATAGATTGCTTCTATCTTGGACAAACGTATTCTAAAATGTCCAAACAGTTGATTCGTGACAATGCCAATGTCATTGTTTTATTTCGCCAGGACGAGAGGAACAGTCGTTACATTTATAATGAACATGTGAATCCGGATATGACCTTTCAAATGTTTACAGAATTGTGTGGCAAGTGCTGGAACACACAACGTCATGCCTGTTTAGTGATTGACAAACAAAGTGAACTCAACCAAGGGCGGTATCGCTTAGGGTTTGATCATTTTATTGCTATTTAAGGCACTGTATCATTCCCTCTCAAGTCATTTGTCACGACATCATGGCGTTAGCAGAGAGTCAATTGAAAAAGCATATTATTAGAGCAAAAAATACTATTCGCAGAAAGTTTCGTCAATTGAAACGATCGCGTGCGGATCATGCTTTGTTTATTCAACAACATTTAGCACCTCCGCTAAAAGCTATGTTGAAACCCTCTTTCAAGCCATCTGAAACGCTACCTACCGTTTCACAAGCCAGTCAGACGCACCACGAGGACTCTGAGGAAGAGGAAGATGAAGAGGAACAGGAAGATTTAACTAGTGTTAGCGAAGTTGAGGATAATGAGGAACAAGTGTTTACGCCTCAAAAAAAGGCATCACCCCTTGCTGAGTTTTTAAGAAAAAGGAAATCCTTGGCCATGGTCGAAACCCCTTGCCCTTCCAGATCGTCTCCATTTTCAGAACTCTTGGCCACCCCTCAACATAAAGCTCAACTCAAAAACATTTTAATAAAATATTATGGATCAACACTGGAACCCTATTTCACCAATCTATTTGTTGGAAACACAGATACCACATATGGCGTTCGCTATGAGGATGATAGTTTTAAAATTGGTGATTCATCTATTAAATTTAGTCGTACTAAAGCTGTCATTAAAAAGATCAACTATAAATTAACACCAGGACTGTTAAAGCTACTATTCTCTCGGAATCCCTCATCTCAAGATTATACGTCAGAGGACCTTAGTAAATATAAATCCATTTTATTGGATACCCATGCTCACAAAAGACAGTATGATCCCACTCAACAAGTGAATGCTAATATATCTCAAAAATATAAAACCATCATTGCAAAAATGTTCCCCACTAGTCAATGTGGTCGTCGTAAATAGTCCGCTTCAGGGGTAACATTTAAACCATTAAAACCCCTTGTGGATGTTACCTACTGGCACAATCCAAATAAACTCGTCCAGCGACTACAGCTGTTGCATGCTTCACGTCAAGCCGGCCATACTGGTCACGATTGGGAAATTCAAGAAATTGAGGAAGAACTTCGAAATGCCAAAATTATTGTTTAAGCCCTCACCCATTAAAATGGGTATTGCTCACGAGTTGCATCGTCCAGCTAGACGTCACTATCAGCGACTCAAGGTGATTTCACAGGGTGTGGATGAACTTTGGCAAGGAGACTTGGTTGAAATGATTCCCTATGCTAGCGTTAACGATGGTGTACGCTATATGTTAACGGTCATTGATGTTTATTCCAAAATGGCGTTTGTTGAACCTGTGCGTCGCAATTCTAGTCCACTAGTCACCAAAGCCTTTCAACATATTATTCAACAATCTAAACGTCAACCTCAGCTGCTACAAACCGACCAGGGAAAAGAATTTTTCAACAAGGATTTCTCCAGTTTTCTCAAATCTAAGGATAATCACCATTACACTACGTAGAGCAATCTCAAAGCCAGCGTGGTCGAGCGGTTCAACCGAACATTGAAAACCCATATGTGGAAAGCGTTTACCGCTCAGGGCACTTATCGCTGGTTGGACTTGTTACCTGAGTTAGTGTCACGTTACAACGACACCAAACACAGAACCATTGGGACCAAGCCACGACTTGTAACTAAAAATATTCCACAACTGGATAAACTGTTTAACCCCATAAAAACAGCAGACCCTAAACGTCATCGCCTTAACATTGGGGACCATGTTCGTGTGAGCAAATTCAAGTCCTTCTTCGACAAGGGCTACACACCAAATTGGGGGACTGAACTATTTCGAATTCGTCAAGTCAACCTGAACAGTCCAGTCACCTATTTACTCGAGGACCTCAACCATCAACCCATAAAAGGCAGGTTTTATCTTCAAGAACTTCAAAAGACACCGTTTCCTAAACATTACCTTGTGGAAAATGTGTTGAAACAAAAAGGAAATAAACTATATGTAAAATGGTTGGGATTTAGCTCAGCCTTTAATTCTTGGATTAATAAATTACATGTTGCGTGAACCTGTGTGTCTTGTATTTATTTATTTACTCATGTTGTACTTAACCTACAGTCCTATGTACAGTCCTCAGCTATACATGTATTATGAGCAATACATATTTCTTTCTCTCTTCACCTGTGTTCTCTCTTACACTAACCCCCCCCCCCCCCCTTCACCTCCCACCACTGTCAAAACAGGTTGTGACTTGTTAGCTCTTATCGTGCGCGTGTACAGGTGAACACCTGTGTGTTAGATCATATTACACACATGAACTCACATTTTCTCACGTATGAAGCAAAACAGGATGTGACTTGTTTCACAAGGAGGACGGTAATAAGGTCATCTCACACGTGTTCACATGTATTTCGTCACTTTCCTTTCATATCGTTATCCCATTATAGTAGTGGTGAACAACGTCAGTTCAACACACACAAATGTAGTTAGACCCTTTGACATAATTTAAATAAATTCATGAGCCAGTCCATAGGGACCAGGCCAAAGGGATCAGTCCACAGGGACTCGTCCACAAGGACTCGTCCACAAGGACCTGTCAACAATGACCTGTCAACAATAACCCATCCACAGGGATCCACTCCCCCACCCTCTTACAAAAGCTATGAGTGGGTATGCGTAAAAAACAAAAACAAGCATGTTAATTCATAGGGGCTATCCACCGAACACATGCACAGTATGTAGAACAACGTTTAAATCCATATCGGCATTCAAACTCTCACATGTTGCAATTGGAAAGAGAGATTCTCTAAAAAATTACAATTTCACCCCCTAGTAGGGTAGATTTTATTTTTGGGGTTGAAATATGTTGTCCATTGGAAAGGGGGTGTCAGCCCGAGTTCAATGACACCTCATTCGTCAAAATCCGACCATGCGTTCGAGAGATATCGCGCCGCCGCCATCTTGTGAGGTGGGGAGGTGGAGGTGGCTGTAGAACCATCCAAAACACACTACTCTTAAAGATTTAACCCCGCAGGATCATAATTTAGACATCATAACTGAATGTCTGAAAAACTACGAGGAATCGTATGATAGGTATGGGGGACGTGATGGCGCAGTGGCTTAGCTGCTCGTCTTTCACCCGGAAGGCCGGGGTTCGAATCCCGGTGACAGCGGAGAGGAATTTTCACCTGAAAAATCACCTGGCGTCAAAAAGGACATCCGGCGTTAAATCCGGCAACCCCAACTAATTGGGAAAAGCCGAAGAAAGTTAGTTAGTTTTTTTTAATCATATGATAGGTATGACAATAGTCAAACCGAAATTGAATCCATTTCTCCTGATCAAGGTAAGATAGCGATGAAGTGGAAGCCTTATATTACGAAGGGATCGCCACAGCTCATGTACTAATCCGAAAGTTATCCGAGGATCAAAAAAAGGACATTCAATCTACTAGTCCTACTCAAGCTCAACAAATTCCCTCTCGTGACAATTCTCTAAGGCCTAGACAGTTTCTTCCGAAAATAAAACTGCCTAATTTTTCAGGCAATGAAAATCAGTGAGATTCTTTCAATGAGCACTTTTGTTCCCTCATTCATGATAATGACAGCATTCCGACACTTCATAAATTTCACTATTTGCGATCGTCTCTTCATGACCAGGCGTTGCAATTGGTCGAAGCTCTTCCATTGAGTACAGAAAACTATCCCATTGCCGTTAACCTTCTTAAACAGAGATATGGTAACGAACGTCTTCGTATTCAAAGGCACATAAAACTTTGTTCAATTTGCCGCTCACACATCATAATGACGCCAACACTCTGCGAACTCCTGTGGATACCACAAATTCACGTAAAAGCCTTATACCAATTGGAGCAACCAACGGATCACTGGGATACTTTCTTAATACACCTGGTCACTTCTAAATTCGATGCCACTACTTTGAAGGCATGGGAGATCGAATTTGCCCATGACGATAATTATTCCTATGATCATTTGGTCACATTCATCAACAGCAGATGTCAGCTGTTAACCGCTCTCGCAAATCAAAGTGAACACGCCCCCACCAACTTACGACGTGAACACGCCTCCACTAGTTGTCAACGTCATGTCTCCTTTGTTCCTAAACCTAGAGCCTCTTCAAGTGGCCACGAACTCCGGCCTTCAGACAGAAGACAAACTAGCCCTACCGTATTTACCAGTCAAGGCGAAACCCATAAAACTTATAACAACTTTTCGAAATGTGTACTCTGTCCAGACTTTCATACTCTTTACCTTTGTACTTCTTTTAAAGAGCTATCTATCGATGATAGAAGAAAACTAGTTTCTCAACATCGTCTTTGTTTCAACTGTCTTTTGCCTAAACATTCCGCTCCTAATTGCAAATCTACCAGGCTTTGCTACCATTGTCAAAAGCCGCATCACACGTACTTCAACGTCATGAAAAACCGAAATTATCAGCAACTTCTACCTCGAAAGAAAATAATGACAAGCCTAATGCTACATCTTACATTCAAAACGCCACGTCTTGGCGCAGTATACAAGTACTGTTGTCCACAGTGCAAGTAGATGTTCCGGATGGGTCAGGCAATAGGATTCGTGCCAGAGGACACTTAGACTCTGTTGTCACGCATGGCTTCGTTTCAAAATCATTGATCGAAAAGCTTGGTCTTCCCGTAACACCTACCTCTATAAATGTATCAGGCATTAACAGTACTAAAACGCAAGCCTTACAATTTTCTAAATTACAAATCAAAGACACTTGTCAAAGAAATCGCTTTCTCAAACTAAATTGTCTCATTCTCAACAACATAGGCGAAGACACCCCAAGTCGCTCTGTCGATACCACTTGTTTGAACATTCCCGCTAATTTGAGGCTTGCTGACCCTCTCTTTAATATTCGTGGTCCTATTGATATCCTGTTCAGTGCAAACGTCTTCTGGAATTGGTTACGTAAGCAAATACGTCACCTGTCTTCCAATGTTTCACGCTAGAGATACAAACGTTGGTTGGATCATCACTGGCCAGCTTCCTCATTACACTGCCCAGCCTATCTCGCAATGTCACTTCGTCATCACTAAGAACAATTCTGGAAATTGGAAACTATCGACTCCTCTAGTCCAATTTCATCCGAAATAGAATTTTGCGAGCAGCTCTTTGTTTCCACTACTACTCGCACCTCCGAAGGTAGATTCATCGTTCATATGCCGAGATCACTCCACCCTCCAAAAATTTGTAACTCTCAACCTAAAGCGCGAAAAGCTCTCTTCACCATTGAGAGCAAATTTAAGAAAGTACCCTTCGTCAAAAAACAGTATACCGAATTCATGGAGGAATACGAAAGCCTAGGTCACATGGAAGTCTTAAATAGAACCGATGACTAATTGCACTCTCCAGTCGAAACCGTCTTTTTAAATCACCATTCAGTGAGGAAAACCCCTCTCATCAAGGATAAAATCCGCGTTGTGTTTAATGGTTCATCACCCGATGCTCATGTCAATAGTCTTAATGGTACCCTTTATTCAGGTCCCGCTATTCAATCAGACTTGTCTACCATTCTTTTAAACTTTCGTTTATTTCCCATAGCCGTTATTGCCGACATCAAACAAATGTATCGCCAGGTTTTAATTAATTCCCAGCAACAAGATCTCCAGCGCATTTTATGGCGTGACGAAACAAGCAAACCCATCAAAATATTCCGTCTGAAAACTGTCATCTATGGGCTCAAGCCTTCCCCATTCCTCGCTACATAATATGCTCGCAGCTCAAGATGGTCACTTGTTTCATGCTAAAGCTTCAGAAGCTTTAACCACGTCTTTTTATGTCGATGATTATTTGCAGTCTTTTGAAACTCTGGAGGAAGCTTCTCTCATCTCTTGTGAACTGAAAGCACTACTCAGTAATGGAGGATTTCCACTCCACAAATGGAATTCTAACTCCTCTGAATTTCTTTCGCAATTTCTGGTAGAAGAAGTCGATCCCTCTTCCGTCGAAATCTGTGGCGATTCAGACTCTATCAAACCTTTAGAAGTTCATTGGTGCACTCGCACTGACACACTTATCTACAAGGTGTCTCTTTCTGAGCAACTTCCAAATACTAAGAGGAAAATGTTGTCCAAAATAGCTAATATGTTTGACCCCCTTCAATTTCTCGCTCCAGTCATTGTTATCGCTAAGCTGTTAATGCAAGAATTATGGTCCCTCAAGTGCGAATGGGATGAGCTGTCCTTACTTCTTTACTCAATTGATGGCTTTATTTTCGCTATAGTCGACTCCCTCTTTTAATCACTGAAATTCCAAGGACGCTAGTCAATACTTCTTCTAGCACACCCCTTGTGCTTCATGTCTTTGCCGACAGCTCTGAGAAAGCTTACGGTTGTTATGCATACCTTGTTCACTACACCTCTCAAAATGACTCTTTGAGCTCAAGTCTTATTTGTGTCAAAGCTAAAGTAACTCCCCTTAAAACCATTACCATACCTCGGCTTGAAATATGCGCCGCTCTCATGGCAGCTGAACTCTCTCACAAATTGCAAAAGGTTTTACGAGTTCAATTTTCTCAAATCTGGTTATGAAGAGACTCCATGATCACTCTCCCTTGGATTGCTAAAACTTCCACTCATTGGCAAACCTTTGTCGCCAACCGAGTTGCCAAAATACAAACCCTTTCGCCAGGATGTCATTGAAGACACGTTTCTAGTGCTGATAATCCCGCTGATATTATCTCACGCGGTTGCTTACCGTTTCAGTTAGCCGTATCCGATCTTTATTGGCACAGTCCTGCATAGTTAGTCAAATATTCTTCTTGTTGGCCCTCCAAACCTCCAGTTTAAACGTGTAACTTGCCCGACGCTAGTGTGGTTCAAGTTACCGCTTCCTGTCTCGTTACTAGTGCTTCCTCCTCCTTGTTGTCGCGTTACTCTTCCTTTTACAAACTTATCCGTGTTTTCGCTTATCTTCTCAGGTGGAAATATCTAGTCATTGATCAACCCGTTCTTCTTAAATCGCATTTAACTAACCAAGAGTTGATGCTTGCTACCACTAAGGTTTTACAGCTCACGCAACAGGAAGCTTTTCCTACCGAATTGTCTTCGCACTAAAGAAAGGAAGACCTTTCTAAGTCTAGCCGTCTTTGCGCGCTCGCTCCTTTTCTTGATGAGAATGGGTTACTGAGAGTACGTGGGAAGCTCTCTAACTCCACACTCTCCGAGGAGAAAAAACACCCTGTCATTTTGTCTTCTAAACATCACGGAACTTCGTTAATCATACGTGAATTTCACTATCGAAATCTACATGTTGGTACTCGCACTCTGCTTTGTCTACTGCGGGAAAAGTACTGGATCATAAATGGCGTTCACGAAGTTTCTTCAGTCATACTCAAATGTATCCCCTGCTTCAAAGTGAAACCCAAGGTCAGCACTCAGATTATGAGCGATTTACCGTCTTTTCGCTCTTCTCCAAGTCGACCTTTCGCTTTGACTGGTGTTGACTATATGGGCCCCTTCCAATATCAGTGAAATTTCCCTGAAGCTATACAGAAACTACTTGGAAAACTCTACGTATCCCTCTTCGTTTGTATGGTTACCGGCGCGATCCACCTAGAGCTAGTAACTAACGCCTCTACTTTGTACTTCCTTTCAGCAGTTTCGTGCTTCACTGCTCGGCGTGGAGTTCCCTCAGAAATGTTTTCAGATAATGCCTCCACCTTTCATTATGGAAGAAAGCTCTCACTTCTCACCCTGCAATGGAACAAATTTACAACTTTTCCTATGCTAAAGGTTTCAAATGGCGATTCATACCCCCTTACGCTCCTCATCATGAAGGAAGATGGGAATCCTGCGTCAAGCTCACAAAAAGACTTCTAAAAAAGGTTTTAGGTAATCGCATTTTAACCTTGAAGAATTCAATTCGCTATCTGTTCTAATCGAAGTCGTTAATTCTCGCCCTCTAACCCCACATTCTAATGACGTTGATGACTTGTTTCCTTTAACCCCTAGTCATTTCTTGATTGGTTGTTCTCTGTCGGCTCCGCCTCCCATGCTTGATTCTCGTAGGGATGTGGGTCTTCCTATACTCTGGCGAAAAATTGAAGCTTTTCGTAATTGTTTCTGGAAACGATGGAAGTTGGAGTATCTAACTTCGCTTCAGAGGAGGCAGAAGTGGCTCCACTCAAATCCCAACATCAAGGTGGGAGACGTATTCTTTCTACGCGAGGCTACGCCTCCTTTGGCATGGATATCGGGCAGGGTTACCGAATGTGGTCGTGACGGAAAAATCCGAGTTGTGAAGGTTTCACAGCCAATGGTCATATTGTTTGACCTATATCAGTGACTTCACCTTTGTCACTCGAGTCATAATTTTCTTCTTTCTCCTCTCCGTGGTGTCCCCACCCCCAGTATGGTATATTCTCCTGAATATACCGTTCAAGTTAGTGTTCAATAGTTGTCACTATTTTGGGATTTCCTTCTTGTTAACGTTTTTTTTTTAAATTTCCCTTCTTTGTAAACACCAACAGAGACTTCCTTTGTAATTCCGTTTTCTCTCTATGCATTTTCCTTATTCTGTCTTTGTCTGATTCCAGGAAATTATTTATGTCATCTCCGCTGCTCATGTGCGCCGAACATCTCCATGCCATGCCATCTAGCGATGCACCTTCACACCTGTACGAGTACCAGCACTCAAGATGTTGAACTACCCATCCAGCTATGCTATCGCTGAAAGTTCTACGTCACCACCACACATGTCTCGGCCGACAACTTCTCGTCACCAAGTTCAACACTCAAGAAGAAGAAATTTCCTTGTCTATAATTAATTTATTTTTGTCATGTTGCCTGTATGTTCCGCTACTTCTCCTTCCTCCCTACCCCTCTGCCGCCTCTCGAATACACACTTGGACTTCACACTCATTCTCCGTTGGTGCTTTGACCTTGCATAAGATCTCTCCTTCAGGGAGTAGTCTATACATCTCAACGATGTTTTAAACTTTCAAATCCGTCGCCATGACATAAAACCTTTTTAACGGCTGGCCCTGAGAATCTACATCAACCAACGATGACAAGTTCAAAATTCAGTGTTTTTAGCTATCATTTTATGGAGCCTGTGTGAGTTTTCTTAAACTGAACATTTTAAATAACCAATTCTTCAAAATTTGAACATTATATACTGGTTATAATCACTAACGGCTTCTCAACGAGGGATCTCTAACATTTCTTTGCTAAAACTGAAGTAGGCTAGCAATTTGAATTATCATGAAACTTTCCACTGCTAAATCTGTCAACTGGGGAAACTTCTTTCTCCCATCGTGGGAATTATTCTACTAAGAAGTAATTTCTAAGTCTGCCTTTGACCCTTCGAGAGACTTTCCACTGTTTTTTTTATATATATAACTAGCTATTTTCACTCCACGGAGGGATTTCCTTCACTGGCCCATTCTACTCAACCTACATCTTGTGATTTCAATCAAGCAATAGACTCTGAATTGTACAAAATAAAGTTAACAAACTCATCAAAATCCTATCAACATTGAACTACCGCTAATTGCTAAATCCGAACAAACAACATAAAACCCAATAGTGACTTTTTCCGTGTGCTTCGATATATTGGTTTCTCAGTGTGAACCATATGTGTTGAGTACCCAAAATGCGCTCATGAACAGACTCAAAACATACACTTAACTTAAGTAATTAATCTTTGCATATTTTATTTTCTTCATGTAAATTTGAGGTTTCGCTGAGGTGACCTCTCCTCTTTTTTGAATTTACCATTAATTAACGTCTGCGTCAGTATTCCAGTGGTATATTTATTCACCTTTTAAGCTAAACTTAAAATTGTTTGGGCCTCCTTTTTCCCATTTGTTGTACATGGGATTTCTTGTTAAAGGCTGATTCACCCAATTTTTAAAGAGCAATCAAATTCTAGGGCTTTTATGCTCTTTCCAATCATTGCTTAGCTTTTTTTAAGAACTCTTTGTGTACTTCTTATCACGTTCTTAATCTAGGCTATCCATGCCTTCTATTCTGCCAAACTTAAGAGGCATCTTAACCACAACAAATGAGTTGTGAAGTTGAAGTTACTGCTAACACTTTGTAGCTATTTATTGCCTCATTGGCATGGCCACTTGACCCCCTGCCTCTGTCAAGTAGGTACTCGTTTAATCTATTTCTTGCTTCGAGGTCCATTCTCAGTGGGTAGCCAAGTTATTCTTTATTTATTTATTTATTTCATTTTTTGCAACATCTTAGGATCCTCTTTGAAATATTTCCACTTAAATTAAAGCCATTTGTTTGAACTTTTTGTTCATTATTCAAACTTTTCCTTGCATTATTGCGTATAGCTTATTGGAGTTGCAACTTACTTTGCTAGCTTTTATGCAAATTGTTTATTCACACTCTTGGTTGCTTTTTGCGCGAGCAAGACTGTGATCCCCTTGCTCGCTATATTAGTCATGCTTTCAGCATTCTTTCTTGTTAGAGTCACTCATAACCTATCTTTAGTACAACAATCTTATTTATAATTCAAAGTTGAAATTTTTTTATTGCCAAGGCTAGTTTGTTCTCCCATCTTGGATTCTTTAGCTTCACGTAATTCTCTTCCTTACCCTGTTACAAACAGTGTCATTAATTATTTTAAATTCAGTTTGTTAGCTTTTATAGTAAAAACTGTTTCTTGAATTCGTTCCTTTGTTGCCTAATCTTGCTTTCATCCCCAAGCCTGTTCCCTCCTCTCAAGTCATCACCCCTCGCGCAGTGGTCAAGCCTTGTCTTGCCACTCCAAGGACAACAAACAATGTGACGACAATTGGATCAAACAGGTGACGAATATTGGAAAAATCTAATTACATAGTGGCGATTACTAGCACAAAAACACATTTTCTTTAAAAATACATAATATTTCCTATAACGAATACTTTCGATATTGAGAGTTTCCTAGTGTTTGAGTCGAGTTTGAGGTTAGGTACAGTGGTCTTGTTGATTTAAATTACCAAAAGGTATAAGGTATATTATATTATTTTGACTAAATTAGTCTTAACGTGACAACTATTGGTGCATTTACCTTAAT
The DNA here is from genome assembly GCA_946902985.2 of Meconema thalassinum. NCBI lineage: Eukaryota > Metazoa > Arthropoda > Insecta > Orthoptera > Tettigoniidae > Meconema > Meconema thalassinum. Next base: position 518,078,500 of record OX336389.2, read on the forward strand.
GGGAAATTAATAAATGGGTTGGATTTGAATTTCAAATACAAAGTGAAAGTACAAACTGTATTTATTTTTATATATACATTTTTAATCTTTTTTTAAAATTTATGTTTTCAATCACTTCGAAATACAGAATCTTATGGAGCAAAAAAAAATGGAAAAGCGTTTTGAATAAAATTTACATTAATCCTATTTTAAGAAGCATGGGTGATGACTAGAAGATAAGTAAAATTCACACAAAATGAAATGCATTTCTCTATAAACATGATGGGCACCGGTACACTAAGATTGAACCAAGATAAGAATACCAAAACATGAAAAATGGTAGAAGCACACCAACTTGCGGTAATATAGACTCAGTTCCTCAAGTTTCACTACTTCGGATGAAAGAAAAATATATTGAACGCATTTCACCGGATGAGATCACAAGATACTGCGGAGTATTTCAAGATGAAATTGCTGTACATTTAATCCTTTGGAAGTAATCAATCAGCACACAAATAACCTGAATCAACAACACAGAAAGCCTCACCTTATTCGTATTAAGAAGCTAAAATCTTCCCACCACAGCTGGTGTACCAATATGTACACTTTAAAATCTTCAACAAAATACCTCGATTAAACTGATAAAATGATTTGCAGTGTAGTCAAAGAAAATATCAGACTGTCAGTAGTCACCCTCTCCAGAAGCTATGATTTACAAACCAAATAGCGCAAGACGGTGGAAATTTTCTAAGCTCATTGGGAGGCCTTAATTCAACATGGAATAGGGAACCCATACAACATAGTGACTAAGTAGCTACCTACCAAAATCTCCATCCTTTGATACGTGCATACACTCATCTCGAAGTCCACCTCAAAATTACTTCAAGATAACCCTTCAAGAGCGAGAAAGATTAAGTGTTGAAATATTTAGATTCGCTGGGGAAATACAAACTAGAGTGACAGTATTGCTGTATGAATTCAGTAGTAGAGCTTTAACAAGCGCTGACAGCTTAAAAATTAAGTAAATATTGTCGATTCCTGTTCACATGATATGGTTTGCTGACAACACTCATTAACCAGCCCACAGTATGCACCCCTTGAGCTGAGAGTCCATCGAGTTAGATTAAGCGAATGTTGGTGTAAAATATTGTTGTGTGTATTTACGAATTTTTTGGGTAGTCAACATTTTTCTTTTGTATGTTGTTGCTCATTTCCACTATGTTCTATCTATAGGAGCTGTATTTGCTATTATAGCTGGCTTCGGAGTGCTGCACACCTACAACATGTAAAGGGGCAGATCAGGATGTAGGCAATGAACAGCCGCTAGGGGGGGGGGGGGGGGGGGATCTCAAAGCTACGATAGAAATACGACAATTGCATATGAGAAGGGTGAGGATATGGGAGTGAACAGGAATGGGCAATAATTTCTGAATTTCTAAGCTAGCATGGAAGTAGCTGTTGCAAACTAATTCTTAAAGCATTAAGAGATTCACATCCTTCACTTGAATCTCAAAATATGATGAAAGTTTCCATTAGCTTTTAGCAATTTTTTTATGTATTCTTTCCATCTTCCCCCTTGCTACCTTGGGCTGTACAGTTAGTTCACAAGGATTATCGAAAAATGTTGTTCCATTTCCCTTGTCCCACCATTTCTAAGATATGTTTATTACACTTCAAAACAGACTCTTCTGCTACCTGACCTAGTATTTCCTGTTTATTTCCATATTACTCCCATGATTTCCTTTTGGACTTAACGATTAACCAGGCACTTTTGGTAAGCCACCTTTTTTTTCCACAAGTTCCCTCGACTGTGTTATTCCACTATGATGTGTGCTTTCCTTCTATCTTTACACACTGATGATCTGATATATATATATATATATATATATATATATATATATATATATATATGCCTTTACTACTTCTAACACTGCGTCCATGTATCCAAACCATTCCTTACCACCTAATCACTGAAAATTCTGACCATTCATTTTCATTTACTTTTGCCTAAATTCCCTGTCCTGGAGCTTTTCAACCTTATTGAATACCTTAATCCCTCTGAAAAGAGAACACACTTTATAAAACATTTAATACAGCCAAGTGGCCATAGGTTTACAAAAATACTACTTACAAAAACTTAATTTCTTTTGATTCGCATAATCACTGATTGTCCTTGTTCTTTTTGTACAGATTTCTAAGTGGTCATAGTGATCGCATGCATGTCCACACAGTTGACACTTGCATGTAATTGAAGGCTCATGATACGTCTTGTTGTGACAAATGATGTGATGGAAGCCGTGTACTGCCATTCTTGTATAGACGTGAGGCATTTCAAAATTTGCTTTCGTCCATGATCGATCAATCATGGCGCCAGATGCAAAAAACTCCGGATATACGTCTTCTCGCTTTTGGATGAGTGTTGCCAATAGGTTCTCTGATGCATTTGTGTTGGGTAGATGTATTTGTGTCCTAAGATCTTCTATGAGGAAGGATTCTCTTGCCAGGATATAAACTAATCTGGATCTTCTTGTCTTTTGAAACTCCAATTGCGTTCTTAATGTATACTGCTTTTACTCTTTCTAATGTGGAAAGGTTTTTCATTGAGAGATACGGCCAGATAATTTCTAAGCCATACGTCAATATTGGCAGTATTTTTGCTTTAAATAGAGACATTGCTGTCTCTAATCTGAGGGATCTTATATAATTTATTCCATGCATAGCCATTATTGCATGTGTAGCTTTTTCTAATACATGTTTTGTGAACACTTAGCGGTTGTTTGAAATGTGACTCCTAGATACTTGAAATCTGGAGTGATCTTTAGTTGCTGTCCTTGTATGTAGATTTTTGCTGTTGCAGGAACTTTTCCTCCATTCCGGAATACCATCATTTCTGTTTTAGGAACAC